>OX411319.1:7970000-9220000 GCA_948150665.1 Conistra vaccinii
TACCAAAATTGGCCCACTTGGCACCGTCATCAGATCTCCGGCTTCATCGTTCGAGCAAGCCGGAGTTCTCACCCATTTAGAGTTTGAGAAAAGGTCGAGGTCGTTTCGGCCCCAATGCCTCTAATCAGTCGCTTTACCGGATGAGACTGTTGAAATCGGCGCCAGCTATCCTGAGGGAAACTTCGGACGGAACCAGCTACTAGATGGTTCGATTAGTCTTTCGCCCCTATACCCAGTTCCGACGATCGATTTGCACGTCAGAATCGCTGCGGTCCTCCATCAGGGTTTCCCTTGACTTCGACCTGACCAGGCATAGTTCACCATCTTTCGGGTCCCAGCATATATGCTCAGAGCGCATCTGCATTCACGGATTGGAAACGAGACGCCTCGGGAATGCGAGAGATCGACCTAGATCGACGCTCCATCTTCCCTGAGCGCACGGCTAGCGCACGCCTTCACTTTCGTTGCGCCTTTCAGTTTAGTTGTCTCAATGACTCGCATACATGCTAGACTCCTTGGTCCGTGTTTCAAGACGGGTCCTGCAAGTGCCCGAAACTGAATCATCGCAGACAGAGACGCGCACAGTCCAAGACAACACGGCGGCAACAACAGACGCGCCGCATCGGCGTCCACACTAAGGCGTTGACGTTGGATACGACGTTGTCTTGCGTCGGGCCGGACGCGTCTAAAGCGCGTGCGCGATTCGTCAAAACTATAGTCCAAGACAAGAGCCGGCCCGCCACCGTCACGGTCTCACTACCCCGTCATAGGCAATGAGGCGATGTTCCGAACAGCGCTTCGACCGGCATCGAACTAGTCGCGATGTAATTACTAAGAGAGAAGTGCACGCCGTCCGCGGACGTCGACGGACAGGACTTGTGCCTACCAACCAAAACGTCGGCCAGCGACATCAAGGCGCGCATCCATACGCTGCGGAATAACGATGAATCTCTCCGTTCATTCATTCGAGTTTCGCAGGTTTACCCCTGAACGGTTTCACGTACTCTTGAACTCTCTCTTCAAAGTTCTTTTCAACTTTCCCTCACGGTACTTGTTCGCTATCGGTCTCGCGGTAATATTTAGCCTTAGATGGAGTTTACCACCCACTTAGGGCTGCACTCTCAAGCAACCCGACTCTAAGGAGAGTCCCTCTCGCCACGATCCTCTGTCGCTACGGGCCTGCCACCCTCTGCGGGAAAAAAGTCCTCGTTCAAGAAGAACTTGGACAGGAATGATCGCAACGAGAAAGCGGAACCTCCCGAACACCACATCTCCCGCCGCCTGAACAACGGTGGAATTCAGTGCTGGGCTTTTTTCCTGTTCGCTCGCCGCTACTGAGGAAATCCTGGTTAGTTTCTTTTCCTCCGCTTACTAATATGCTTAAATTCGGCGGGTGATCCTCCCTGATCTGAGGCCAACGATATGATAGGGAAGCAGGCTCATATATAGAGCCTTCTTACTTGTTACATACAAAGAGACACTTTTTAGTATGGCAAAACTGCACCGTTAAGGCAGCAGAACAGAAGCTATGTGGTATACGCAGCTCTGAGGTTAGTGGTGTAACCGACCAAAGAGTACCGCGTATGTGTGTAAGCAAACGCTAACGCGTGTCCTCGCCGTCGCGTTGACGACAATACGCATCGGATCGCCTTGCACGTACACCGCTTTTGACTACATAACAGTGATGACCAGGTCTAATTGTATGCACTTAGTTACATTTTTAAACGGACTGAAACGAGGATGCTTTACACATCTGTGCTACAGAACCGTCATATGCAGTTCAGCGTGCTCGAACATCTCACACCTTGTTACAGGTGAAGACGTTCATGCCCGATTAGAACCGCAATGTGGCATTTGTATGTTATACAGCCGGCCCTCAGACAGGAGTGGTCCTAGATGTGTCTCCACGGACCGCAATGTGCGTTCGAAATGTCGATGTTCAAATGTGCAGTTCACACTATGACGCGCAGCTAGCTGCGTTCTTCATCGACCCGCGAGCCAAGTGATCCGCCGATCAGGGTAATATTTTACACTTAGGTAATTGTTACATAAATAAAAGGTTTTGTTACACGTCAGTGCTTCTATAGCCCGACATTTGTCTGAAAGCCAGGCGTATGTCAGTTAAATGTATGCCCCAATACATTTACACTAACAATACTTCGTAATATTCACAGCTCAGGTGTATTTTTGATTAGAAAAGTCGTGGTCTATAGTGAACAAATTGCTCAATAGTTTTAGTCGGATAGCATGCCCACTTCATGCAATCATTATACTTAGGTGTCAACTTCGCCTCGCGCTACGTAATAGCGCTAGCGGTCGACTGATTCACCGACCTGTATATGCGGAGCTACAAAACGATAGCATCGGTGTTTTGATGAACCAGACGCAAGGGATTATTACTAAGTTGACAAAACAAAAAAAAAAAAAATTACATTTTTAACTGAGGTGTTTAGATGACTAATTGGCAGTAAAAATATTTTTTTTATGCGATTGCATAACAAAACACAAAGATGACTCATATTTCCGATGTTTAATACCATAATATAGGTAGGTATTACTTACTTGATTGAGGAAGGTCATGATAAGGAAAATCCAGTTAGGTAAATAAGAACCAAGAGCGGTGGTGGTTCAGTGGTAACGAACTAAAGACTTACGAGTTGTACGTCGTGGGTTTGAATTTTGAACCCAGGCACCATCTTACTTTGTGTAAATAATTTCACCACCACCTCTCAAAAACAGTAAAGGAAAACATCGTGAGGAAACCGGCATGTCCTAAAACCAAAAAGTCAAACACATGTGACATCTACCAACCCGCACTGGGCCCGCGTGGTAGATTATAGCCCACTCACTCTCTAAGACAGGAGGCTTGGCAGCAGTGGGAACATTATAGGTTTTTATTTATATCCCATGTAATAGGGGGCGAGCCTATTGCCATCGACCGAGCACAGATTCAGACTGGGCTGCTACTGAGAAATTTCTGAAGGAAAAACCTAATAACGCTTTGCCCGACTTTGGAGTAGATAGATACCAAGGCAGTAGAGCTGGTGATCATTCGATCAACGAGGCAGATCTAAAAGGAGTTGGTAATAAATATTGTGTTGTTAGTTACCTTAGAGTAGAGCGGAGGTACTGGTACCCAGATGAGCCGCCTGTACCGAGCTGCTGCGATCCTATCATGCGCTGTCATGGTACAGCGCATGATAGGATCGCAGCAGCGTGGTTGTCTGTGATAAACATACACAATTAAAAAAACAGTCAAAAGACGTGTGGCATTCGGGGACTGCCGCGGTAAAGCTATTGCATAGCATTTTTTATCAACTTATGCAATTGTAAAATATTAACCCGAATACAAGAAATAGCAATGGTGACATTGACAGGAACTGTTATACACATTTATAGTTTTTATAACTTGACACAACGTAATGGGAACATCAAACTAAGAAAAAGGTTTTAATTTAACTATTAATAGTCAAGGATCATTCGTCTAAGTAAATTTGAACTTTGTTGTCAAACAGCTAAACATAATTTTCAATACAACACTCTCGTTAGATCATTCGTCTAAGTAAATTTGAACTTTGTTTTTGTTGTCAAACAGTTAAACATAATTTTCAATACAACACTCTCGTTAGGCGTTAGGTATTTTCGTTACGGAATTTCTGGATTCGGTCTCCACGGTCAAGGCCCGCGATAGAAGCTATGCAATAGCTTAAAACATTTTGGCAAGGAGGCTGGTGCCTATTAAAAGGGGATCGTCCGATATACCATATTTTATGCAAAATTAAATAAAAATATCAGTTTAAAAAACTGTAACCCGACTAGGGAAGAACTTTTTACAAGAAATTAAAACGACGAATAAAAAACTGAAACTCGAAATTTAAAAAAAAAATCCTTTTATTGTAACTAAGCTCCAAAACTAATTTAAAATGGGACCATCTTCGAGGTATACCCTCCCCAATAAAACAAGAATCGTTTAACCGTATAGTTCGGAAGCGCCCCCAATTGGACCCGAACACGAAGACCTCCGCCGGCTCGGTAGCGGATCCAATTGGACCCCAAAATGATGACATACGATATCCTAATTTAATAATGAAAATATTTGTTATGCTACCCATCAAATCATAAGAATGTGCGTTAATTAAGAGAGTTGAATAAAAAACTTATATGATAACGCCATTAAATCTTTCATATTTAAAGGGCAACTTAATTAATTTACCTTAATAAAATTTAAGCCCGTAAATGTGATAATCGCCATTTTGATGACAGTGGTAGTCGAGGCTAAAAAACATGAAAATTGAGGATTTCGAACATCCAAACTCCACCGCAGGGGCAGTGAATAATATATAATTTAATTATTTGACGAATTCATCCATTGTTCAAAGTAACTATCTAGTGGTAATGAAGTTATTTGATATCCAAAGTCGAAGTTTCGCGCCAATCGTGCGTGTTTACATTTTTACTTTTCACAAATATCACACATACACATGTAGATACGAATTAAAATGAGACAAATATTATTTAAAATATTATAAACAACTAGAAAATGTCCAGATCTTAACGTAATATACGAACACAGATCAAATATCACGTAATATTCATTACCACTACTCAATTTGTGTTCAAAATCTCCGATTAATAATGTTTTTTTTATTGTAATGATGTGCGAAAGCGATCATGCCAAACGATTTTTTTCGATCGACTCGATTAATTATTATGTCGAATGTCAGAAATCGATACATGGATATTGAAATAAAATTGTTTTAAGCATTAAATACATAACACATTGTTTATAATAATGATTTTTACTGTTCTAATGTAATTTTAATCGTTTTTCGTACATTATAATATAATATAGAAACCGAGTCAACAGACAAGACTTATCTAGATGACCGGGATAGGTACGTCATTTATTTTATTTTATTTCGCGCCGAATTGTTTCTATATTTGAATTCAGAATGCGCTCGCTGCTCAAAATTATTTTAATTTATTGGACAATTATTTATTGTGGATTTTATTTTTGATATTTTCTGATAGTTTGCTACAGAATGCCCAGGATACTTTTCTTAGGCTTAGCAAAATTTTGTTTGGGAATGATGATAAATTAATTCAAAAAATTGGGAAGGTATTCCGCAAACACTTTTAATTAATGACGTTATTATTTTTCGTTAATTGTATAAGCTCGGTAGTTTTTGTTTCTATTAAGATACTCAATTATTAGAAATTGTTTTTTTTTTTGTGGTTGTGTCCCAACGAAATTAAAAAAACTGGTTTAGGGTATGTCGGACTACGCAAAGTGAAGGGTTCTGCAGTTGGGATGAATATTTACTCATGCACATTGCACAGCATCAATTTTATCGACTGCAAAAATAAGTTTGTGTTTTCCGAAAAAGCTATGAAAAACAAAGTTAATTCTGCGGTTGTATACGAATATAATCCATATCACAGACCCGTGTTAAAACTATATTCCAAACTGCAGAGCGGCAGCTTGGGACCTAAACAGTGCCTACTTCGTCCCGCAATCCAGCCCTGCGTGAACGCCCTGCGAAAACGCCCGCGTTGACCCACTGTAAGGAAGACTGGACTGTGCAAATTTATAAAATTTAAATTTAGACAGGACAGGAACTTATCATCATATCATCCACATAGGCTAAGTGGGAAAACTACGTATTAATAAAGTTAACTCAAAAACTGTCTAAGCAAAGTTAATAAAAAATGTATGGGACCACCTCTGAAGTATGACTTATCAAACAAAAAAAGAATTATAAAAATCAATTAATAATTGACGGAGTAATCGCGTAACGACATACAAAAAAAAAACAGTACGTGATAAAATTATTAATATCAAAAATAAAATTGTTCATAGGAAATACACCAAAGAGTTTTTATTCAGTTTCTACCACTTTTTTCATGCTCGATTTTATTGCGAGTATCGATTTAAGCTGAATGAAACTTTTGAATCGAAATAAGAAAATTGGGTAGACGGTCGGCACTAAGAAGTGTCACGTCGCAACACAATTTATTGTAATTTTTATCAAGATTTGACCGTGGTTTTTATGTAGTTTATTTAAGAAATGTTGTAAAAGTAAGAATGAAGAGAGAATGATAATATCTTATTTTTTCCCTTTTGCATATTTCCTGCAAGAGAGTAGGTTGTTTATGTACATATTTTCAGTGAATTTAAATAACCTACCTTTTGCATAGGTGTGGTAATACCTATTTTATACAACTTTCGCAGTGTACTGACGCGGTTTGAGTGACCTCAACATATAATTAAAGATATTTGCCACAAACTTATTGTATGAAATAGGAGCGGTAACATATTTTTCTCAATAAATTCGAATGCTGAAAGTTGATGTAAATTCCTGAATTTCATGACGTAATTCGCAACACCCCGTCGAGTCAGCTGATGTGCCACGTGTCAAAATCTTGTCGAGCAGAGAGGTTAAAACGGACTACTCAGTAAAAAGTTATGCGTGGTCACATAAAAAATAAATCTATACATATAATAAAATTGTAGAAAAGTGGTGTCTGTACAATGGAAATATATGAAAAAAAAGTAGCAGGGGTTGTTATTATATCGATGCTGAACCCGAGATTGTAATTAAAAATTTTTTTGTCTGTTTGTCTGTTTGTCTGTTTGTCGGTTTGTCTGTTTGTCTGTGTGTTTGTGCACGCTAATATCAGAAACGGCTTATTCGATTTAGATGCGGTTTTCACTAATATATTGTAGTAAGCTTCACTTAACATTTAGTGTTTATTTCATGTCAATCGGTTCATAAATAAAAAAGTTATGTCAATTTAAAGAATCACGGCGAACATTTGTTATAGGTTAGGCATTTCTTTCCTTGATTTTCGGTATACTTATCTTAATTTTTATTTAGGGTTTGTAATAAGTATTTGGTATAGGTTAGGCATTTCTTTTCTTGATTTTCTTTATTAAGTATAAGTTTATTAGCTCAGGTTAGTAATTAATTTTTCTAGCAATTCTTTTGTTTTATAAAGTTAGATAAGACGTGTAAACCAAACGTACTAAACGGTTGGTTTACACGTCTTAACTTATTACTTAAACTGTGATAATTTTAGACTGTATAATAATCTGTAAGTATTTATAATTTAATTGTTTACGATAGTACGTGTTTACTAAATAACTGTAGTAGGTAAGTACTATTTTATTGTAAGAATGCTTCGAAGAAGATCCAACCTCTCCCAATGTAGCAGAAATGCTAAAAGGATGAGATTAGTTCGATCACAGGAATCTGAGGAAGGTCGTGAGGGAAGGCTCTCTGCAACTCGGGAACATCAGGCTAGGTTTCGTGCTGCAGAAACTTCGACTCAGCGGGAATCTCGACTGAGTTCAAATCGTTCTCGAATGGTCGAGGTCGCGAAAATTTTTTTATACTAAGGGGGTCGAGTCATGAAAAAAGTTGAAAAACACTGCCCTACATTAATCCTACTAATCCTATTAATATTATAAATGCGAAAGTTTGTGAGGATGGATGGATGGATGGATGGATGGATGGATGGATGTTTGTTACTCTTTCACACAAAAACTACTTACAATAATGTAGCTTATACATTAGAATAACACATAGGCTACAATTTATAAAGATTTTATGTGATTTGACCATGGCATAACGATAAGTATCAAGTAAGTCGGAAAAATTCCTGCCCTCGGAGATCTATCTTTGCGTGCGCTGCCATATTTTTTTTTTTTGGTTGGGAAGTCATCCAATGATTTCTGGGCGTTTCAGTCTCTTACTGACTAAAACCTACCCGTGTTCCTTCCCTTGCCTTGCCAGAGGCCACGCTTTCCCCTTGGGACTACCCGCAACCCCGGCAGGCATCGGCCCTAGCGGACCCCGTCAGTTTTGCTGATATCTCTTTGAGGTGCGCGTGGAACACGATGCGCCGTCGACCCGGGCCTGGTCCTTATCGGACGGTGAGCTGCCCGTTGCTCTACGTCCGCAGGCCCGCGCCTACGGTGGCCGGAAATCGGCTATCAATTCCCGACGCCCGGGACGTCTCCTACGGCGGCGGCGGCTAGGGCTGGTAGGGCGCGGCCTTTGCCACTCCCTCGCGCGCTCCACCTTCTCCTTCGCGAGCATTACTGCTTTGCAGAAGGAGGTGACGGCTTGCCATGCCCTCTCGCTCCGCACCATGGCCTGGACCAGGGCCGTACGCGAGAGGTCACCGCCGCCGATCGCCTCCACGAGGACACGGCGGTGGTTCACCTAAGCCGGGCAGACCTCCACCGTTTGCTGCGTGCGCTGCCTAAACCGTTAGAGTTACATGAAGAAAATGTATTGTGGGATTGTTTGTCTTAAAGAGTTCTAAATAAAAGTCCGCGACAGCATATCCGCGACACCTTTTATGTGGAAGCCTTTATAACCAAAATAGTGAGCAATAAATACAGTTAAATTGAATACTTTTTTTACATTGCATATTTTAGAGTATTTAGTTAATTCTTATCAAAATAAATACCTTCATCGCTTTTGGTATTTAATGTAGATAAAGTTTGTCTTTTACACTAAGTAATTTGGACAAATAGTTTAAAAGTTAGAACGATAAGAATGACCTGCGATATTGAGTCGACGGCGCGAGGGTGGAGGGGCGGGCCAGCCAGGGGATGACGCGCCAGAGCGCCGAGTGGAATAATTATGTTCGAGAAATAACGTAAATAACGCAATTAATTGTTTAACTGTCAAAATGAAACCCATTGCTATTGTAAGTCCGACATCCACGCGGGCGAAGCCGCGGGCAAAAGCTAGTAAAATATACGTGTCGACTTGAGAACCTCCTCCTTTTTTTCGTTGGTTAAAAAGACACAGCCTTTAACAAAAGATAGGTAGGTAGAGAGGTACTAATTAAATTTTCTAAGCAATTAAGTTCGTTCCTGCATGTCGCTCTATAAAGCGAACAATTATGAAAGCCGAGGACATACGAAAGATAAACTATTCCGAGCACATTCTGTTGAACATTTGTACAACATTTCCTTAATTAAGGGCTCGGTCACAACGTTGATGTTTAATCTTGGTTGTCCTTCTTTTATTTTGGAGCAAAGTTCTATAACGCAGCTTGCGGTAGGAGACTGGCAGAAATCACGTAACGAAAAAACGTTATACCCGATTAAGACTTTTATTTTTAACTTTTTAGTTGTGGTACCTACCCCTCACAAATTCGAATACCACTACCTGATATGCAAATAACAGTGACAGGAAGTTATCATCATAATATCATCCATATAAACTAAGTGGGAAAAATACGTATTCTTGAAGCTAACTCAAAAACTATCCAAGCAAAGTTAATGAAATTTATATGGAACTAACTTAGCATACCCTCTCAAACAAAAAAATAATTTTCAAAATCGGTCCACAATTAAGAGAGAAGAAAAAGAGTTTGGAAATTCCAAAAGTGCACGCCTCATAAGTTCATAACACACATTCATAAACGAAAAAGAAATTCAAAACATAGTTTCTAACAAAAATTAATAATTTATCACTTTTCATGAAGTATGTTTTGACTGCTGTTTGCGGTTCTGTGTACTAGCAGGAGTGTAACAATAAAAACAGTTGCAGAAATGGCAAAAAATATTTTTCGATCGTTGAGCACACTCTAATGCTTCGCATAATGAGTCGTGCAATATAATAAATATCCAGTGTGTCCGACTCCTTACGGACTGCAGCCGGATATCGGGTCGCATTATGACTTAAACATACAAAGTGTTGAGATATTAAACATTCTTCCTATTGTAACTCATATCCTAATGACAAGGATGTACATACATTAGCAATTATGTACAATCGTGTTTCGATTACTAATCAGAGAGTGAATGACAGATTAGTGGTATTCAACAGGCACGTTAAATAACATTGAATGATTTGAACTTTATGGAAATTGTTCTTCCGGAATCGCTTAACACCTGTCTGCGGGAGCCTATATGCTAAAATATTTGCCCAAAATTTGATGGCAGGTAAGTACTGGTTACGAAGCGAAGCTTGTGGTTGTGTTTATCAGGTCCTGCATAATCAGCCTGTACTGTTCCCACTGCTGGGACACAGGCCTTCTCTGGAGTGGGCCGTATCCACCACGCGAGCCTAGTGCGGGTTGGTTGATGCCGGTTTCCTCACGATGTTTTCCTTCACCGTTTTGAGAGCACTGGTGATGAAATAATTTACACATAGTAAAGCGCCTGTCAAGATTCGAACCTACGACATACAACTCGTAAGTCGCGGCCGATACCACTGGGGTACCACTGCTATCAGGTCCTGTAAGACCAGAAATACCTATTTACCTACACACTCCGCCAGTTATGTGGTATAAACACAGTAGATATCTAGCTCTAATAGAGCTCAACCAACGTCGTTAAACATCAAACTACGACTGTCCAATGTGGTATAATAGCTCTTGACTACGCTACTTAGAAAGGCAAATTATATCAACAATATCAATTTCAGTACCTACTAGATTTATATTCGACCACCTGCCAAAACACACTAGGCTGGCACTCTGTAATAAAAGTTCACTCGTTTCCATTAACACTAAAATAAATGTAAAACATATTACAGGAACAAATTATAATAAATAAAACAAAATACTTACTAATGTTTTTCGAGACTATATAATATGTACGTCTATTTCTTTGGCACGCTCTGTAGCCTAAACAGATTCATGGATTTAAACATACTGTTGGTCGCCAAAGTGGTCGAAAATTGACCATAATTATTAACTAGTAGTTCTGCGAACAGTAGACCTCATGAGCACAAACAATAACCGCTTAACTTGAGGCTTAAAAGCCTGCTAAACGGTCGCCAACCGCATCCCGACAGAGGTGACCTTGGTGGTTGTTTACAATCGTGTAGATGATGGTCACCTTTCAAATGAAAAAATCACCATTGAAATCGGATCTCATAAGGCGGAGATATCCAGTAGCCCCCTTTTTGCCTCATTTTGAAGGAAGTCTCCTCCAATCAAAAATCAACGCCGACAGTAAATTTAAAAAAATATTATTAAAAAAAAAAGACGTGTGGCACTCGGGGACTGCCCCGGCGAAGCTATTGCATAGCATTTTTTATCAACTTACGCAATTGTAAAATATTAACCCGAATACAAGAAATAGCAATGATGACATTGACAGGAACTGTTATTCACATTTATAGTTTTTAAAACTTGACACAACGTAATGGCCGGGAACATCAAACTAATAAAAAGGTTTTAATTTAACTATTAATAGTCAAGGATCATTCGTCTAAGTAAATTTGAACTTTATTGTCAAACAGTTAAACATAATTTTCAATACAACACTCTCGTATCATTCGTTTAAGTAAATTTGAACTTTGTTGTCAAGCAGTTAAACATAATTTTCAATAAAACACTCTCGTATCATTCGTTTAAGTAAATTTGAACTTTGTTGTCAAGCAGTTAAACATAACTTTCAATACAAAACACTCTTTTCTTAGGTAGTATTTTCGTTACGAAATTTCTGGATTAGGTCTCCACGCTCAAGGCCCGCGATAGAAGCTATGCAATAGCTTAAAAATCTTTTTAAAAACAAGCTACTGAACTAAAAAGTACAATGTATGACAATTGGAGTAACTATATGTTAGGGTTAAAGGTTGGACACTAAAGTAAACACCGTTTTAAGGATTTCAATAATACGTTTATTATCCTTTTCTTTATATATAGGAAGGTGTGTTTTAACTAGTATTATGAGAGACGTGCGATCCCACACAGGGCTAATAGTATAGTCCAGTCTCTATGAGAAAGTTAGGATTTCGTCAAGTGGTTAAGGGCGGGCTCGAGTAGAATAAATAATATTTATGAGTTAGAAAGAGAAAGACTAATAGTGTTGAAGTAGGATCGATTTGTTTTTGCCATACTCCAATACGCCCCCTCAAAAATAAATCCCTTTCTTTTTAATTACGATTTAATAATTTTATTATATCAAACATCTGTATACAATTACAAAATCACACACCTTCCTCTCTCACTGGGAAAACAATTATCATGGTCCAACATTCGTTGCGCAGGATTAGGGAAACCCAGTAAAACCTAATCAGACCATTATCATTCAATTCATCCATTATAACTGGATACTATTAATGTTATTCATCTACTTAGGTATTTTAACCAAGCTCTTATTATTATCATATCCTTATCATTTATTTATCCACGTTGTATATAATTACAACGTCACCCCAAACTGCATTCTCATCTCGGTGAAACGCACTGCGGGTAATGATTTTGTCAGGATATCAGCCAGCTGGTTATCTGTAAAAACATAAAACATTTTAATCTCATTTTTCTCAACCTGTTCTTTAGAAAAATTATACTTAATATCAATGTGTTTAGATCTATAGTGACTAGTAGGATTGTTTGCGATGCATATATGCATCCATTATTATCCTAATAAATACAAATAGACTCTGGAATCGCAATGCCAATACTTGTTAATAATGACTTTAATCACAGAGCTTATTTTACTGCTTCATACGAGCCATATACTCTGTTTCAGTGGATGAAATTGCCACTGTTTGCTGATCTTTTGTTTGCCAGCATATTGTGCATTTATCAAATAATGTTTAGTAAACAAATAACCTGTAGTACTTTTTCGATCTATTTCGTTACTACCCCAGTCAGAATCAACAAAGCCACTTAAAATATTTTTGTAATCATTTCGTGTAAAAGTTAACTTCATGGTGGCACTTCACATCGCTATTCGTGTTCGCGTATTCATCTTATTTGCCCAAATATGACGATGTGAAGTTACTCTATTCGCCTATATTTGCCTATTTTTCACGAATAAGACGACTACGCAAATACACGAACACTCGTATCCGCCGATTGTCGGTTTTTGGTCACATATCAAAGGATAGCGAATATACCGAATAAGTTCGTTTACCGTCCACACATGGCTTGCTCAGTAGAGTGCGTGTTTTATGTACGCATAACATGTATTGGTAATTAACACACAGCAAATAATAAGTCGCTGCTGCCGTCAAGACGTCCATCTATCTTTGCATTCAGATTAGTAAAAAGATAAAAATATTCTTGAATGTTCGGCTTATTCGCTGTTCTTGACGATATGTGGACGGTTTGTTCGAGTTATTTGGACTTCTACACTATATGAGCGAATAAATCACAATAAAATACACGAATACCGAATAGCGATGTGAAGTGCCACCATTAGATTTATGGGTTCCCTTTAAATATCGCAAGACCGTTTTTAAGTGTGACCATAATGAATGGTCGTTTTTGCTTGCATATCGACTCAAGATGTTAACAGAAAAACTTAGGCCAGGTCGAGTGACCCAATTAGATTTCTACAACTTCATATTTCACACGAATTTAATGCTACGTAAATGTAGTTTACTTTCAAGCGGAGTAGTGACAGAAATAAAGTCACTCATGTTAAACTTCTCAAGAATTGATCGTTTTTATTTTTTTATTGTACACTTCTTGATCCAAAGTAAACTTTGTTTTCAGACTTGGGTATTTTGATTCCCAGAAAACACTTGATCTCTTTTAAATCTACCATCTTAAAAGTGTTCATTACCTACGTATGTTTTAAAACTATTCATAGTATTTATAGTCACAAGATCGTCCACATAAAGCATATTCTTTAAAACATGATCAGCATTAAAAATGTAAATGCACCGGTCCGCCGATGAGTATTGAAAACCCCTTTTATCAAAGCTTGTTCAAACATTGGAACCAACAGCTTGCAGACTGTTTTAATCTATATAATGATTTATTTAATTTGCAAACCATATTACTTGCAGCCGAAATACCCTCGGGAATAGTCATAAAGATTTCCTCTTTTATAGCTTTTCCCATAGGTGCTGATCCCTGGATTTAATTTTTTTTATATAACACTTTGCCCGACCCGGGGATCGAACCCAGGACCTCGTGCTCAGCAGTAGCGCTTGCTACCACTAGACCAACGAGGCAGTTAAGGGAATTAATTTCCTCTTTTATAGATTTTCCCATAGATGCTGATCCCTGGATTTAATTTTATATAACACATTGCCCGACCCGGGGATCGAACCCAGGACCTACTACTTAGTCTCAAATTATGTGATGTTTCACTGTCTTGAGATAAAGTTAACTCTTTGCCATTGTGATATGAAGACCGGTTCAAGCGCTCTCCTGTATATACAGATTTATTAGCAGGTATTATTTTCGTTTAGTTTTACATAAACCATCTGAATGCTTTATCAGATTGACACCTCTTTTCCCGCTTGACTGTCACTAATGAGACACAATAAAATTTTAATTGTTATCGAGCTGCATCAGTCTTTCGGACAGTTGAGCATCTACGGGTGTACAAAGTCAGAGTTATCAACAGAGTTATTATTATTTCTAGCCATAATAATCCGTTCCTGGCGCAGGTTTAACTGGCCTACGCCTATTTAATGGAAATCTTATCCATTACCTCATCTCTGACTCCAAGAAACAGTTTCCTTTTGTTAACTTATAATATCTGAATGATTCATCAGATTCACACCCCTTTTAGACGGGTGTCCAAAGTCTAGAGTTGTCACAGAGTTATAGCTACGTCTAGCTTATAATCCGTTCAGGCTCAGATTTCACTGGCCACTTTGGTTATTATTATTTGGTTAGACACACTAGCAGCTAATTAGCTGATGCGTGTGTATCAAATAGCTTGGAGATATTTAATCTATCTATTTCATATCTTTGATAGGAAACAAATCTCATCCATTACCACATCTCTGACTCCAGCAAACTGTTTCTACTACCACAACCCACACCTTATTAATTGTTAATTGGTTCATATACCCAACGAAAATTCTCTTTGACAATTATTGTCAAATTTCGTTTTATTATTTTTAATTACAAAATAAACAGTAGAACCAAAAACTTTTTAATACTTCAGTTGCGGCTTAGTATTATGCCTTCAACCTCAGTGCTGTCGTGGGTCTGATATTTATTAAATCACAGCCTCACCCCAGAATGATTGATCTAGTTTAGACCCTTGTACCATTGTATGACTTCGTTCTGTTATTAATTATTATTCATATCATACGTTCGGCAATACCATTCAAAGCCGGAGTATATTGCACTGTCACGTGGTAGTTAATACCTGTCCGCGTACAGAACTCTTTAATTTAATTGAATACACATTCCCCTCCATTATCACAAGATAAGTTAACAATTCTCAGACAAAAACGAGTTTCGCTTTTTGCGACTTAATCCCGAAACGTTATATAAACATCTGTGTGCACTTTAAATAGAGTTCGTTTCAAATCTGCTGTTTTCGATTTGTTAAATAAAATATGGCAAACGTGATTGTTTTCCATAAATACAAGCTTCACACAATGTATCACTTGGCATAATATTTTTAATTTTATCAATATCATAAAATAGTTTCTTTCTATTTCGATACATTTTGATTGGCATTAAGGCCCAACCTTTGATGCCACAATTCATAAGTATTATAATTACGACTCTATTTAATGAGCATTCGCTATTTATAGCATGTTTAAAAGCAGAAAGTTAACGCCAATAAGATTGTTCAAAGACTCACCCTTTATTACCGGCTTACCATCATTGTACACAACAATACTGCAGTTTTTATCAAAAACGATTGTCATACCTGTTTGTTGCACTTTCCTTACCGTAGTAGGTCTTACAACCTACTCCTATATTCCCTAGGATATAGGAACAGAAAGGTATAGGTATCCTGTAGTATGCCTGGTACGCCCATCTCACTAGTAACCGGGAGATAACCTTTCGTCGTCACTTGTATAAACGTGCCATCTTTCGCTACAGAAATGTTTATTGGCTTTTCTAGCTTAGTGAAGTTTAATGCCAAATCTTCTCGATTTATCAAATGATCTGATGCTCCAGAATCCAAAAGAAAATAATATCGTTTTGCCCGTAATTTCTGTCATTTGTATCACTGCCAGTCATAAAAGCAAATCCAGAGTATTTCCATTATGCGGTTTTGAGCTCACCAGCTGAACTGTTTTATTATTGGTTCTTTTGTTTTCAATAACTCTTTTGTAAGACAAAACAAATGCTTTTTTTCAAATGACCCGTTTTGCCGTTTTCACAAAAGCTAACGTTATATTGGCTTATTGGTGACGGTGCCGCTACAGCTGTTCGGTGCACATGTAGCCATAAGTTCGGTGACAAGGAGCTTCATCGTCGATACCGATTAGTACTTCCACCAGTTCACTTAAGGCGGCTCCCTGACCAAAACGCCGCGCTAGCCGTTTTTTGTACAGTTTTTAGGAGCGAACTACTTGTTATTTAAAAAGAAATATCAACTAATAAAAATACATTAAATTTCTTCATAATCTTGAGTCCAAACGGATCGTTTTTTTTTAAATTTTTTAATATGTATAAGTTTAATTAATCTCCTTCCAACGAAACCTTAAAAATGAGAAATCATGATTTATAATATGAATCTACTCGTAAAGTAAACATTATTTAACTTTGCTACTGACACTAATGGATAGACAATTTAATAACGAACATTTGCAACGTTTTTTTTCTTTCAAAAGACCAAATTTTGATTTTATAAAGATTTTATTCCAAAATCCGGGCGTATTCACTACTGTAATTCATGCGCCCCATACCGGGATTCAGTGCGCCGCAAGGTCTCGAGGGGGGAACACGTATCGCTTGTCACCGCGTCGGTCACGTGATCGAGCACACACACACACATCGTCACATTATCAGTCGATTCAGTAGATAATAATATAAGTTTGTATTTATACTATTGAGTTTTGCGAAAAGACGCTACTATTGTGTAGGTAAACTGTAAACACACAAAATGCGAAAGTACAAGAAAGTTGAATGAATTTGGTCAAAACCAAAATCCAAGATGGCGGCTGCATTTTTCGTCATTGGTGTCGTTTTATTAGTTTTCAGCGGATCTAAAGTTGATAATGAGGTCAAAATGTAAATCCAAGATGGCGTCTGTGAAAATTTTCTAATTTTTCGTCATGGGCGACGTTTTCGTAGTATTTGAGGGTTCTAAAGCCGATAGTGAGGTCAAAATGTAAATCCAAGATGGCGGCTATGAACATTTTCAAATTTTTCGTCATGGGTGTCGTTTTCGTAGTATTTGAGGGTTCTAAAGCCGATAGTAAGGTCAAAATGTAAATCCAAGATGGCGGCTGTGAAAAGTTTCTCTTATTTCGTCATGGGTGTCGTTTTCGTAGGTTTCGATGGTTCTAAAGCCGATAGTGAGGTCAAAATGTAAATCCAAGATGGCGGCTATGAACATTTTCTAATTTTTCGTCATGGGTGTCGTTTTCGTAGTATTTGAGGGTTCTAAAGCCGATAGTAAGGTCAAAATGTAAATCCAAGATGGCGGCTATGAACATTTTCTAATTTTTCGTCATGGGTGTCGTTTTCATAGTATTTGAGGGTTCTAAAGCCGATAGTAAGGTCAAAATGTAAATCCAAGATGGCGGCTGTAAAATTTTTCTCTTATTTCGTCATCGGTGTCATTTTCGTAGGTTTCGATGGTTCTAAAGCCGATAGTGATGTCAAAATGTAAATCCAAGATGGCGGCTGTAAAAATTTTCTCTTATTTCGTCATCGGTGTCATTTTCGTAGGTTTCGATGGTTCTAAAGCCGATAGTGATGTCAAAATGTAAATCCAAGATGGCGGCTGTGAAAATTTTCTCTTATTTCGTCATGGGTGTCGTTTTCGTAGGTTTCGATGGTTCTAAAGCCGATAGTGAGGTCAAAATGTAAATCCAAGATGACAGCTGCGAAAATTTTCTCATTTTTCGTTATGGGTGAAAAAAAAACTACGAAAACGATACCAATGACAAAAAATGAGAAAAATTTCACAGCTATCTATCCGCTATCTTGCTATCGCTATCGCTATCTTGGATTTACATTTTGATCTCACTATCGACTTTAGAACCATCTAACTAAAACTACGAAAACGATACCAACTTTTATTTATCAGTATAAAAGTACATCATTTATGTGGTTAAATACAATAGGTATTCATTAGTAGTAGTAGTATATTTATTTATTTTCAAAATATAGTCTAACAAAAATAAACAATTTATCCACCCATCAATATGGGTAAAATTTCTTACCTCGCAATCTTTACGTAATGTCAAAGACTATTTATTTTGATATTTTGTCGGTTGCTAGGCAACGGATCGGTCACGTCCTGACGCGAGTTTAACATTTCAAAAATTACAGATTCTAAAGCAAACTTTCATCGCCTATTTCCTTTTTCAAAAAGTTGTTGCCGACACCTAATTTAATTTATTTTATACCAATAGGTACAGTTTTATGTACCGTCTTGTACAGACGCCAGCACATTAAGCTACTACAACCTGTCAAATTTCTTTAATAGATTTTCAACTTTATTACCAAAGCATAAGGTTCAAAGTGGATTGGGAAAATTTGCCAGTTTCGGGTAGCTTGATGTGCTGGCGTCTGTACTTAAAATTTAAAAAAACAACGGGTTGCACTCCGGGAGTGCCGACAGAAGTGAAAACTTGAACATTAACGTTGTGCATCTTTGAATATTTTGGAATGGTTAGGGAATAATTTTGCATGAATTGCTTTATTTATCAGTATAAAAGTACTATAGTTTATGTGGTTAAATACAATATTCATTAGTAGTATATTTATTTATTTTCAAAATATAGTCTAACAAAAATAAACAATTTATCCATCCATCACCCATCAATATAGGTAAAATTTCTGACGAGAGTTTAAAATATTCACAGCCGCCATCTTGGATTTACATTTTGATATCACTATCGGCTTTAGAACCCTCAGATATTACGAAAACGACACCCATGACGAAAAATAAGAAAATGTTCGCTGCCGCCATCTTGAATTTAAATTTTGACCTCACTATCGGCTTTACAACCCTCAAATACTACGAAAACGACACCCATGACGAAAAATTAGAAAATTTTCGCTGGCGTAATCTTGGATTTCCATTTTGACCTCACTATCGGCTTTAGAACCATCGAAAAGTACGAAAACGACACCCGTGACGAAAAATGAGAAAATTTTCGGAGCCGCCATCTTGGATTTCCATTTTGACCTCACTATCGGCTTTAGAACCCCTGAAAACTAATAAAACGACACCCATGACGAAAAATGACAAAATTTTTGGAGCCGCCATCTTGGATTTCCATTTTGACCTTACTATCGGCTTTAGAACCCCTGAAAACTAATGAAACGACACCCAAGACGAAAAATGAGAAAATTTTCGGAGCCGCCATCTTGGATTTACATTTTGACGAAGTTCACAGAAAGAAGAAAGTCGCATGGAGCATAAGTATCAACGCTTTTTCGCGTGACGATTTTTACTAGCTACCACAAACAGCGCATTATAACTTCGTTCCAAAAAAATATTTTTCGAATGTGTGCACAGAGTACTTTTTATGAATGTGTGTGATGTCTGTGAATTCTAAGGTCAGTGATTTTTACTTGTATTCGTAAGTTGTTCGCCTGATGGCGCTAGTAATGTTTTACGAAGTATTGTAGAGGTGGGGTGCGGCAAAGAGGGAACGAATGCTCAAGGTTGCTTGGTCGGGGTACCACCTTAATAGATTGCGAATTGGATATTTCCACACACTATACTTATCTCCATCAAATTGTCTAATGTTCCTTTTAGATCTTTTAGATCCATATTCAATCACTCTCACTAAAATAACTTTTTATTTATTTTGGTAAATGCACAGAAAGTTTTTATTATTTAGTGTCCTTTGATTTCACTTTATATTATTTGTTCTCACTTTAAGTTAGCGCTCCTGGGCCCATAACCTGTTAGGGTTAAAGGTTGGACACTAAAGTAAACACCGTTTTAAGGATTTCAATAATACGTTTATTATCCTTTTCTTTATATATAGGAAGGTGTGTTTTAACTAGTATTATGAGAGACGTGCGATCCCACACAGGGCTAATAGTATAGTCCAGTCTCTATGAGAAAGTTAGGATTTCGTCAAGTGGTTAAGGGCGGGCTCGGGTAGAATAAATAATATTTATGAGTTAGAAAGAGAAAGACTAATAGTGTTGAAGTAGGATCGATTTGTTTTTGCCATACTCCAACACTATAAACACATAGGGCCACCTTCCGGCTCCATCATCAGACCCTGACCACCACCTAGTGTCAAAGCACTTTTAATACATAGCGAATGAGTCCAAACACTATGGTGCTAAGTTGTTTGATTGAGGAGTTCCTATGGCCAACTTCTGGCTAAAACATCAGACCAGCTCTATGGTGTAATTTTTATCAAAATGTCTCGGTAGTTATATACTCGTAAGTATGCCAAGTTTCAGCACAATCGGATGCTAGAAAGTGCTTGACCGGAAACACATACTTACGAGCAAAACAAGCATCATATTAATCTATAGAATTAACAAAGTAATAACCGGAAATAAGGTGTATGTAACTTTTGTTTGTCCCGTCTGCAGTACCGAAATTCTATAGATTATAATGCTTGTTTTTTTTCTTTTCAGTTGTGAGTATTTTTTCAGATTCACGTGACAATAGTTTTTCTTCGCAACTGAATTGTGATATTTTTACGAAATACCACGTGTTTGGATCACGTGGATCGTTAGTAAATTACACATACAATGTCAGGGTTTGTCAACCGAGAATCTAGCGTGATGATGGTTTATGGTTTAAGAACTTTATTTCTCAAAATTAATTACCTACATTCACTTAAATGAGAAAAAAACTTATTTCTAATTAGTATACTTTAGGCGACGTGATGGTTCCACAACAAAAATAAGTTACATAAGTAAGTATAAGTTAGTTAAGTAGGTACAGTACTGGCAGAAAGTTAAAAATTTTAAATCTGCTAAAAAGTGTTTCTTTAGTGATTTTTTTAAAGTACACATGGATTTTTGATCTTTCATTCCGAGGCAATTTATTGTAATACATGTTAATTGCAACACTGAATATCTATAAAAGATGAAAATTTGGTAATCGTCAGTGCACATTCTGTCACTTTTGAGGACTTTAACCGTTCTGTGGAGCAGTTATAGTACCTATCAAAGTAAAAGCTATCAAGTAGATACTATGATGGAGTTCCACTTTTCCCAGTCGTTGCTCAAGAACATTATTTTCCCCATTAGCTTAAATAAGGTCAAATTCCACTAGGAACCACTGAATTAGAAATATGGAGCACAGTTTGCCCCGACCTAAATTGTTACCAATATTTCGTAAATTTGATAAAACTATAATTTTATGCCACGAGATCACAAACACCGTATTACTTTTATTAAATACCTACTAATTTAAGCTTCCGCCAGCGGCTTCGCCAGCGTGATATATCGTAATAAAATATAGCCTATATTACTCAGAGATATTATAGCATTCTACTGGTAAAATATTTTTTTTAAATCAGTCCAGGAATTTTTGAGTTTATTTATTACAAACAAAAATACTATTATAAATTATCTTATAATATTTTCTTATTCTCTTTAGAATATGTAAATAATTGTTAGTGAAGATTTATTAGGTAGGTATATCATATGGATCCCAACGTTGTAACAATAAAAAGTTTGCTATCCCTGCCTGTTTTACGTCGTCACCATGTCTTTACTCACCACTGAACGTGGGGGCGACGAAGATGATACCACTTTAAAGTCTTACAAGCAAAAATAGTATAACGTTCTCTATGAAACAATGAACTTTGGCAAGCTTCCTAGAATGTCAGCGTCGAAGATGTTAGGAAGTTCCTTATCAACTGTGAAGATAGATCACAATAAGACTTTATATTCTTTAATGAGGAGGCCTGTGTCCCAGCAGTGGGAACATTAATAGGCTGATGATGATGATGATGATGATGATGATGATTCTTTAATGCCCCATTTGTTCATCTGACGCCTCAGTTTTGTTACAGGTTCATCTTCGTAGGACCTGAGTAGGTATACTATAAGAACCGTGCAACTTACACAGGTGACCTGTCAAAGCATAAGAAGATATATTATTGTTGAAGTACTATCATAGGAGATTATTTTGATCTACAGCTCAAATTAAATTTACTCAATAGTTGTTATCTCTAAACACAATCCAATTCTTCGCGTCCTCGCAGCTCATCGGTGGCAATCCAATGCCAATTAAAAAAAAAAAACATTTACTTACAAATTCAACTGCGTATTTACCGTGACGTGGTAAAGTTCCACGTCGCCGTCGGCGCCGGGTTGACCACAAGGTTATCAATAGATAAAGCTAATAATATCCTACTGCGTTTTCCTTTCACTTTCAGAGCTGGGAAACAACTCCGTTGACCGCAGTCACGCCTTCTCTCGAGTACCTACGTCATGCGAAAGTGTATGAATAGATACTGTATGTCTATTTCCCAAGGGGTTATCTCTAATCAGTGGACAATATTGATAGAGAGTTGATTAGAACTTGGAATACTTTTCCATTCCGAAATTGTAAGCAATTCTGATAGCGGAGACGCGCGTGTAAGTACTTTTCATTCGTTTTCTTAAGGAAAGCCTGCGGGGTCTTTAATGAATTTTTCGTGTGGTTAGTGACTAGCCTGGTGTCAGAGTTTTTATGTCACCCATGTGCTTCTGAGTTGGCTTCAAATGCCATCGCGAAATATCTCTCAGGCATGCCGGTTTCCTCACGATGTTTTCCTTCATCGCTTTTGACGCAAGTGATAATTATACAATATGCAGATTAATCCGAAAAGTCGGAGGTGTTGGGTTCGATTTCGAGACCAATGATTTGGTAGTTACACCACTAGGCTATCGCTGCTTAACTGCATTAGTCTACGGGGTAACACATATAATCGGCAATCGTTCACAATGCCTTTACTTTGATAATTTAGCCACGTTCAAACGTATGAAGAAATGGTTTTGGAATTTCCTTTAAAGCCCTCGGAATTGAAAGTGTGTTCCGAAATTACGATTCGCATCGTAATTTCTTAGCTTGTGATTCTCAGGAATAAAAAAGATGATTTGACAATAAATACAAACCGGCCAAGTGCGTGTCGGACCACGCACAAAGAAGGGTTCCGTAGATGGGATGAATTTATCCCAATAACAAACTTAACATTGTAGTTTAAAAACATGTTCTCGCATACGGAATGTATAAGTCAACATGTTTTGGAATTTCACAAACAGATCCCTGTTTCCAAAAGGGGGCTTTCATATACTCACAATATTTTTGAACGACCTTTCCAACGACACCCCACGCCATGGGATAGACGAGAAAAAAAAATCCTACTTTACGTGTAGCCTGTAGGGGAGGCACCTAACCTAAAAATATTATTCATGATTTACTTTTACCCATGCCAAATTACAGCTTTCTAGTATTAAGAATCTCTGAGCTAAGCCGCGAACAGACGGACAAACAGACAGATGGACATGGCGAAACTTTAAGGATTCCTTATTGACTACGAAACCCTAAAAAGGAAGTGAGTTACGATAGATGTAATACCCAGTAATTATGATGCTTCAGACTGTGGAAGTATGGACTGTGTGGCTTACCAAACTTGCTGAGAAGCTGAACTCAAAATTGTTTTGGAACAAGACTACATTTATATCAATCTACCACTACGTCTCCCAAGATCGTTTATATAACCAATCCTCAAGTGGTTCTATCAAATAACTACATACTTTATGATAGTTTATCACCAGTTCCAACCGGTTTCGAGTGGATATCAACAGGCACGTAAATTAATATCTGGATATCGCTGGACAGCAGTGCGCCGTAGACATGATAGTGATAGATATACGAATAGTAGAATAGATAAAACTAGTAATTAGTTTGAAATCAAAAGTGGAACAAGTTTTGATAAGGATATTAATAGATTAGGAGTTACTTTCTGGGTGTTGCAATTTGTTATCTATGTTGTGATGTTGTTACTAGAATTTACTGAAGGTATCATGGATAGGCAGGCTCTAAATGTTTACCCAAAAAAACATGCACAGGCTGCTTTTCTTCCTTGTGATTTGTCGTGGGCTCCTTAGGAAGGATCCTGTTACATTTGACCTGGTTTCGATCCGGTATAAAGGACTCATAGATTCCCAATCGGAGCTTCGTCTTTGCAAGTGGATCCAAATTACCTTATTGGGCGATGTGTGTTATCTCTGTAGGTTGGTATATTCTATTTTTCTCTGAGCTTACTCAAACCCTATCTGCAGTTGATTAACACTTCTGTGAAGTTGATTAGTACAAATATTGCACGACTCGTAATGCGAAGCATTAGAGTGTGTTCTACGATCGAAAAATATTTTTTGCCCCATTTCTGCAACTGTTTTTATTGTTACACTCCTACTAGTACACAGAACCTACTTAATTTATATACCATTATAAAGATGATTAAATGGAGATTAATACTGTCTTTTTTACCAATTGATTTAATGCAGCAGAAATGAAAAAAACATCAAAATAGTTGAAAAAAAATTCCTGTCCGTCAATTTATGAACCTTGAAAACATTGTAGCTTGCGATAAAATCAATTAATTGAGTCAATTTTTTTTTTATACATTGGTTTCGGCCATAGAAGGAACCCTATTGAAAATGGCTTTTTTATTCAAAGTAGTTTAATTATAATTAATAAAATACTAACTAAAATATAGTTTGGAAAATCCAAAAGTGCACGCCTCATACTTATCACTCATTCATAAACGAAAAAGAAATTCAAAACATAGTTTAAAAATGAACAATATATCACTTTTCATGATGTCGTAAATGTCAACGACTGACAAAGATATTTACTTGGCGGTTGCTAGGCAACTTCAAGTCAATGGTTCGAAATATTTAGTTAAAGATATTATATTTTAGTTAGGTTTTTATTAATTATAATAAAACTACTTTGAATAAAAGAGCCATTTTCAATAGGGTTCCTTCTACGGCTGAAACGAATGTATAAAAAAAAAAATTGACTCAATTAATTGATTTTATCGCAAGCTACAATGTTTTCAGGGTTCATAAATTGACGGACAGGAAATTTTTTTCAACAATTTTTATGCTTTTTCCATTTCTGCTGCATTAAATCAATTGTTAAAAAGTACAGTATTAATCTCCATTTAATCATCTATACAATGGTATATAAATTAAGTAGGTTCTGTGTACTAGCAGGAGTGTAACAATAAAAACAGTTACAGAAATGGGGCAAAAAAATTTTTTCGATCGTAGAGCACACTCTAATGCTTTGCATTACGAGTCGTGCAATATAATATCTTTATCTAAATATTTTCAACCTTGTCCTACGTGTTGCCTAGCAACCGCCAAGTAAATATCTTTGTAATAGTCTTTGACATTACGTAAGGATTGCGAGGTTAGAAATTTACCCATATTGATGGGTATAACAGCAGTCAAAACATACTTCATGAAAAGTGATAAATTGTAAATTTTTTTTAGAAACTGTTTTGAATTTCTTTTTCGTTTATGAATGTGTGTTAGGAGGCGTGCACTTTTGGAATTTCCAAACTATTTTCATTTGTAAATAAATGATTCTGATTCTGCACTAACATAATATGACACATGTATTCCCCGAATAGTTGATTAGAGGTGCACCTTTAGTACATCCCAATTTCGCACTCTGCACCTACAGGGTTGCAGGGACATCGATGCGAAGCCTGTTACCATGGATTCAGTACATGATTCTGAACACCCCTGCGTTGAAATTTTCCGCAGGTTATTTAAAAAAAAATCTGCTGTCTCATAGAAAAGTGCAATACCTACTCAAAATGTATGGAACAGCAGATTTTTTTTAAATAACCGACGAAAAATTTCACCTCAGGGGGGTTCAGAATCGTGTACTGAATCCATGGTAACAGGCTTCGCGTCGATGTCCCTGACACCCTGCATAGTAGGTACATCCAAATTTTGCCATCTGCACCTATAGTACACCCACATTTTGCCATCTGCACGTATAGTACACTCACATTTCGCCATCTGCACCTATAGTACACCCACATTTCGCCATCTTCACCTATGGTACATCCACATTTCGCCATCTACACCTATAGTACACCCACATTTCGCCATCTTCACCTATGGTACATCCACATTTCGCCATCTACACCTATAGTACACCCACATTTCGCCATCTTCACCTATGGTACATCCACATTTCGCCATTTACACCTATAGTACACCCACATTTCGCCATCTTCACCTATGGTACATCCACATTTCGCCATCTACACCTATAGTACACCCACACTTCGCCATCTTCACCTATGGTACATCCACATTTCGCCATCTACTCCTATAGTACACCCACATTTCGCCATCTTCACCTATGGTACATCCACATTTCGCCATCTACACCTATAGTACACCCACATTTCACCATCGGCAGCTATAGTACACCCACATTTCGCCATCTACACCTATAGTACACCCACATTTCACCATCGGCAGCTATAGTACACCCACATGTTACCATCTACACCTATAGTACACCCACATTTCATCAGTTATGTTTAAGTCATTATGCACCAAAGCTGTACTAAGTAGTTAATTACCAACACCGATTAGATTGACATCTTTAAAGTCAATAAACAATCCACTAATGACCCCCATGTTAGCTCATGTTATCGTTTCGGTACACAACGATAGTAAAAGCTGACGTTCCTTGCGTAGACTTTGATCGATCGGCTTTCATTGACGTCTTGGGATTGGGTCAGGGGGCCAAGTGAAATGGATTAATGGAATCTCTCCAGTATAGATTAATGTGTTGCTATGAAAACATAGCTGTAGTACTACCTATTAGTACCTGTACCCTAATTACGTAATGCACGATCAATAATAAATTGAAATGAATTAAATTATTAATAAATTCAAAAAAAAAAAATTGAGCAGATTTTTTTTTCGAACTTTTGTAGCAATGGACTAGCAATCGGTTTCAATTCATTTCAATTTATTATTGATCGTGCATTACGTAATTAGGGTACTGGTCGTCCGAGCTGGTGAAAATAGAGAATGCTCATTTAATAGTATAGAACAGTACATACTAATTCCATGCTGCCTTGATAGTAGGTACTTACTAATTCCATGCTGCCATGTCATTATTCTAAGGTAGCCATCTTGTTCTAAACTTTGGGCGACCGAACTCTGCTCGGGTGATAATACGGAGAAAACGAATTTTCCCAGATATGAGACCTATCTAGATCTATTTTTCGCCCCCGTAAACCCGTTAAATGTTCGTTAGAGCCGTTTTCGAGAACCTATAATTTTTCATTTAATAATATAGGATATAGGCTACCGAGATCTAGTCACCTGCATCCGTCAATCCTAAACAAATTAGAAACGATCGAAAGACTCGTGAAAAAGAAACAACGGGTTGCATTCCGGGATTGCCGGCAGAAGTGAAAACTTGAACATGAACGTTGTGCATTTTTGAATATTTTGGAATGGTTAGGGAATAATTTCGCACGAAGTTTTCACTTCAAAAGTAGTATTCCTTTTCAATAGTAGACAGACAATAAGTAGGTTGTTTTTAACGTATTTCAAGAATCCACCACCAACTTGATGGATTCAGACTAAATTGCTAGTTCCAATTTAATTATAAGATTTCTTTCTATCTCTTGACTTCTCAAGAAGTGTTGTTTTGAATTTACGGGTGTATAAATGTCGAAACACGATAATTAAATTCCAATTGTGTTGCTTCAGATGTTTGCTGTTATCGAAAGTGTTACAAATAAAAGTGGAACACACAAACATTCGGAAAAGTGGGACAATCAGGGTTTTCAAGGACAGTCTAATAATAGACTTCGTATTATTTTAGAAGTTATATTTTTACCAGAATAGGCAGTTGATTGGTGGTTGGTTGGTTGGTTGGTTGGTTAGTAGGTTGTTTCGTTTCTTGATTGGTTGGTAGTTGGTTGATAGCTCATGGTTGTCATGTGAAGAAAATGGGCCACACCGTTGTTCTAAAAGGGTCATAAAGAACCTTGTAAGAAATGACACGTGTTTCACCTCTCACATCAAGCACTGAACGCAGTGTCGCTTGACGTGTTCACACGTCGTGTCCGGGTTCGCAACAAGTCAATGGTCATCCTGAGGATGCCTCGTTGAGAGGTGAAACACGTGTCGATTTCTTACAGGGTTCTTTATGACTCTGTAAGACCAGTTAAGCGGATTAGGTTTATTGTATTTTATTATGGATTTCCGCAAAGTCACGCCTGAGTCAATTCATTTATATATTTCCACATCTGCTCCACATCTAAACATGTAAACAAGATGAAAATCTCCACATTTCGTATATTACGAAATTCCGAAAGATTACATCAAACCCTGATGTAACACCACATTGATTTTATTACACGTATAAATAAGGGGGTTACATAAAAACATTTCGCGCGAAAATGGGTGAAAACAAAGCTGTAACCCAGTTGGGTCGGGTAACCCAGATTTGCGAGCTATATATACAGCGATGACGTCGGAAGGAAGTGGGGTTAACTGAGCAGTTATATCATTAATGGGATTATGGCTGTGCCCTCGGATGTGCCCGCTTCAAAAGCTTTCAGATTTGTAGGATGAATCTTTTGTAATTTTTGCGGTACTTTTATTCTCTCTCTATTATATCTCGTGTCTGTGACAATATAGCGTATGCCGTCTCCTAAACAAACAATAAACAATATATAATCTACATGAATTGGATTCAATGGTTCACACTACTCGGCTTCCTTCGATTTCTTCATAATTTTGAGGAACTCACGAAAACACTAACTTGGTTATATTAAGTATCAGCAATCGAACCGTAGATCCTACACTCAATTCAATCACTAACTTTAATCATAACATTGTATAATTATCATTTGCTTTAAAAATGGTGAAGGAAATCATCATGCCTTTTCGTTTTGGGTGGGGAATCGTCAAACATTTTCTCCCGCTCTGGGCGGAGCGGGACGGCATGTCTGACTCTTACTGACTAAAACCTACCCGTGTTCCTCCAGTTGCATGTACGTTGCCAGGGGCTACGGTAACCCTTTAGGACTTTCCCGCAACCCCGGCAGGCATTGGCCCTAGCGGACCCCGTCAGTTGTGCTGATATCTCTTTGAGGCGCACGTGGAATACAACGCGCCGTCAACCCGGGCCTGACCCTTATCGGACGGCGAGCTACCTATTGCTCTCCATCCGCAAGCCCGCGCCTACGGTGGCTGGAAATTGGCTCACGATTCCCGACGCCCAGGGCGTCTCCTGCGGCGGCTAGGGGCGTGAGGGTGCGACATTTGTTTCTCCCTCACGCGCTCCGCCTCCTCCTTCGCGAGAATGACTGCTTAGCAGAAGAAGGTGACGGCTGCCCATGCCCTCTCGCTCCATACCATGAACTGGACTAGGGCCGGACGCGAGAAGTCATGCCTAGTCAGGGGGCCATGGGCAGCAACCACACGTAAAACAAAGAACATCACATTAGTCAACAGCGCCGCAGATCACCCAACTTAGATTCACCACAACCGAATAAAGGTCATAATCCACCTTCAAACTTCACATCCATTCCTTGAATCCATCTCCAAATAGACACGTTATTAGTTCCACCGGATAGCCCGGTTTACGACGTAGTTCTAAGTTTAGTGGCATTCTGTAAGCTGGTGACGTACTATCCTGATTTAGAACTTTGTAGTGTCTACTTTGTCCTTAGGTCCTGAGTGTATTGTTAGCTTGAACTTCTGAAACGGTATGATAAATAAACATAGATTTTGGCTTGCAAAACGGAGGCAGTTCCAGTGCTGTTTCTCAGTGCGTCTATTCACCGTGTTACATAATTTTAAAATTCAGCAAACCAAAGCAATGGATAGTCCTGTACCCTAATTGCGTAATACACGATAAATCAGAATCTGAATCGTTTTGAAACAGATTGCTATTCCATAGCTTCAAAACTTCGAAAAAAAAAATCCGCTCAACAACGCAACGTAAATAACGCAAGGAATGTTATAATCTGTCAAATCTGTCAAAATGAAACAGATTAGTCGGAATCGTTTACGAAAATATGTTACGAAATGAGATAGGTTCAACAAACTTTTTTGTCCGATTTACCATTGCAGTTGCTTCCCCATACATACTTCCGACTCCAGAGCAGACGATGAACAATTCGTCCGTGGACACAATTTGGAATCGTATGGAAATCCAATTGTCCTACGCGCGCGTTTGATATTCATACGATTCCAAATTGACCGTGAACAAAATTGTATTATTTCCTTGCTAAGTTCCGCATATTCATATTCGGTTCTATCTTTCGGCTAAGTATTCACCTCTTCTCACTCTTAACATCCTTAATCAATAGTTCATCTAATCTACCTATAACATCGTCAATATCGTAAAGATAATTACTTAATTGAATGTGCCTTCCTATTAATATTTGCATGCCAAAATATGGCGAAATGTGTCATCGTTCAAGAATACTCGTATAACACCTTTATGTAACCGCATTTAAAGCAAATAAATAACTTTGACTTTGACTTTGACTTTGACTTTGACTTTGACTTTGACTTTGACTTTGTCAAGCAACTCACGCACAGCCGGCCTACATTTTAAGTTTAGGTAGTAACCTCATTCTGTGACGTAAATCCTGTTTTCAGAACCTTAAAATTATAAGAGCATGTACCGACCAAAGTATAAATAAATTTACGACAAGATAAGTACTAACACGGGTTGCCGAACTTTAAAAAGTGATTCTGGGAAGATGCTCTCCTGTGTGTTGAAATCTTAAATCTGTAGCCGTTTAGCTTTTTCTATAGAAATGATGTAAGTATATAGCAGTTTGATGGTTTGAAAGTATTTGAATATTGGAAAAGTTTTATTAGTTTAGTTTAAAAGAATATCGATAGATTCTTTTTATGTTCTAGAATCTATTTCTGAGTTTTCTTTTAATAAGTTTATACAAGGTTTTAATGAGCACATATTTTTTCGATGAAGAGAATTTAAGAGTACATCGACACTTAAAGTACAACACACTTAATCGATATGACGAAGATAAGAGGAAGAAGAAGTACCTACAACTTCTGAATAATTAGAGGATTAACCTCAATAAGAGAAGTAATTATGCCAAAAGTTGCAATAATACACAATATTACCAAGCACGTAAAAACAAAAGAGGATCACCCACCTAAAATTCTCTGTAAAAAAAGCTCCTTCAAAAAAAAAAATCGGTCAAGTGCGAGTCGGACTCGCACACGAAGGGTTCCATACCATGTCGCATAAGATTTAACACTATGAATTTTTGTAATACTTTCGTAAAGGTAACAACAGAAGCGCTATAAAAAAACAAAGATTTGTAAAGAAATTGTCTAATTTTAATGAAAATATTTTGTTGTGTTAAAATATAGGTGTAGAAGTATATTTCATTTATTTTAAGAGAAAACAAAGTTAACATTATCCGGTAATATGCATTAATTAAAGTCAAAATCAAAGTTATTTATTTGCTACTAACATAGTATTAGTAGGTATATAGGGTAGGTAAGCAGGTAGATATGTATGTAGTATAAAAAAAACAGCAAATTAATGTCCTTATTCCGTGAGTTATCAGAAATGAGGAATTACATGCATTACGTCAGTGATCTAGTTAATATTGAGAATAGAGCAGTCGAGGCGAATGAACCAGAAGCTGTTCAAGGATACGCGAGTAAAGGGTATTTTGGTATACGTGTCGTGGACCGTGCCCACTGGTTCACGGAATAAGGTAAGAATGATGAAGATATTGGACTTGATTGAATGAACAGAATGTTAATAATGGTGACAGTAGTATAAATTTATGAACAGTGGTTGGTTTTTAAAGTATATAATTACAAGAACTTAAAAACAGGATTAACATGGTACAGCACAAAATAATACCAGATGAATCTGTAAATCAGTCTCGAAGAAGAAAAGCTGTTGGTGCAGATAAATCCTTAAGTGGTGAATCTAGATCAGCAAAAGACATCGCTGATCGTTCCAAAAATGTTAACGACCTAGAAAAGGCAGCTGAGTTAAAAAGATAAAAAACTTGACCTGGTTGTAATATAAACGCAAATTCCTATACAGTATTTCATGCAGAAAAGCCCACGAGCCGAACTCCAACTACGCACATTTAGAAAGCTATAAATAGCGAACGATCCAACCAAATCAAGATTGTCCGAAGTGTACGAAAAAACAAATACATTAAACTGTTTTTAACCACAAGCAATAAGGAAAAGTCGATACAGAAGGAAGATCTCACTGTAACCATCTACAATTTCCTCGAAATGTACAAGTACTTACAATAAATGTACGTCCATTACCAATTTATTACCAAACAAACTGAATTACAGTAGTAAAACAACATTATTTGCGGCCCTGAAGACTTTATATTGTTTATTTTACAGAATACTAGATGTTGATGGGTTTGCAATGGATAGTTTTGTTGTGGGGAATGAAACAAATCTATTAGGAGAAATTTTATATTATTGGTGGCTATGAGAAATTGTAAGAACACAACATTCTTTTCCTCTCTCCGTTGGTTTACAACCACGTCTGCGTACCATTTTTTTTTTTGTTCCGCTTTGTAATATCCTCATGGATATCCTCCGCCGGGGGAGGAGTCTTGTCAGACTCTTACTGACTAAAAACCACCCCGTTGTTACTTTCTCACAGATGGATCCGGGATCCTTAGATCTTGTGGGCCTTCCACGATCCCCGGCTGGTGCCGGCCCGCCATTGCGATGTCTGCGTACCCTCTCCCAAATTTTATATGTTAGGGTCGGCTTCCAGTATAAAGAGAAAATATTTGTTTTTAAGCTATTGCATAGCTTCTATCGCGGGCCTTGACAGTGGAGACCGAATCCAGAAATTCCGTAACGAAAATACCTAACGCCTAACGAGAGTGTTGTATTGAAAATTATGTTTAACCGTTTGACAACAAAGTTCAACTTAGACGAATGATCCTTGACTATTAATAGTTAAATTAAAACCTTTTTATTAGTTTGATGTTCCCATAACGTTGTGTCAAGTTTTAAAAACTATAAATTGAATAACAGTTCCTGTCAATGTCACCATTGCTATTTCTTGTATTCGGGTTAATATTTTACAATTGCATAAGTTGATAAAAAATGCTATGCAATAGCTTTACCGCGGCAGTCCCCGAGTGCCACACGTCTTTTTTTTTGTAATGAAAAGTACTCAAAAACTACCCGATTTAAAAAAATCTTTGAATGCTCTATTATCACGGAGTAACATAGGCTGTAATTTGTAAAGATATCACGCGGGCGAAGCCGCTGGCAGAAGCTAGTCTAAGGGCTCTCACTCTCACACAAAACTGCGATGCGACGCCGCATCGCAGGTTTTTAGAGGAGCTTTGTTTTTAGGAGGTCGCAGATTTTTGCGATGCGATGCGAATTCGCAGTTTTGTGTGGGAGCCCTAAGAAAACAATAATGCGTCACATACATTACACAAATATTTTGAAAAGTATTAATTTGTGCGCTGAATCTGTGCTGAATAAATTTATAAGAACTTTCTTTCTAAATCAGCCTAAACAAATTCAGGATTAATAACAAGCAAACAACCTTTGGTCCTTTAACCTTTGGCCTTTTAATACTTCGTACAAAAATTTCATGACTCGAAGAACTTAAATCTCTCCAAAATTCGGCAAGTGTATATCCCCCGTTACGTCCCGAGAGTAAAGCCCTCTTCCCGATGGCGTCAGCGGCTGTATGTGCGCACACGCACGTGATCTAGGTTACCACTCAACTGGTAAGGATCCTTGATGTGATTCAACATCAGTGTATGCTGTAATAGATATTAGTAGAGATGGCGACATTCTATCAAAGATCGAAGTTCTATTATAAGCAAACTTGTACGGATAGGTCATGTTACTAATTCAACAGACATGGCAGACATAAGGACAGGTCTTCAATCCGTTGATGCACTGTTTTTCAACGTATATGATGAGTTAATGATACAGCTTAGAACAACTCATGCCAGCGCTGATTTTCTGGATTCGTTTTCTCCTCTACCTATCGTTATTTCTCCTGACTAAGTTTATTTTGTTTATATCTATGTTTTAGCATTTATATTATTCTTTTTCGAGTTATCAATTATGCAACATAATTGATAACTCGAAAAAGAATATGCACCTGCCATGTTTTGTCTCTGCATCTCCCTAAGATTGACTGGTAGAAGTCAATGCATTAAGTGGTCAGGCATTAAGTTCGCCTAAGCTTTGTACAGTATGTTTTTACTTGTGCATAAAGTTATAATAAACTAGAGCTTCTGCTCGTGACTTCGTCCGCGTGGAATACACTCGAGAGCAATGAATCCGGGTCGCTTAGGGAATGTTGAAAGTCTCGGAAACTAAAGATGATGGGTTGATGCAGTGAATTGTGTTTGATAGACGGTGTAATACTCCTTAAATGAAAGTAAAAAAAAATATGAGTCACCATACATTTTATTAACACAAAATTACATAAAGAAAAAAACTGCTGATCTCTCCTTAAAACAAAAATAGGAAACATGAAATTTTTGAACTTTATTACGATTTTCTTGAATTTTAATACTTCGCATTGCCTCCTCGTGCTTCCATTACTGCGTTTACGCGGTTTGGCATGCTGTACACCAAGTTCCTTATACGATTTTGGGGAATATTCTCCCATTCCTCTGTGAGAGCAATTTTGAGCTCACGAAGCGTGATTGGGGGAGGGTTTCGTTGTTTTACGCATCTGCCTAGCTCGTCCCAAGCATGCTCGATCGGGTTGATATCCGGGCTGCGCGCTGGCCACTCCATACGAGTAATGTTCATCTCTTGAAGGTAGTCATTCACAATCCTACCTGTATGAGGTCGGGCATTGTCATGCATAAATATAGCATCCTCACCTAAATTGACCATAAATGGACCAACGTGATCATTGAGGATTTCTTCCACATATCTTACGCTAGTTAAAGAGCCGTTTTCTATGATCACCAGCTCTGTGCGACTTTCAGAAGAAATTCCGGCCCACACAAGTACAGACCCACCACCGTAGGCTACTTTTTCTTCGATGCATGCTTGCTTGAATCTTTCCCCTGGTCTTCGATACACTCTGTGTCTTCCATCGTGCTTGTAGAGCATAAATTTTGATTCGTCGGAGAACATAACTTTTGACCAATCTTCAATACTCCAATTTACGTGGCTCTGGGCATATCTTAGTCTTGAAATACGATGCCCACGCTCCAGTTTAGGGCCGTTTGCAGGTCTAAGGGGTTTTAAGTTAGATTCAGCAAGCCGACGTCTTACTGTCCATGCACTTGGGTTACTTCCTCCGAGGCGTCGAAACTGATTTGTGAGTTCAGTTCCTGTGAGAAAGCGATTTCGAAGCATGGTGTTCACCAAGTATCGGTCTTCTCGTGCTGTGGTACACCTGGTTCTGCCCGTTCCTGGTCTGCGTAGGTTAGAACCAGTTTCTTCGTAACGTCGGAGAACTCTTTGTACTGTTGACAGCGACACACCGACAGTCCTGGTTGTATCGCGCTGACTCCGGCCGGTTTCCAGCATTGTAAGTATTCTGGTGCATTCTTCAGGCGTAAGCGACATAATTTCAGCTTGAATAATGAATATAGAGCACTATCAACATGGTTTATGTACCCACATAAATGACAGATTACAAACAAAAGCAAAACCAAATGCTGTAATTTCGTAGTTCCATCTTCGAAAGTGGCCCTTTTTCAAATTTGATTTTTTTATGATATAACTTTACAATAACTAAGAAGTTTTAATACCTTCATTTAGGGAGTATTACATTGTCTATTGGATACAATTTATTGCATTAACCTGGCATTTTTAGTTTCCGAGATTTTTAGGATTCTTTGGGTGACCCGGATTCATTGCTCTCGAGTGTAGTTACTTTGGGCTAACGCTAAAAAACCCCCGATTTTGAAACATTTTTCATTAGTGCTCCGCTCCTATTGGTCTTAGCGTGATGATATATAGCCTATATCCTTACTCGCTAAATGGGCTATCTAACACTGAAAGAATTCTTCAAATCGGACCAGTATAAGTTTCGGAGCCTATTCGGTACAAACAAACAAACAAACAAAAAAATCTTTCCTCTTTATAATATTAGTATAGTATAGGTGAACTCTACGATATTGGACAAACATACTATCTCTCCTCCTTACATTTTCTGATACTGTGAGAAACTTAGCCTGAAAACCAAGCATTTAAATAAGAAAATGGTATTTTTTTATAAAGTCTCTTTTGACAAGAGCACTAAATTCAGAGTTGAGAAAGCACGTGCTCCTATTGCACCATTGAACGGAAACAAAACGTAAACAAGTAAGTTCACGTAAAACACACATTATTGTTGTGCTACGAGTATTATTAGCAACGTCACAGAATAGTCCAGAAGGCGCACTCCGCATTTTAGGTATGAAGCTATAAGTACGCGGCGGGCTCGTCTTGTCGGGCCAATTCAGTGAGCGTAACGTAATCAGAAGATATAAGAGTTACGCGATAGAAAGAGAGACAACTTTAAGTGAATAGAAATTTGGGTAATTAGCGCTATGCGACCTATACCTTAATTACGTAATACACGATCAATCAGAAACTGATTCGTTTTGAAACAGATTGCTAATCCATTGCTTCAAAAGTTCGAAAATAAATTCTACTCTGCAAGACTGCAACGTAAATAACGCAATTAATGTTTTGAACTGTCAAAATGAAACAAATTAATCGGAATCGTTTACGAAAATGTGCTACGTAATTAGATAGCTGAATTGAAGAACTCTCAAAACGGTGAAGGAAAACATCGTGAGGAATTCGGCATGACCTAGAACCAAAAATTCGAAGACATGTGACATCTACCAACCTGCACTGGGTAGATTATAGCCCACTCCCTCTCACTGAGAGGAGGCCTGTGTCCCAGCAGTTCATTAATAGACTGATTATGATGATGATATGACCTGAATTGCACTTTATTTTGTCGTAACAAGAGTCGCTTTTTATTTAAATGATTTTGTGGAATTAACCATCTGTATTAATCTGTGGCAACGTGTACAAGTACATGCCATAAAACATTATGTGCTAGTTAGTGGTGGTCTCAATAACATCGATATGAGTTTATAATATGTACCTCTCGAGTAAACAAAGGGCTTACTGCGCAGTTAGAGAGAGAGTTGGAGAGTTTCTATAATACAGGATTACAGGGTCAATTTAAAATGGATAGCGAAACTCCGCAGACAAGATGGGTGTCGATAAAATTAAAACAAATAATATTTGATGCCTTTTTGGGTCAACGACCTCGATTAAATTAAATGGGAATCACAAATTGTGAGTGTACCCACTTCAAGTACTTGAGGCATTATGTAACCGACGACCTTAATAACCAAGTGGATATTGAGAGGCGTAGGGCGCTGGCCCTATGTACCATGTTGGCTTGCAGGTTTGCACGCTGTAGCAAGGCAGTCAAAATAACGCTTCTTAAAGCTTATTGCCAAGTGTTTTACGTGCAGCCTATGGACCAACTATACTCAGCAGGCTATCAGCGCCCTAAGGGTCTAATGTAATAACGGGTTCAGGATGTCGATGTGGCTGCCCCGTTTCTGCAGTGCATCAGGTATGTTTGCACAAGCACACGTCGATGGCTTCCACGCCATCGTCAGACAGAGATCTGCCTCTTTGCTCTGCAGAGTGCGGGGGAGCTCCAACTCCATCCTGAAGTCCATAGCGGGGAGGTACGATTCTCCTTTGTTAGATGATGTTGTTCGAAGATGCATTTCGAGCAATAGCCTTGTTTCCAAATAAATAATAAGTTTACTAACATAGATATAAGTTATCTTTTTGTTTACTAATTTAACCCATATGGATGTTGCTTATCCGAAATAAAGATACTTAATTTAATTAGATTTTTTTTTGTACACTATCGATTGAGATATTGGTAGCACCTATTTAATTTTTGCTGTCTTGTTGGCCTGCTTGGCCAGTGTAAAGGAATGACCTCGAAAAATGTGTGGCGTACTCGTATTTGAAGATTATACTGGTTGCAAGGTTGCAACTAATAGGTAATATAAGTTCCAGTGACGTTAGTCGACGCTACCTGCTCTCACGCCTCTTCCTTCGCGCCTCAGATAATATGCCAAGTTGCTATGAACAGTACTTTTCAAGTTATTGGGGTGAGCGCCATTACCCGGACAACGCCATTCACCCCTACTTCCCCTACTCCGCGTTCTTTAATAAGAGGTTAGATGTTCACTCAATGTCATATTTAGGTAGATACTTTCAGGAATGTCGAAAACTTTCTTTACTTTTTATCCAACTACGGCAAAGCCAAGGAAGGGTTATGATTTTAGCAGTCTATGTATGTTTTATTTTACGTGTATTCCAACGTAGCGCCTAAACTACTGAACCGATTTTGATGAATGAGGTATCAATAGATTTGTAATAATGGTCCGGGTGACATAGGCTATATAGCCTAGGCTATATAGCCTAGGCTATATAGTATAAATTCTCCCAAAACTTTATATGGTGGAGTTTTGTAGGTGCTCCTGGCACCCACATGGTTACAGGCATGCAATGACGGCTTTACCCTGACCATTTTTGTACCTACGCTACGTCTTAATTTCTATCTGAAATATTTTCTTGTTTCGTACTTTTTCCTTTTTTTATCACTTTTATTTTCCAGTAGTCGGGTTACAGTTTTTTAAACAAAATTTTTTATTTCACGTCTTTTTCATCATTTCACTGCCCTTGTCCCATGTTACTTGGGGTCAGACCAACACGTTTTTTCTTTTCATTCTCCCTGGTACCCGTCACGATATCATTCACTCTCTTCTCTTTCATATCATTCCTCACACAATCCATCCATCTTTTCTTTGGCCTTCCTCTTCATCCATCAACATTATTATAATAATCACTCTTTTAGGTCACATGCGTTTTTCGGATGACTAATAGGTTCTTTAAAGATACTGTAACTTCTTTTCTGATATATGATAAATTCTAGCTCACAGGCCTTCTCCATAAATTCAGTTCGACAGCTTGATTCATTACTTTTCACGTGTTGCGTCTAGTGCCACAAAATGTTATCAATTGACCCATGATGAAATTGAACTGGTTTCTATCGACACCAATGAACACCGTGACTTTCAATTCTTGGTCATATGACTTAAAATATAAGAAGTCACGTTTCGAAATGCTATAAGTTTAATACTATCATCGTTGATCGATCGAAATTGATCTTATTCATATGATTTTGATTTGATACATTGATTGTGCCGTCTGTGTTGCATGTGATAATATCGTGCGAAAGTCATACGCAAAGGCGAATCAGTCTCCAAGCAATTTGTTATACATACGTGTATAGCGGTGTACGAACTCCTTCGAACAGACCTCTGTGGCGGCTGTCACTACGTGGCAGCCTGACAGGGATGTCAAGAGAGACTTGCCAAGAGGCCCCGATCTGGGCACGTATTGTTGTTAAAATGTGTGGGAAATACAAAGTTTGACCCTCAAAGGAAGCATTTTTCTTTAGCCTGACCCAATCCGACCACATTCTAAGTATGTATAACAAAGTCCTTGGAGACTGATTCGCATGACCTGGCTGACTCGTTCTTTGGATATAGCAAATTATTAAGAAAAAAAAACAGAAAACCCGTCTGCAACACATAACTGAAAAGAGAACAACCAGCATTATTATAGATCTACTAGGTGCGCCGTGCCCCGCAGTTTCACCCGTATAACTGTCGATCCCGTGGGAATATCGGGATAAAAAGTGATCTATGTCCTAACCCAGATCATGGTCTACCCTTGTGCCAAATTTCATCCAAATCCGTTCAGCCGGTTTAGTGTGACAGCGTAACAAACAAAAAACAAACAAACTCACTTTAAAGTTTATAACATTAATAATTATGTGCTTTGAGTTTGTGGGTTGAGTTTGAGTTTGACTGCTACTGACTGCCTAAGAGGCTCCAGACAAACGCTTTTTACCGTTACTCTTGTAGACTCTTTTATTGCACTAGTCCAATGAACTTGTTTGACATTATCATCATATCAAGTCGTGGTATATGTTTTGCGTCTCACGCAGAGATAAGATGCATAAGATCTAAGATCAGATAACTTGATCCATATGCTTTTTATCAGATAATGTTGATAATGTCAGAGACAGATCAATCCCACAGCATTACTGGGTGATACGTGGCCATGTGACGTGGCTTTACACCATCTGATAGCTAAGCTATATAAGAACTACATTTTAGAAAATTTGTGTTACAGACAAATTGGACCGATTTAAATTTTTCCATAGAATCAGAGATTTCCAGTTATCTGTTTTTAAATAAGACATTTCAAAACTGTTCTTAACTAACTTTCTAGACCTTTGTATCCTGCATATGCGTATGAAGTTTCATTAAAATCGGTTCAGTCATTTTGAAAAACAAGGGCTTGAAAGCTTGTATGAAATGCCGTACGACGTAAACGCTCATAATAGCCATAGAGAAATGTAGATGCATGATGGTCAACGTTTCACCAGCAAACTAGGTGACCCCTATTACCATACAAAATTGACTAGTCCTTGACAAGTCTTCCAGTAGCTTACCCCACGTGTATTTAAACGTAATAGGAGCTATGTAGGGCAGATCGATAGCTATCAAGGACTCGATGACCCGTGACCATATGCGTATTTAGAAACCCTACTCTCCTGCATCCTCATTGGTTGAACGATGAAGCCGGAAATCCTATCTGATATCACCCCGGTGTCGCGCCGCGATGCGTAATGCGTATCATTTTGTCTTCTTCTTTAATCCATGTTTATCCGCTTTTGGGTATAGGTTTCCTCGTGGGGCTCCCAATAATCTCGAATTAAGTGTTTTATGGCAAAAATATTCAATGTTGTGAGTTCTTTGCCCGTGGGACAATAATAGGCTGTTATTATTATTTCGTTTATTACATTTACATAGTTAAGTACTTTTTGTTTACATTTTTTAATATTTTTATAAGTAAACAATATTAAAAAAAAAACATTTTAAAATATTATAAATAATGGCCCATCGGCATCAGGCGCAGGGTCCAAATGTATTATTATTATTGCTAAATTCAATATTTAGTATACTGAATAATTTAGAGACACATCCTCATTTGAAGTAATGATAATAGTTTGAAACTAGTGCTATTACGCAATGGTGGCCCAGTGGTAACCGGGCAACTTATGAGTTGTAGGTCTTAGGCACTCTTAGGTTCGAACACAGACAGGCGCTTTACTTTGAGTAAATTATTTCATAACCACTGCTCTTAAAACCGTGGAAGAAAACATGGTGAGGAAATCGGCATGTCCTAGAACCAAAAATACGAATACATAATGACATTATGCTAACGCGCACTGGGTCCGCGTGCTGGATTACTCACGGGCCTACTCCCTCTCACCTAAAGGAGGCCTGTGTCCCACTAGTAGGAACATTATTGGCTGATTATGCTATTACTACTATGTATGTATGCTATTACTCACTTCAAATCTCACTTCAAGTGCCCGTACACAATGCGAAAGCTTACTTGTATTCATTTTCAAAGTAAATCTTAGCAGATTGACATCTTGGCACCATTAGATTTCCGAAGTTATGTTCTAAGAAACACTGCAGATGTACAATTACAGCAAATATTGTCTTAAATATGTCGTCTTTCACTATGGAAAGCTAGTAAACTAGCGTTTCTTAATACGCAGCCAAGCGTTTACAAATGACATTATGAATAGTACAATACAATGGCGTGCCTAGCCCGATGGATTGAGGTTGCCAGTTAATTATAAATAGGTTCCGGTGTTATTGTGCCTACTCTCAATCATACTATACAATAAAATAGACCACAACTATAAATCTAAGAAACCTTTGACATCGGCGAAAGAAAAAACCTGAACTGAATATTCTGGAATATCTGAAACGCAGTGAACAACCCTTTTTTTGAGTGGGAAATGTTCAAATAACTTTTCCCGCTCTCGTCGTGTCAGACTCTTACTAACTAAATAAGTAAATACCCGTGTTCCTTCAGTTGCCAGTATGTTGCCAGGGGCCGGAGTGTCGGAGTTTCCCGCAACCCCGGCAGGGATCAGCCCTAGCGGGCCCCATCAGTTGTGCTGACATCTCTGGTGTTGGAACACAACACACCATTGACCCGGGCCATTGCTCACCATCCTCAAGCACGCGCCTATGGTGGGGGGGAATCGGCCTGGGATTCTCGACGCCCAGGGCGTCTCCTGCTGCGACTAGGGGCGTGACGGGGCGAAATTTGCCTGTCCCTCGCACGCTGCACGACCATTACTGATTCGGAAAAGGAGGTAACGGCTTCCCATGCCCTCTCTCTCCGTACCATGGCCTGAACCAAGGCAGTGAACAACCCTTACGATCATTCTCATTTCTTTTCCGTACCCATCATATGAATAGCCTTTTCTCAATTGTTTTGTTTGGGTCGGCTTCCAGTCTAACCGCATGTAGCTGAATACCAGTATTTTCCATGGAGTGACTGCCTATCTCACCTCCACAACCCAGTAACTGGGTAACACGATACCCCTTCTCCTTTCCTAGGTATAACGCTTGAAAACACATTCACGATCTTTCTAGAGAAATACTCGTAGATCCAATTTCTGCAACAGAGCTCATGTCGATGAGGGTCTGCCTATAACTTCACCTCGCTACGCAGCGTTTATCTAATCTGGTGCATTCATAAAATAATATTATTATCAGTTAGCTTCGCGTCCACCTGTCAACATTTCTTAGTCGTAACTCTCTCTCAATCAATATGAGATAAATAACCCTATTCATAGTCTGGACCACCTAGCAACTCTACCACGGATACTAAAGAGGGGAGGGTTGTTATACTACACCCACATTTTGCCAAGTATCATTATCGCATGTAATAGGGGGTGAGCCTATTGCCGTTAACAAGGCACATATCCGGACTTTTGGCTGCAACTGACCAATTTATAATGGCTAATGGCTTCTAATTTATCTGTGGTTGCAGTGGTGCGGGACAGTATATATATATTTCCCACGCAGCTGATATTATTTCAATTGAAGAAAATAGGTTAGTATCGCACTCGTGCATGACATTAATAACACTAAAGTGACATGGTCATTGAATCTATGACCCTCTTGGAGGGCGGGCGATCGAGATTTATCTACCTACACTCTTATCCAGGAGTTTCAGTATTTTTTCGTAGATCAATACAGATGGTGCACTCTACAAAATCTTTGAAATAAAAAAAAAATAAGTTTAAAAAACTGTAACCCGGCTACGGGAAAATAAAAGTGATCTAAAAAGTACCATGTGGGTGCCAGGAACACACACACACGATAATGGCATGCGACGACGGCTTCGCCCTGACCATTTTTGTACCTTGAAATATTTTCTTGTTTCGTACTTTTTCCGTTTCCGACATGTGGCGCGGAGGGGTCTCGGTATGTAAAGATGGTCACCTATCCACGGACTGTCTGCGGCAAGCGTAGCTTAACCTGATCGATCGACCCAAACAGCTGTAAGTATTTAGCTACGAGCACCTCTTCGACGCCTGTCTTGTAGTAATATATTCAACCCTGCCCCGATGACGCCCTGGCGACCTCATATCGCTAATAAGACCCATAAAGTCTCGTGCAGACTGGCACGACTTGTAACGCGACGCGACACTGTAACCGGTAATTGTTTTACCGTAAAGTTTTCTTAGAAATTGTTTTATTAGAGTCACGTCGCGCGAAAGCCTTAAATCGTCTAACCACGTGGTGCTTCAAGTCTCAACTTCAATGGCACAACTTGTACTTACTACCTTTCTATCATTCATTACCTATTAAGCCAAGTAATTTTGTAGGTATGTTTCAAGTTTGTTCAGCGGTACGATGACGATCTAGGAGGTCGAGACGATAAATTAAATACCCATGCAGGAGATGCATGCACTTAATGTACTTCTCTCTAAACAAACACCATAGGTACATACGTATATTTGCTGTTAAAATTACCATGAAAGGCAGACGGTCGTCTCATGATACTAAGTAAATATATGAACGTCATATTTGTACAGTCTGAAAAGAAGCCTTGATGAGATCTTCGTGATCGAATACTTTGTGCCAATGTCAAGAAACTAGTTCTTTTGTAGTGTGATAAAAACTTTTAAATACCGTTATGCATACCTAATCAGCCTACTAATGTTCCCACGGCTGGCGAAAAAGCCCAAAGGCAAGTCCCGTGTGCGATTTGGTTCAATGCTGTTCCAAGTTTGCTAGTCGACAGTATGCAGCAACTAGCTCTCGACTGTTATTAGAATACATAACACGTAGTCGCTAAAATCAAAATTACAAATTGGTTGCAGAAGTTAACGTATGACGAAACCGAGAGTCTTATTACAATTGTCTCTTATTCTATCTAATTAACTGTATTTAATTTAAGGTATGCAATCAATCAATCTTCCTAGCCTTTTTTCCCAACCATCTTGGGGTCGGCTTCCAGTTTAACTGGATGCAGCTGAATACCAGTATTTTACACGGAGCGACTACCTATCTGACCTCCACAACCCAGTAACTGGGTAATACGATACCCCTTGGTAAGACTGATGTCAGACTTTTGGGCTTCTGACGACTCGTAACAACTGTCAAAGATCCACGAATGACAGCCGAGACCAACGGCTTAACGTGCTTTCCGAGGCACGGAGGAGTCTCGGTATGTGAATATGGTCACCCATCCACTGACCAACCCCCGCAAGCGTAGCTTAACCTGATGGATCGACCCATGCGGCTTGTTATTACTTAGCCACGAGCTCCTCCTGCTCCGATTTAATTTAAGGCATGCATGTTTGTTTAATTTATTTCTATAAGTACCTACTTGCATGACACTCAGTACCAGTGGTATGCCATTATACCTAGAGGAACTTGGCTCCTAAAACACAGGCTTTTGGCCTATAGTCCGCGCGCGACTAGTTCGCCGCTCATCTCATCACAAATCATCTCGCTATTGCAATCTCATGTGCGTTTTGTCTAAACTAGCCGGAACTTTCAACGCGTGTTGCCGTCGCGAAGTGAAAGTTCCGGCTAGTTTAGACAAAACGCACATGAGATTGCAATAGCGAGATGATTTGTGATGAGATGAGCGGCCAACTAGTCGCACGCGGACTATAGTTTAGTTAGGAGACATCAGTTCGCCCTTTAATGTGACCCTATTGTATAATATTGCTATGTGTACGTTATGTATGATTTTCAAAGTGTACAAATAAACATTTTATTATTTATTTTATAAACGTAGGTAAGTAATATAAGCTGTTTTTCGTAACAATCTTGTATTTTAGCGACGCAGGCGCCGCAATCTCCAACCAAATAAAACAAAAACTCAATCTGGTCTGACCTTTCGTCAGCAATCCGGATCATTAACCAGTAACATACGATAATATTATATGTTCATAGTTAATGTTATTATTACTCATAAACAGCAAAAATCTTGATAAACGTTGTGTAGACATGGCAACAAAGAACGATTTGTTTGCTATTTGTCTTTTAATTTAATATAATTTATTTTGTAAATATGTCTCTTAAGTAGATGCGTCATATACATAATTAAGATAATATTATAGGTAAGCATCTCTCCAGTTCTGCTATAAATACTATATAACTATACAACTTGTAAAAAAACCCTGTATCGTACTAAGAGTCTATTTATGTGAAAATTTTAAGGAAAAAGAAAAAATTAAATCTCTATATTTTTTTCAATGGGGAATATTACAGGGCCGCTGTCGCATTGATACAAGTCATAACTTATAAACTCTGTAGAAAATTTGCTAATTTATCATGAAATTGGGGTAATTTTGGTAGGTACTAAAAATGTGATTTTTAAATATCAGTAACTTTTTAATTTTTTAATATTTTTTTTAATAAGGGCTTTTGTTACATGAGGCCCATCCTTCTCTTACCGATTGAACAGTCATTCGATACAGTGTCTTGGCTGTAGGTTGGTAGTTTGGTACTTGTAAAAACATACTGCATCACCAATCCAGGTGTAAATATGGGTTGTTCCCAGAAGTCCACGATCTACAACCATGTACAGAACGTAATAGTCATTCGTTTACAGACTGATAATGATAAAACACTACCACATAAATGTATCCAAGCAGAACTGGATGGACTGGGATAGAGTTCGATTACAGTTGCCTCTTTCTACTTTGCTGCCGTCGTACTATCTACACGGAACGTCATTTTTGTCTACTCTTCCGTCGACAAAGCGGTGCTCATGCTACGCCTGCAGATCAGAGAAACGTCGACGAAAACATTGGAGAATATTTAGATCAACATTAGCCCTTATCCTAATGTATTTGGGATCGGTGCAACATGTCTTCTATACTGCCTCTATTAGTCATCATCTCGGTAGTCATGGCATCCCCTTTCAAGCCATTGAAGAAAAAGCAATAAGATACTGGGCTACCGACCGCTATTTTAATATCTTCTGAGTCTGATCCAGTCTGATCCATTTTATAAACAGCAAAAATTCAATAAAATATAAGTAAAAATCTTTTTAAAACAAGCTTTTATTGAACTAAAAAGTACAAAATAAAACTTACGTAAACAGATAACTTTTATGTTTTCTTAAAAGCTTGAGGCTTATCTTTTAAGAAAACATTAAAGTTATCTGTTTACGTAAGTTTTATTTTGTACTTTTTAGTTCAATAAAAGCTTGTTTTAAAAAGATTTTTACTAATATTTTATTTTGTGTTTTTTAGCATTAGAATTTTGATAAAATATCTGTTCTGTCACTTTCACTTGTCTAAACAAATCCAACGAGTTCAACACAACAGGGCTACCTTGTAAAGTTGAGGTTTTCCTGTGGCTACCTTCCGGCACTATCATCAGACCTTAGACTACACCTTGGGAAATAGTTTTTGTCAAAAGATCTTATTTAGTTGAGGATTTTCTATGACCACTTTCTATGTGTCATCTCTTTTCAGCTCTATCATCAGACACTGGATACTATTTTGGGCTATAGTTCTAGTCAAGACAAAACCAACCAGTTAAAACTCGATGGTAGTCTAGTTTTTTTTAGAAGTTCCTATGTTCATCTTCCGGCTCCATCATCAGACCCTGAAGTATGGGTATGTATTGTGCTATTATACTTCCATTGAAGTATAATAGCACAATACATACCCATGTATAAAATGTCGTGTTTGTCCTGTTGATTATTGAGGAATCTCGTCGTCTGGAGCCAATCCCGGGTGCAGCAGCCAGGTCATGTTGGAATTTAGAACGGAATATCATAATTAAATGCGTATATAAAATTTCCTGCTTGTACTGTTGACCGTTGAGGAGTTACCTCGTCTGGAGCCAATCCTGGGTGCAGCAGTCAGATCATGATGGACTTTAGAATGGTCTATCATAATTATAGCGTATATAATGTTTCGTGTCTGTACTGTTGGCCGTTGAGAAGTTCCCTCATCTGAAGCCAATCCTGGGTGCAGCAGCCAGGTCATAATGAACTCTAGAACGGACCATCATAATTCAAGCGTATATTAAATTTCGTGTCTGTACAGTTGACCGTTCAGGACTTTCCTCGTCTGAAGCCAATCCTGGGTGCAGCAGTCAGGTCATGGTGGACTTTAGAATGGTCTATCATAATTAAAGCGTATATAATGTTTCGTGTCTGTACTGTTGGCCGTTGAGGAGTTCCCTCGTTTGGAGTCAATCCTGGGTGCAGCAGCCAGGTCATAATAGACTTAAGAACGGACCATCATAATTCAATCGTATATTAAATCTCGTGTCTGTACTGTTGATCGTTCAGGACTTCCCTCGTCTGGAGCCAATCCTGGGTGCAGCATTCAGATCATGGTGGACTTTAGAACAGTCTATCATAATTAAAGCGTATATAATATTTCGTGTCTGTACTGTTGGCCGTTGAGGAGTTCCCTCATCTGAAGCCAGTCCTGGGTGCAGCAGCCAGATCATGCTGTAATTTAGAACGGACTATCATAATTGAAGGATATATAAAATTTCGTGTCTGCGCTGTTGATCGTTGAGGAGTTCCCTCGCCTGAAGCCAATCCTGGGTGCAACAGCCAAATCATGGTGGAATTTAGATGACCGTGATAATTAAATCGCATATAAAATTTCCTGTTTGTACTGTTAACCGTTGAGGAGTTCCCTCGTCTGAAGCCAATCCTGGATGCAGAAGCCAGATCGTGGTGGAATTTAAAACAGACCATTATAATGAAAGCGTATATAAAATTTCGTATCTCTACTATTGGCCGTTGAGGAGTTCCCTCGTCTGGAGCCAATCCTGGGTAGCCAATCAGGTCATGTTTATCATAAAAATGTATTGTCATCGAAATTGAACCAACATGTAAAATGTCAACTCCGTGGAATTAGAGGAAGTGGTCTTAATTCAGCTTGCAAGAATCCACCTAAACAAACATACTAACTTACAAACAAACATTGCAAGTTGAATAAAAGCTTTTAAAAAACTGTCCTCGTCGCAACCAAACAAAAGCTGATAATACGTAGGCATGGTAACAATTTAGTTTACACTGTGTATATATTGTCATTATCAAAATAATATCAATTTATCACGCTAGGCACCACGCGTGCCAAATCACATCGTCAAACACGTGAGGACCCATCTACTGTGTCTACGCTTTAAATATTTACCTACTCTGTATAGTTTGTAATTAATTAGGGAGGGAGTGAAATATCGTCATTCTATTGTTTTTGTTACAAGATTTTTGCATTATTAGAAGAAGTTTTACAATATTATTTGACTAGCTTCTGCCCACAACTTCGTCCGAGTGAAATTTATGTTTTAAGAGCAGTTATCCTAAAATACAGCAGGCAACGTCGGCGTCGCAAATTGCTGACAAATATTTACATATTTTGATTAATTTGGCAATATTACTGTAATTAGGAAATGTGGCTAACTAGTGAACTAAAATATTGATTATGAAATGCAATAATTAATATCGTAACACCGAATATTTCGTTTTAGACGTAAAAAAAGCATTTGGAAACTTTCGAATGCCTTTTTTACATCTAAAACTGTTACAACATCGAATTCAATGTTACAATTGCAATTCATTATTCTTATTCTAGTTCGCTAGTTAGGCAATACTGAAGCTTCCCATTAATGAAAGTTTCGGAATCGGATCAGTTAGTTCCGACGATTAACCCTACAAACAAACTCACAAAGGAGATGTTTCAAAATGTATGGAGCCTGGGCCAGGTCCTTGTACACTATACAAAAAAATAGGGAAATTCATTTAAAACAGTTCTTAATTGTCCAATTACTTTAAAATGGCTTGGTTTGCTGGTAAACACAAGAAATTACACTTGAAATTGCAACACAACAAAAACCCGACATGGCGGTAAGCTGTCATTTTGATTGACGTTTATCACGTTTGACATGTTTATTTCACACTGTTGTGACAGCTGACAGTTCTGTTTCTATGATCTGCTGTCATTTTGATTGACGTTTGTCACGTTTGACATGTTTATTTCACACTGTTGTGACAGCTGACAGTTCTGTTTCTATGATCTATGGTTTACTGTCAATGTTTTTAAGCATAGAGTAACTAAATCCGTGAGACGCCATGTTGAAAGTCGATAAAAATTGATAATAAATATCAATTTACTACCACAACAGTAAACATTTAATTGAATTATCTGTATTTTTCCTGAATTCTACGGATTTTTCTCTTTTTTTTGAGATACTGTACATAGACCTGGCCCATTTTGAAACATCTCCTTTTAAATAGGAGATTGACATCGGAAGTCCTACTCTACAAATTCTCTGCCACCAAGGAGCGTTGCAGTGTTCCGGTTTGAAGGGAAGGGTGCCTGTATATTACGGACATTTGAGAACTTTCAGCTTGATCTCTGGGATATACCAGTGATGCCTTTACCATTGCAGATATACCAGTGATGCCTTTACCATTGCAGATATACCAGTGATGCCTTTACCATTGCAGATAACAATAGATGGCAGTGTCTACTTACTTACCATCAGATGGAACAAACGCTTGTTCACTATCACAACAATACAACAAAAAATTGTGGTTTGTTTTCCAACCACAGATAAAAATCTAACTAGATGACGCAATTGTATGTACTTCGCGTGTCAAAAAACGGATTAAACTTACGATCAATGATCGTAAGCTGAGTTTTTCATATTGCATTATCGGCACCGGAAATCCACAGAAATCTAGAAAAATGCCTTCTTATGCCATATTGAGCTGTAAAGGCTGTATAGAAAAAGTTGGCTTTCATTGGTTTGATTTTAAAGTGTGTGTGAAAAAGTGGCACGCTTGGTTTTCATACAGATGGAGGGACTTGCGTTATCTAGTTATATTTATATCGGTGTCGGCAATACTGTAATCTTCTCTGAGAAAAGTTGCGTCTTATACGAATCTTGTCATCTACCAAACACAGAAATTACGTCCACAATTTTTCAGAATCCCAACAAATTTAGGTCACACAATACGCAGAACTGGAATCCATCACCCATGATTCATTCAAGAATCTCACACCAGCTGAAATCCGTCTGAAATTCTGAGTACCCTTATTATAATGGACCTGCCAATAGGTACAGTCATCAGACCATGAAATTAATTCGCGACTGTCAAAAGACTCAAGTGGTGTAATGACAGAGAATTAATGCTTGATGACGATGACATGCCGTCATTGGACCGTCAGTGAAACACTTATGTGAACTAGTGAATACTGGTGCAGGTTGATTTAGATGGAATTCTTTCTGGACTAATTAAGGAGATGATTGTTGAAAAATCGTACCTATAATTGCAAAATAATTGCTTCTTTTTCAACATCCATTTTAATGTTGCTTAAACCTTAACATTATAACAATGGCGCATGTTTGATCTTATTGGGTTGTTATCACTGCCATGCCTACTGGTCCTATAAACCTTATCTGGTTGATAGAGAAGCCTTATATGTTTTAATATCATCGTAATGAAGATATAGGTCATGTATTATTGTGCAGTTGTTGGGCAGGACATAGCAAGGAGCTCTCCTACTACTAAACACAGCGGCTTGATTATGATCCCACTAGATCTCTATATAAAGTGGCTAATTCTCTTTAGGACAAATATCTAAGAAAAGGGAGTATAGCCCCATTTACACGAAGCCAGTTTCTAGCCTAAGTATGGCATAATATAAAATTAAAACACCAAATGACTTGTATCGTATTATAAATACCGTTTAGACGATGCAACTTTTATTTTTGCTTTAACGTATGATACGCCACAAGCAATTAGATCACATCGTGTAAACCACGCTTCGTCAACTCAACCTGTCGCAGTCCACTGGAAAAACGTCTCTCCAGGCCGTGCCACAACGCCCTGATCTCCACTCCAGGACTCGTCTGATCCACCGGCCATTCGGTCCTTCGACAAACATGGGCAGCCCACTGCGACTTCAGCTTGCTTACTCTGTGAGATATGTCGTTAAATCAGCCTTAAGGATAACCAATTCAAATTCAAAAGTAATTTATTTAAACTAGGCTGAGAATCAACACTTTTCGAACGTCAAAATTACATAAGACAGGCCCTCAAAATGCCCGTCCGTCACCACTTCCTAGTACTTTAGCTGGAATTCTTTTTTCATTCAGTACCTAACCCGAAAATAAGTTCGCTAATCAATCCATATAGAACCAGTGATTACCAGTCCACATTGACTCAAAGGGGATTCCCTCGCCACTAAATGAATTGCGACTGAACTAGACTACAATGAGGATTGATGTATCCTGAAAATTTGTGGGCCGCGAGTCAGTTAGTACTCGTTCAAAGTGACTAAGTGATGAGAAATTTGTGCCGTCATTGGTATGGTCATGTGCGTTAACCGCTAATCATAATAACATTGATTTTTAGAGGCGAAAAATGGTAACAATTCAAGGCAAAAAATACTGTTTCCGTTATTTTGTTTTTAGGACCATTTGCTTGAGAAAATCGTCCTAGTTTTTCTAATAGGACATTTTGCTAGTGTCGTTTTGAACATTTGTTTTAAGGACTTCTTGATACGGAGGCAAAATAACATAATATTGGTTAGCAATTATTTAGTACTAGCTAACCCGTCAGACGTTTTCCAGTAAATTTAGATTTCTCGGCTGTTCCTGTGGGTTTTTCCTAATTTTTTTAAGTAAAAACTTCTTTAGGCGCACTGAACACTTTTTGGGGTAAAATAAACGAAGTGTAAAGAGTGCCGCGAGTTTCTTGTGGCACTCTAGTGTCACTGCCTCGGCCCGGCTAGGGTGCCGTGAGCGTTGCATTGTCACTGTCACTTGTTATTTAGGTTAGGTTAGAACTGTGACCACACAACGCACGAGCCGAGCGAGCGTAGCGAGCGGTGCCGCGGTAGCGGCCGGCGAAGTGCCAGGGTCCGTTTAGGCACAAGAGAATGTAATGTTTTGGGAATGTGGTGTTTTACAGCGATCTAACCTCGACAATCAAACAAAATACCAAGTGACGTGACTTAGTGACAGTGACAATGACAATCCAATGCTTGCGGCACTTTAGCCGGGCCGAGGCGGTGTTACAAGGGTGCCTGTAGTGGCACTTTATCCGATAGGGATAGAGTGCCAATGGTGGCATTCTATACACTGCCTAAAAAAAATCATGGAACTCGCGTCATCGTCACCGAAGGCGCGTTGAGCACTTTTTTGTTGACAGCGGACTTTGTTTTATTTTTTACGATTTTTTTTAATGGAGCTACAGTTTTCGTTCTTGTACTAAGAGCAAGCCATATAAATTCCTGTCATTTACGTTAGATGGCGTCACTTAGTTTTCACTTCAATCGGCAGTCCTAGACTGCCTCGTATTTTTATACATACAGCTAGATAGATAGATTTAAAGTAGCTGATGCATCTAACTGAACATGACTGTATATTTTAGAATAAATAAAATAAAAAAAAAATAAAAGGAAGAAAAACTTTTAAAGCATATTCCGTAGCTAGTTTTGCTATCCAAAATATGTTTGCGAAGTCATTACTGATTGTTAGTGTTTTTTCATGATAGATAATATTTTTATAATCTTGCATTGATGGACTGCACGTTGTCTGAAAAATAGGTAGACACGAATTCTTAGCACATTTCGGCTATTTAGCATAAATTATTGCCACACTCTAAATGGCCTTAATTTTTGTAAACAGTAAACTTAAGTCCGAAGGTCAGCATTCTTTTTACAGCTAAGAATTTTATTTTACATTTTTCATATACATAAACTCACGGCGTCTTCCCGTGGGGTAGGCAGAAACTACAGAACGCCACCTGCTGCTCCTGCTACTACTGTCATTTTATAACAGTAGATAATTTTCCTTCAGGTCAGGAATCTACAATTTTTTTAGGAAAATGATAAAAGTAATGCTGACAGAAGTTATTCAGTCAGTCAGTCAGTTAGTTAGTTCTGTGACCTTTAAAATGTGTACCAATTTTAATTGCATTGACATTTTATTCTATTGTGATTTATTCTATAGCAGTATTGTGAAATTTTATTTTATGTAAGTAATATGGGTTTTGCGTGCCTGAATTAAATGTTTTATTTCTTTTGTGATATTAAAGTTGAAAAATAGAATGACAAAACATTCGAATATTTTAAAACTTAATGGTCACCTCTCAGACCAAATAAAAATCCAAGACATAACGGTACGGAAACTACACCTCCGCTTTGTACATACATGCTCACACGCACACATTTACAACCATTTACACTTCTGCCTAACCCGTTGGGGATTATAGGCGTGAAGTTATGTGTGTATGTTACAAAGCTGTGTGAACACAGCGATAATTGAGCATCAGACTTAACGTCAGACTCCGTCATCTCACGCTTGACATCAAAAGACGTAATTGATAGCTTATCCAAACAAATCCAATAATAATATTGTGATGGTTTATCGCTTACGTATGTATTATAGTAATAAAAGAAAACTGGTTTTTTAATACGTTTTTTAACGCTTGTTTTAACGTCATGTGACGTAGCTTGTGTTCATTTTTACGTCAATGAGGCGACGTAAAATTCCTGTCGCCTTTTGTTGTTGATGTTAGATTTTTTTTAAGGACATAAGTTTGATTATTTCGCTTATAATGCAAAATCTTCCGCTAGATTTTTACAGTCTTTATATCGCATATGGTTGCTAGGTTGCGCTTGGGTATTTTCAACAAAACTCAAATTCCCAATCCAATTCAACCAAATCCAATCCAATTTTTCTAATTTTATTTGCTATGTGTAATTTACACATTTACCTACATCTTTACTTTTTATGGTGTACATAAAGAATATTCTATTCTAATTTCTTCCACCGAATCTTGATTTTTTTCTTATGCGGTTGCTTCATAATATTTATAGATTTTGGATTAGTTGCTTACCTGAGAACGAACAGGTTTAACGATACAATAAAATAATATAGCTAACATATTTGCTGAAGTTGTCTTAGCTGCAATATGTTCAACAAACGTCAAATATTCAAATATTAATAAATCACGCACAAACATTAATAATTCATGAACTTTACGATCTACAAGTAAGCTGAAAGCTGATTTATCTCCCAGCTTACTATACGTTTCAGTCAAGGTTAGTATCTAACGTAAAGGTCACCTAGGTGTAACTAGGTGTAGTGCACAGCAGTCATAGAAAGCGTATGAAAATGCATATTTCCTGCCATTGTTCGCAAGCGACGTTTGTGTAGGTACTCCTAACCCCGCGATTTACCAAGGTATAAAGCATTTTCAGCAAGGTATATGCTGGGTCTACTGTTTACGTTTATCGTTTCAACCTAAAAAGTTGTAAAGACTGCTTAGTTGTATACAAAACATATAGAAAACTTGCTAAAATTTAAAAAAATGTGAATAACTTTTTAATTTTTTAATTTTGGCAAGTTTTCTATTTTTATATTAACAAGAAATGCTTTAACAAAGTTTAAACATGTGCGTGTGGTGTGAGGGCCCACTTTGTTAAAACTCTTGGAAAATGTGCTGAGGATTTAGTGAACATTCCCAAAGAATTGTGAAAGTTGGAATCAGATTTTGTGAAAGTCAATAACCGAGTTGTGGTCTGTAAAGTTGGGCCCTCAGTTCTCATATAGAGGATTGAGGGGCCCACCTGAACATGTACCTAAGATACATTCTATACTATGAAACGAGCAAAATCCCGTTCTCGAAAACGGCTCTAACGATTTCGATAAAAGTTACAACATATGGGGGCGAAAAATGGATCTAACTGTCGTCGCGGCGGGCTTGTCTGCACGAAACTTTAATGTACTATCATGGCAGCATGAAATTAGTATGAACTTTCTTATACCATTAAATGAGCATTCTCTTTTTACACCACAGAGCAGAGTTCGGTCTCCCAGGAATTGCTTATTAAACGATATGTTTTTGACAAGTCTTTTACAATACCTACTTGTTGAACACAAGTATCACAACATGTTCATGAATGTAAATGCGGAGTTCCCAAGCTTTTCAATTTAAAAAGTTCTGTGTAGCAAAGAGTAGAGTCAAGTGTGGTTAAAGCCTGAGAGCCATAATTATTAATATTATTTTATTCTGTGGTCATACGAGTAATATGGATTAAATTGTCATAAAACGGAAATAATACTTAATAATGAGCGTTGACCTTGAGGTGTGGAGTGTCGAAAGGTAACACGATATTGTGCTGTTATATTAGTAAGCGTAATGCATCATGATGACGTTAAATAATGTAGTTTTCAAGGCCATTTCACATTATATTTTCTGATAAAAAAAAATTAAAGCCACTAGTTTGCGTAGGTAGGTGGCAGAGTTAGTTGCAACACAAATAAAATTAAGTACGAGTTACGGAATGTAGTTCTGCTTACTTTGGACGTTGAGGTAATGAGTAAGTAAGTAAATTTTATTTATTTGTTTAGTAGTTTTCAGGTGACCTTTACTGCAGCAAAGGTAGAAGGTAGAAGCCGAGAACAAAACGAATTTTTATGACTTCGTCCTTCGATCAACAATACCTTCAGCAATACCTTCAGCAATAAAAAATCGTTTTGTTCTCGGCTTCTATCACGCCGGTCTTAATAGAGTCCAGTGAGGGCGGTTACTTGGTCTGACCAGGCAGCGGTTAGGTGACGCTGCAAAGTCTTTTCTAATAACAAGTTAGTGAAATTATGAATTGTTTTGTGAAGTGCCTACTTTATTTTCTATAAAGTAGGCACTTCACAAAAGCAATATGTTCTCAATCACCTATTACAAAACAAATAGAAATTTCGCACTAACCTCTAGATACTCAGAAACTCAAATAGACTAACTAAACACGGATATTAATGAGTCACGTGACCACGCTGGCGCCATGCGTCTCTGTCAAAACAAAGCTTGCGCACGCGCTCGTAAAGTCGTAACCCTCTTACTAATGCCAAGTGCTTTGATTGGCAGATTAATTCCGCATGTGAAATTATTCATTTAGATTTTTTTTTGCAAAATAAAAATGTAAAGGAGAAGCGTGAATATTCATCATCATCAGGCTGCTGCAGTCTGCTGTTGGACGGATGCAATGCCTCTCCAGTCGCCCGCCATTCATCTCGATTCTTGACAACTCTCTTCCAGTTTTTACTAGCCACCCTTTATATTTCAATTTGCAAAACCTCATGGATACCTCCGTCTGGGTAGAACGGAGGGTTATGTCGGCCTCGCACCGACTAAAACCCCACTGTTAGTACCAAGAGTCGGGGGCCTGGGAGATACTTGTACATTCACCGCATCCCCGACTGGTCACCAAGGGCGGCCGATCTCACGTCCTCCAAAACTGCGTGCCACCTCATTGAGCCTAACTGCTCGAGGGAACACCCAGCTCCAATGCGGAAATCTAGCAAAAAGTCAGAACTTCCCAAACTATAGGCTAATTGTGCCTTACTGCTACTGGATTAGATATGTGAAGATAATATAATTGGCAGCAGCATCGTTCCGTCTGCAAATATGAGCAACTAGCTTCTGTAGGGTAGAGGTCATCTAGATTGCATGTTTTGGGACAAAGAAGACAGTATAGGAGGTACTATCGCGGACACGCATATCTGAACACCGTAAAGGACTATTCCTGCTTGCAGCGTTCGACCGCTAGTAACGCTTACGTACAAAAACAGATTCGTGTACACGGTATTTTGTTTTCAAAGTGGTTAGATATGAGTGACCTCCATGGTACATCAAGCTTTGCGATATAGCTCCACATCTACACCCCGAAAGACCCCTAAATCGTAGTTAGGTACTTAGTTTACAGCCACAAATTATAAGACTCTCTAAACCTTTCATCAACGAACACAGTAACTCAAACACCAGTTTTAGAAACAAAAATAAACCTATCACGTTCCCAACATCAATTCAATTGAATTGTTTTAGCTTCTGATAAAATTAGACCCATTACTGGGTCGAGTTTACTAAACATTATCCATTTTACATTAACGAAGTTATCAAAACACTATTCAAAGTCCAAATTAATGGGAACAGTGAATAAGAAGAAATGCGGCCAAGTGCGAGTCGGACTTGCTCGCGAACCGTTCCATAACACCGTATAATATTTTATGAATGAATGAATGAAATGCACCGACCCCAGCGTAGTTCAACCAGACTCGATAAATCGAATGAACCCCAAGATTTGCACTAGCCCCTGGAGCCTCATGCTTCATGGGGCTACAGAGGCCATTGCGTATCAAGGAGTAGACCGGGGGGCGCGGTAATGGTAGGGAACAGGTGCCATCAGGATATGGAAGGATTTTCGAGCCGTACCGGAAATGCATCCTTGAGAAGGCAATGGAATAGTGGAGAGACGGGTGATACATATATATCTATGGATTGGATGGGCATCTTTCTACGGCGTCGCCGCCAAGCCGGTTCTGGTCCAGCTTCACCGGTGCATATGCTCTTTGCTGTTTCCAATGTCTTCGTCTGAGGTAGTCTCTCCGCTATCCGTCTCGAGTATTTTTTTAAATACCTACTTATGTAATAAAAACACGTTTCCATAGGGGTGAACAACGACGAACAGTTACTGAACCCAAAAAATAAGAAAACACAATGGAATGTTTGTTTTTCGTTTGCAGATTTATCTTGATGCAGTTCCATTGATAAATTGGGCTTTTCTCGTTACCATTTTCTCGTACACAAAATAGATTTATTTTAATAAAGTATTGTTTTGGAATCGAGGGAACTAAGTTACTGGTTCATAACAATATTTTATTTTAGAATCTGGGTGAACTGGAAATAGTATTTCACCTACAGTCCTGGCGTCAAGAGAATACGTTCCCAACACCTTTCAGTTGGATAATATCTAGTAGTAATAAGGACCAAATTCGCAAAACACATATTCGTTTGTATGAAACTGACAGGTTTGAAGAACGGATTCTGTCGACGGCCGGTCTGTAGTTTCTCATTTCAATGCAATGTATATTGCCTTTCTAAAGATCGCCACAACTTTCCACATGAGAAACTTTCTATTGAATTACCAATGATTATAAAATCTTTTAGCTTATAACTCATATACTAAAGAGACACTAGAATTCGCCAATATCGAAGCATCAACAACTATGCGTAGGGTAGGGCAAAGATATTTATTTATTTATTTAAACTTCTCGCTCACAATGAGGTACAAAGGCGGACTAATCCCGTGCGACTAAAGGTAGGTTTATACGAGCCAAGTAATGTGAGAGTACAGTAAAACGCCTGCTACATGGTCGCCAACCGCGTCCCGACAGAGGTGAACTTGGGTTTACGACCAAACGTCTGTCGGGGACGCGGTTGGCAACCGTGTAGCAAGCGTTTAAATAAGTCCAGCGCTGACTTGCAACTGGGCTCGTGTTTCACTGACTTACTGGCCGATCTCATCTACGTGAACCCACTGACTGTGCGCAGATACAGGTGCACTCTCTTCCCTCACTCTCATACTCCGATGGGTCGGCAGTCCGACACAACCGGAGAGAGATCAGGCGCAGGACCAACGGCTTAACGTGCTTTTCGAGGCACGTGGGTATCACTCCGCCAACTTCTAAACTTCGGGCTTAGAAATTCCTATTGGAAAAACCAGTAACAGAGTAAACAACAGTAAGTTTACAATTGCGCAAGAGTCTCTGAAGATTACTAGCACGGTGTGATTTTAACAATAAAAAAATAAAAAGCGTACCCGCATCTGTCTACAAAAAGTTCAAAATGTTGAATTAGTGGTCGCGAAATAACAAGCTGTTCTTATTTATTTATTTAATTTAATGCACAATGTACACAACCAATTTTACACGCTAAGCTTAAACTAGTGAGTCTTCCGAAAGTCTTGGCGTACGTGCGAATCAGAGCGATTCGAACGTTGGTATTTACATTACCCAGCGGGATACTTAGGTAAATGGACTAATATTATTATATATTAGTGCATTTATCTAAGTATAAATATTTACGAAAACCTAGCTTTTTGATCGTATTGCACGTTTCCGTAAATATTTATTTGAACGGTTCACAACCTCTAATGATGTCAGGGTCTGGGTTTGAGAGAACGGAGTTAATCCCGTGGATTCTCTTGAGAAAAACTTACGAGCGAACGTTCTTGGTTGTTATATTGGCCAGGGATTACGATTATGCTGTCAATTCCTGTCTTTTACTGGGTCAGTTCGTGTAAAGTAGGTTGGAAGACCAGCGCTATCAGTTTTTCACGAAATGTCACTACAGGCTTACTAAAATGAAGATATGTTGTTGATCAAAAAAAAGATCCAAATTACTTCAATTTTTAAAACCCAATCATCTGAAATCTCACCTAAGATTTAAAATGATATGTATGTATATAAATAACAATTTATACCGAATCTATATTGATGTTCGTTGGTAAGCGCAAAACTCCAGACCGATTTGGAAAATGGTAGTTTTAAACTTATAATTTTTTTTTTATTAATAGTCTGTATCGAGTTTTAAGGGAAAGAAAAATTATGAAAGTTGCCGTAGAAAACTTGTGCATTTTCTATGAGAAACAACGTCTTTCGGGTTAGCTAGTTAATAAATAAAAATAACTATATTGCTACAATAAAACCCAGGATTGGTAAAACTAATAAAATTATACAATTTATCGATCCAACCATTGGTGTACAGGATCCAACCTTATTCCCGAGATAAACCAAAACTTGGCATGAACACTTTATTTATACAATCTACATAGAGCTGATGTAATCTTGCGCATAAGGCCAAGTAATCAAATGACGTATGATATCATCATTAATGATTCAGGTACTCAGACATATTTAGAATTTGGCCATGTTTTAACAGCTGACCTGTCTCATTTCAAGGAGTGAGGCAATGCTAAAAGCGAACTCAATGTTTTTGCTGACGTAGCAGATATTTTACCAACGTACGTATGCTGAGATGGTTTGGTCATGTTGAGGTGACGAATTAAAGGGGACTGACTAAAACGTATTTACTAGGGAGATGCGAGTGGAAACGCTGGGACTACGCCCTAAAAGGACATTAACCTTATTGGTGATGTTCTTCAGAAAGGTCAGGTACTCGCAACCAGAGGTGGAGTACTTGCCCATTCTTCTCCATACGAAAACTACCTTTTGGAAGGGGCGGTAGAACCAATACTATATTTTGTAAATTTTGACGTTCAAAAGTGCCTTCAAGGGCCTATTTGAAATAAATGCTTTGACTTTGACTTTGAGGGCTTAGTGTGAGTTTCATTTTACCATCTCGATCAAACGCATCGACCGCGTTTGGCGCTCCGCTGGCAGCCGGCCGGCCTTCACCGGTGAAGGGCCAATCGGAACGCCGAACGCGCTCGAAGCGTATGATCGAGAATTTGATGAAACTCGCACTAGGCCCGTGACTAGGCCCTCAGGCGTGCGTGTATGAACGTAAATGAAGCAAAAGGAGTACCTATGTAAGGATCGTAGCAGATGGCGTTTTGTATAGTTTCTGCCTGACAAAGGTGTAAGTTCATGAGTGTAAAAGCTTAAAAACTTGTTTTCGTGAACCTCTTGCAAGATAAGCTTCACCATCTGACTTCTTTTGCCAAATCCAGAGGGATCAAACCTTTAACTAACACCTTCAATGCCACTGATACTGTATCAGTCAGTAGATAAAGAAATGTGGCTCTGTCTGTTCATAGTCTGGTCACCAACTGGAAGTGTGGTCATGCTTACGAGATGACGAGCCCCTCAAAATCGTCAGTGGCCCAAGTGTCTTCTAAAGGTAAAGGCCCGTACGACGCGATGAGTGCATGAGTGCGCGGGAGGCGCGATAGCACGTGCGCCGCGTTGATGGCCACGCGCGATCACCCAGAGCTACAGACTGCTTGCACCGCACCGGTCGCATTTACACTGAGCGCGTAGTTGCTGGTACTACCCACTCAATAGAGTTCTCAATTTGAATACCCTCCCCCCCCCCCTTATAGTTGGTTGGTTTTTTGGTTGAGTGGTAGAGAATGCCTAAGGATTAAGTCCGCCTTTGTACCTCATTGTGTGCGAGAAGTTTAAATAAAAATATAGTTGAAAGAAATAGTAAGTTATAAAATAAATGTAGAAAATGTTCAGGTAACAGTCAAGGAACGCGGAGGGCAGGGCCTATATCCAGCTGTGGACTGCGATAGGTTGAGTTGATTGGAAGTGACTAAATAGTACAGTACTAAGTGACTATATGTTATAGTACACCATTTTTCCGCATTCCGCTGGCACTGACCCGCCAAATGTGCAGCCATGCCCTTCACCTTTCGTGGTCGTTACCCTAAGGTCGTAATGTCCTTCAAAGAGGCTCAACGCCGCCGTCTCGGGAATGTATAAGTTCGGGCGAGCGACGGACTACGGTGACTTACCCAAAGCCCAGCTTCCATCGTCATGATTTGAAGAATCTTTGGGAAAACCCCACGACACGGGTGAGATGTTAAGGAAAATTAAAAATTTCTATGAACCACTTCCGAATATCTTCAACAAAATGATATGGATAATTGCCAACAGGTTGAACATGAAAATCTACATGCGCAGGCGGCTTTCCTAGAAAATATGGTAAACACGCTTGGAGCTGAGTGCTCATGATTTAAAGAAAACTGACGATGACTTGTAAATGTTTATGTCAAGCAAGAGGCAATCTGTTTAAAAGTGTTTGTGTTAAATATTACTTTATGATATCACTAGCTTTTCTCCGCGGTTTCGCCAGCGTGGAGGTGGGAAATTATCCCATAAGAAAGTACTACCAGGATAAAAAGTATCCTATGGCCTAAGACAGGTCATGGTCTACCTTGCAAAACATCGAAACATCAGACGTGAAGGCTTGAAAAGGTACCAGATCGAATAGTTACTAAGACTTTCGCATTTATAATATGAATTGTCTGGTCAAGCAAGCTCTGCTCGGGGTGAAAATATAAACATATCGTCCAGGTACACCAACGTTTTATCAGATTTCCGAGGCTGTGAAAATAAAGAAAACGATTTTGCCCAGATATGAGACCAAGCTAGATCGATTTGTCACCTCCGTGAACACCTAAATTGCAACTGTAATATCGAAATCATTGGAGCCGTTTCCGAGATTCAGATTATATATATTATACAAGAATTGCTCGTTTAAGACCCAATTTCACCAAACACAAAAATTAGCTAACAGGTCATTAAACTCAGCTAATTTTTGTGTTTGGTGAAATTGGGTCTTAAGGTATTAGATAGATATCACACACAGATGAAATTAAAGCAAAGGTTTTTACACAGTAATGCAATATGAAAGTGCCGAAGTTGTTTGATGTTTTCTAAGGGATGATGATCTGCAAGGTTAAGGTGAGCTCATCGACGTCAGGTTGGCAGACGAGTGCCCTTTACGTGATAGTTTGATATTCAACGTATTCCTTTTGATGTCCCGAAGCTTTAAGGTTTTATGCTTTATGTAAAAAAATTGAAAAATTCGTAGAACAAGTGTTTCAAAAATACATAGTTTCGAAGATAACACTAGACTCCCGAAGTCCCGATGTGTGTATCTAAGTTTCAGTATGAGTAAATCATTTTCATTCAAACTAATCATATTTAAAGCTTTACTGTATTGTTCGCAACGTTATGTCTTCGTTTTTTATTTGGTCTGAGACAACGATCTAATTTAAACGTTTGTGCTAAGTACGAAGGCGTGTTTTTTTTAAAGTTCCTTTGAAATTGACCAATGTTAATGCGTCAGCCATTTACCTAGCTGCCAAACTACAGGAAAACAAACATAAACAGATTTGTAATTGAAAACTCAGACGTGGAGGCGTTTAGTGCAATAACATCGAGATTATTCGAGATTTTATGTAGATACGAAAATGTTTACAGGAATTGAGTATTTAATGCATTCCTATTTATAAAACCAACATTTTTCTGATGTGCTTATGTACTTTATCGGCCTGGTATTACAGTGTAGCTTTCAAGTTCAACTGTACGGCTTTTTAAGAAATACTAGTGCGGTTGGTGGTCATTTCTGAAAGACAACAAAGGCAAAACTGCACACCCATTACATTACTAGTTTTGTAACAAAGTTCTTTAACGATTGCGGTAGGAATTGACTGGTAGAAATTGTCACGTAACGAAAAAGCGTTATGACCAACAAAGACAGTTCTAAAGTCAGTGTCAAAAGCTTTGTTTTTCTTTTGGTAGAGTGCGAGGAAGCCTGGGCGTGCGCGATATCGCCGACAAGATACAAGAGAGTAGGCTGCGATGGTATGGTCACGTGAAAAGGAGGCCTGAATACGTAGGGAACTTGGCGCTACAACTTACCATTCACAGTCCAAGACCCAGAGGCAGACCCAAAACAAGCTGGAAAGCTATAGTGCTAACGGACATGAAAGAGTATCAGGTATCCGAAGACGATGTCGAGTATAGAGCGAAGTGGAAGAGAAAGACCAGGAAGGCTGACCCCGCCACCATGTGGGAAACATAGCTAATAGGAAGAGAGAGAGAGAGTTTCTGCATACCGCCATGGGAAGAAGGCGTGAGTTTATATTTAAATGTACATTCCTTTTGGAACGAAGTTCATTATAACACATTATACGGGGTGGCAGGGACATCAACGCGAAGCCGGTTACCATGGATTCAGTACATGATTCTGAACCCCCCCTGCGTTGAAATTTTTCGTCGGTTATTAAAAAAAAAGTCTGCTGCTCCATAAATTTTGACCGCGTAGGTATTGCACTTTTCTATGAAACAGCTGTTTTTTTTTTTAAATAACCAACGATAAATTTCAACGCAGGGGGGTTCAGAATCATGTACTGAATCCATGGTAACCGGCTTCGCGTCGATGTCCCTGCCACCCTGTATAATCTACATACTTGGCGAATGAGAGCAACACCGAAAAAAGTGTAATATTTTGACCGTCCCGACACTTTTGTGTAGGTGTTTGTGTTTCATCTATCATTACTAAAGGAGAAAACCAAATTCCATAGAAACTTGGGCCCAGCGTTACAGGGCTGGAATTTGGCCATAAATTAGAGCATTTAGGAAGGATTCACGACGCCAATTTTCACGTCTCCCAGCAATGGCCAAATTGGTAAAATCAGACAATGTTTACATTTTAGGTTATTTTTATTATTTGAGGTATTCAAATAAAAAATGATATTTTTGAGGCTTTGTTTGTTTCCTACGTTAATTGGGCAACCACATGCGCTGTGCTGCAGCACCTGCAGCCTATCACGATGCGGTTAAAATCTCCTAGTAGGTACCCACATAAAAAGCGCTTAGCGGGTGATTAATCTGTATGATCTTACTGAAAACCTCAGCTGAAAACTATGTTTATTAGACAAGGCCCACTTAGAACACTACTGGCTTGCATTTGCTAATATTGTATGTATCTACTAGGGGATTTGATGCAATCACGGATTACAGTAATCTGAGATTGCAATAATATATTAAAGTAAAACACACCTATTTGTGATGAATCGTTTTATTAATCACCTTCTTCATTAGGACTATCATTATATAATACAGTATCCAGAAATTGTGCAGGAGGCAATTGAGTACCTACCCTGGTGCCGTGCCAACTAAGCCCAACTAAAATACCATAATTATGCTCGTGGCAAAAGAACGGTTGGTTGCTGTGCCCACACACAGCAACCATCCGTTCTTTTGCCAACAATACAGGTGCAATTATATTGGACTATAGCATCCCTCCCACTTAGAGAGCTGTCGAAGTGTCGACTAACATATAAACGAAACATATCCTATTAGTAATAGGATATATTAGGCTGGATTTTATTCTTCCTCTCAACATCCAGGTTGAGTCCGATGTTGACAGCCCTTGCAGCCACCGTTCACCTCTACACAGTTCTATTCATCGGTGTCTGTTCAGTCTGTTCTAGTCCATTTCCATCAAGAGATACAGCATTGGTATGATTTCAGCAAGCTTGGCAGATAGTCATTTTCATTTAAGTACCTGAAGCAAACAATCATGTGTCATTAGGTCTAGCACTAGCATTTAGCAATAAACATCTGATTGGCACATTTGGCTACTTAAACATAAGCGGCCTTATTACATTCCCACTGCAGGGACACAGGCCTCCTCTCTGAAAGAGGGAAAAATCTGTAATTTAACAATGCAGGTTCAGTCCAGATTGTAGATGTCACATGTCTAGATTGAATATGAATTTGTTGCATGCGCTGGTATCATTTTATAAAATACAACTATCAACAGACAATTGAACATAAGCGATAACACTATTTAGTTTGATTACATGAAATAATTTCATAGTAAGTACGAAAATAATGCGATATAGATATATCGGATACTAACCGTTTGATGCGCGACCCATTCCTGTACAATTGAAAGAATCATTTCATCTTTCAGTCTTCGCCTTCCCATTGTAATGCAGCGCGGAGCGCGGTCCGTTGTTGCTATTCCGCAATTAATGCACAGGCTCTTGATGTCGTTGTATCCAGTCATCCAGTCAAAAGAGCATTATACAGATCCAGTTTTCTTTCCAGCAAAGGTCAGCAGGAGTGGCAGGATACGGTGCCCAATGTTCAAGCAAGGGCAGTCTATGGCAATCAATTTCGGAGGCCAGTATTCGAGTAGAAGTCAGAAATAATAAATCCCGAGAAATACGGAAAATCATTAGCGTGGCGAATGACAACAATAACATGACATGACAGTACGAATACAATCATGACAATTGACAGACGTTGACATGACATTGACATTTGCCGTTTACTAGTGCAATCCGTGGTGCAATTAATTTTATCGATTATTTACTTCTTTGAATGATTTTTTAATGGTGGTTACATTAAAAATCAATTAGATTCCAGTTTTTTTTTTTTTTTTACATTGATTTTAATACCTAAAAACAATTATATCAAAACAATGTAGTACTATTTAAGGCAGTGTATAGAGTGCCACCAGTGGCACTCTATCCCTATCGGATAAAGTGCCACTACAGGCACCCTACCTAGTAACACCGCCTCGGCCCGGCCAAAGTGCCGCAAGCATTGGATTGTCATTGTCACTGTCACTAAGTCACGTCACTTGATATTTTGTTTCATTGTCGAGGTTAGATCGCTGTAAAACACCACATTCCCAAAACATTACATTCTCTTGTGCCTAAACGGACCCTGGCACTTCGCCGGCCGCTACCGCGGCACTGCTCGCTACGCTCGCTCGGCTCGTGCGTTGTGTGGTCACAGTAATTCTAACCTAACCTAAATAACAAGTGACAGTGACAATGCAACGCTTATGGCACCCTAGCCGGGCCGAGGCAGTGACACTAGAGTGCCACAAGAAACTCGCGGCACTCTATACACTTCGATTATTTAATTATTTGTAACAGTATCGATTTCTACGAACTCGATAATATTCTTAGGGTACGCTCTATTGATATAATGCCAGCGTTTGTGAAGTTAATGACGTTTAATGAAATATGTGTTGTAACGGTTTACAAAGGTGATTTAAAACAATAAAATAGAAATCTACTTATTTTCTACACTTGGCCATTGCTAATGAGGCTAAAATTAAAATGGGTTAATTAAGAAAAATAGAAGATTTTTTTGGTACATATCTCATTCGTGTAACGGTTGGGCCCAAAAACGGCTTTCTCCTTTAAATGTTGATTTGATTAAATATTTTTTTAATAATTAATAATAAAAAGTTTAAGTTTAATAATTTAAAAACAGTATTTCCATACTTACCTTATGTTTTTTTTTTTTCATTTATATGTACCGTAATTTCAAAGTTGTTAATTTATTTCATTATATATTTATTTAATACATAACAGCGAAAGCCGTTTCAAACAGATTTACAGACCTTTCATTCTTTTGCTGTTATTATTACATATTTCATGTATGAAGTTGAGAAATCTTTTTGTACTCTACCTGCCAACTTTCATAAAATAAAACAAAGCAAGGTAGTAAAAACACATAATATTTTACGAGTTTCATAAAAATCGTGGATTTATTAGAACAACAAAAGATTGTTATGGCTACAACAGGTGAAATGCATGCACCCGGTCATATTAATATTGCTTCGTTTGTAAACAAGACGTTTATCAAAGTAGTTTGTAAGTGAAATATTGGACGCCTATTTTTTGTTTTATCATATTATTAAAAAATTATTTAGATAAAACGCATTAAAAGGTGGCCAGTGGGGGCGCGCTACGTCACAAGTCAGTATAAAATCTACCGTGGAGTGACGTCATGCCACACTTTAAGTCAATGTATTGCCGTAATCATTTGAATACGTAATATAATAATCCTTCTGGGGGCAGTCTATTCTTCTGGGGGCAATATTTTTCTATCTACCCTACTCAGACTCACATAGTTTCGTAATTCGTACAATAGGGCTTATGGTATGGTAGGGGTTATGGTATGGTCACGTGAAAAGGAGGCCGCCTGAATACGTAGGGAACTTGGCGCTACAACTTTCCATTCCCAGTCCAAATATTTTAGCCTAAATATTTTGTTTGGTTGTCAGGTAAATTATTAAAAAATATTGGATACGTATTTTTTCTTTTTTACTCGGCTGCCCCAGAAGGAGGGTAATTTACGTTATCAAAAGGTTACGGCAATACATTGAGTTAATATGTGGCATGACGTCACTCCTCGGTAGATTTTATACTGACTTGTGACGTAGCGAGCCCCCACTCGAACTTTAATGCATTTTATCTAAACCATTTTTTATTAATATCATAAAGCGGAAAATAGTATACGTGTCTAATATTTTTTTTATTATCTAACTGACGGACTAAATAGTTTTTTTTTGTCAACATCACTATTATCTTATTTCAGGAAACGCCTTCAGATACTAGCAAAACATGAAAGTTACGTCAGAACACCATCTGCTTGCTATAAACACGTTTTAACAGCTGTGCTTACAAACAGATGAACTTCGAGACAATAGTGGCTATAAATAGGTGGAGAGCCAAAATTATAACAGTGTGATGACGAAATTACTATAGTGTACTGTCTGTGGACAATTATGTTTAAGAAATTAAAAAGTGAAAAGTAAAAACTGTATACTTATCTGGCGAAATGTGGGTGTACTTGCTACATCTCTGCACAACCCTTCGGGGAAACATGGTGTGATTTTATGTTACGAGAAAAAAGTTTTTAATTACAAAAAAAAAACGGGTCCATATTGGCTCACCTAAAGTTCTTTACCCGAAATTGTTCTTCCTAACGATTTGTAATCCGAATGATCACTCTCCCAAAAATTTTTCATCCTAAAGTTTTCATTCATACTATTTGTAGTGCTACCGGCGATGTTCATAACACTCATGTTTCCGAAAATTGTAATTAATAATATCATTAATGTAAATATATTTAAACTCCTACTGTTTTTTATCATAAAACGCTTTTATGCTACTGAGAGAACATAATCATGGGGCTTACCATGCACTCTTATAGCAGGTCAATTTTCGACGGAAAGTGAACTGTCGGGCTATTTTGTACCATGAACACGTCAAATAACAGGCGAGCCAGCGATCACGTGACTAAAGCCGCTCAGTGGTCACGTGACAACATTTCACTGGTCTGACCTGCGATAGGCTCTACCATGAAGTCATTTTTGACATGTAAATCCTTGACAACTGAGCTGCCCTGCTGTCATATTAAGCAGGCGTGTAAAACTTACTTTTATTGAACTGTTTTCTTTAATTTAAAATAAAAACGTAAGTATATGTTAATTTGTGAATATAATACTATTGTGGCGTTATTTAAAATTATAGACCACAAAAAAACTCGTCTCTTTGTCGTCTACTTATGTTGTAGAAATGGTACGAGTGGTAGATGTGAAAGAAATAGAAATAAAGAACACAATACACATAAATAAAAACCAATTTAATGTTTAATAGATGTTTTGGGTAAAAACAATATTCGTAGTCTTAGTAAAAAAACAAACTACAGCTGCCCAGCCTCTTGATTTCTTGAATCATCAATAGCACTGTAGCGGTTACACCGTTACATACGAACTACGCAGTAAAGACATGACGTTACAAAAATCTTGCATGATACATATATAAGATTATCCGAAAACAACTTTCGGGCAGTTGCCCGTCAGACATAACACCCGTCTGGTCGGAGGAGCCTCCCATTTCTCATGAGAAGAGTGAAATTTACACCCTGTTCCTCATGCCTCCACCAACAATAGAATTCACATCATGTTCCAATGTTCCGTCACTTCCGTCCACAATCTGTGGGACATTTCTCGAGTTTGAGCCCTTTTTATGTACCCCATTGCAATCCTTGTGATTAAGTATTAAAAAAATCTAATATTTTTATATTTCCAATTATTATATGTCATCAATAAATATTCTTGTCTTGTTGACAATTTATTTGACACGCTATTAGTCGTTCGAAAATAGCAATAGCTTTGGTAAGTTTTCATTCAAGTAGGTTGGTGTTGTTGGTGGTACCTTTATTTTACATCTAAAAGGCCTCCACGTCATAATCGTGTTACATAAGATTTTTTGCTGCGAAACATAGTTTTATTTATATTTCAGTTTATATTTTATTTAATTTTTTTGATCATTTTATACTGTTATCAAATTAATTTTATATAACCGTAAAACCGGTAACATTCCGAAAAAGTATTTCCGAACGTTTGTTTATAATATGACGTACCGGTCAACGGTAGCGTAGCAGGTCTGAAGTTGATACATTGCAGGTCAGACTGAAATGCTCATGGTACAAACAGAAAACCTGTCAGGTTAAAATGCCAAGTTGACCTGTCCTGTACTTGACAAGTATTTAAAATGTTCATGGTACGGCCCCTGATGCTTTGAAGGAAAAGGTTTGTTTTTAACCTATTTCTTGTGATTACAAAACAACTGTTCACATTTTTACATTTAGCCATTTTATTTTTGGTTATTGTTGTTACATATTTATGACTTTAACTATACCTGAGATAATTATGTCTAAAAACCAACTGTTTAGAATGATTAAAGGTCGTTTCACAGATTTTTGTCTTAAATGAATGAAATTTAGGTCAAAGTGTCGTCTTGGGGGCACTATGAAAAAAATACTTAGAAAAATTTCGCGACCAATTTCGAGGTAGCGCTCGCCGGCCGCTGCCGCGGCACCGCTCGCTTCGCTCGCTCGGCTCGCGCGTAGTTGGTCACAGTTCTAACTTAACCTAACCTAATCCTAATCTAAACAAAAAAGATATGACTTTGAATAATAGTGTAAAAGATGGTTATGTTGAGAAAATATTGGAAAACAAATAAAAGTATAATAGATGTTTATTGCTACTGACATTATGAAGTTGAATGCTTCGGAATTATGAACATTAGAGACAGAGTAGTTAGGAATTGTGATTGTTAGGATGAAAAATGTTAGGAAGAACATTTTCGGATTTCCAATTATCGATGTTGAAAATTTAGGTGAACTTTGGCGCACCCAAAAAAAACATTTTCGAATAAAACACTGTAGCGTAAAAAGTTCCTGTCACTGTTATTTACGTAGCGGATAGTGGTATTCGCATCTTTGTGGGGTAGGTACTATAGTATTAAGACCCCTTAGTAAGAGTGATTGTCGAACTTTCGGGCTGTTGAAAACCCATAACGACTGTCAATGATCCACGAATGACAGCCGGGACCAAGGACTTACCGTGCTTTCCGAGGCACGAAGGAATCTCGGTGTGTAAAGATGGTCTCCCGTCCACAGACCAACCCCGGCCAGCATAGCTTAACCTGAGGGAGGGTTCCGTAAGGACCGTCAGGCCTTTAGCCGCCGCAGGAAACGCCCTGGGCGTCGGGAATTGGTAGCCGATTTCCGGCCACCGTAGGCGCGGGCTTGCGGACGGAGAGCAATGGGTAGCTCGCCGTCCGATAAGGACCAGGCCCAAGGTCGACGGCGCGTTGTGTTTCACGCACGCCTCAATGAGATAGTCAGCACAATTGACGGGGTCCGCTAGAGCCGATGCCTGCCGGAGTTGCGGGATGTCCTAATGTGTGACCCCTGGCAACGTACAGGCAAGTGAAAGAACACGGGTGGGTTTTAGTCAGTAAGAGTCTGACACGCCCTTCCGCTCCGCCCAGAGCCGGAGAAGTCATATGAAGATTTCCCACAAAAAAAAAGGTTTCCGTAGGGAGCTTCATTCGTATAGGTCCAAAAACTAGTCCTCTAAATTGTATAAAAGGTTTGTTTAAATGTCTAATATCTTATTTCAAATAGACTATGAGTATTTCAGTACTAATGCAACAAATCATGACTATGACGTCTGCCTAACCCACTAAACACATAAAGATAACTTTTATGAAACAAATTCAGTTGTAAATGGTAACCATTATAGGCTTTACGGGGAGATCCCATGAAATGACGCATTTTGTCAGAGTACGTCAATTGACTGACAAAAAATTCCCTTGTGAGAAACGATAAGTGTGTTTGCAGGAGATTTACTTAGCTATCTATGTTTATTTAAACTGAATACATTTCAGTCACAAAGTAAAGCGCCTGCTTGGATTCGAACCCACGACCTACAACTGGTAAGTCGGGATCGTTACCCCTGAGCCACCACTGCTCTCAAAACGGGGAAGGAAAACATCGTATGGCAACCGGCATGTCTTAGAACCAAAAAATTCGAAGACATGTCTTGTGACATCTACCAACCCGTACTGGGCGCGCGTTGTAGATTACACAGCCCACTCCCTCTCACAGAGAGGAGGCCTGAGTCCCAGCAGTGGGAACATGTTAATATGCTGATTATGAAGATTATGACATTTCAGTCATGAGATTCATTTTTTATGATTAAGTACTGTGAAAAGATCACTGAAAATTATAGTAAACTAGCTGTTACCCACGACTTCGTTTGCGGACCAGGATGAAAAATAGCTTTTGTCCTTTTGCAGGTCATGGTCGACCCATGTGCCAAAGTTCATCCGAATCCGTGCAGCCGTTTTAGCGTGAAAGCGTAATAAACAAGCAAGCAAACAAACAAACAAACAAACAAACTCACTTTCGTATACTGGATACAGAAAAAAATAAAAATTTTTTTTTTTTTTTTTCAGTATCCAGCTTCTGTACTCCATTCGCCACTTTAGACTTTCCATCACTTGAAACCCCATTTGATCCTCACTATAATATCGTTAACATAAAAATACTAAGCATTGATTCCTACCTGTCTCTTGCTATGCGCGACGAGTTTCCCGACTTGCGCGCTGGGTCCCGACTTAGTGCGGAACACACGCACAGATCCAACTGCGATCGTTGACTCTTCGCTGAATTCCTGTAATTAAATAGAAAATTGTAGTTGAAATAATTTTATCTATTATATAAAAATGAATCCCTATTTCCCTTAGTCACGGCATCACGCGTGAATTCGCAATTTTTTTTATTTGTATAGTTAATTAAGATGCGTTCAATGCGAGCCAAACTGCGGCTATACCCAATTCATTTGCCTAAACGTGAGCCTACCTAAACGCTGACAAGTGAAATTATATTAAAATTTATAAAACCCCCGACACAAACAAATCCTTTCTCTTTCCTACTCCATCACCACACACTGTTCACCATCTATCTATAACCTATTCATTGAGTCCATTCCTATAAGCCCAAACACGATACCTGAGCTGTAAGTTGGTAAGGGATTTGGGTATCCTGCAAATTCCAGGTGATTTTGCAGCATCCATTCATCAGTTACTATATTCTTCTAATATCATTAAAGTACCAGAATACCAAATTTCAAATCGATCAGTCCTGTGGAAGACGCTCACATCCATTCATCAACTAGAAAAGAGCTGATAATCTTCAACCGACTGATCCGATTTTGATAAAACATGTCCCAACCAACGCTAGAAAACCTACTTTCAAATAAAAATATCGTATTCAAATCGCTTGACCCGTTTAAGAGCTACCACAGAGTTTTATATATAAAATGTTGATAAACCACATAACACTAACGCCATGGCAACAAAATATTATCAGAACGATTTATTTTGATTTATATTTTTAGCCATTGTATTTAATTCTTAATTTAATTGGTTACGGCACGCAGTGTTCATGGTTTTTGCCAATTAATTCGTGATTTAAATGTTCTACCGGAAAGTTTTGGTAACTTTAACTACCTATGGTACTGCTGATTCAAATCAATTAGTGCTGAGTTGTGGCACAGATGCTGAATTAGTTATCGCTGGTATATTATATTGAAGTTACCTATTACCCTTGTTCCGTCCGGAAAGACTGTTTGAGTTTCTTTCTTCAGGCTGGTTCTTAAATCTTTTCACTTTCTTACGATCTACATAGATCTACACATTATTTCGGTAGTACCTCATCATTCTCCTGCCCTTATCCCGCTTTATATGTGGTCGGTGCAACATGTCTTTTTCTTCCATACTTCTCTATTAGTCGTCATCTCGGTACTCACCCCCTTTCTAGCCATATCATCTTTCACACGGTTCATCATCATCTCTTTGGTCTTCCCCTATTATAGCCATCGACATTCATACCAACACGTTGTTATTTATTATCAGCAAACCTACATAATTATGCGCTAGAAAGAGTATATTCAGCGTACAGATTTTTGACTTCGATTATTTATTTGAAAGCTAATTTTAGTGAGTCAGTGGTAAATTGTATCTAAGGCTAAGAACTCACGGAGCGATTTTCACCCGCGCCCGTACGAACACATAGTACATGGAAATTCAGATATTACACGACGCAGTTTATGCCCGCAGCTTGCACGATTGTTTGCGGGTCCAATTCTGTTCACGCCGCTCCGTGAGTTCTTAGCCTAAGTAAGCTGGTAATATCTCACAAAGCTCGAAGATTTATCACGAATATCATTTTGCTCGATCGAATTAGTTACCTACAGTAACAAATTTTCACACTGAAAACCTTTTTGGACCAGAATAAAATCGCTAACAATGAATCACAAGTTACGGACGACCATTTCAATTAATCCAGCTTGCTCCAGGGAATCCCAAAGAAAAACCCATTTCTAAGAAAGAAAGGCCAAAGAAGCATAGATGAAAAGAATTCGAAAAAAAAACACTTAAGTTATACAAAAGATCCAAGATTCATAAGATCCGTGAAGTATTTTCCGTGGTGAAAGAAAAAGCCTAAGATATCTTAAATTGTCTATTCTCTCGTAATAGCCTGCTAGTTTTCCCACAGGGTATACAAAGAAAACCGGATGATTTATGAGTATCTATTGAACATGTTTTACCTAACTTTCACTAACTAATTACACTGTTGTTTAGTTTGTTAAGTAGTGAAGAATATTATTAATAAATAAAATTAAATATTAATGAGAAAACGGAGTTTGATATTTTATTCAATTAGTTTTGTATATTTTTAAACACAGACACAAAATGTATGATTAGATCAGTAGTAATTTATATGCCATTGCTTAATTTTTAATAGTTTGCACATTTTGTACAAAGGCATTTTATTTTAGGTACATCGTCTTCACATAATATATTATAATTAACACATAACTGTACAAAAAAAACATTTTAAATGAGTAACTATGGAGTATTTTCCAATCCTTCTCGAAACTACCTTTTCGAAAAAGCACATAGAATTAATTCTATTTTCTTGTAAATTTTAACGATCAAAAGTACCTTTTACCGCCAGTTGCATAAACTAACTTTAACTTTTAAAACTGTCATTAAACGCTAATCTTCCATTAACTTGTTGCAGCAGAAAGCAACATTAGACTCGATTTTAATGATTCTTTGAACAAATTAATGAAATCATTAGCGTTAATGATTCATTACGTAATCTTTGTCTTTGTGCCAACTGGTGTTAATGGCCTAGGTCGGCCTAGGTACTTGAAATAAATGATTTTACTTTGACTTTGACATTGAACCGGAAGCATTGTGTAACATGTTTTTTTAATAATTTCCCCGTATCGATTGCTTCGTTACCTATGTGTTATCAAAATACAGATAATTGTAGAAAACAATTCCCAGTACAATGTGCATGTTCGTTATGGATAGTTGTTCTACTGCCCCAAAGGACGGCTATATTTAGCACTACAATCAGTTTATTTCTCTGTAACAGCATAATATTGTTATTTCGTAAAATTCGCTGAGTCTCTCTCTGCCTTGGTATAGTCTACTATTTTCAACAAAAGCGTTCAGCCCGTTGACTTGCTTGCTTGACGTGGGGCTTATTATTGGGGCTAAAGTCGAAGTCAACGAAAAAAATTGCCGCATGTTGATTTATGTTCTATGTTAGAGGGTTTGTTTCCGCACTTAGTCCTTCAGATGGACCATTGTGCGTGGGCCATGGTGGCCGTCAGTGGCCATTCCAATGAGCCCACCTCCCTCCAGAAGCTAATTATGTCTTCTGGTCTGTTTGAATATCTTTTAAGGATCTGGGTGACCCGAGGGTTTCTGTTCTGAACTGGGTCCCGCTAGTTGATCATTCCATTGTCATTGAAGTTTGGAGCCAGGTCACTCAAAGTGATGGTCGAAGGGAACTCCACTACAGTCTGAGAATCAGTAAAAAGTGTACCCAATTTTTTTAATACACCAATGACCTAAAACTCTAGGGCTCCGCCCAATCGCGCACGCAACAAGCTTACTATATCGTCTTGTATTTTATTTATATTTGAAATCAGTAGACGATTAGCTAGGACCCGGAAGAAGGACATTACATAAAGTACAAAAGTGCCTTTTATAATCCATTAAACCCCAAAACTTTATTGGTACCGGCGCCACAAGCTGAATAATATACTTGGCTCGGTTAATTCCGAGAAAGGAGAGGTTATTGACCCGCCCTTTTCTCGTAGACATTAAATATGTACCCCTATTTCAGTCTAGACGTAGGTTTATCGTACGGTTATTTGATAGAGGACTTCTTATTTATACATTACTAGCAGTAGCGACCCGCCCCTACTTTACGGTTTTTACGACGCACAGTTTTTACGACAAGACTAAAAATGGGGTTTTATATTATATTTTTAAGTTTAATAATAATGTTTTCAACATATAAACCTTCCGGAATAAATTCTCTAAATAATGGTGAAAACCTCATCAAAATCCGTTGCGTAGTTTAGAAGAAATAAGTGGTCACACTGACAGACTTGAAAAGCAACTTTAATTTTTACATTTTACTAGCTGACTCGTCAGACTTTATCCTGTCAAAATTTCGATTGCGACCTTTCCTTTGGTTTTTTTCCTAATTTTCAAATATTAAAAATAAAAAAAAATATTCAAATCGGTCGAGCCATTTTCGAATTTTTGTGGGACTATTACACGGCAATTGATTATTATATAAACACAAGAAGAGATTAAGTTAGTTAGTTTTTAAATCATGTAAATATATGGTGTGTACAATTAATTAAATAATTGTCATCTCCAATCAAGAAGAGATAGATTTTACTTCAAACTTTAACTTAATTTTACGAAAATGTCACTATTTCCCGTGGATTTCCTGTAAAGGAATTTGGCCATAATGTCAGGGAAAGTGGACGAAAACCTTCTGTTAAAAAAATAAAATCTGTCAAGTGCGAGTCGGACTCGCACACAAAGGGTTCCATACCATGTCGTACAAGATATAACACTATGAATTTTTGTAATACTTTCGTAAAGGTAACAACAGAGGCGCTATAAAAAAACAAAGATTTGTAAAGAAATTGTCTAATTTTAATGAGAAAATGTTGTTGTGTTAAAATATAGGTGTAGGAGTATATTTCATTTATTTTAAGAGAAAAATATTAAGTTAACTTTATCCAGTAACATGCATTAACTAAAGTCAAAGTTATTTATTTGCTACTAACATAGTATTAGTAGGTATAAATAGGTATATATGGTAGGTAAGCAGGTAGATATGTAGGGTAGGTAGGGTAGGTTAGGTACCTACCTACCCTGGTAAGAAGGGTAGGGTAGGTAGGTAGGGTAGGTAATTAGGTAGAAATAGGTAATTAGGAAAGGTAGATGCGCCGTAGATCTAAGTACTTAGTGCTAACCGTGCGAAGCCAGGCCGGGTAAAGCTAGTTACTTATAAATAAAAGGATTTCTCTTGCTACATCAGACTATATTGTACAAAATAGAATGTAAGTAGTACGCCAAATTTTAATTATAACTGTGCGTTTGCACTGGCGAAACATTCACAACAAAACATTTTCTCTCAATTATCTCTATTTTCTGTCAATTTTTCATACAATGTTTGACAGGAACTAGAGATTTCAACATGTTTTGTCGTGATGTTTCGCCAGTGCAAACGCACGGGTCAATACAGGTATTTATTTACGTTATTTTTGATAGTCATACAGAAATCTATTATTTCTTACTTATTATTGCACGACTCTTAATGCGAAGCATTAGAGTGTGCTCTACGATCGAAAAAATTTTTTTGCCCCATTTCTGTAACTGTTTTTATTGTTACACTCCTGCTAGTACACAGAACCTACTTAATTTATATACCATTGTATAGATGATTAAATAGAGATTAATACTGTACTTTTTAACAATTGATTTAATGCAGCAGAAATGGAAAAAGCATCAAAATAGTTGAAAAAAAATTCCTGTCCGTCAATTTATGAACCCTGAAAACATTGTAGCTTGCGATAAAATCAATTAATTGAGTAAATTTTTTTTTTATACATTTGTTTCAGCCGTAGAAGGAACCCTATTGAAAATGGCTCTTTTATTCAAAGTAGTTTAATTATAATTAATAAAATACTAACTAAAATATAATATCTTCATCTAAATATTTCCAACCTTCGACTTGATGTTGCCTAGCAACCGCCAAGTAAATATCTTTGTCAGTCTTTGACATTACGACTTCATGAAAAGTTATAAATTGTTCATTTTTGTTAGAAACTATGTTTTGAAATTCTTTTTCGTTTTTGAATGAGTGTTATGTATGTATGAGGCGTGCACTTTTGGATTTTCCAAACTATTTTTACACATCCCATCGGACTATGAGAGTGAGGGAAGAGAGAGTGCACTCGTGTCTGCACACACACTTGTGCACTATAATATCTCCCGCGCCGAAGGCCAGTCTCCGTTGAGATTGGCCGCCATGACCGAATATTTTTACACCAATAATTTTTCTCAATATGAAATTGTATCCACAACGGTTTAAGCTAGGTAACTGAATAGTACACTGTATGTGCCAGCATTCATTTCAATGTTACTGAATATATTGTCTATTGGAGTGTAGTTTTAACATGAGGTACACACATCAACGCCGTCTAGGGATACTTTGAAAAAAGTCGATAAAGTTCTTAAACTCAAAAAATACTGGCCGGTTTTAAAATCTTGTGAAGAAAGTTTATTTTGTAGACCTTTTTGGATGATTGAAATTTAAATGATCGAAATAGTATATGCTGCCATGATAGTAGGTACTTACTAATTCCATGTCATTACTCCGACTATTAAATAGTTATCTGTGGAATTTATATCGCATAATATTAGCATGAAATACAAAATTATTACTTTAAGTTGCAGAAAATCGCCCATATTATATAAAATACGTTATGAATCGGCGTTTTTAGTATTTGTTGATTATAAACAGTATATGTTACATGATACACACAAGTTTCAAATTCCTAATTTGTTTAGTTGTTGAGATAGAGCTCGTACAAAAATGGTCTAAAACAGACAACTTCTACGGCCCCCTAATTCATCATTTATGAAGATAAAAACAAATAAAAATTATATTTATTCTTGACTCGATGAGCTCTAGAAAATGATACCCCACATGCCAGGGTCAGATAATTATTTTTTCAAAATTTAATTTTATTGTATGGCGACCCCCCTTTATTTTTTAATTTTATTATTTGTTGCTCTTGCGGCAATAGAAATGCTCAATCTGTGAAATTTTCAACTGCCTACCTATTACGGTTCATGAGATAGAGCTCGCTGACAGACAGACGGACAGCGGAGGCTTATGAATAGGGTTCCGTTTGTCACCCTTCGGGTACGGAACCCTAAAAACACAATACCTACATAGGTAGGTATTGTATTTTTTTTACGATAACAGGGGAATAGTCCCCTAGTTATCGTCACTAGGCAACCGTCATAGGAAGTTAGGAACTATCAAAATCGACATGGTTTATTTATTTACCATACAAAACTGCTCCATTGTTCTTTAATTTTCTCTACACAAAACCGTTTCAAATAAAAATATTGATAAGCAAAAACGTGACAGTTATATAAAATACCCGATTAATCCTTGACAACCAGCCTCATTAGAAACGAGTAGGTAATAAGAATCGATGTGGAAAAAATCGTTTCGATCGAATCGATGTGACAACAAACAACATCGGATCCTACGATTACCGTAGCGAATCGAGTCTTTGTTATGTGAACAACGGGCTGTTGTGGCAAACGATGTTAGGTATCGATTACAATCGGTATCGGGACACTCGATACTATTGTCTTGTCTGGTTGTTCCCAAGGTGTAAAGGGCTCGTTATTTTGTTGCACATGCGTATTACGTGTTTGGCAAGACTCGCTCCGAGAAGGCTGTATCGATTTTTGGGAGAACTTCGGTCTTAGGGTGACTCGGTACTTTTCAATTAGTGCAAAACAGATTTTTATAAAAAATCATAACCCTTCCTTTTGGCTTTGCCGTAGTCGGGTAAAAACGTTTCGTTTGCGTTTGGCAGAGGGCTGATTTTTCGATAGTCAGATAGATAACTTTTATAATATTATTACACTGTCAATAATATAATTTAATCTGCGTATACAGCCGTTTCCCAACTACGTCGGGGCCGGCTTCCAGTCTAACCGGATGCAGCTGAATACCAGTATTTTACATGGACCAGCTGCCTATCTGACCTCCACAACTAACACGATACCCCTTAGTTTCTGACTACCCGTAACGACTGTCAAAGATCTACGGTTATCAGCCGGGACCAACGGCTCAACGTGCTTTCCTATTATGGGCACAGAAGGCTTTCGGCATGTTATGGATGGACCTCCATCCACGAATCGACCACGGCAAGAGCAGCTTAACCTTCGATTGACCCTCGCGACATTTATTATTTATCCACGAGCCCCTAATCTATGATAATATCATTATTTATTCATATTTATTTACTCATACGCAAAATCCGGATGTTCGATAAATAACAGCTGATTATGTCAGCCACCATAAATCATGAAAATCTATCGATTTAATTACAATAAGCGGCTTTCATGTTATCTAATAATAAAACAAAATATATAACGTTTCTTAGATTAGTCATTCATAATAATGGCGTAATTTTTTGTATTGCAAGTTTTTTATCTGTAAGGTTTCAAGAGCTTAAAGATTGCGTAAGTAAAATGAACTGACGATGAAAAAGAACAACGGGTTGCACTCTTGAAGTGCCAGCAGAAATGAAAAGTTGAACATTAATGTTGCATTTTTGAATATTTTGGAATAGTTAGGGAATAATTTCGCAAGAATAAATGCTTCATTTATTAGTATAAAAGTACTATAATTTATGTGGTTAAATACAATATTCATTACTAGTAGTAGTATATTTATTTATTTTCAAAATATAGTCACAAAAATAAACAATTTATTTAAACACTTTTCATGAAGTAGGTATGTTAAGACTGCTTTTTTTTACCCATCAATATGGGTAAAATTTGTTACCTCGCAATCTTTACGTAATGTCAAAGACCTTTTATTTTGATATTTACTTTATCGGTTGCTAGGTAACGGATCTTACGGCACGTTCTGACGCGAGTTTAACATTTTTTACCCATCCCAAAAAAAGTGGACAACGCCCGCGCCGCTAAAGAAGTTTTCACTTCAATAAATAATTGGGATTGCTAGTAACATTATATAACATATTTTAATATTCCTTTATTTAGAGGAATACTCCGTTTTGTTTATATTTTCTTGTATATTATGTTTTTACAATTGCTGTTTGTATTTTGCTGTTTGTATTTCCTGTGCGTGTCCCAAATAAAATATTTTTCTTACTTTCTTTCTTTCAGAGGGACTTGTCGCTAAGTTATAACAGCTGCACGGGTCGATCTGCTGCGTTAGATTCGTGGAGGGGTGATCATCTTTACATACCAAGACCCCTCTGTGCCCCGGAAAGCACGTTGAGTCATTGGTTCCGGCTGTCATTCATAAATCTTTGACAGTCGTTACAGGTCGTCAGAAGCCCGAAAGTCTGACAACCAGTCTTACCAAGGGGTATCGTTTTACCAAGTTAAGGGTTTTGGAGGTCAGATAGGCAGTCGCTCCATGTAAAATACCTACTGGTATTCAACTGCATTCTGTTACATTGGAAGCCAACCCCAAACATAGTTGGGAAAAGGCTATGCAGATGACTTATTTCAGTATTCCGCATTATCTCATAAAGTAAAAAATCTAGGTCGTATATAACCCAATCTTATCGGTTACATAATCAGCCTATTAATTTTCCCACTGCTGGGACACAGGCCTCCTCTCTGTGAGAGGGAGTGGGCCGTAATCTACCACACGAGCCCAGTGCGGGTTGGTAGATGTCACATGTCTTCGAATTTTCGGTTCTAGGACATGTCGGTTTCCTCACGATGTTTTCCTTCACAGTTTTGAGAGCAGTGGTGATGAAATTATTTACTCAAAGTAAAGCGCCTGCTTAGGTTCGAACCCACGACCTAGAACTCGGTAAGTCGGGGCCGATTCCACTGGGCAACCACTGCTCTCATCATCTTATCGGTTAACTCTTTCAAATGAATCATGCGTAACGCGAATAGCTGCAAAATATTTACTTTTCAACAACTTAACATTAAGTGACTCAATACAATACTTACTACCTAACCTACACTTATGTAGAACTGTGTTCTTAGAACTTACCTTACCTGTTAGTTAAGCAAAGAACCCTGCAGTTTTTGCTTGCTTAGTTAGAAAAACACTTGCAAGTTATTGATGGGATTCAAGGAAAATGGCGTTAACCTATAATAACTGGTACAAAACTGTCGATATGACTCGTACTTCATGTAATAGATATTATTAGACACAATTTAAAATGATTAGATAAGGATAATAATATTATAGCAGGAATAGATAACAAATGACTTCATAATCACTCGCGACCTGCGTGGTTAAGGGGGACATCATACATAATCATAATCTTCCTGCCGTTGTCCCCAGCGCGCCGGCCCGGGGTAGAGCGAGAGGAGCGGTCGCTCTAGCCGCCAGATGGCAAGGAGCGTCAAAAAGTCAAATGTGAAAAACAATTTCCAGCGCAAAATAAAATTCTGATGGCGCCTTTTGAGAGGCGCGGGAGCAGTGTTGCCAGATCAGATGTTTTAAAACCGGCCAAATGCGTGTCGGATACGCACAATGAGATGTTCCGTAGATGGGATGAATTTATCCCAAGAACAAACTGAACATTGTGTGTAAGTTGGTTGATTATTACTTGTTAACTTGTAGAGCCTACTTAGCTGTGATAGTTTTACTTTTAATTTCGTTAAAGTACTACCGCTGTGAATTTTTCCACTTATCCATAACCAACCATTTAGCTGGCAAGTGCCGGGGCACTTGACTCTAACAAAAATTAAACTGAAAAATAGTTTGCAAAATCCAAAGTGCACGCCTCATAACACTCATTAAACGAAAAAAAAAAAACAATTATTTAGATGCTTTTTAGGGTTCCGTACCCGAAGGGTGACAAACGGAACCCTATTCATAAGCCTCCGCTGTCCGTCTGTCTGTCAGCGAGCTCTATCTCATGAACCGTAATAGGTAGGCAGTTGAAAATTTCACAGATTGAGCATTTCTATTGCCGCAAGAGCAACAAATAATAAAAATAAAAATTAAAGGGGGGTCGCCATACAATAAAATTAAATTTTGAAAAAAGAATAATCTGACCCTGGCATGTGGGGTATCATTGTCTAGAGCTCATCAAGTAGAAAATAAATATAATGTTTATTTGTTTTTTTATTCAAAAATGATGAATTAGGGGGCCGTAGAAGTTGTCTGTTTTAGACCATTTTTGTACGAGCTCTATCTCAACAACTAAACAAATTAGGAATTTGAAACTTGTGTGTATCATGTACCATATACTGTATATAATCAACAAATACTAAAAACGCCGATTAATAACGTATTTTATATAATATGGGCGATTTACTGCAACTTAAAAATAATATTTTGTATTTCATGCTAATATTATGCGATATAAATTCCACAGATAACTATTTACTAGTCGGAGTAATGACATGGAATTAGTAAGTACCTACTATCATGGCAGCTCAGACCAACAAAAAAAGGAAGACGGCGCGCGGCGAACATCAAAAGTGAAGTCACAAAACCGTGCTCCTACAAGTAAAGATACACGCTCACGCACACACCTACACTAAAACCATGCTCATCGTTCTCAGTACGTCACGAGTCTTCGTATAGTAAACATTGATTAAAAAAATAGAATTATGCCTTCCTGTGTAGTGAAAAATTGTAAAAACAATAGCAAATTACATAAAAAGTCTCACGGAATCACTTTTCACTTGTAAGTACTTGAAATAACATGTTTTTTTACTAAAATAATAATGATTTTGAAGTTACTTGGAACAAAAAACCTCAACGAACGAAATCAGTGACATAAAGTGGAAGGGTTGCCATAATACGATTTAAAATTTTCCCATTCGATTAAACGAATTCTTCTACTTATTTTATATCTTACTTCGAGTTATATTCCTGTCTTCTGTTTTCATGAATATTTTAGATTTCCAACTAATAATGAATCAAAAAATATATGGATAGTGGCTATAAGAAATAGTCGGAATGATCCAGAATGGTTGCCATCGAAAACCAGCGTGGTTTGTTCCGATCATTTTGATAATAAAGACCTTTATTTAACTAATCGTGGACTTCGCCGTGTGACCAGAAGCGGATATCCTAAAATGGTACGAACAATTTATAAAATATTTATAAATTGAATAATAATTATAAGTTCAAGTATGTACTAATTCTTCACTAATCCTCCTAAAAGAGTTTTACTCAAAAGCTGCTATCACTCGTGTATGCTTACATCAGGTAAGTCTGGTAAGTCCTATAAAAAATGGACTTACCAGACATGCCTGATGTAACCATTGACGATATGGCATTACCAAGTGCATTACTGTGTCTGTTCACGTATGTATTTTCTTACCTAAAACTAACCTATTTATATTTCTTTTTACATTCAATTGCAAATTCATGGATAATTCTAGTGGAAGAGCGGAGTCTGCCAACACAAGCAATTCTTACTTTAAACATGATCTCCAAATCATGTATGTAAATGCACTTTATAATTATTATGTGATGTATAAAATGTTGTTTTTTTTTTTTGGAATAGAGGACCTTCTGAACAATTCAGGTACTAAATACCATACTCATCAATATCTTACTTGTACTGACTTGTACAATATTAGCCTACCCATAAAAAATAATTCCCCAAATTATGGGTTTTTTTTTAACAAATGGCAACCCTTTGACACACATAGATAAAAAGGTGGCTTCAGTTTTCATGTTCGCGGCGCGCCGTCTTCCTTTTTTTGTTGGTCTGAGCATGGCAGCATATACTATTTCGATCATTTAAATTTCGATCATCCAAAAAGGTCTACAAAATAAGCTCTCTTCAAAAGATTTTAAAACCGGCCAGTATTTTTTGAGTTTAAGAACTTTATCGACTTTTTTCAAAGTATCCCTAGACGGTGTTAGAGTCTGGCTAACGAAAGTTGGCCCTGGAATTATTTGCGAACTTTTTATATAGCAACTCTGTATGAACGTGAACGTCAATTTGACAAGGTTGTCGTTCGGTATCTCTGGTGTATTTAGTGTTGTCATGCATGTATTTTTTTAATTTGCCGCCAATATTCTGGGGCCAACTTTCGTTAGCCAGACTCTATGTGTGTACCTCATGTTAAAACTACACTCCAATAGACAATAATATTCAGTAACATTGAAATTAATGGTGGTACATACAGGGTACTACTCAGTTACCTTAAACCGTTGTGGATACAATTTCATATTGAGAAAACTTATTTGTGTAAAAATATTCAGCCACGGCGGCCAATCTCAATGGAGACTAGCCTTCGGCGTGGGAGATATTATAGTGCACAAGTGTATGCGCAGACACGAGTGCACTCTCTCTTCCCTCACTCTCATAGTCCGATGGGATGTGTAAAAATAATAAGTAAGAAATAATAGAGTTCTGTATGCTGTATGTATATAATGTAAGCGGGCACGCCCTTTATGCCAGGAGGCTTTATAATTCGGGTATTAAGTTCTGTTTACGTTTTTAGTTTTTATTTTCGCTTGAGTTTAGATTTCGATATTTTTTTTCGTTGGTACATTGGCGTGTGCTAGCTGTCATTATGGCAAATATATTTTATTTAATGTTTTGTGTTGAGTAATGTAAAATATTTGCATACTATTGTATAGAATCAAGTTTTTTTTCGTAACTGAACAGACAGCTGCGCTGCTGGGGAGTTTGTTGCGCCACTTCTTCTTTCCAGCAAAAGCACTAGGAAGTGGTGAGGGCGGGCGTTTTTAGGGGACTGTCTTATGTAATTTTGACGTTCGAAAAGTGCTGATTCTCAGCCTAGTTTGAATAAATGACTTTTGAATTTGAATTTGAATTTGAATAACGTAAATAAATACCTGTATTGACGGAATGTTGTAATTAAAATTTGGCGTACTACTTACATTCTATTTTGTACAATATAGTCTGATGTAGCAAGAGAAATCCTTTTATTTATAAGTAACTAGCTTTACCCGGCCCGGCTTCGCACGGTTAGCACTAAGTACTTATCTACGGCGCACCTACCTTTCCTAATTACCTATTTCTACCTAATTACCTACCCTACCTACCTACCCTAACTGCTACCTAACCTAACCTACCTACCCTACATATCTACCTGCTTACCTGCTGCTACTGCTACTGCTTATATACCTACTAATACTATGTTAGTAGAAAATAAATAACTTTGACTTTAGTTAATGCATGTTACTAAAATAAAATGAAATTAACTTCTACACCTATATTTAACACAACAACATTTTTTCATTAAAATTAGACAATTTCTTTACAAATCTTTATGTTTTTTTATAGCGCCTCTGTTGTTACCTTTACGAAAGTATTACAAAAATGCATAGTGTTAAATCTTGTACGACATGGTATGGAACCCTTCGTGTGCGAGTCCGACTCGCACTTGACCGATTTTTTCATTTCTGCTGCATTAAATTAAATGAATTGCTGAAAAGTACAGTATTAATCTCCATTTAATCAACTATAACTACAATGGTATATAAATTAAGTAGGTTCTGTGTACTAACAGGAGTGTAAAGCTTTGTGCAGACCAGCGCGACTTGTCGCGCGACGCGACTTGTCGCGCGACGCGACACCGGTTGCAGTTGCAGAAATGGGCAAAAAATTTTGTTTCGATCGTAGAGCACTCTCTTGCTTCATATGAGTCGTGCAAAAAGGCATCAATGCAGTCCTCGACACTATTTGAATTTCGAAATTATGTTAAAAGATGGCGTCCCTAATACTTATAAAAAAACCCATGGTTTAACCTATTCGTTAATATTAAAGCATTTTTAACCTTCTTATGATTTTGAAATGTTTTTCTCGGCTACTTTTGAAGTGTTTTGAACATTTTAATTTCATATTTACAATTTCAGTCTAAGTATTTACCGAAAACCACCAGAATAATGTATTCATACCTACTTGAACGACGAATGCTTTCTATGCTTTTTGACCAAGGCATTAAAATTCCCTTGAGCCAACATCAAAAAATGATTAACCTAGAAAACATTCCAAATTACGTAACTGGTATTAATCTCTATTTAGGTTTTTTTTATTACACGACTGCCCAAAAAGGAGTGTAATGTGTTCAGGGTTCATGTATGTATGTGAGTTTCTTTGTTCCACCATAACTATTAAATGCCTGAACAGATTTGGATGTATGAGGTATCGTTAGAATCCTTATTTCATCTCGAGTGACAGACTATATTTTATTTGAAAAAAATTCCTTGTGGTGGCAGTATGGGCAAACTTAAAAAAAAAAAACTTAAACAATTATTTACAATATGGGTATTTAATTTAAGGCCTTGATTAGCACATTCCAAAACTATATAATTTATTGGCATAAATTTTACTTAACTAGGGAGTAAATGCAAAACAAACATAATTCATCTTTGGCTGCAAATTATTAGCACTGCGAATGTCTAAATGATTGAATGGTTTCGTAAATGAATGCGTTATTATTAGAAAAAAAATAAACTCGAAAATAAAACTTGTCACTAAAATGTATAAAATAAATAAAATTGTTACTGCAGTCGGGGGACTGATCCGTGGAACACTTTTTAATCTAAGAGGTCCCCCGACTGCAGTAACAATTTTATTTAACTGTTTAGTCAGAGAGTAAATGAGTGACTTCTCGCTTTATATACAGATTAACTAATACAGCTTGTTTTTTATTTACTTTTTAGTTCGTTTTCGGCAGGGCAGTTGTGTTTTTTAATTTTTTTAATTATTTATTTTTATTTAAGTTTTATTATTTATATACATTATTTTTATTATAATATTTTTCTAAACTCTATTTTGTATGACCAATTATGACACACTAACACATAATCCTTTCTATGTATTTTGAAAAGAAATTCCACATCATACTTACGCCTAATCTTATATATAATTACAGTACAGTTCCTGTTTTCCCGCCAATAGCCCGATGTACGCTTATCTAAGATGGCGGAATGGCGCCAAGATTTACTCATCGTTGCTATGTTCTTACAATAATAACTACAGTATTTGCCGTAGAACAACATTGCAATAAATAGTTGCTTGCGTCACCCTGTTGATTCTAAGAAAGGATTTTAACAATTACTCATGAAATTAATGTGATGGTGAGCACGACTAAAGAGCGTGTTTTAGTTAAGTAAATAATTATTGATCGTTATCTGGCAAAATTAGCTGGAAAATTTGTATTAAGGCAGAAGCATTAAAGTCAAAGTTAACGTTTTTATTAGTTATATTTATAACATTATGTAGGTGTAAAAATAGATGTTAAGTACAAATCTCTTTTTCATCCCACCATCTCGGAAAGAGTATTTTTAATCTTCAATATCTGAGTGGAAAAGCCGTTTTTATTCGCTAGAGGATAAAGTAAATTGAATTTAGAACATCGTGTGCACTAAGTTTGTGAATTAAAAAAAACATTAAACCTATTTACTGCTACCTCTATGGTGCCGAATATATCATACAACTTTTTTTTAATTTTTTTAAAAACTCAGACTCGGAACCTTCTTGGTGTTCTTTTTTCAATTTGCTTTGTACGCGGTTCTTTACGCGGCATTTTTTCACGTCATTGTTAAACCTTTTATTAAAAACAAGAAACTTGAAAACAAGTGAAAAAACTAAAATGAGTGATTCTAGCGACGAGGAAGTTTGCTTGACGCCAACAGAATTGACTGAAACTGTTAATAATGCGCAAATGAGCTTTCTCCCTCAACAATCACGCGAGAAGTATCGATATGTTCAACACGTGGCGACTAGCAAAAGGAGCCAAAACTTTCTCAGAAAACGTTTTGCTGGCATATTTTATAGAATTATCCGAGAACAAGAAAGCAAGCACTCTATGGAGTACGTATTCGATGTTAAAAGCAACAATAAAGATGAAAAAAGACAAACATATCGATACCTATCCTAAATTAGTGGCATTTTTAAAAAGAGCCTCATCTGGTCATCAACCAAAAAAATCGAAGGTTTTCACAGTATCTGATATTGAAAAGTTTCTTAACGAAGCACCCGATTCCGTATATTTGGCGGCAAAAGTAAGTCAGTTGCACATTCAGTATCTACTTAAGTATATTAATCTCAATTAAATAGTATACTTAGTAGATGTTGATAGGCATAATTATGCGTTCATATCAATTTTATTCATTTATCTACTACAATACTCTTTACGTTACAGGTTGTTCTTATTATTGGAATAAACGGAGCATGTCGAACTAATGAACTAACACAACTTAATGTCAAAAACATTGAGAAACATTCAGATGACTTACTATTAATTAATTTACCTAATACAAAGACAAAAAGAGACCGCAACTTCGTCATTCGCAAGGAATACGTAACGATTGTTGAGAAATATCAAGCCTTACGCCCGCCTAACACTCCAATCAATCGATTTTTTCTACAGTATCGCAATGGAAAGTGTGTTAGACAGCCTATGGGTACTAATAAAATTGGCAGTATCCCACGAGAAATAGCAACATTTCTTGAACTTCCAGAACCCCTGTTGTACACGGGTCATTGTTTCCGACGAACTTCAGCCACACTTTTGGCTGATTCCGGAGCTGATCTCCTGTCCCTTAAGCGCCACGGAGGCTGGAAGTCCAATGCAGTTGTAGAGGGATACATAGAGGATTCCATCCAAAATAAGTCTAAAATATGTGAAGGCATCGTAGGAGCCATTACACTGAAAGAGCCTCAATCGGATCCTTGGACTGGCCCTTCTACATCAAAAATAAGCCGTTATGAAACACCTAACCATCTCCCTCTCTCTCCAACATTCACGCCAAGGGAATCCGATGAATCGGTACAACTATTAAGTATGACAGATAGTTTACCGAAAAACAGTACACAAGTGACTAACACCAATATTACAGTACCAAACAAAAATATTACACTCAATTTAAATAACTGTAGCAACGTTACTTTAAAATTTTCTTAATTATACCTTAGTATTATTTTGTTATAATTTAAAGATTATTCTGTAATACTTACCTGTTATAATGTAGTAATTAATACCTAAACTGAAATAAAAGTGTACCTATCTTGTGATTGTAAACGTTTTTTTTTTTGCATTTAGTCATTTCCTCGCTGAGGTGGAATGAAAAGTTACGTGTTGCACTCGAGTGCAAAGATTTTTCACCTCGTGCTCTTTTGATTCCCTCGCTAACGCTCAGGCTTCTAATTTATTAGAATTAATTTAATTTTAGAATCCTTCGCTTGCTCGGTCATCAAAATTGAACACGCGGTTAAAAAGCAACTTTGCACTCTTGTATAACAAATAACTATTATCTGTTCTGTGGTACAATTTTTTTTTTATATTTTATATGGCCCTTTAAGTGACCCCCCTTATTTAAAATTCATTTAAGCAATAACGCTACACGTCCGTATTTGGGTCACAGAAATTCATAATGTGTATCAAAGGAGATGGCTAAATAGAAGTATGGGCGACTCCCTTAGCAATGTATAAATATTGTACCTAGTAATATGTAATGCTATACTTAAATAGCTGAATATTAGTAGGTACCTAAGTATAAATATTTGCCCGTGATCTGTAACTAGCTTACATTTTTTTTTTTACTTTTCCAAATACCTACCAAAACTGTTTTCAATTTGTCTAACATTTAACCACCTATTAATAATATGTTAACTTTGTATTAAAGTTGTTTTTTATACTGTGGTTTAATTAAGTAAAAGAGTAGGTACACCCACTTAATACCTGATGTTGGCCAATATGTGCTTCATGTATTGTGTATGTACCTATATTTTTTGTTGCAGATCCTAAATAAATAAAAGTCATCCATGCAAATATCAGCTGCAAAATGCAAGTCATCCATAGTCATCAATTCACCATACAATTAACCCATGGCCTTCAAGTTCAATTATATAATTACACCATATTCGCTGAAACATAGCACCACAGATTAAACAGATTAACAAAACTAAATTACGCGGGAAAGCGCTCTATTTTATGGCATGACGCGACGCCCTGTTCCACGAAACGAAAAACGAGTGGGCGTTTACGCTTAATTCTTGTTTAATTATCTGAACGTGGATTATCCACTACTACATAATTAGTTGTTTGTTTTCATATGAAATGAAAATATAATGTAGGTGTATGTATACCCAAAGGAATATGGTGTTGTGTTGAGGAAAACTGGCATAGACTATTTTCTAGTTTTTCTTTTACTGCCACTAGATTTGTGAAAGTATTCATAGATTGTCGTTGATATGTAACTACGATACTATAAAACTAAGTACTATGCATATCTCGAACGGTTTTCTCCTTACAGGTGTAGACCTGTAAGGAGAAAACCGTTCGAGATATGCCGAATCTAGACCTACGTCTAGATTCTAAATAGTTTGGAAAATCCAAAAGTGCACGCCTCATACTTATCACTCATTCATAAACGAAAAAGAAATTCAAAACATAGTTTAAAAATGAACAATTTATCACTTTTCATGAAGTCGTAATGTCAACGACTGACAAAGATATTTACTTGGCGGTTGCTAGGCAACTTACGGACAAAGGTTGAAAATATTTAGATAAAGATATTATATTTTAGTTAGTATTTTATTAATTATAATAAAACTACTTTGAATAAAAGAGCCATTTTCAATAGGGTTCCTTCTACGGCTGAAACGAATGTATAAAAAAAAAATTGACTCAATTAATTGATTTTATCGCAAGCTACAATGTTTTCAGGGTTCATAAATTGACGGACAGGAATTTATTTTCAACAATTTTTATGCTTTTTCCATTTCTGCTGCATTAAATCCATTGTTAAAAAGTACAGTATTAATCTCCATTTAATCATCTATACAATGGTATATCAATTAAGTAGGTTCTGTGTACTAGCAGGAGTGTAACAATAAAACCAGTTACAGAAATGGGGCAAAAATAATTTTTCGATCGTAGAGCACACTCTAATGCTTCGCATTATGAGTCGTGCAATATGACTGCTACAAATTATGAGGTGAAATCAGTCAGGATTTCACCTCATAGATAGATTATAACCCGCACCTGCATAGATTATAACCCGCACCTTAAAATCGTCTTGTTCATGTCTCGTTATCATTATCTATATTCTAACCCGATTAATACTTCTCTGAAATATTTTGTACCTAATCTATAAAAAAAATAGGTATTCTAATTTCCAAAGAAATGCATATAAAGCTAGTTTTATGTTGGTAAACAAGTTTTTATGATGTTTTTGACTACGCAGAACATTACAATAACATAACAACATAACATGCCTGTATTCCCGTATTCCCCGAAGACAGAGGTGGTGGCACACCCACATATCCCCTATTTCCATCAACCAAAACTCAAATCCAGACTCCGGAGGCTATGCTACATAAAATAATGGGATATTATAGAGTTTTATTAATATCCCATTATTTTACCCGACTGTTTCATTTTTGAAGTGTAAGCTTCTTTAGCGGCGTTGTGCATTTTTTTTGGGATGGGTAAAAAATTTCAAACTCGCGTCAGGACACGTGACCTGATTGAAAATTCGTAACACGGAGGGACTTCGACCCTTTTCCGTTTCCTAGCAACCGACAAAGTAAATATCTTTAAATATCAAAATAAATAGTTTTTGGCATTACGTAAAGATTGCGAGGTAAGAAATTTTACCCATATTGATGGGTAAAAAAAAGCAGGCAAAACATACTTCATGAAAAGTGTTTAAATAAATTGTTTATTTTTGTTCGACTCAAATCAATCTTCCTAGCCTTTTTCCCAACTATTTTGGGGTTGGCTTCCAGTGTAACCGGATGCAGCTGAATACCAGTATTTTACATGGAGCGACTGCCTATCTGACCTCCACAACTATAACTGGGTAATACGTTATTGGGTTTTTTCATCTAGAATTTCTCAGAAGTCCGGAGTCTTGATTTGTGCCCGGTTTACATGGGACTTACACAAACATAACGGACGAAATGTGGGTGTACACTATACACCTCTGTTTAACCCTTCGGGAAATAGAGGCGTGATGTTATGTTATTTGCACTTGCACTACTTATCCGATCATCTGTCGATTGGCCTTCAGAAGGCCACAATTCGTATTCTTAGTTATGCATGGTAGTCACGAGTCACGAGTATCTAAGGTACCTACTAGTTCTACTACGCACTGCCTAGCCCTTAGCCCTTGACCTAAACTACACAGTAACGAATTGGTCAGGGTCTCCAAATAAACCTTCACACGATGGTAAACTAATTTCCATTCATGATTATAACGATGCAATTATTAAAATGGTTTCACAGTATTTTATAATTTCTATATACACGCTGGAGTAATTAATTCCATTCAGTTTCAGTGCTGTAAAGGCTGATTGAGCTAGATCAGCTATACTCTAAGTGTGTTCCGCGGAACCCTAGGGTTCCGTGATACCTCTGTCGGGGTTCCGTAAGAATTTAGAAAAAAAAATCAAAACACCTCTCTCTGCACCCTAATTACGAAACGCAAACTCAATTTTAAATTGAAACCAATTGAAAAAGATTGTCAGTCCATTGCTTCATAAGTTCGACAAAAAGAATCTGCTTAATTTTTTTTGTCGAACTTATGAAGCAATGGACTGGCAATCTTTTTCAATTGGTTTCAATTTAAAATTGAGTTTGCGTTTCGTAATTAGGGTGCTGGTCGCTCCGCGGCTGCGCGGACTCCGCGGCCGCGCGGTCTCCGCGGCCGCGCGGACTCCGCGGCCGCGCGGAGACAAAACGCTATGAACGTTATTTATTTATTTATTTGTATTTGTAGAAACATGTGTTACAATAGCTGGTACAATATCTCATAAGTTTGGTATCAACAATTTTATACAATTTTATCAGTAATGTTTGAAGATGATGTGTTTGAATTGGTCCAATATCTCAGTTCGATGCGCGCATCTTTTGAAAAGTATTTTCCCGAAGAACACAATACAAAAATTAAAGTGAATTCATGGATTCATAATCCTTTTTTTCCCAACTTGGAAAAGCCTGAAAACATGTCAAACGAGATATATGAATCTCTTTTAGAAATTTCATCAGACACAAGTATGGAGTCACTGTTCAAAACGACGCCTCTCAATGATTTTTGGTGCAGAATCCAAGATGAATATGCAATGCTTGGCCAAATTGCTCTGGATATTCTGCTCCCGTTCCCAACTACATATTTGTGCGAAACAGGATTCTCTACCTACGCAGCCACGAAAACAAAATATCGCAATAGACTGGACGCCGAAGCTGATTATGAGACTCCAACTTTCTTCCATCAAACCTGATATCAACCAATTGATGAAAAATAAAAAACAGTTTCATACCTCCCACTAGTTAGATTTTTTCTTTTTATATACCTATGATAATGTTTTCTATTGTTGTCCTTGCCAAGTGGTGAAGTAAATAATTACATTGTACTTTTATTATGCTGATTAATAAAAAATACACTTATAAAAACAATTGTTTTATTGTAGGGTTCCATCAAGTATTTTGCTTCCCAAAAGGGTTCCGTCATTTAATTTGAGCTAGATGATGAAGCTTGGAGGAAAATGTAAGGATGCATTTTTGATTAGGTAAGGAGGTAGGTACTTGATATTTTACCTGTCTACGATTTTAATAATTTTCTAGCTTATTTAAGTTTTGTCGCAAGGAAGAATTTGTTTTTTGTTTTATTAAGTATAGAAGAATATGTTTTGTCTTATTTGGTTATGAAGATTACATTTAAGTATTATTTTTATTTTGTGTGGTTTGTTTTGTTAATGTTATCTATTTTAGTTTTTAATCGGTACGTGGAAGTTTGTAAATGGCAACTGTAAGCGCTAAATGTACATTATTTACCCAACATTTTCTGAAGAATAAATAAATAATAAATAAATAAACTCTGTCAGTCTGCAATTTGCACTCAGTTTATAACTAAACCTATAATAAAGAAGAGCCAACCAAGATACATAGTAAATAGACTCATTACCTATGATGAGCCACCTAGAAAAGTCATATAAGTATTACATAGTGTATGTACTCGTATGGTGTGCGTCAGTATCTCTTCTACAGAAGCAGGTAAGTTACTGTTTCAAGGCTTCCTATTGTTCGGATTAGATCTTTTGTTTTCCAATAACCTACTTAAACGACACTTATACAATATTTATGCCCCCCGACCCTTGCTCGATAACGATGCGCCAGCCCGCGTTTTTGCTGAGCCTGTAGCTTTAAATTCCCCTGATAATAATAATGATCCATCCTTGATCCAGCCTGTCCCTCTTGCTGTCCTCCCCCCAGCGAACGCCCTAAGCCGAGGTTCGTACCCCACAGGGGGTGCCCTTAGCGAGCGTTCGCCTAGTTTTAATTAGCTTAGTTTATATGCCCCTGGCTGGAGGCTTTGAGTTTCTTTTAGGAGCTTAAGGCAGCCACAGGAAAGTCCGGTTAAGCAGCGAATACCTCAGTGGTAACCTGCGAGATGCCCTAGTCAAAAAAAAAAAAAAAAAAAAATATTTATGTCATTATCAACCAGGCCGTAGGCAGGGGTAGGGTTAGGGCCAATGGGGTTGATCCACTCCCCCCCTCCCTGAAATAAGAAAATCCAGAATCACAATCTCTAGTGACCCTCGTCGCACGCTTTATTTCTGATAATCATCCCCGTCAAATTCAAATTCAAAATACGAATATTTTTATTTGTAGATTATAGATAAACGAAAAGTACAGATCAACATTAATAAAAAAAAATAACACTATCTCTTGCCGTCAATGGCCTACAAATATTCTAATTTTAATTTGTAATTAATTAGTACCTAATAAGAACAATAAAATTAAAACATTCATTTATCAACAAAACTAAATTATAACAATTCAAGCTTAATACATAAAAACATTCGTTATTACATTCAATTATATTCATTAACAACTAGTATTAACAATATAAAAAACTTAACGTCTTAGGAGAGTGCCGATAGAAGTGAAAACTAAGTAACTTTTTGATACAACGTAACGTCATCTAACGAAAATGTCAGGAATTTATGTGGCTTGCTGTCAGTACAAGAACGAAAACTGTAGCTCCATCAAAAAAATCCAATAAAATAAAACAGAATGCGCTGTCAACAACATTTCTACTCTCCCTCCGTCTTACGAATTTTCGATCAGGTCACGTGTCCTGACGCGAGTTTAACATTTTGTGCACAACGCCGATAAGAAGTTTTCACTTCAAAAAGTCGGGTGCCTTTTAATTAAGTAAAATTATTATACAACCCATAAGTAAAAAAAAAACTTATTGTCTCTAGGTAGTCCAGAACTCTGAAATACTGGCTACGGTCTTGATAGGTAGTCAATCTGGAGTTCTTCCTTTCTTTGACAGTCGTTACGGGTAGTCAGAAACCCAAGTCTGACAACCAGTCTTACTAAGGCGTATATCGTATTACCCAGTAACTGGTTTGTGGAGGTCTGGTACGCAGTTACTCCATGATCCATGTAAAATATTAATATTGATGGTTGGGGAAAAGCTAGGGCAGATGATGATGGCCTTGATAGTCAATCATTGTGACACATTGCTACACTAACGTAGTACAATATTGCCCATAATTTACAGTTCAATGCACCAGTTGAACGCGCGTGTTGACATCTTTAGTCAATGACCGAAACAGCTATGTCGGTCATGCAAACTAACGTGTATCAGAATAATTGTTTATCCATTCTATTTCAATTCAACTAGTGTGTTTATGTAATGGACTTTTTCTGAAAATAATTATTATACCATACCTTTATTTCATACCTTTATTTCATTTGAAAAATTAATAAGTATTAAATATTTTTTCTAAAAAAATATATAACAAAAGCTTTGAAAAATATTAAAAATACACTCGAGAGCAATGAATCCGGGTCACTTAAAGAATGTTAAAAATCTCGGAAACTAAAAATGATAGGTTAATGCAATAAATTGTATTTAATAGACAATGTAATACTCCTTAAATGAAAGTAAAAAAAAATATGAGTCACCATACATTTTATTAACACAAAATTACATAAAGAAAAAAACTGCTGATCTCTCCTTAAAACAAAAATAGGAAATATGAAATTTTTGAACTTTATTACGATTTTCTTGAATTTTAATACTTCGTATTGCCTCCTCGTGCTTCCATTACTGCGTTTACGCGGTTTGGCATGCTGTACACCAAGTTCCTTATACGATTTTGGGGAATATTCTCCCATTCCTCTGTGAGAGCAATTTTGAGCTCACGAAGCGTGATTGGGGGAGGGTTTCGTTGTTTTACGCATCTGCCTAGCTCGTCCCAAGCATGCTCGATCGGGTTGATATCCGGGCTGCGTGCTGGCCACTCCATACGAGTAATGTTCATCTCTTGAAGGTAGTCATTCACAATCCTACCTGTATGAGGTCGGGCATTGTCATGCATAAATATAGCATCCTCACCTAAATTGACCATAAATGGACCAACGTGATCATTGAGGATTTCTTCCACATACCTTACGCTAGTTAAAGAGCCGTTTTCTATGATCACCAGCTCTGTGCGACTTTCAGAAGAAATTCCGGCCCACACAAGTACAGACCCACCACCGTAGGCTACTTTTTCTTCGATGCATGCTTGCTTGAATCTTTCCCCTGGTCTTCGATACACTCTGTGTCTTCCATCGTGCTTGTAGAGCATAAATTTTGATTCGTCGGAGAACATAACTTTTGACCAATCTTCAATACTCCAATTTACGTGGCTCTGGGCATATCTTAGTCTTGAAATACGATGCCCACGCTCCAGTTTAGGGCCGTTTGCAGGTCTAAGGGGTTTTAAGTTAGATTCAGCAAGCCGACGTCTTACTGTCCATGCACTTGGGTTACTTCCTCCGAGGCGTCGAAACTGATTTGTGAGTTCAGTTCCTGTGAGAAAGCGATTTCGAAGCATGGTGTTCACCAAGTATCGGTCTTCTCGTGCTGTGGGTGGTACACCTGGTTCTGCCCGTTCCTGGTCTGCGTAGGTTAGAACCAGTTTCTTCGTAACGTCGGAGAACTCTTTGTACTGTTGACAGCGACACACCGACAGTCCTGGCTGTATCGCGCTGACTCCGGCCGGTTTCCAGCATTGTAAGTATTCTGGTGCATTCTTCAGGCGTAAGCGACATAATTTCAGCTTGAATAATGAATATAGAGCACTATCAACATGGTTTATGTACCCACTTATATGACAGATTACAAACAAAAGCAAAACCAAATGCTGTAATTTCGTAGTTCCATCTTCGAAAGTGGCCCTTTTTCAAATTTGATTTTTTTATGATATAACTTTACAATAACTAAGAAGTTTTAATACCTTCATTTAAGGAGTATTACATTGTCTATTAAATACAATTTATTGCATTAACCTAGCATTTTTAGTTTCCGAGATTTTTAGGATTCTTTAAGTGACCCGGATTCATTGCTCTCGAGTGTATATAAAATTATTATGTCGTTTATTCATCTAGATTCTTATTAATTAATATTTCTTAAAAAAAAAACGATTTAAAAAAATATTTATATATATCAAAAAATTGAGGTCCGCCGGTGTCGGGAGCAGGGCCCAAACTACCGGTGGTTACTGTGGTTAGGGCTGCAGAGACAGGAACCTCCTCACAATGCGAGCCATATCGAGGAGTAGGTACTGCCTTCTGAATTAGGCCCCGCTTAACGCCTAAATTATTATTATTAAAAATAGCAAGTAGGTAAGTCATTGTAAGAAGAGATAGTAATGGGTTTGATCTCCAGGTTCGCCAATTTCATGCGGAATACCTCAGTAGCAGCCGGAGTCTGGATTTGAGCCTGTTTGATAACAGAGCTTGCTTGAAGGAGGGGGCAAAGCCGGCCATCAACCTTAAAAAAACTGCAAGATGGTACACGCAGAAACACCAAAACAGGGCCTCAAACTGCCAGCGCTGCCGGAGCATGATGAGTTTCTAAGATATTTTTTGAATTTCGAAGGCTTTTCGAATTTACTGCCTTTGCCTGCCGTGTGCACTGACTGACTATTAAAATGTGGGCGTACTACACAGCCCTGCCTATCCTTACGAAGAATACAGTATGATTTTATGCTGTTTATTATTATTATTATTTTCATTTAGTTCAGATTCAAATAATCAACACAAAACTAAACTTACTTATTAGGTATAACTTTACCTGTCAGTAATGGCCGCTTACCAAATCAACCTACATAAAGACTTGTTTAGAAATTATGTAACTTCCTACAACATGCCCAAATTAAAAATAAATATCGAGGCTAAAAGTTCACATGGTCAAACCAGCCAGTTATGCGTTCCAATAAATTAATGGTCAATAGCAAAGGAACCGAATCAATCATGTCACGATTACTTTGGTAGGTACTGTAGTCGTTGTTTCTGAAATAAACAACTCACATTCTCGTGTTATTATACAATAATAATGTTATTATCATTATTTATAGCTCAATATTTATGGGCAGCAATAAATTGCAACTCAAAATTAATAATATAATGAGACAGAACAATGTTTGACAGGGCGGGAAATTTATTATGGTAGCTGCTCTATGGTTAAAAAAAAACTTGTCTGTTGTCTATAATATTTTGTTTGTTTTTCTTAATTTGACCAAAGATATTAGTGTTTTTGTCACAGAAAATTATATAAATGTGTGTGAGGGTGAGGATTGTAAAGAACTGCGAAATAAAATATATAATAGTTTTAATAAATTTTAATGAAAAAAGATAACTTATAAAATAACTTATAGTTACGACATTTATTTACATATCACAGATCGAAATAACTAACTGATATCTACGTTTAAATAAATACACACAAAAATACATAAATCTACCGTACATTACCACCAATATTTATACAAATAGGCTACCAAAGTAACTGCCTTAGTTTAGGTACATAATAAGACATTACAGTCCCTATAGTACACCCACATGTCGCCAGTTATGTTTAAGTCCCATGTAATAGGGGGCGAGCCTATTGCCATCAAACGGGCACAAATCGAGACTCCGGGCTGCTACTGAGAAAATCCAGATGGAATAACCCAATAACATTTTGCCGACCCGGGAATCAATCCCAGGATCTCATGCCGAGACTAGACCCACGAGGGAGACCTGCCTTAGTTGTACATAATAATCATGATCAATTTACTTTTCAAGTGGGTTAAAAAATTCTTAAAATAGTTTTATCAGATTTTCCACGACAACTTTAAGGCCTCTCGTAATTTATCAATTACTAAGTAAACAAACATTGATTCATTATCTGAGTATGTTTAGTTAGATGCACTTGACAAGACTGAAAAAGTTCCATTACATACACAACAAAATGTACAACTAAGTACCTACTAGAATACCTAAGTTCCGATTGATTCCTATCTAAAAAATCTGTCTAAAACTTTACATAGATTGACCCAAGGGTCTTCTACTGAGAATTGAAACAATTACATGACTGATACAAAACACGTAATATGTAAAACACTTGTGCGTTTTTTTTTTTCATTACAGTAGAGTTTTAAGTACAGCACATCAAGTTACTACAATCTGTCAAATTGTTTTAATAGATTTTCAACTTTATCGCTAAAGAATAAGGTTCAATGTTGATTGGGAAAATTTGACAGATTGGAGTAGGTTGATGTGCTGGCGTCTGTACTTACGCATAGAACATTATATCTACTTACGTAGAAATAATGGCCACAATTTGCCAAAGAAGTACACACTTTCCAAAATGTAAATACAAATATTAGTCTAAAACATCGTCTCAATGTCAAAAACTACGAACAAAAGTTGCATCTTACATAATACCAAACATGTTTTTGAATGATTATACTACTTAGATATTATTGCATACATAACTGCGTTATTTATCTACGTGGGCAGATTACCTTCGAATTTATCGACGTGGCGTGGCCATGTGTCAATAACAAACATCAATCACTGATTACATTCGATCAAAAGAATTCCATTTGTACATTTCCACAATGATACAATTTTGTTGCAATAGTACATGTTGCAACGCGGGAAATCCGCCATTTTCCTAACCAACCATTTTTTTTTTTGGAGAAGGTACCAATAACATACAGCCAAATAGGTATCTTGAAAAGTTAACTTTCGGTCATGTAAATAAAATAAGTAGCTTACAACCAGATCTATAGGTACATTTCTACAATTAATTACATACCGCTAAAGTTAAACATATTAATTATAAATAACTTTAATTAGAAAGTAGGTACTTGATCCTTGAAACACAAATTACTACTGTAAGACAGCAAAAACATAATTGTTTAATTGAAAAATCGTCATGTTTATCAAACTAATAGAACATTAAATTACTCACCTAATAGTACTTAATTAGATAATAATTTTATCTGTATCTATTGTATGACTACTTAGTTTAATAAACAATTAATCACAAATCACTTCCATCACTTTCTAACAATACAGCTCACAATAGCTACTCTCACTAGCTTGTCGGTCAGCATATCGGACATCATTCAACAGCAACCATTACGAAGATACAGACTGACGAATGCACATAAAAATAAACTTATTATCTTGTACTTATTCTATGCATTTGGTATTTATAAGTGCCATGTTGGCGTGGCAACTGGTAACACTGCACACGGCGGGCAAAGGCAGTAAATTCGGAATTCCTTCCAAATTCAAAAAAATCTTCAACACTCATCGTACTCAGGCAACGCTGGCAGTTTGAGACACTGTTTTCGGTTTTTGTGCCTCCTGTGCACCATCTTGCAGGTCTTTTTCAACTCAGAGTTGCTGCATTCTTTGTCCTCTGGCAAAGGCGCGAGACTTCTTTTAGGTCGACGCGGCAAAATGCACTCGGTGGCAAAATTATTGACCTCTTTGCACCTCAGCATGTCGACGTCTGGGTAATCGGACGATAAGGTCGGGAATGCGAGTTTCACTAACATTGTATTTATTTGTATGATACGTAACGTAAAACACAGGCGTCCAGCACGAAAGCGACTTTATGACTGAGAGCGGTGCAAGTGATGAAGTGATAGCTCTACGAACTTTATTTTTAGACGAACAAGTTTGGCGCATGCATTAAATGGGGTTGTCGATAGACGATAGGCCGTCGTAAATAATAGAACGTGCCAAATGAACTATTGTGATTGTGAATACAGATTAATGTGCGTTAATTGTAATTATTACGCATTGTGTGGTAGGTAAGTACTTGGATGTATGACTGACCTACTTCGGCCGTTTACTGCTCATTATCTCGCTTAAATAATAGAATTGAAAAAAACATTTCTACTATCTAAATAAAATTCTATTATAATATCAACGAATATCTAAATGGCAAATTTTAAATTAAGTAAGTACATATTTTAAATAAAAGCCCTCCTCCTCGCTCCTACTTTGCTGTGCTCGACAGGGTCGACAGGGTCTATAATGGCCTTATCTTTGTAATTTAACCTATAACCAGTCCTGCCACCTATGATTACATCGAAGCAATAAATATGAAGTACTTATTGAATTATTGTTTGATACTAACCGGGATTTGTCAGTATTGTTTACATCGTACCTGAATCATTGAGAAGTGAACTTGTGAATGAACTCGAGGTGCTACGGCTGTCATTAGAGCAGCCAACTATTTAATTTATCAACTGCTACGGGACGAATGATCGATTATCGAATCCGACGAAAATGTATCATTGAATAACTATGAGGGCAATGACTTTTCAGTTTATTTTTTCAGCGTGTCATATTATTACTTATACCAGCGACCAATATCTGCGCCTGGTGAAAATAAAGAATGCTCATTTAATATATTATGTACTTATAGGATAGTTCATACTAATTCCATGTGTTGTACATACTAATTCCATGTTGCCTTGATAGTAGGTACTTACTAATTCCATGCTGCCATGTCATTATTCTAAGGTAACCATCTTGTTCTAAACTTTGAGGGACGGAGTTCTGTTCGGGTGAAAATACGGAGAAAACGAATTTTCCCAGATATTTGACCTATTTAGATCGATTTTTCGCCCCCGAAAACCCTTATTATTACAACCTTCATCGAAATTGGAGCTGTTTTCGAGAACGTGAATATATTATATATCACTACATATTATAAAACAAAGTCGCTTCCCGTTGGGTCCGTGGCTTACGCCCCCAGTGGTCGAGGCACCTGTGGCCGACTCCCCTCTGTCCCTATATGCTTAGATCTTTAAAACTACGCACCGGATTTTGATGCGGTTTTTTTAATCGATAGAGTGATTCAAGAGGAAGGTTTATATGTATAAAACATACCTACATATTATAGTACAGAAAAGAGTTCACGCGGGCAAAGCCGCTGGCAGCAGCTAGTATTTTATATAGAAATATTGGTCGTTGCTAAAAATCCGTAAAGACCAAGGTCTACAATCAGTTCGTCCTGCACGCCGAAACGAAGACACTCACGGTACTGCTAGTCCATAAATTCAAGGTCGCTCAGCGAGCTATGAACAGGCTAGAATCCAGAACGAGGTGATCCGGCAGAGAACCATAGTTGTCGACATAGCTCACAGAATAAGCAAGCTGAAGTGGCAGTGGACCGGCCGTATTAGTCGTAGAACCGATGACCGTTGGAGTAGACGTGTTCTTGAGTGGAGACCGTGGATCGGCAAACGTAAGGTAGGACGTCCTCAGGCTAGGTGGAGCGATGATCTTCGCAGGGTGGCTGGTAGCAGCTGGATGAGAGTTACCGAGGATCGAGTTGAATGATGTACCATTGGAGAGCAGCTATGTCCAGCATTGGCTTGCGGGGGGCTGATAATGATGATGATTCAACATTGTATGTGCCAAATTTCAACAGGATGCTCTTACTTTCTAGAAGTTAGTGAAAGTTTGTATGTTTGGATGTTTGTTACTCAATCACGCAAAAGTTTACAACCTGAATTAATACATAGGATACTTTTTATCACAGTAATATAATTTCTGACATCCACGCGGGCGAAGCCGCGGGTAAAAGCTTGTCAGTAATAAATAAAGCAGTTAGAAAGGGGAATGTTCATCCATTCTTTAAAAAACCGAATTAACCACTTACCTAAATCATTAATTGTTTATTCTTTCAGAAATAAGACATTTTTCAGCCAGTGGCGTCTTGTTTACAATTTCAAACAAATGCTTTCAGTATATTATTTTCAGCCTGAAGTTTATTTTTATACCGTTGACCTCATTATTTCGAAATGGCCTTATTCCTAAACATAGTAACGATAAGAATGAATGGTTTATTACGAAAATCTGCAAACAACACATTTCACAAACCTTTTCATGAAATATTTTAAGAAAAGGTCCCTTTTCATGGCTACTGAAATTGATAATCGGAGAAGTGATTCCAAGGATGTGAATGCCACAGTGGTAGCTGGCAGCACGGAGTCTGGATGAGTGCCCAGTTGCTGGCAAAGGGCTCGCCCCATATTACACGGGTTTTAAACAGAACTGGTGAAGTGTGGGTGTACTATAGGTGCACCTCTGCCCAATCCTTCGGGGATCACAAGCGTGATGTTATTTTATTTGAGCAACAAAGCATATTAATAACTTTTACAGAGCATTATTTCTCATAATTTACCTAAAGTAGGTTCCTACTTACATAATCATAATTATGCTGATCTTACTATCCTATCCTACTCAAATCTTCAATCTTCCTAGCCTTTTCCCAACTATCTTGGGGTCGGCTTCCAGTCTAACGGGATGCAACTGAATACTAGTATTTGACATGGAGCGACTGCCTATCTGACCTCCACAACCCAGTAACTGGATAATACGATAGCCCTTGGTAAGACTGGTGTCAGACTTTCGGGCTTCTGACGACTCGTAACGACTGTCTAAGATCCACGAATGACAGCCGGGAGCAACGGCTTAACGTGCTTTCCGAGGCACGGCGGGGTCTCGGTATGTGAAGATGTTCACCCATCCACTGACCAACCCCGGCAAGCGTAGCTATCCTATATCCTACTTTATATAATAATATTATATATGTGAAAGTTTGTAACATATTATTATACATAGTTACCATTAGGATAGCTATCAGTTAGCATCATTAGCAGCCAACAAGCGAATGCCTACATGAGCTCATAACTGGATTAAACAGGATAGTTCAACATTTTTGTTGATTTGGTTGAGTTTTAACAGAAACAAGGTCGAAATCATTAATGCTTTTAGTCATTGCTTTTGCTAAATTGATGAGAAGATCAGATCTTTGGTAAACAACAAGAAAGAGTACCTACGTCATGAATGATGCAGTCACGATGTCTGATGATATCATGGTATGAAAATGTCGTGAAGAAAGTTTAGAGTATGAATGTCGATGGCTATAAGAGTAGGGGAAGACCAAAGAAACGATGGATGGACTTTGTGAAAGATGATATGGGTAGAAAGGGGGTGACTACCGAGATGACGACTAATAGAGGAGTATGGAAGTAAGGGACATGTTGCGCCGACCACAAATAAATTGGGATAAGGGCAGAAGAATGATGATGATGGTGATAAGAAGGTTATTAGGATAGTATCATAAATAAAAGCTCTGTCCAGGTGAAGCGAAGGTGTATAGCAGTTACAAGACAAGGACAAACTTGTAGCAGACAACTAGTAGCAGACTAGCAGTAGTTAGGAGTATTTTCTGAAGGAGCTCGTCTGAGGAAGTACTAAACTTCTTAACCAACATACTTAGATCTATTTCTGCTGCCGCCAACCAGTCAGCGGTGCTCTTGTGGAGTATAATATCTGGATGGTGCATGTAATTATATAATGTAATGCTAATGACACGTCACAGAACCAGACCCCAGGCCGCCCCCAGGCCGTCTGGTTCTGTCACGTAACAGAACCAGATGGAGGGAGATCGTGAAGCAAGCAACGACTACACCTGCGATTGGACATAGTTCATTGTGACCACGACCGCTCTGTCAAGAGCGAAACGAAGAAGAAGAAGAAGAGAATGACACATGACTCCACATGAGGCATTAATTTCAGAAGATTTGCATCTAGAAGGGTAACGATGCTGCGGTGCCTCTGAGCTAGCAACCAGCGAAATTAGTACACGCCCGTCAAGAAACTATCTCTACATCTTTTATCTAAATCCTAACTAATATGGATCGAGGATTATGCGGGTGAAACCGCCGGGCACAGCTAGTTGTTAATAATATTCTCGTGCAGTTTTTTGGAAAACTACTGGATATTTTGTGTTCGTGAATATTCGTGATGTTATGATGTTATTTCGTGTTCTAAAACAACTGACTTTGACCTATCGTAAAAGAGTCAACTATCCGTTTTTACGATTCCACTGACATACTTATTTATTTATATTCATTTATCTATCTATCTTCTGCAGCCTTGAGAGTTGAGACATCACCATACCTAGTGTAGGTGATTTTTCCCGACTGTCAATTGTTTTGTTTTGAAGACATTGTTGCAAACTTCGATCGAGAGAAAACTCGATAAATTAGATTCAACATGTTGTTAGGTACAAAAAGATTATAGGTTAGGTGCCTACTTACTAGCAAGCCGTTCCTGCACCCTTATCGCGTAACACACATTCAATCACAATCTGAATAATTTTGAAGAATATTACTAATCCATTGCTTCCTCATCATCATCATTCTCCTGCCCTTATCCCAATTTATTAGTGGTCGGCGCAACATGTCCCTTTCTTCCATACTTCTCTATTAGTCGTCATCTCGGTAGTCACTCTCTTTCTAGCCATATCATCTTTCACACAGTCCATCCATCGTTTCTTTGGTCTTCCCCTACTTTTATAGCCATCGACATTCATACTCAAAACTTTCCTCACGACATTTTCCTCATTCGGAAAACGGCCCATCAAACGTTTCCCGTCTTCTTATACCTAGCTATTTTATCCAACTGGAATTTATTGTATTATTTCATTTACCGGCTGTAAAGAATTTTATCGTGACAAGTTACAATCACAACTTTCTTCTGAGTCATACACGAGTCATGTAAAGTTGATAAAAAGATTAAAATGAAGACTACATCAGTTTTGGGTTTTACCAATTACCTACGTAAGCAAAGCAATCTTATTAATTAGAGAACTGTCAGATTTATAATTATTGACTGTTTTGTTCTTGTGATTAGTCTTGTCCTCATTTTCCTTATGATTGATTGTTTATTTTCTGGTGGAGCAATGTCTTTGCGTGTCCTTTGCGTTATGTCCTCTTGTGTAGTCGCATCCACTCCACTCTTTTCATCTTTCGCGAGCACGCGCGTCATCCTTCCAGTTTTGTTTTTTTTTTTATAAATGGAGATTTTTTGATGTGAAAACTTCTTTAGCGGCGTTGTGCACTTTTTTTGGGATGGGTAAAAAATGTTTAAACTCGCGTCAGATTGTGCCGTAAGATCCGTTACCTAGCAACCGACAAAGTAAATATCAAAATAAATAGTCATTGACATTACGTAAATATTGCGAGGTAAGAAATTTTACCCATATTGATGGGTAAAAAAAGCAGTCAAAACATATTTCATGAAAATTGTTTAAATAATTTTTTTATTTTTGTTAGAGTATATTTTGAAAATAAATAAATATACTACTACTACAAATTAATATTGTATTTAACCACATAAAATTATAGTACTTTTATACTGATCAATAAAGCAATTCGTGCGAAATTATTCCCTAACCATTCCAAAATATTCAAAAATGTACAACGTTAATGTTCAAGTTTTCACTTCTGCCGGCACTCCCGGAGTGCAAACCGTTGTTTTTTTTTTTTTTTTTTTCTATCGTAGGTATCTACTTTTTTTTCTACAGCGGAAACGTGTTTTTTTGCAAAAAATATTCCGTCGTCCGATATCTACCTTTATCATAATTTATGAATGGATACAATCTGATGGTCACTGACGCAGTTTTTCGGGCACGCGACAACAGCATGCACATTTGGTTAGTTCACGGTTTTATTATTTTTTATCGTGTTTGCGATATGATACTGTTAGACAGGATATTCGGTTTGTTTCTATATTTATACTTTTTATAACATTTGGGCTTACGTTGGGATTTACTTTGTTAGTCATCCGGATGACGATTCCATGTTTAAAATAATGTGTCATTTTTTAAAGATTGCAGCGATTAAATGGGTATGCGATGTTGAAGCGGAACAATAAGTTTTCCGTCCGTGTTACTTGTTTAAAAAAAAACATTAGCCTTTAGTCACAGTATACTGTGATTCAGTATTTCAGGTATGATACTAACTACTTGCAGAGTTTTGGTGGCGCGGCCCGCGGCGGTATAATTAACGCAATATTGATGAATACTATCATATCTTATGTTCTGTTCTGGCTACCTACTCTACATTTATCGTCTTCCCGGTTGAAAGTGTTCACGGAAAAAGCGATTATAATAAATTTTTAATTAATTTAATAATAGTTTATAGGAAAATTCTGTGCTTTGTAAACGAAACAGTCAGTATTGAAACCCAGTCGGGGTCGTAGGGAAGTTAAGCTCGGGAGCAATGACAGTCCGCCGTCGTACCCATTGACAATAATACCTCAATGGTCGTACCCAGCATCACACGGAAATATCAAATTCTGCCACAGTTTTGTGAACAAACACAAAAAGCATGCGGAATGTAACAACCGAGGATTCCGACGAGAAAATGTTATTTGACAAAGCGTGTTTTTTTTATCTTTTTATAAATATCTTGTTCCGGTGGTTTCATTTTACATGAATTCAACCACAGGTACCTAAAATAATAAAATTAAGTGAGAGAAAAAGTACCCATGATGGATTTTGTATCGAGGACGTAGATAATTTTTTCTTGTTCATACCATAAGCAAACGATGAGTTCTGTGTGCCATACGGCTCAGTGAAATGGAGAACTAATGATTTATTTATTGTACACAAAAGTTAAATTTTAGAAAGTAAGGGCTTGTCAAGTTGTCACTGATTTCACCAACGAAACTGAACGCGATCAACACACAGAACATACATACTCAAAGAGGATCAGCATTTCTAAAACGCGTTCAAGAGCTGTCAGTGTCAAAATTGATAAAGAATATTGTACACTGACAGGCAATGAGGTTATTAACCTCATTGCTGACAGGACAGCTCTTAGACTTTTAGATTTGCTGAACGTGTTGAATTTCATTAGTGAAATCCACACTAAGGGCTTTAAAGGGATACCGTGGCCCCTGGCAACGTACAGGCAACTGAAGGAACACGGGTGGGCTTTTAGTCAGTGTCCTCCCGCTCCGCCCAGTGTGGGAGAAGTTATTTGACGATTTTCTACCAAAAAAAAGGGATTTATTTATAAACGTTGGTTAAAATTAAATGACGTTCAAACGTCATAAATGTATGGTTGACTAGTCCCTTATCATTACTCACTATAATCAACGTTTTTATATAAACCCCGATAAGTACAAAATGCAATAGGTATACATCATCATTCTCCTGCACTTAGCCCTTAGGTATCCCAATTTATTTGGGATCGGCGCACATTTCTTTATCTTCCATATTACTTCTCTATTAGTTGTCATTTCGGATAACACGCATCACCCCGGTCATCAAGGCAATAGGTAGATACCTATTTGTCTATTGTTGCCTATTGGTATTAGTGCACTAAGGTACAAATTATTATGTACTTAGATAATAATTGTACATAATAATTTGTACCTTAGTGCACTCACTCTAGCATAGTAAATTAATTATCATTCTTTGAAAACTACTTTTACCTATGTTTAGCTTAGTTACAAACTTACAACGCGTTGCTGGTCAATAACCAATAGGCGCTTGTATGGCTCTCGGGTTCACCTTCAAGAATAGAATAGAATATTTTTATTTGCATTAAAACATGGTATAGTACGACACAACTTAGATGTAGCATAAATTTGAAAATTTTCGTTCATTCATTTAAATTTTACGAATGTATTTGGCTATAAGACTTTACAAGTTATTGTGTTTTCGAAAGATCATTTTCACGTAAAGCAGTAATAAAGATTGGTGATTTGGAAGGCGCACTCAGTTCGGATGGTGATCGGTTTTGCGAATTTTGCCGATGCTACATCTAAGTTGTGTCGTACTGTACCTACTTAGACACAATAATTGACCCGAATTGACCCCACCCCCCTCCTCCCCCCGTGTCTCAGAAAGCACGTCCCGGCTGTCATTTGTAGATATTTGACAGTGGTTACGGGTAGTCAGAAGCCCGAAAGTCTGACAACCACAAAGTCCACAAACCAGTCTTAATAAGTGGTATTAGGTAACCAGTAATTGGGTTGTGGAGGACAGATAGGCAATCGCTCCATGTCATACGGGTATTCAGCTGCATCCGGTTAGACTGGAAGCCGACCCTATCATAGTTGGGAAAAGGCTGAGCAGATTGATTGATTGAGGTACACTAGCTACAGTGCAATAAATACCTTGGCAACAGACACCGAAAACAAAAAGTAGCAATGACTTATCTACATTAATTAGATACTTATTGAAACGAAAGTGATATAAGCTCACTTTTAATTTCAATAATAAATCAAGCAATAAAATAATACTATTGCGTACAATCATTGCATAAAATCTAAGGACTCGTTTATCACGTCCTTCATTACTATAAAGCTTAGTTCACAAGGACTTGGATTTTATTAGACCAAAAAAAGTGAAATATGTACGACAAACTAGCTATCCATTTATAGGGTTTTTTTTTTTTCAATAGGGGCAAGGTATTTTTGACAGCCGATGGCGGCCATATTAGATTGTCTATTGGCGCGATAAGCGCATCTAAGCTTCGACCAACAAAAAGAAAAAAATAGTTTGGAAAATCCAAAAGTGCACGCCTCATACAATACACTCATTCATAAACGAAAAAGAAATTCAAAACATAGTTTTTAACAAAAATGAACAATTTATCACTTTTCATGAAGTCGTAATGTCAAAGACTGACAAAGATATTTACTTGGCGGTTGCTAGGCAACATCAAGACCAAGGTTGAAAATATTTAGATAAAGATATTATATTTTAGTTAGTATTTTATTAATTATAATTAAACTACTTTGAATAAAAGAGCCATTTTCAATAGGGTTCCTTCTACGGCTGAAACGAATGTATAAAAAAAAAATTGACTCAATTAATTGATTTTATCGCAAGCTACAATGTTTTCAGGGTTCATAAATTGACGGACAGGAATTTTTTTTCAACTATTTTGATGCTTTTTCCATTTCTGCTGCATTAAATCAATTGTTAAAAAGTACAGTATTAATCTCCATTTAATCATCTATACAATGGTATATAAATTAAGTAGGTTCTGTGTACTAGCAGGAGTGTAACAATAAAAACAGTTACAGAAATGGGGCAAAAAAATTTTTTCGATCGTAGAGCACACTCTAATGCTTCGCATTAAGAGTCGTGCAATAATGTTACGTAATGATACGGTTATCTATTTATTGAACTTTTTTAATTATATGTGTTTTTATTTATTATGTTTGTCCGTAAATAATGGTTTTGACCGATAGTATATGTATTCATAATGTATCCTGCGAAATTTCATGTGAATCGAACCAGTAGTTTTATTATAAATAATCAAAACAATGAACAAAGGAATTTCTTATAAGAATCTGATAAGAATGTTTATTTATCAATACTAGCGTTCGCTTACAAAGATTCTAAGTATAATAAAAAAAGACGTGTGGCACTCGGGGACTGCCGCGGTAAAGCTATTGCATAGCATTTTTGGTCAGTGGATACGAAACGGGGCACTATGAAAAAAAGACTTAGAAAAATTTCATCAGAAACCATCGCCTAATCAAGCCTTCGGGATCCGGTGGGATGTGGGAGTAGTAGGGTGGGGGAACAACATAGGACACCTTTAGGACATTGACCTTGACCTCAGGGTCATTGACCTTGAGCTCAAGGTCAAAATTTAGAAATTCAATCTCCCCGATTTTCCTCATGTCACAAGGTCAGTAACCTTGATGTTGTTGACCTTGACCTTGAGGTCAAGGTCAAACTTCCAGAAGTCAAGATCCGTTTCTTAGTAGCAACAACAGGTCAATATTAATGGTTTGTGACTTTGAGGTCAAGGACAAGTGACTGAGGTCAAGGTCAAGGGATTATGGAGATCATGAGTACCTTGGAGGTCAAGGTCAAGTGACCTTGGATGATAAAGTGGGGTGACCTTGAGGTCAAGGTCTAAATTTAAAAAGTCAAAATCTTCGATTCTCCTAAGGTGACAAAGTCGCTGACCTTGAGGTCAAGGTCAAAATTACGATACGCGTTTCTCAATAGCAATAACAGGTCAATATTAATGGTTTGTGACCTTGAGGTCAAGGTCAAGGGATTATGGAGGTCGTGATACCTTGGAGGTCAAGGTCGATTAACCTTGGAGGTCATTGTCGGGAGTGTCTTGCATGCAAGCTACCGTGCAACATGCAGCAAGCATCCTTTCTGTCACGGCTTCGGCGCTGCGGGGCTCCGGCGGTCCCACGCGAGCTTATCGTCGCAGATGGTTATAACGCTCACCACCGCGAAGCCGGCCAGCCTCAGCCGTGGCAGAGAGCGTTAGAACCACCTGCTCCTCAGCTCGGGGGCCGCCGCGCCCCTCCGCGCCTTCGCGGGCTTAAATTACACTCTAGGGGTAGGGCAGGCAAGACTACGTGAAGTCGGTTTTGCAGCGATTCGTTTCTGTCACATAATTTTACGACGTTCGACATAATTTTTATGACAAACGGCTGATCGGAGACAAAAAACACCAAGATGCTTTTAGCCTTATATTTTGGTGTTTTAAACAATAGAATTGAGAAAGAAACGTTTCGCGAAAAACAAAAAAATAAACAAAAAAATTCTAAGTCCCTGACGCCTTTATAAAAGGATCTCTTCGACATCGTTTTTAGGACAAACCGTTGGTCGGAGACAAAAAATACCAAGATGCTTTTAGCCTTATATTTAGATGTTACATACGATAGAATCGAGAAAATAAACGATGTGAGTTTTTTTTTTTTTTGCTGAAATTTTGTCTTTTTTCCTCAGTGCCCCGTTACGTACACTCCAACCGTATTTTTTTTCCTTTGTTTTTTTTTTCTTTGATATTAATTCAAGTTACACTTTTTGAGCGTGGTGACCGATAAGAAAACATTTTTTTTTCTTTTATTAAATAAATGAGAAGTTAATATTGTTCAAAATATTTTTATTATCTTACTAGATGTAGGTTATTCAGGAATATTTATCATTGAAACTATAGGTTTATGGTAACTGAAATAAGAAACTTGATATCTTCTAAAAATATCTGGAAAATACCGCGTCAATGGTGGTCCCATATTTTGTTGTGGATTCTTGTGGATCATTATTCATTTTCAAATTCAATATTTTCGAAAAAAAAGTTGTCAACCGCTCTGATTTTTTATCAGCGAAGTTGATGTTGAAATCGCCAGCCAAGATAAGTGGAAATTTATTACCATTTGTACCAAGTATTTTCGACCCTTCTTTAGTGTACTCCAGTAAAGTGCGATGAATAAAATGCTCTACCTCGTCTAATTTTGGATTCGGTGAAATGTAAATTGCTACCATGACTATGTGTAGGCCATTTCTAAGTTTGCATAAGCACGCACAAATATCTCCAACAAATGAGCTCCTAACATTAACATCGCTAACGTGTGCAATATTTATTTTGATTGAAGTACCTTGTCCAACATGCTTAAACGCAACGTTGACACATTTACTAACTCGCAACCTCATAATTTTAGCAGCGATATATAAAAGTTGTTTTCAGTAGCACGTCTATCAGTACGCCGAAGTTCGCTGGTAGCTTGCATAAATGGAGTAACAATAACACCATCTCTGTATATTCGAAAATGACCGCCGTAGATTGTCGGGAAGCACTGTACAATAGGGACCGGCGATTTTTTATAGTAGGTATTTTTTTTTTTGGTAGATTATACCCTTTTTAGTGTAATTTTGAAAACGGCAAATCTAGCAAAACCATAGGTGCTGAGAAAAAAATCGCCAAAAGTTTCTTTCGGGATTGGTGGGATAGTGGGAGTATTAAGGGTGGGGAAGTTTACATGGCGGGTCTAAATTAGGTTCCAAGCAATAATGAGGTCAATGACATCTTCAAGGTCAAGGTCAACACTCCAAAGGTCAAGGTCAACACACCAAAAGTCAAGGTCAAACCAAAAAATACTAAAATCTTAGTATATTTCCTTATAACAAGCTCTAAGGTGATGGATATTTTCAAGGTCAAAAAAAAATTGTAAAGCATTGTCGACGGAGCCCCGCTTCGCGGGGCTCCTACTTCTGGGTGGTTTAAAAAAAAATAACCACGAAGGGGATGGCGGGGTCTGTGACCCCGCCATCCCCTTCTAACCGAACCTGTCCGTGTCGGGGTGCCCCAAGTCCCGAGCTCGCTTCGCTCGCTCTTGCATCCTAAGTTCTTATTGCCTTTTTACTAAGTCAAGCTATGTCGACGGAGCCCCGCTTCGCGGGGCTCCTACTTCTGGGTGGATTAAAAAAAAATAACCACGAAGGGGATGGCGGGGTCTGTGACCCCGTCATCCCCTTCTAACCTAACCTGTCCGTGTCGGGGTGCCCCAAGTCCCGAGCTCGCTTCGCTCGCTCTTGCATCCTAAATTCTTATTGCCTTTTTACCAAGTCAAGCTATGTCGACGGAGCCCCGCTTCGCGGGGCTCCTACTACTGGGTGGTTTAAAACAAAAAAAACACAAATTTATAAAAAAAAACCATTTAAATCCGCTAAGACTTAGTCTGAACGTAAAACGGAATGACCTAGGAGTGAAGTTCGTACATTATCTGTGGTAAAACGTCAATTTTATTACGTAAATTAATTGAATTTATTGAAACTTTAGGATTTTTTTTCTCGAAAACTAAGCGTTTGCTAGCTGTGGCATTTTGCAAAAGTGTTCCATACGAAGACATCTACCCGCAATAAAAATATGAAGCTCCGCACGCGCGGTCCCTTTTGTACAGTGGAGCCCACTTATTTCATCCTTAATCAATTGCGAAGTACGTTCATTGCCGGTAAAAAAAGATTCATCGATTTTAATATGATTTTAATTTCTCGGCATTGTAAAATATTAACCCGAATACAAATATCAATGGTGACATTGACAGGAACTGTTATTCACATTTATAGTTTTTAAAACTTGACACAACGTAATGGCCGGGAACATCAAACTAATAAAAAGGTTTTAATTTAACTATTAATAGTCAAGGATCATTCGTCTAAGTAAATTTGAACTTTATTATCAAACAGTTAAACATAATTTTCAATACAACACTCTCGTATCATTCGTCTAAGTAAATTTGAACTTTGTTGTCAAACAGTAAAACATAATTTTCAGTACAACACTCTCGTTGATCATTTGTTGTCAAACAGTAAAACATAATTTTCAATACAAAACACAAAGAGTGTTTTGTTTCTTATGTATTTTCGTTACGAAATTTCTGGATTAGGTCTCCACGCTCAAGGCCCGCGATAGAAGGTATGCAATAGCTTAAAAAGAGCTGTCAGTGTCATCATTGTTGGGGAATATTGACACTGAAAGCTCTTGAACGCAGTTGTGCAAGTGCTGATCGAGTTCAGTTTCATTGGTGAAATTAGCACTAAGTCGTAGCTATAGTTTGCGCGCGACTGCTAGTTACCGCCTGAGGTATGCGAGTGGTGATAGACGGGGGAGGTAGACAAAGGCTACGCTAACTCAGTCTGGCAATTTTGTTAATGCACCACCTTGCTGACTGGCAAATATTTTCACCATGCAGAAGTTTGTGCCGATACGACAGAGGCAAGATTACTTCCCTTTCCTGCGGTTTTACTCGTGTAACTAATGACTGCGTTATGGTAAGCATAGCTTATTGTAAAGAAGTTAAAAAAAAAACATACGGGGCTGTCTGGGACTGCCGATATAAGTGAATACTAAGTAACGCCATCTAACGAAAATGTCAGGAATTTATGTGGCTTGCTATCAGTACAAGAACGAAAGATATACCTCCATTAAAAAAAAAACAGAGTGCGCTGTCAACAAAAAAGTGCTCAGCGCGCCTTCGGTGACGATGACGCGAGTTCCATGATTTTTGTTCACCCAAAAAGTGCTCAACGCGCCTAAAGAAGTTTTCACTTGGAAAATATATTTATTGGAGTAATGTTCTATACCTATACAGCCCGTTGTCGACAGGCAATATCATGCGCTGCACTTTGCTCAGCTTCTCTGTAAACAAGGCCTTACAATACAAATTAAACGCGCCAAATGTCACCCGGTCATGCACAATCAAATAGTTTGGAAAATCCAAAAGTGCACGCCTCATACAATACACTCATTCATAAACGAAAAAGAAATTCAAAACATAGTTTTTAACAAAAATGAACAATTTATCACTTTTCATGAAGTCGTAATGTCAAAGACTGACAAAGATATTTACTTGGCGGTTGCTAGGCAACATCAAGACCAAGGTTGAAAATATTTAGATAAAGATATTATATTTTAGTTAGTATTTTATTAATTATAATTAAACTACTTTGAATAAAAGAGCCATTTTCAATAGGGTTCCTTCTACGGCTGAAACGAATGTATAAAAAAAAAATTGACTCAATTAATTGATTTTATCGCAAGCTACAATAGAAAATAGAAAATAGAAAATTGTTTATTGTCCAGGTAATACAGTAAGCAGGTTTACAGGTTAATAAAAAGTTGAGACGACATGAGTAGCTTAAAATATTACCTATAGCTATGGTGTACAAAATATGATTTGCCAGTGAACCCCAAACTAGACAGTTAGTCTGTATCTTGGGGCTCGGGGTGCGAATTCCAGAGTGGAGACTTGAAGTGTGAGTTGGTGTTGTTTGGTATAACGGGTGTGCTTGTGTACGTGTGATGTGAGTGTGGTGTGTGTGAGTATGTAGTGTAGTGTGTGTGAGTGTGCATGTAATATGTGCGTATTTGTTCCAGTAGTGTAGTTTGATTTAGTGTCAGGTGTCAGGTCAGGGTATCTAGATTAATTGTTCCGAGTCATCATAACCAGAGTTTTGCAACATTTCCTTTATTATTTTTTTACAACTGAATGAGGTAGTATTTTTGATTTCACAAAGTTTGCAGACTTTATTGTATGTATTAATGAGAGAGTAAGTTGGAGAGCGTCTAGCTAGCAACGAGGTGTGGTCAGGTGTTGGGATTCTATAGTTTCTTTTGCTTATTATAGATGCATAGTCGGGTCTGTTTTTAATAGTTTTATGAGTTTTGGTGCAGGCAGAAAGAATGAAAAGCTGGCGGACTCTGAGAACTCTTGTTTCACTATAGAGTAAGTCAGTAGCGAACCGATAGGGCTTCTTAAAAGTTACTTTAAGAAGCGCTCTCTGTGCTCGTTCTGCTTCAATCAAGTAGGTCTTTCCAGCACTACCCCACACGCTGATACAATACTGAATTATGGATTGACACAGGGCTAGGTAAACTTGTTGTAGTGTATCTGTGGGTAGACAGTCTCGTAATCTGCGCATGGTGTGGATGAGTTTTCTTATTCTGCCAGAGAGGTTTGATATATGTTGCTTAAATGTTAGGTGGTCGTCGATAAGAATACCGAGGTATTTAATGGAAGTGGTACGTTCAAGAGGGGGACAGTCACAAGAGGAAGAAGAGGAAGTAGAAATGCTAGAAGAGCAGTGATGCAGTTTGAGTTTTAGGTGTTCCGGAGGTTTTGAAGCGGCGGTCTTGGAGAAGACAATATATTTTGTTTTACTGCCATTTAGCGTTAGGAGGTTTCTGTCCAGGTTATTTGCGATGAGTGTCAATCCCTCTTGTGCTAGACAGTGTACATGTTCCCACGTTTTCCCGTGAAATATGACGGCTGTATCGTCTGCATAAGTTATAGTGTCAGCATTATTCACGGAGAGGTTAAGTATGTCGTTAATGTAGACAATGAAAAGCGTGGGACCAAGAACACTGCCCTGTGGGACTCCGTAGTTAATGGGGAGTTGGTCACTGATAAAAGAGCTTACTTTTGTGTACTGTTTCCGGTTTGTCAGGTAGCTTTTAAACCATTCAAGGCAAATTCCTCTTATTCCTATCCACTCTAGTTTCTTGAGGAGTAGGCCAGTAGAAACCGTGTCAAATGCCTTTGCAAGATCAAGGAAGATGGCAAGGCATTTTTCATTTTTCTCAATATGAGAAGAGACACAATTGACAAGGAGAGTGGCAGCGTCCTCGGTCGACCTATTCCTTCGGAAACCGAATTGATTATCAGAGATAAGATGATTTTTCTCAATGAAAGAAATAAGACGGGAGTTAACTATCCTCTCTAATATTTTAGAGACAGAGCTTAGTAGTGCTATAGGTCTGTAGTTATCTGGTGCATGTTTGGGACCGCTTTTGTAAATAGGGGAAACCGCAGCTATTTTCCAACATTCTGGGAAGGTACCGGTCTCAAGGCTCAGGTTGAAGATGTGCATCATTGGTACTAGTAAGGACTTTAAAGCTCTTTTAATTAGGATAACTGAAATTTTGTCAGGGCCAGGGGCGCTTTCGACTTTAAGGTCAGATATAATTTTAATAATTTCGTATGCATCTGTTGGTTCAAGGAGGAGAGAATGTGGGTTTGAGACGTCGGATGTGTATTTATTTATTAAAGATTCATGAGATAGATTTAGTTTTTCTAGTATCTTGTCTGCCAGACGGGTTCCTACTGAGGTAAAGTGTGAGTTACAGGAGTTAAGTCTATCTTTTTCTCTATTGGGGCTCAGTAATTGGGAGCTTTCGTTGTTTCTAGGCGATATGTGACCTATTGTTTTTATTACTTTCCAGAGATTTTTGGGGTTGTCTTTGTTATCAACAATCTGTTGGTTGTTGTAGTCAGACCTGATTTTTGAAAGAAGTTTAGAGAAAAAGTTTCTGTATCGAGTGTATATTTTATTTCGGATAGGGTCATCAGGGTCAGATTTACAGTCATTATGAAGTTTGTCACGATGAATCATACATCTTACTAATCCCGGGGTGATCCATGGTTTGATGCATGCCAATTTCCTACCAATATTCACTTGGCGCGTGTGTTTGTTTAAAGTAGAAGAAACAATGTTGGTGAATTCTGTGGTTGCAGTATTAACATTCGTGTCTTTTGTGACGATAGACCAGTCAACGCTGTTGAGATCAGCAACAACTGCTTCGGTGTCTGTTTTACTTATCCATCTCTTTGCAGTACTAGTTGCGGGTTTATGTAAGGAAATATTAGCGACAACTATATCATGATCAGTGATTGAGGACTTGCAAACGACCCCAAAGCATTTGTTCTGAGTCTTTATAAATATGTGGTCTAGGCATGCTTTATCCCTCGTTGGACTGGTTATGGCAGGAAGCAGCCCATGACAAGACATTAGACATAGGTACTCTGATGACTGATTATTAGTGTTGCAAATATCAATATTAATATCGCCAGTGACAATTAATGTTTGTCTGTTTGACAGTGAGCTCAGTAATGTGTCCAGTGAGTTCAGGAATGGATCAATATTACTGAAAGAAGGAGATCTGTAGATGCCTAGGATTGCGAACTTATCATCGATGGTTATGAGAAGTCGATCTGCGTCTAGTATTGTAGGTTCAGCTGCTACAGTATTGTAATCAGTTTTAACAAAGCAAATTACACCTCCGTTTTTATTTTGCTGAACCGATGTGCGATATGTATTATATCCTGGCAGAGGATCTATAATACATATTCATAAATTGATATATAATACATATTCATATAATACATATTCATATTCATATATTCATAAATTGACGGACAGGAATTTTTTTTCAACTATTTTGATGCTTTTTCCATTTCTGCTGCATTAAATCAATTGTTAAAAAGTACAGTATTAATCTCCATTTAATCATCTATACAATGGTATATAAATTAAGTAGGTTCTGTGTACTAGCAGGAGTGTAACAATAAAAACAGTTACAGAAACGGGGCAAAAAAAATTTTTCGATCGTAGAGCACACTCTAATGCTTCGCATTAAGAGTCGTGCAATAAATAGATCGACATTTTGCTGGTAGGTAAATGGAACAAAGTGGTCAGCTGGTTTATTTGGCTACGGACTATGAATTGTAGATAATTCACGTGCCAACTTCCGTATTTTTGGGTTAGGTGTTGACAAATCGGTTGAGATTGTACAGCAATTGCATTGCAATTTGATTAATAGGTCGTTTAGTGGTAGCCTCCTGGAAAAAAGTCAATTCTCAACTCTCAATCAAGTGCTTACTATACCTAAGTATGTACAAGACGCCAGCACATCAACCTACTCCAATCTGGTAAAACTTACCATAGTTTTTATGACGCTATGTAGTATATATGTATAAAGGATATGTAGTATAATCTATTAAAGAAATTTGTCAGATTGTAGTAACTTGATGTGCTGGCGTCTGTACAACAATACTTAAATAATTATAGTGAGTTTACTTTGTAGATAAAAAGTACTCTGTGCTTTGTAGTAAACTTTGGTTGCGAAATTATTATGCGACCATCATGCATGTTTCTTTTTCTAATTTCGTGCTCTTTTCTGAACACTCACTGAAATTATTAACTATAGCAACACTGGTTACTAGTTAGTCGATTATTACGTCTAAAGCTAGGCGTTCACTAGCACTACGCGTTCACTACCACAACAAGGCGTTCACTAGCACTCTTAGAGCATTAGGTTAAATGCTCTAAGCTAGCACTACGCGTTTACTACCACAAGGCGTTCACTACAACTATGTAGACTAGGCGGATGAACCGGGCCGCATGTCAGCGAAAAAATTCCTCCTATTATACGTTTTACATGGAACTATGTTGACTAGAGGCGTGGCACGTCATGGCGCAGCGGATGGACGTCAGATTGTATAGCCAGACGGATTTTTGAGGCCCAAGTGCGTCTCCGACCTAATGGACGTCTAGTTTTTCTATACGGTAAAGCCGATGTTAGACGCTTCACTTTTTGTTCAAAGTTTTTTGAAGTGAAACTTCTTATATTATTGTACGAGAATTAGTGAAATTTCAAGGACGCGTCATGTTTAGGCACATTTCGTTACCTACAGGAGAGAGAAGAAAGATATAAGTAAAAGTATCTCTGTCACTCAAACTTAATCTCTGTTATTCTTAATTTTTTAAGAAGTTTCATTTTTTAGAGAAGAATATATCTGATAGATAGATAGAATACTCTTTTTTATGTACACCATAAAAAGTACAGATATAAACACACTCAAACACACATAAGTACACACACACACTTTTACCACGTATTCGATGAAGGATTTTTGAAGTGAAAACTTCTTTAGGCGCGTTGAGCACTTTTTGCACAAAAATTATAGAACTCGCGTCATCGTCACCGAAGGCGAGTTGAGCTCGTTTTTGTTAACAGCGCACTCTGTTTAATTTTTTTGGATTTTTTTATGGAGGTAGGTACAGCTTTCGTTCTTGTACTAACAGCAAGCCACATAAATTCCTGACATTTTCGTTCGATGGCGTTACTTAGTTCTCACTTCTATCGGCAGTCCCCAAAGACTGACACACATGTTTTTTTTTTGAGGAGATTATCCGACGTAAAAGCGCGGATCCTTCGTGATTCTCTCGCTCTTGGAGTCGGCCCCTAAGTGCACTACAGTACAAGTACATACGGTAAATGTCATGCATTTGGGAATTATGTTAACCTAAGGAGTTGTATTGTTGATTCTTATGATTATAATTCTGTAAAACCATATTGGTTACGCTCGCAAATCATATTTTAATCAAAATACAACCTTACACTAACCTGCAAATTGCAAAACACTTAAGAAAATTTGAATTTCGCGGGCTACCTTGACGCATCCCCCTTAAGAAACCAGCCGCGGCGAAAAACCGCCAGTTCGTGCACTCACGTTATTTCTTTTCATGTCACAAATACTTGCGGGCCGGCTGAAAACCGTGCAAACGCAATTGTAGTGCAGCCTAGCCCTTATATTGTAAGTTTACTATGCAATAATCGACTAAAATACGAAATGAAATGTCAAAACAGTGTCAATGGAAACAAAATGGCTGACGACCTGACGTAAACATGGCGTCTTGCTAACTGGAATGGAAAGTGACGCTTGTCCCTGTTTTAGTTTTAGAGAATTATTTTACTGATTTCAGGATATTGGAGCTATTATACTCGTTGAACTATAGATAGCACCAGGTAAGACGTGAAGCAGTATTTTAAAGTTAGCCACCAAGCTAGGAATAACAGTAATTCTTGATAACAAACTGGCCGGTAGTCGTCCGCATTTTAGATTCACTCGATCATGTTTTTCTGAATTATTAATCTGTTAATGACTGCTTAGATAAGAACAACTGGAGAAAGTTAGTACAAGCTTACAAAACATAAAATGAATTTACGGAATCTAACGCTACTCTATTCGTTCCTTGTTTAGGATTCCAAAGGGGCCTTAGATTCATTTATGAAATAGGCAGCAATATAATCACTTACTTTGAAGTCTTAGTACATTAGTTGGCGGTCTAACACATCACCTAGGATATTACTGCATGTTTCAGAGTGACTTCGTGCCATGGCTGCACCAAACAGTTACAAACAAAACACATCGATGTCGATGCCCAGCCCCCAGAGCAATCCGCGTTTGTATTCCATGCACACATTTTTATTTAGAATGTATTAAAAATAGCAAAGCATAGATAACAGTTTGGACGAACCTATTTACAGGATTTGAAATTTCCCTTTGAATGTTTGATTAATATTGTTTCTAGAATGTTGTTAGATACTAACTACGTATAACATGTACCTGATTTCGATGCCTTTGCAAGCTTAGCAGGGCTGAGAGTTGGTATTGCTGGTACCTAACTGCTGTTATGACCCTCGGCAGCATGACTCCAATTCTATGCTTGTTTATTTCAAAGTATATGCATTAGTAACATACTTTTATTTTCTCTTAATTTGTTCTTTACGCATTAGACTACATTTTACTCTTATGTTGGTTTTGTTTCATGTTTTGTTATGTTGAAACAGACTACATGATTGCGGGGCCCCCCATGAGTTTCGGTATGATGAAAGGTAATGCTACAAACTGATTTACTTTTATTTTTCAAAATTGTTCTCACACCCTCATCTGTTTTGGAAATAGGTACTCTGTGGGGATTTAAAATTGTAATTGCACCAAAATTTTTCTCGTTTTCACATCACAAGTCATCGTCTCACACCAGTCTGTTCTTTGATTCTTGATTCTTTACGCTAATTAAGCCTACTAAATACTATGCTAGTACTGCTCGCTCACACTAATAACTTCCACTTAACATTATGATTTGATATTATTTAGATGTTGTTGCATTTGATTATCTTTTGTTTGCCCCACCCCCTCCTGTCCCATTCCCTTATGCTTTTTGTTTTTTTCTTTCATTGTATTGCCGCCCCGCTGCTTGGCTTGAAGGCGGTATGAATGCACCGCCGCCGCACCATAACCAATACCAGTACCACCACCCGCAATACCAAGGTGGTCCCTCGCTGGGCCACCAGGGGGGGTACGGCGGCTGGCCCACTCCCCAGCAACAGCGTTTCGGTGCAGAGGCCGCGAGACGCGCCGCCGGGGCCGCGGTGGGCGCCACTGCCACGGCCGCTAAAGATGATAAGACCAGTCCATTTGTATCCACGGTACATTCTCATCCTGGATTTCAGCCGCAGAAGATCGGCAAGGGCGCCGGCGCGGTGAGTCGAGTATATTGGGTAATATTTTGTGTATTTATTGTAATTCCGAGATAAATCTTTGTGATTCAATACTGGTTTGTTGTGCTTTAGTATTAGTAAGTTATATTTACTGTATCAATCTCATGTATTTATGCTGTCACAAAAATCTGTACTAAAAACCGTTACTTTCAGCGACATCCTCCCTACAACCAATACCAAAATACTCACACATTCATATATTCCAGGGCGCGGGCCTACCAAAGCCGCCGAAACCGCCAGAAAAGCCTTTGATGCCGTACATGAGGTATTCCCGCCGCGTATGGGATACCGTAAAAGCTGCTCACCCAGACCTGAAACTATGGGAGATCGGCAGAATTATTGGGGGCATGTGGAGGGACCTGCCTGAGACTGAAAAGGCTGGATATGTTGATGAGTATGAGGCTGAGAAGGTATGAATATCTTTCTATCTGATAATAGTATTATGAAACTATTGTATAGCATTTTTCAGGCTGTGAAACAGGCAAAAATTTTTTTTAAGCATTTTTTCAACTTACTTAATAGTAGCAAAAACTGCTCAGACTCAGAGTACATAATAACTGAAAAATACTATACCACTGACAGGATAAAATATAAGAACTCTAATATCTTAACAAAGATTGGGGAAAAATGATAAATGTAAAGCAAGACCAAATCCTGTGTATGGTGTGAAAAAAAACTTTTCCATTTCTTTTTTTTTTTTTTTTTAATTTGATTTTCCATTGATTATACATAGCATTATGGCAGCAATCTATATGTCATTTACCTTCACTTTATTTATATATATCTTCCAAATATTGACCCAATAGGGCCACAAAACTTGACAAACCTCTTTCATCCAGGCGCAGTACACAGAAATGTTGAAAGCTTACCAATCGTCGCCCGCCTATATACAGTGGCTGGCACACAAGACCAGAGGTATAATAATGAACCCTATGCCCCACACACAGGGTACAAATTTGTGCATAATCCACACCATCACGACAATGCTTGTTTTAACACAGGGTTTTGAGGTTTAGCTCTTGCTGTTTTGTGTTTATTAGTATTATTTGTGATTAATTTTCCCCTCCAAAACATGATATTATTGTATACTTCAAAAACAAAATGTTTCACTTGTGTTGTAAGTTTTTAGTTTACCCCTTCCCAACTAAATCTTTATTTACTAGAAATATTCTATAAATTCTTAGATAAATCAAATCCCTATTGGTCTTTCTGCACTACTTATAATGATTAAATATGAAAAATTTGGGAAAAATATGTACAATTTTTAATTAAGCTTTATAATTTGATTATAAAGCTTAATTAAAAATTGTAAAATCACCTTTAGTAAGCACTAAATTAAATCTAAAACTTAGTTTAGTCTATATTCAATCTAGGGCTTTCAATCCGGAGTTCCGGAGTTTCGTAACTCCGGAGTTTCGGAGCGATTTTAAGCATTTTTCAAATCCGGAGTTGAAATAGAACACCGGAGTTGAAACCGGTTCTCTAAAACCATGTAAATGTAAACATTATTTACAAAACGACGAAAAACGCATCTTAATTCTTGAGCGTAACCCGTTGTTTGATTCCTTCTTTAGGCTAGGTTCAGAACGCGCGACGACGCGCGGTTGGCTCGGCGCGCGGTTCAACCGCGCGTTCATCTGAACCTAGCCTAAGTCCTTAGCACAAAACTTCGGTATTATTCGGGAGTGCTCGGTGATGTCAGTTTGATGTCGACGTGACAGACGTTATAATTTATAACGTCTGTCTGTCAGTGAGTAAATTTTTAAACAAAAAGACTGATTCTTGCTAAACAAATGTTTATTTTTTATGATTGTTGATTGTTTTAATATTTTATAATGCATATTAGCTGTCTATTATAACTTCTGTCTGTCAGACAGTAACATTTTAAACAGTAACATTGATTCCTTAACAAATAAAACTTCTATTGATTAAAATAAAGGGCCTTTTTATTAATTTCTAAAAAAGCTGTCAACTCCGGAGCCAACTCCGGAGTTCCGGATTTGATTGCTCAACATCGTAACTAGCTCCGGAGTTGATAACTATCCGAGTTTGAATGCCCTAATTCAATCATATGCCCTAATTCAAATTGTATCCCTGAATGATACCTTTCAAAGACCATTAACTAAACTGTCTAGAAAAGCACAAAAACAGCAAAAGCATCACACTTAAACATTGATTACCATTGTGTGAACACATCAACCATCATGTACGACTGCTAGGTACCATTGTAGCCACTGTATATTACCGCACTTGGGTACAGTCATTATATCCATTGCTAAAAGAACTGTAGTACGTTCCCTTCCCTGGTGGGAGATATGTGTTAATAGTTTATTTGTTCCTGATTTGGAAATCTGTGGACCTGTCGTAATAACTTAAAATATTTCAGCCTTAATATACCTCATGAATCTATTCTGGTTTGATCTAAACACTGATGACTTTTATTTGAAGAATAAATATGGTAGTTTGACAGGTTTTGTATAGAAAATACATAATTATGTCAAATTTTCTTATTATGTTCTACAGACAAAGTTATCTGATTATTGAAAATCAGCTTTTACTCTTATTTTACGCTTCGATTCACGCTCGATTCTCTAGTCTAGTCTATACAATAAGTTGTCACTGGCAGTCAGATAGTCATATTCAGGTACAAAAATTATAGGCAATATAATTTCTTGCTTGTACACATAGAAATACATTGAATATTCTAACTGGTTCCTGGCAACACTTAAAGTTTTAATACATGGTTCAAAGCGTGGTCCATCATACCATCAAAAACCCGTCGGCAAACACGTCCACCCACTTCCAAATTCAAAACGTGACTAACCCGCACATCAAGTAACGCTATTTTGTCCTTCACATGCACGCCACCTCATATATTGCACGCACGGGACTCATCTGACAACAGTTGGAGTATGAAAAGAGTCTGAAGGCCTACCACAACTCGCCAGCGTATTTAGCATATATAGCGGCGAAAAATAAGGCTGTAGGTAAGGGAGAATGCATGTAGAAATGTCTGTGTAGTTTTTGTTGGTGGCAACTCTTTGTTTCTTGGTCAGTGTTGCCATGTAATATTTCCGTATTTTGAGTCGCGTAAAAATTAATGTGATCATTTTGCTGCGCTTTTCGGTGTTTCCTAGATAATGATAAACTCAAGCTTATTTTATGGAGGATAGAAAAAAAAAAAGTTTTGTTTTCGATTAATTTCTCTTAGCTTTATAAAATGACACAAAGAGTAGTACTATAATTTGCATTAGTGTACGGTATTTGTCTTTATGTGAAGCTTCAAATAGCTTATGTATTATAACGCCTCAGTAAATAGGACTCTTCGTCATATAAAATTGCATCGTGATAAACATTTGACAAGTATTCAAACGCATCTTTCACGCATCAATGTCGCTTCATATCTTCTTGCTTACATACTGCCGACACACATAACAGCGATTCGATGTCGCAACGCAAGTCTTCACTGATCTCATATTTAAATCTGGTACTTGATAAGTATCCAGCAACAACATTCGTCGTCATTTTTAGACTAGAATTAATATTACAAATCGGCATTAATTATCAATAAATGTCCAAATCCTTAGAATGTATGCGAATTTTTTTAGGAAAGATCTAGCTAGACACTTTTTGGCACTACGGGCCCTTACGGGGTAAATATGGACTAAGTTTTGGCGTTGACATTACATCGTTTTTATGTGCAACGGCCCGTACGGTACATTCCCTAACACATACTTTGTGTCAGCAGTAGGTAATCTTGAGGAAGAGAGCTCAAGCAAGAAAGGCAGCTCCCAGAAGGAACAACAGCAGCAAGACAGAAGAATTGATATACAGCCTGCCGAGGATGAAGAAGGTAGGTTCATTTATATAGTTCTAATTAAAATAGTCTTTATATAAATGAAGAAATGTCATCATAAATAAGAGGTCTCATCAATATGTTGGGAGTAAAGACCTGGCTTCAAGCAGAGACTTGCATGCGCAAACAACAGATAGAAAGAAATTAAATTTATTTAGCCAACAGACAAAGGCACACAACACAACATATTGTACTGCAATTACAAGATATTACAACACACTCCATTATTATTTATTTATACAATAATTGTCTTATAATCCAACTGAGGTTTGAGTACTAGAAAAGTCAAAAATCGCAAAAACCTTTTCCCATACATTTCGTAGGAAATGAGATTTCAACCTACTTTTTACGACATCAATAAAAGTTTTTGTGAAAACTGCCCCTTTTGCTGGCTGACTGTAATTTTTTTCAAAATCTGTGAATGGAGATCAAAATATCTCAAAAAGTTAAAGAAAAGTCTCCTAAAACCGTTTTCTTGTAGCTACAATGGTAAAGGCCAATCCACCCTGAATAAGCTACAATCTCTAAAATATCAATTTTACTAAAACTATTTATTTGTACACCATTTTCAGATACAGACGAAGGCCTTTCAGTGAAGCACGTGGCTTACGCCAGATACCTACGCAACCATCGCCTGATCAACGAAATTTTCTCTGATACCGTCGTACCGGATGTCCGCTCTGTTGTCACCACAGCTAGGATGCAGGTAGGAAAGAAAATTTGTTATATTATACCTTTCATTTACACACTACTTTTAAATATACCTTACACAGGAAAGAATAGGCAGAGTTCTCTAAATTCTGTCTACTCTTTCCTGTGTACTTCTGTTATAGAGTTGGTTTTCGCACTTAGTCCTTCAGATGGACCATTATGCGAGGGCCATAGCGGCGGTCGGTGGATATTCCAACCGGCCCACCTCCCTCCAGAAGTTGATTAAATCTCCTGGTCTGTTCAGAACATCTGTGAAAGATCTGGGTGACCCGAGGGTTTCAGTTCTCATCTGGGTGACGTTTGTGCATTCAAATCGCGCAACGGTTTTCTCGGCCTCCATGCATGCCCTGCACAGAGGACTGTCCGTTATGCTTATTGTGTGGAAGTTGACTTCTAGATGCGAATAATTTCAATTTGTAAGCGTAAAGGTAAGACCGCACTAGGCGGAACTGCACCGTAATAATGGAACTGAGCGACACCAAATATCAAAATATTCTTTATATGAAATTATACGAGACAACACGCACTAAGCGGCAACGGAACTGCACTGCAACCGAACTGCGCGGCAAAGTTGAGCAACTGACCAAAAGAGTCGCAACTTGTCGCGACGTGTAGTTCCGCTGCCGTGGAGTGCGGTTCGACAAACTTCATTTTCATAGTCAGTCAAACGAGATATTTTGAAGCGCGATATTTGTCAAAAATGTCATTAAATGAAGAAAAATTAATTCGTGAGCCAGTATCCAGAGATATATGACGTCCAGCATGATAATTATATGTATCATGTAGCCATTTTCTTTGCTTTTTTCTTGCTCGATCCTTTCCTGTTCCTCGCACAACAAGGAAATAATAATCATATTATCCATTTCGTCGTTCATCTTGCTCAGAGGTTACCGAGCTACTGAATATATTTTTACAATGCATTTGCTCGAAAAGGGCGTTTTCCAAGCAGTCAATTTGTGCGGAAAGTGTCACTTTTTTTGACTAGGGCTTTTTACTTTTCAGTTTTTTTTTAATTTTTGTATCCGTCGTCTGCCCGACGCGACGAAAAGAGTTTTCATTATTTGAGAAAAGTTTTATAAATTAAATGATGATGATGATGTTGATGACGATGAATGTTGGTGGTGAAGATAATGTTGGCGATGACGATGGCGATGGCGATGGCGATGGCGAAGTCGAAGTCAAAGTCAAAGTCGAAGTCAAAGTCAAAGTCAACGTCAAAGTCAAAGTTAAAGTCAAAGTCACAGTCACAGTCAAAGTCAAAGTTATGAATGATGTTTATATCATTTATATCAAATATCAGGCCAATATGTTAGATGTTAAACATATGAGACTACTGTAAAGGTCGCTAGTTTTTTTGTTTCCTCGCACAATGCATAGTAAAACGTTGTATGATACACGTGCGTCAGATGATTTCCGACTCGTGTCGACTTATACACTCGTCGGAAATCACCTACTTTCCGCACTTGTAGCATAAATAACTATTGTAGCGCCGCATCAGTTCAAGTGCGGCTTACCAAAAAATTACGTCGTGTCGCTCAGTTTCACTGCGGTGTAGTTCCGCCTAGTGCGGTCCCATCTTAAGGGCGATGACCTGCGTTTGAAGTCATGAGTTCGAATCTTTTACAATATTGTCGTAAATTCTTATGAAGTGCATATTTACCTACTAATTAATTACTTGAAGGATTACAAGGAATAATAGTAAATGCAAGCCACATTATATGCAATCTTTTTTACAATAAAATAACATACTTGCTCATAATATAATCGTTCTTCTGTTGGGCAATAGTTGATCTATTCAGTTCTTCGCATAAAGTAACCAAATCTACACATCTTTCCTACATTATTCCATTTTGCATACAGTTCATTTTTTCTTTTTTAATCTAAATCCGCAGATTTTAAAGAAACAAGTGCAGTCCCTGACAATGCATCAGAAGAAACTGGAGGACGAGTTGCAGCAGATTGAAGAGAAGTTCGAAGCTAAGAAACGCAAGTTCATTGAGAGCAGCGAAGCCTTCCAGGAGGAACTTAAGAAGGTACACCATTTCTTTTGGCTTTACAGTAACCAGGCGTTAATATGACACATCGAGATTCAAAAACATACATACATAGCCCGATAAAATCATAACCCTCCTTTGGCTATGTCGTAGTCGGGTAAAAGGAGACACACTGGTATAAGTAAAAAAGACGAAACTGTATTTATTGCAAAAGAGATTGGCGTAGAATCCTGGCTAAACCAAGACTTTTCTGAAGAACTACATCTGCCATTTTCGTATTATCCTAAATGGCAGTTCATGTCCACTTTACTCTACTGCTAGTTTTAGATTTTGCCATGATGTCCTATTATACCATCTAACAATAATGGATGAATTATTTGTCCTGTTTTAACTACTGTATCTTAGCTTTGACTGATTATAATGATTTGTTGAAATATAAAAATCGTTTTTTAAGTTCTGTTCCTAATTATTCTTAAATTTTCATTTATGGCCGCCAAAAAATAGGAACTAACTTTGGTCAGTCTTTTCTCATGGAAAGTAATGCTTGTCAATCATTATAAAGTGTGTATTTTATGGTATTACAGCACTGCAAACCAGCCGTAGACGAGGAAACATTCACCCGCATGGTGGAGAGAGCACAGGAGCAGATGCGGCGCGGCATCACGTCCAACACACAGCCGCTCAACGCGGACAGGAAAGACGAGGTAACCTAGCACTCATACAGAGCTCCAAGGAAAATTATAAATATCGAGAATAATCGTCAATCTTATCATCGGAAATACGAAGACGCGCCGTTGACATCTAATATAGTCCTGCTATCTAATTACGCAACACATTTTCGTAAACGATTCTGATTAATTTGTTTCATTTTGACAGTTCAACAACATTCATTGCGCTATTTACGTTGCTGAGCAGAATTTATTTTTGAACTTTGAAGCAATGGATTAGAAATCTGTTTCAAAGCAATTCAGATTCCGATTGATCGTGTATTACGTAATCAGGGTACTGGTATAACCATGGAAGTAATTGCCTATTTTTAACCGACTAACAACTCTATTCAATTCAGAACTTCAAAACTTAAGGTGAAACAATTTGATATTTTTTCCATACAAACTTCGGAGGGGTTATCGTACATTCAAAGTTTAACATGATATCGTTAGGTCTCACTATTAATTTTGTCTGTACGGAAGCAGAATAGTAAAATAAAAAGCCATTAAAAAGTTATAAGCCAACAAAGATTCGTTTTTATTGCTAATTTTAACGCAACCTTGGGCGTAAATAAGTAATACAAGAAGTGTGAAATCTCGAAAACAAAATCCGTACCGACACAGAAAAATTATCGAAGATTTCAATAAATTTTATTTGTAATTGATATGCAGTGGTTTTTTCAGAAAAACCTTTTTTCCAAAGACCTTTTCGTAATTTTTGACGCGCTCGTTTTACTAAAATTGGTCGGTACGTTGTTTCTGTGCGTGCGAACTATACGTTGTCCATGTAGACCAGCTTCTAACTGCTCATCACTGATACTATCTCTGTCGGACACGATGCCAGGTGAGACAGCGTGGTTTTTGGCCATGCCCACCATTGAGTTCGAGCTCGCGACTAGTTCCACCTTAACGACCATTGGCGATCGGAGTAGATAATCCAATAGAGACAAAATTTCATACAAAAGTGCAAAGATAGATGCACTACTACAAAGTGTGGCAATGCGAAACTTGAAGCATTGCTAGGCAATGTGTGTGCAAACGTTCGTGCTAAATCGGCAAGACGAATATTAGAGAAGCAGATACTTATGTACCCAAAAATTTGTGACGAAACCAATTTTTACTGTTATTTCACAATGTCAAGTTTTATACCGAACCTTATCATTGAAAACCATTTAACATTATCTTTTACAGCCAATGGAGCAAGACCAGACTCAAATCAAGGCCGAAACGAACGGGCCCAACTTACCTACACAAGTCGACAAGGTCTCTACTACGGAAGTAAAGGCCGAAGGTGTTACCACTGAGTTGAAGGCAGAACCAGAAGTTAAGAAGGAGGAACCTGAAGATGTTGCTAATAATGGCCCGGATAATGAGGGTATGTGTTTGTGTTGTAAATATGCAGTTGGTTTGTTCCTAATGAATAAATAAGGAATATTACGATAGTGCCCTGTCCATTGCCACTTGGCAATTCTTCAGACTACGTCCGTTGCCTTGGTACTCTTGGATCTGAGGACATTGCATCGCAGAAAAGATGGCCGAAAGGTTCTGTAGTCTCGACCAAGTACCGGCAGACGTAGCGTTGGAAGGCCTCCCATAAGGTGGACCGATGACCTTGTGAAGACCGCAGGAACCGCTGGATGCGGGAAGCACAAAACTGGTTGATGTAGCAGTGCTTGGGGGAGGTCTATGTTCAACAGTGGACCTGTTTCGGCTGAAATGATGATGATGTTGATTACGAAAGTGGTAGCTAAATGACTAGGTATACGCTGTTCGTTTCACGCAAGCCATGAATTTCCTATTTCCTACCGTCCCTCTTCGACATAGCAATATACATTCTATGGAGTCGTGGGTCGTGCTACCCTCCCTACCAACTATCTCTTCCTGAACAGAATATTCGCTTTTAGCTACACTCACAGGAAAATAGCCTTATCGTTTAATATTACAGTACCTGGTAAATACACCGTCGTTGGCTAATTCTGTCAGAGCATTAATCTATGTATCTCAGGTGATCGTAAGGAAGAGAAGCCGCTACCCAAGCCGGAGCCCAAGGAGGGCGCGGCCCCGGGCGCTCCGCCCCCCGCGCCGCCCGCGCCGCACATGACGTCGCCGCCGCATCACCGTGAGTCACTATACTATAGAAAACCCAACGAGCGCGCGCGGTGCTTGTGTTGGCCCTCAGATGGCACCAACCCATTTTCCGAGTTTGGTACTGTCAGCCAAGATTTCAGACACATCGTTTTTTTTTTTAAATTATTTAGAAGATCACAGATTTTAATGCGCAAATAAATTTCAAGGTATTTTAAGCCATTACAACCAACTGTAATAGAAAAACAGAAAATACTCCATCTGTCTTCGGAAAACAATTCAAAATACTCACAGATTATTTTTTTGTCTACTAGCGATGATGATGCCGCCCAACCCCAGCGCGCCGGCCCACCCGGGGCCCCACGCGGGGCCGCCGCCGCCTCCAGGTACATAAATAAAAAATATAATAATGTAAGTATACAAAAAAATATGGTATAAAACTTGGTAATACATTTATATCTAGACCTCATCCAGAACGAATCTTTGTCGTTTATCGTCTGCTATAATAATCGCCAAGACTCGTGACAGTCACGGTCATAAAACGTGTGAGTAGGACGGTGAATTGTAGACATTATCATCTTCACTGTTTCCACTTTGAACTTCTATGGGTTTACATAAATTTTGAATATTCAGGTGCGTACGGCGGCGCGTACGGTGGGCGCTACTACGGCGGCTACGCGGGCGCCTTCCCGGCGGCGTACCAGCACGCCGCGTACTACGCGGGCTCGGCGCCGCCCGCCGGCCCGGCCGCGCCCGAGCACTACGCGCACTCGCCGCACCATCAGATGCATCACCATCAGCAGCAGCCACATCACCAGCATGAGGGCAAACGTGAGTCGTGGAACTAAAAGTAACCTTAAGGCTAATTTCCGAAATTAAAAACGTTCAGAACCCATATACAGTTCGCGTCAAATAACTTTGCCGCTCTGAAGCAGACTTCAAATGACTGCGCTGTACTCAATCTTGCTTAAAAACTGTAGCGCGCATGCCAATACGCATGCGCAACCTAACTTCAGAGCGGCAAAGTTATTTGACGCGAACTGTAATCTCTGTGTTCTTTCTATTTGATGACTCACTATTTTCTATATAGTCGCAATCTCATGTATATAAATATTAATAAAAATAAATAAATGTTAAAAATGTATATAAATTAGAAACATTTTTGACAGACACTGAGAGATTAGACTACAACCTTCTTACAAAACGCAGAGACTTCTCAAATACTCCTTTAGCTGCACAGACCATTATTTACAACCTCTCCCAATTTTTTGTTATGGAGGTCATACAAGCCATGCCGATGCTAGGTGATTAACACTGCCTCTATATTCTAATAAAACGGAAGCATTGCAGAGACAAAGCCAAGAATGTCGCATGTGCCTGTAAACGGAACGCCATACCACTTCGAACCGAATCGCAGCAACGCTGCTAGGCGGCAGATATATGTATGGTGGTAGTACTTCTGGACGAGCTCCTTCACAGAGCCAAACTAGTAAAAAAAAACTTTAGTGTTGTTGTATACATGCAATCGTTTCAATATAAAAATATATCACGTATTTCTTCTCTATTTCAGAGGAGGAGCCACAACCAAAGAAAGAGAACGAATGATCGTCACCAAAACGCGTCGTCAAACGACGGCGCAAGTCCTCTAACAAGGATGCTCAGTGAAGGCTGCGTTTACGCGACGTACTCTGTATAGGACTCTGAACAGCCCCGTATTGTGGAGCTTTAGAATCATGTGAGAGAGAGATGGAGCTATACAGTATAGATAGCAGCATCTCTTTTTCGTAACGACAAAGTGTAAAATTCGTTTCGTAATTTGGTTTTGGAAAGTGACAAGTGAAAGTGCAGAAAACTGACTGCTTATAAAGTTTGTGTAAGAATTAATTTTAGTATGTTATGTATGATTGTTTCCTTAGGGCCTGTTTCACCACCTACGATTAAGTTCCTATTAACTTACTTGGCAGATAATTTCATACAAATTCTGTTCCAATTTTGAATTTATTCGGTAAGTAGCGGCTATTCGGACATCGTGAAATAGGCCCTTAGTCTAATGATCGAATGAGTTACTGCTGAGAATGTGGACCTGGGTTTGAACCCCCAGATTAGCCAATAATAACGAGTTTTTCCATTAGGAATTTCTCTCTCTGTAACAATAAGATTCATATTTTAAGTAAATCAATAATAATATTTGAAGAGCCAAGTTTAGGTTATTTCATTCTTCATGCTTGGTTACAAATAGCAGTAGTGTAAATTAATAGCATCATATTATTTGTTGTAAGTTTTACAATACAATATTACATTCATCATTGTTTTTAATTTGTAGTTTGAAAACCCAAGATTTTCATATGTAATTAATTCAACTTTTTATACAAGTAAAGTGTAAAAATAGTTCTTAAACTGCTGGTACATTCTTTGTAAACGAGCGCGAGACTGTGACTTTTTTGACATTGACATAAGGTTGATTAACACACTCAAGCTCAACCATAATGTATTATGTAAAATTTCATGTGAACACATTGAATGTGCGATAGTGGTTGTATTTGAAATATGTACTTTCTACATAGATTTGTAGCGAGTACTGGCTTCTGGAGGTTATGGTGAAATATTGCTTGCTCTGTAAAGTTAAAATAAAACATACGTTTAGACATCTAATAAGATTTTATTTTCATTAAATATCAGATTAATGGTTATAGTCTTAAATGTAATGTAATTTGTCAAGAAATATATTAAATAAGTGCCTGTTTTGTCATTAAACATAACTACATCATTTCAGTGATTTATTTCAACCTACCTTTTTTTTATTATATAAATTCAAAAGACTAATACATGGTATTGCACAGAATGACTACAAGTACCTACATCTAAAGCTACAAACACATTGACGCGGCTACGGCTTCGACAGAAAGCCGCCCGCAGCTTTTTATCTGGATTTAATCAACTTGTGAGGCTGTGACCAATTAATCTATGATGGCAAACTCGCCTATTAGATGCCAACAAGATACTCCAGACTGGTAGAAATTATAGGAAAAGTCATAATACTTTGACTTCGCAAGGCGCCCCGAAACTAGAGAAATAGGCCGTTTTTATTCGTATTTTGTTTCGTATTCGCTGTATTATAATAAGTAATGATTATTACTGCCCGCACTGGGCCAGCGTGGTAGAAGTGAAAACTTCTTTAGGCACTTTGAGCACTTTTTCGGTGAACAAAAATCATGGAACTCGCGTCATCGTCACCGAAGGCGTATTGAGCACTTTTTTGTTGACAGCGCACTCTGTTATATTTTTACCCGACTGCCCCAGAAGGAGGGTAATGTTTTTATTGGATTTTTTTTAATGGAGTACAGCTTTCGTACAGTCAGTGACCTGAATTACCTGACCCCTCTTAAGCTTTACTTCTTTGTAAGAGGGGTCAGGTAATGCAGGGTACTGACTGTACTTGTACTGAAAGCAAGCCACATAAATTCCTAACATTTTCGTTAGATGGCGTTACTTAGTTTTCACTTCTATCGGCAGTTTCTTTTCTTTTTAAATTAATTATTACTACTCCAAAAAAAAACATAGGAACATGTTAGTGGTAGATATACATTATATCGTAAAACAACTTGGAATAGTATCATTAACCAGGGCGAAAACAGAGAAATACGTTAATTTCCTCATAATATAGCTACCATTGGTCGTTATGATTATATAATCCAAATTTTCCGTCGCCGTAGCCGCAATAGAGCCTAATCGAGTATCATTTATAATACGAAGAAAGAGAAATAATACATTAAAACGTCGTTATGTTTCACATAAGACTGATTCAGCAAAATTCGTATCAAAACATTTAACATTATATACTTTCCTTACACGACATACAATGCAACTTTTCTTTGCTTGTCCGTCCGTCCTATAGTGCGCTTGTAACTTAATTGTTATTTCGTCGAAATTGATTGAGTAGTTTTTGAGACAGCCCCGGCTAAGACGAACACATATACCAGTCGACAACAGAACCTCCTTGAAAACGGGGTAAAAAAATATAACGAGTATCCGGTTTCAGGCGCACTATAACAGCCCATTCACGACTTTGGGCGGCGCGGTGTGGGAACTAAAAAGTTGCAGCTGCGAGCGGCGCGCCGTGGCATGCTTCATACAATTCTGCGCATTTGTTTTTACCGCTCGCCGCTAAGACCGAAGTCGTGAATGGGCCGTGACACAGACAAGAGTAGCGTTTTATAATAATTATGTTAGGATGAATCAGATTTAGCTTAATATTCATGTCTTACATCTATGATGAATTTCATGTATACAGTGCAATAATGTACATAGACACGACCTACAACAAGTGTGTAGTGTTAAATACAATCTCACTTCACTTATATAATTATGTACTATATTCAATATTTTTTTTATTTTAGAGCATACAGACATGAAACATGCTACTAAATTAATTTATCACTTAGCAGGGGGATCAATAAATACTGGTAGTGCTACACAATAAAATATAGACACACATTTTGAAAGGCTTTGTCTGGGACCATAGCCATACTAACTTTACTTTGTTTAGTACGTATGACACGCCCCACTACGGCATTACCGTGTGCGTAAAATGCGGTAGTGTGGCGCGTCATTTCAGAGTGGACAAGCATTAACAAGGATGATGGATGACTAATACAAGAAATGTTCGCACGAATTATGTATTTTCAAAGAAGGTATACCTAGAAAAAAAACTGTAAAATCAATGGAAATATGCGGCAGGTACGGTCCGCCCCTGACCCGAGCCTGGGGGGCCCCAAAACTCAGAAAAACTTATTAATCAAATCCCAAACAAGATCAAAATATGTTCAGTAAGTAAAGGCAGTTTGTAGTTGGGAGCCCCCCCTTGGCCCCCTACGGATGCCAAATATAAACTTACATCATTTTCCTGCCCTTGTCCCATGTTACTTGGGGTCGGCGCAACACGTTTTCTTCTTCCACTCTCCCCTGTCAACCGTCATACCAACATTCACTCCCTTCTCTATCATATCATTCCTCACACAGTCCATCCATCTTTTCTTTGGCCTTCCTCTCCCACTCCATCCATCAACATTTATATTCATCACTCTTTTAGTCACATGCGTTTCGTCTCTCCTCATCACATGCCCATACCAGGCCAAACGATTTCCTTTTAACTTTTCTGTCACTGGCGCCACTTTTAAACTTCCCCTTATATACTCATTTCTTACTTTATCCATTTTCGTCACACCACACATCCATCTCAACATTCTCATCTCCGCTACATGCAATCTTTTTTCATCCGTCTTCTTCACGGCCCAACATTCCGATCCATACATTACGACAGGCCTTATCACGGATTTGTAGATTTTCCCCTTTAACTTGAGGGGCATCCGTGGGTCACAAGTTGTTCCTGTGACCTGCCGCCATTTCATCCATCCTGAGTTGATCCGGCACGTTACGTCTCGGTCTACTCCGCCATCTCCTTGGACAAGCGACCCGAGATACCGGAAGTCGGAGCAGATCGGTAAGGGCGTTCCGGCGAGAGATATAGGCACAGGACTGGAAGGACCACCAAAATCGCAAAACAAGTACTCTGTTTTGGTCCTACTTATTCGCAGGCCAACGGTCTCCAGTCTTTCCCACCACACCTCCAATCTGCTCTGGACCTCTAAGCCACTCTCGGCAACCAGTACAATGTCATCGGCAAACAGCATACACCAGGGAGCCTCTTCCTGGATATCCGACGTAAGAGCGTCCATTATCACGAGGAAGAGGTAAGGGCTGAGTGCCGACCCTTGGTGCCAAATATAAACTTACGATGCTAAAATTTTCGAGCTCGTTTCGCTCGTTCTTGCATCCTACAGTTTCACTCTTTAGTGTATAGGTTGACAAAGTAATTCCCATTTCTGTATAAATGTTCAAAAGAAAGGAATCTTCGAGCTCGCTGCGCTCGCTCTACCATCCACTATTCGTCTGATGCAATAGCTTTTCTGTTATATTTGTTGTTATAGCCTTTTTCTATATCAATAGTCAAAGAAAACCTAACGTTTTCGCAGCATGATAAATATTTCGACGTTCATTTCTGGGCAGGGGGGCCCCATAGATTTGTCGCCCCGGGCCCCTGACAGGCTTAGTCCGCCACTGAAAATATGGAGAAGCTACAAGCAGTAAGTTTTGGAGTACGAAGTTACATAGTAGTGACGTAATTTTTGTGTTAGTGCTATTTTTACCTAACAGTTATTATGAAACGTCTATAATTTGGCAATTTTTTAAGCTTTTATACGGTTTTGAAGTTTGCACTACATATTTGCAAACAAAGTTCTTAAGAGTTTAAAATAAAAAAATTGTTATCATCCCTATTGAATATCATCACTTTAAATACTTAAATAGTTGACTATAGTGTATGCAATAAAAATACCATACACTAATATGCAAAGCGACACGATTAACGCACAAACTATTATAAACGTTGCGTCGCTACAATAAAGTAGTCATTCGAAACAAAAACTTAAAAAAAAAAATCGAGCTGTCGTGGGACATCCACCCGGTTGGAACTATGTTCCTTTCACTTTTCTCGTGTCGTGACGCTCAAAATCTTACACATTTTTCGGTCTAGCTCTCATTCGCCAAGTGTGAAGTGGATGCGATGTTGTGCAATAAGGAACTTCGCTCCAAAAGTCTTTTATTTAAGGCTGGCCCAATGCAATGTATGCTTCATTAACCATAATGCACTCGCAATCACACCGATTGAGTACAATATTTCACTCTTCTTAGCGACAGTAGCGAAGCCTAAAAGGAACTCAACCACTCAAATGTTAGTATTTCAGATTTTCTTTTCAATAAACCTCTTCGTTTGATGGTCTTTGTATGACAAAGACTATCCCATCCCATCACCAGTACGTGATATTGCCAAAATTCTGGTGATTTACACAAAAGACAATAATCAAAAGTGGTAATTAAAGTTGAACTCGTGCATAAATGGTGTGTTCCAGCCTTAAATATAATTTGCTAAAAGATGAAAACTAGGCTCATGTATGGATGTCTAATATTCTTACAATTTTCAAAAACGAGTAAACACGAATATTCGTGTTTTCAAAATTGTAAGAATATGCTATTTTATTTGATTTAATCCTAATGTGACCTTTTTATTTTGTAATGTATAATTATGTCCATAATTTTGCCTTGAAAATAATGCATCTCGCACATATTTGTGTAAGTTCTGCTACAGTTACTCATACAACCCTTAAAATACATCCATTCATTACATTTGATTATATCTTACCAATCAGCATAGTATATTACATATTCAGACCTACATACGCCTTTTTCCTATGAGTAGGCAGAAACTATGCAGCTCCATTTGAAGTAAGATTAGACATTTAAACAAACGTTTTTTAGACTCCGTTCAACCGATTCTGACTTCTATACCGTTGGCATAAGGATGGCATTAAAAGCAAAAAAGTGGTTACAATACCGTTTACTGCAGCTGCCATTTGTCATTCCACCAAAGCAATAGAAGTCAAAATCGGTTGAACGGACTGTAAAAAAGGTTTAGTTAAATTATAATCTTATTTCAAATGGAATTTAGCATACTTCCTTTGCTTTATCACATTCAAACATTTTCTCATATACGCGCGTCGGTTGCGAGTACTATATTTATGGACCTGACGTTTTTGAAATTATCAGGTGTTTGCAAAATACTTGACAGGCAAGGAACGGACTTCCATGAATTCCGTTCAATCCTTCTGTATCTGAAGAATCACGAGCACTAATATGTATACACTTATCAACGTTTTAGAGCAACGTTTTCGTACTGTCAATCAACCTGCCTAGCCTTTTCCCCCACCTATGTTGGGGTCGGCTTCCAGTTGAACCGGATGCAGCTGAATACCGTATTTTACATGGAGCGACTGCCTATCTGACCTCCACAACCCAGTAACTGGGTAATACGATACTCCTTGGTAAGACTGGTTGTCAGACTTTCGGGTTTCTGACGACTCGATGACTGTCCAAAGATCCACGACTGACAGCCGGGACTGCTTTCCAAGGCACGGAGGAGTCTCGGTATGTTAAGATGGTCACCCATCCACAGACCAACCCCGGTAAGCGTAGCTTAACCTGATGGATCGAACCGTGCGGCTGTTATTACTTTAACCACGAGTTCCTCCCTTATTGTCTCCTACTGTATTGATTGTAATTGTATGTTGTTAGGAATATATTATACTATTTTGGAGTTTGATCATTATGAGTTATGATTATGACATAAGTCTTATCTCAAACTTGCAATCGTTATTCCACGAGAAAATCATTTTGAATTTCGTTAAGTGTATGCATATTCTTGCTTATGACTGTACTACACTTTACAAATTGTGCACAGTACTCGGGCGAGGAGACTGTCACACAGGTAATGAATGACAGTGACCACATCAAAACTTTTTCAAAATCTCGATGTGCATAAAGAGTGCTAAACTAAAGTTGGCAACGTCGCACATAAGCCCAGGTTCGCACGGAGGTTTTTTGATCGCGGTGATTTTTTTTGCGTAAGTATTGGATTTTCGACGCTCTGTTTAGCGCCGAGAGTTGAATATGCAACAGTGTGTTTTCTTGACGCGCTGGATGCGCTCTGTTGGATTCTCAATGCTCGGCTCAATACCGAGAGTTGAAAATCCAGTGCGCGTAAAAAAATCGCCGCAACAAAAATACCTGTCGAATATTTCGATGTTGCCTACTTTCAGATTGCACAGCCAAGGCCAGGTAATAAATTGTGTATATTTTCATGTTGCAACAAAATAAACTAAGTGTTATGTACGAATAAAGGAATCGATTTATCTGTCGTCATCATCCTGAATCCTGTTAGTATTCCTGCCGAACACAGCAATCACTGGTCTGCCAGTTAATATGGTGCCGTTGATCTCTTCCAGCGCCTGGATCGCTAGCTCTTCGCCTGTTAAAGAATAAAACGCGTTAATTCATAATCAGCCTATAATGTTTCCACTGCTGGGACACAGGCCTACTCTCTTCGAAAGAGAATGTGCTGTAATCTACCACGCGGGCCCAGTGCGGGTTGGTAGGTGTCACATGTCTTCGAATTTTTGGTTCAAGGACATGCCGGTTTCCTCACGATGTTTTCCTTCACCGTTTTGAGAGCAGTGGTGATGAAATTATTTACACAAAGTAAAGCGCCTGCCTGGGTTCGAACCCACGACCTACAACTCGTAAGTCGGGGCCGTTACCACAGGGCGACCACTGCTCTCGAGAATTACCTAAGTATAATGTATTTTTTAGATGCACAGAGAAGTTTAATATTAATATTATCATAGATTCCATGAGCTCTCATCTACTATGTGTGATTATTGTCAGGACATTCATATTCGCAAATTATTTCAGGCAATACACTAATTGCTCACTTTATCTATACAGGGTGGATTTTTGAGATGGGGCAGTAAGGGCAGCTACCTTAACCGTTGTAGCTACAGGAAAACGATCTTAGGAGACTGTCTTTAACTTTTTCAGACATTTTGATCTGCATTCATAGCAAGAAAATAGACAGTTTTCATAAAAGCCTTTTTTTGATGCCAATCGATCCTGTTTCTTAAACTCTATTAGACGTTCTCAAAAGAGTTTTTTTTAGACCGTTTCAGGTAATTTCCCTACTTCGGTTCTTTTTAACTTAAGCAGCTCTCACTGTGTGAGAGCGAGTAAGCAATATCAATTTATTTTGGGGAATCCCTGAACATGCTTTTCGCTTTCAAGCATAGACAAAACGGTTGCAATATTTGTTCAAATAAGAATCTACACAATTTTGCAGAAAAATCAGAAAAAGTAAGTAAATAAATATTGGTGATGTAATCCCCATCCAAACCCCCCGACCCCCATGTCATTAAAAATAAGCAAAGCAAAGATCACCCACCTCTTTGGTGATTACGTAAAACTTGAATGCCCCCCTAACTAGGAAAAACAGTCAAAGGTACACAGCAAGCACACACAATATTTTCGCAATAGCACAAAAATGCTGCAATTTCACACAATTATTTAACACAAGTCGAGCACGGACTTACTTCGGAAAGCGACAAAGGCCTGACCGCGCATGCGGCCGGTCATCAGTCGCAGATCCACTGGCCCTCCATTGGCCAGCACGAATTGGTTGAAGAGCACCGATAGCTGTTCCTGACTGACTCCAGGAGCTATGTTCTTCAGATATAGGACCTGCGATGAAAAGCGACTTGTTATTATTATTAGTAACATACAGTACAATTATTTTCTTAGTGTCCCTCGGCAAACTTCGTGTTTCGTCAGTTGTCGGATTTCTATCAGTTGCCCTTTGCACTTGGTGCAGACCGGACGCTCTCAGTCGACTTGGAAGTATTTTTTTTAAATTGAAATCCGACGACATTTCAGACAATTTGCCGAAAGACATACAGAAAATAATTGTACTGTAAATAAGTAGTGCAAAGTACAATAGACAACCTTAGTTCACTTCCACCCTAAAAGCTAGCGCAGATTGGGACGGGTCGCAACGCAACGCATTACAAACTGTCATCACTTTCGTTCGTAAATTTTGTAGGAACCATCGCACACTACAGGCGGACTGCAGCGCAATTCACTGGATTTTTGCGATGCGTTGTGTAAGGGTGTGAACCACCCAAACATATTCGAGCCTCATTGGACTAGACTGGGTACAGTTTAAATTAAAAATTAGAATTTGTCGCGTTGCGGCTCGGCCCGACGCAACTCCTAATGTATTTTGGCGCAATTTTGTTGCGGTCCGCCGCGGTTGTAATGTGCGTTTAGCTTTATAAGATCAAAACCAGACTTTTTGAGGTGCCTATACTGTAAATATAACTTTACACTTCTACAATTCGGGAAGTGTACAGAACTCTTTGAGGCCCTTATTACAGAACCTCACTCAAGATTCAAGCAACCAATCAAATGTCTTTAAACTAGTTTTCAGTAATGCTTGATTACATTACGAAACTAGTGACAAAATTGTAGGGAGACTTTTTCGTACTTGCGGGACCGCCTGGGAGCGTCGGTCGCCTGCCTGCATGAACCATGGTACTGTCACCAACGAAAAAGTTGCCCTATAAATTGTATGCCACTAATTTCGTAATGAGTTTTTTTTTTGGCTTGATATGAAAGTAAGGTTCTGTAATATAGGCCTTGACTGACCAAAGAGAGGTTTCAGTAGTGTTATGCAAAATCAGATGCTTCACATTAACATTTTTTGTACTTTTTATGGTTTACATAACATAATGGTGGTGAATATTCTAAATCTAAGTATCTATTTTCTAGAAAATAAAAAGTATGTCTTAGAGAGAATACAGTATCAATATGTTATTGAAAACAACCTATTAAGATCATCAAAACTATTTCAGTAAACATACATACCTTCGAAGGTATTCCAGGCTCATAATCCTTGAATCTGTCAATCTTTCTTATATCATCCACGCACATCTTGGTTCCCTCCAAAAGCTGTGATTCAGCTTCGTTGATGGGCATCACTATATCCACAGCTCTATATTCCTCTTGCTCAGCTTGCACCGGTTCTAACCTCACAATTTTGTTATCCCTGACCGTATACATTGTCCGTAAATGCGGACCCATTGCATTCTCTTCTTGATCTCGACTTGTAATGGTGTGTGGAATCAAACGGGGCATCTCCCTCATATCCCAGAGGCTTCCGGGTCGATCAACTCTTGATGTACTTGGTATTGTGGCAATATTAAATGGGTTATCTTGGACCAATCTGTCCTTCTTCCTCTGTAAGCGTCGGAGCAGTTTGCGTCTCTTTGTTAAAGGTATCATGTCTGATTTGATGTGTCCGAATAGATGCTCTTCTAAGTCTTTAAGTTCGTTCATCGGGTGTCCTTCAGGGTAGAATGTGATAGGTTTCTGTTGCAGTCTCTCTATGAGATTTTCCGGCGTTGTGGTAGATGACGTACTTGGCTGTTCATCTTGATGTGTACTATCACTGGAATAAACTTTCTAATATGAATCTTGTAATGAAGACATATATCATGATGCAAAGTAAATTTTTGTTTAATATTGACATAAATATCGTGCTGATAGCATTGAATTCAAGAATACATAAGAAAATAATCGCTCTGACACTATTATAGCGACGCAATAAAATATGAAAGAATTTACCTTTTATTAACGTTGTGCATATTGCTGATTTTATTGTATATTTCTTCTAATTTATTTTTTAATATCCCGGATTCGATCTTCTTGCGTTGGTCCAAAAGTCCTGCCTCGTTTTCTTGGTATAGTTTTATTTCTTCACTAGTGAGACCAGCTTTCTTCAACCATTCCTGATGATGCACTTCTTCTTCAGCTTTCCGAAATTCCTCCATTGATGATAATCCATATTTAGTAAAAGGCAAAACCTCTGTTGTCTTTTCAAAATCCTTTGGCACTGATTCCGAGCTGAGCAATAATAAAAGCGATTGATTTATTACAAACCAATAATGTATTGTATGTACCAGAAGTCAATTTGTTCATTTCTTATATCATAATAACTTACCACATCGTGAAATCAATTTAATCTTTGCGTCCAGTATTTCAGAATACAATTTCCATAATTTCCATGTAATAAAACAAGCAAAACAAAAATTTTACAATACAAAACTATTTATTTTCCCGTTTTGACAGTTTTAGTCTATGGATGCTAGAAAATTGACGCGATCGATAAGCTATTTCGGCTTTGGAACATAGCTTCTTCAGTTTAAAAAAAGTGTGTTCATACGTAGGCAGGTTCAATAATATTACTTTCCTCTATGGCCTATGGGTAAGTTGTTGTACAGTGGTAGCGTTAGGCGTAGCGTAGGCATGGGTAATCTTTATTCCGGAAAGTGAATTGATTCACTTATTCCGACTCCAACTCCGTCCGCTCCGGTACCGGTTCCCCCTTAGAGATTTTAAATGCTCTAAGGCAGGGCCGTAGCCAGGAATTCATTTCGGGGGGGGTTTGGGTTGAGATTTTTTTTTAGGAGAAATAAATTATTAATTTCTGATTTCGAAAGGGTAAATAAAGAGTATAATCTTTACAAAAAAATGTATTATCGGGGGCCCGGGGCCCACGTGTGAAGAAAAGTTAAAGAAGTAGAGTAACGTAAAATATATGAGCGAGCGGAGCGAGCTCAAAAATTTTGCACTCTACATTTATATTTAGAATACCTACATAGGGGCCCCCGCGGACCGCATCTGCCGCCTCCCCTTATCCTTATCCACCATGTAGAATATAGGATGCAAGAGCGAGCGAAGCGAGCTCGAAATTTTTAGCATGATATTCCAGTCGAATAAGATAGGTTTTCTTTGTCTTTGACCGTTTGTACAGAAATAGAAGTAAGTTTAGTAGAAAAGTTACATAATATAGAATGCAAGAGCGAGCTCGAAAATTTTTGAACCCCGCCTTGGGTTAGACTCTCAGAGAATACTGAAGTTGCAGGAATTCATTCAATACAAAGTCAGACTCGATAAAAATACAGTCTTACTTGCTTTTTGTAGATTATAAAGTACTCCTATGCGAAATCACTACATAGTATAAAACAAAGTCGCTTTCTCTGTCCCTATGTCCCTTTGTATGCTTAAATCTTTGAAACTACGCAACGGATTTTAATGCGGTTTTTTTTAATAGATAGAGTGATTCAAGAGGAAGGTTTATATGTATAATATATACATATTATAGTACAGAAAAGAGTCCACGCGGGCGAAGTCGCTGGCAGCAGCTAGTATCTGATATATTACAGTACGAAGGTACCCTAGGAGGGTCGATCTCTGGATTGAGATTCTGGTTTCTCACATTTCGGGGGGGGGGGGGGTTGAACCCCCAAACCCCCCCCCCCCCTGCCTACGGCCCTGCTCTAAGGGTTCCCCTTAGTTAGTTATTCTTTCTTTGGCACCGTTTGGCACCGGCACTCACTCGGTCATTTTGGTTCCCCGGTTCGCCAGAACATTTATTCATTCGATTCATTGGATCATTTGGTACATTTTTAACCGACTTCCAAAAAGGAGGAGGTTCTAGGTTCGACTTTATGTAAGTTTTTATGAATGTTCACCGATTTCTCCGTCTGAAGATCTCTATTGTTATGACTCCTACACACAGTGCCGGCGGCATGGCCGCCGGCTAATGCCGCGCGGCACGTGCCGTGACGTGCCTCCGGCTTTTGCTCCTTCATTTTCTTTGCGTATCTTTCTGCGGCTTTTTGCGGCATGGCCGGTGGCAAGGCCAGCGGGACCTGTGTGTAGCAGCCATAAAAAAAAGTACTCTGTGATGGAATTTCCACATTTTCCACTGCTGTCAGACAGAATGTACTCTGTGCATTGACTGCTGTCATGCATGGCTGTCCCTGTCAAATTCAAATCTGCCAGATGTACAATGTATAAGTATTGTATTGGATGTATTGTTTTTAAGCTGGTGTGGTGTACTCACTCAAAGAAATATGTAATTAATTATAAGTTTTCTTCTGTTCCGTGAAATTATTAGATTGAATTTAACGCTACCTGTGAACGCTACGATTACAAGTTCTTCTTTTTTCTGTGAATCATTCAATCGTTTTGCTCTATAACATCTTTATACATTGCTCACAATCTCCAATTTGAGAATTCGGCGTTTTAATCAGTATCGAACTTAAAACCTAACGCTCGTCGACTCGTCATAATGAATACGTGGGGAAACGAGCAATTTACTATGCAAAACATGATGCATCCAGTTCCCAACATGATACCTAACATGATGCCACCGCACGGGATGGCACCACCGCATGCAATGGCACCAGCTCTGGTACCACCTTTTACCATAATAGGGGATCAAATGCATATGCAGCCAATGCATGTGACGCATGTGAACCCCCCGCAGCCCACAGGCCAGTTTATAGGGCCTGTAATACCTGACAATGTGAGTAGCCAGGTTGTAGCCATACCTGAACCTGAAGAAAAGGGCAATGATCAAGACCAAACGCAAGACAAACGACAGAGTAGGGACAGGAATGATCGCCGTGACAGAGAGCGTGAACGAGGTTAGTTATTGTTTTTTTATAAGTAGCATACTTAATTTTAATTTGATTGTCTGCTGAATTCTGCGCTCAAAGTTAAAAATATCCGTATCATTTAGTTTTGTTTGCTGTTATCTGTTAGTAGTGTAGTTTGTTTATTAGAAAAGATTACAAGTTAACAAGTATAGTTGCTAGCCTGTGTACAAAAAATATAAATACAAAAAAGAACATGAATACTTTGTAAACAAACAAAATAATAATTATCTTGTTCACTACATCTACGTAGCACCAAACAGTAGTACTACTTTAGATAGAGGACGGAGACGCTCAAGGTCCCGCAACCGTGACCGTGACCGTGATCACTACAACAAGGACAGGAATAACCGAGGTGACCGAAACCGGAATGGCAGCGATCACCGGGACAGATATTCCAAGTGGGATGACAAAGCTATGCAGCAGCCAGACCACATGCAGCCACAGAATAATATGATGATGCCTGGTATGACAAATATCTACCATTTTTTTTTATTTATTGTCTTACTAACTGACCCGCCAGACAATGTCCTGTCAATAATTCAATTTCGAATTTTTGAGGTGAACAAAACAAATAAATCAATTCAGTTGCACCACTTTCATGTTTTTGCGAGACTAATGCATGGCAATTGATTTTATATACAGGGTGGCAGGGACATCGACGCGAAGCCGGTTACCATGGATTCAGTACATGATTCTGAAACCCCCTGCGTTGAAATTTTTCGTCGGATATTACAAAAAAAAATCAGCTGTTCCATACATTTTGACCGCATAGGTATTGCACTTTTCTATGAAACAGCAGATTTTTTTTTAAATAACCGATGAAAAATTTCTAAAATTTTTAAGGGGGGTTCAGAATCATGTGCTGAATCCATGGTAACCGGCTTCGCGTCGATGTCCCTGCCATTTCAGAGTAACAGCTTTAACACACTCAAAACTTGATAAATATCACTCTTCCGTTTTAGTTATTGGTGTGCCCTTTGGCTAGGTTTACTCCAACCTTTTCCAGGTTTCTCTAATAAATACACCATACTTACTGTCTTTAATCCAATCTAAGTAGATTTTAGTTTTCCTAGAACTGTATAGCTAAAAAATAGCCCAGTAAAGTTTATATTATGTTTATTGGATATTTATAAAATATTAATTGCTTCATGTGTGTAAAAACAAAAAACACAATTATTATAATAATTATCTTTTCAGGGCAACAAAATATGATGCAGTATGGCAACATGATGCAAAACATGCAAAACCCTATGATGAACCAACAGATGGACATGTCAAACATGCAACATAATATGATGCCTGGCATGAATATGATGCCGAATAATATGATGATGATGAACCAACAAATGCAAATGACCAATCAGCACATTTACTTTAGCAACGGTGTAATCCTCCCGGCGCTCCCTGGTACAACAACACCTCAACGAAGGGAACAACCTCCTGGTTGTCGTACAATCTTCATTGGAGGTCTGCCCTCTGGAATCACTGAAGATAATATAACAGAGATATTCCAACGATTTGGTTCAATTGATGAAGTGAAGGTGCACAAGCAAGGGGTTTGTCATGTACGGTATGAGAAGCCGGAGAGCGTGGAACTGTCGTTCTTTGTGTCCGGTAGTCGTATCAAGTTTCATGATCAAATGGAGAGTGAGGCAACAACTCTTTTCATTGATTATGCATTGGTGAGTATTGTAAGGGGAAGTGCATGAAAGATACTTTTGATTTTTATCAATTTCATTTGCTGTCTACTTGTTTGGGTTATTCATATAAAATTCTATACAAAATATAGCAGAAAATTAATGTTGATAAAACCTATTTAAAAAAAGAAACCTAGACAAAAATGTATTTTTCCTGTTATTTAGAAAAACTTCCACGAAATTTAAAAATCGCAAAATTAATCTTCAGATATCCTTTCATTTAAATCAATATTTTATTTTAAGGAAATATAATATCGTCGTCAATATTCTCCCAATCTCTAAATTATTATAGAACAAAGTCGCTTTTCGCGTTTGTCTGTATGTAAAATACGCAACGGATTTTGACATTGATATTATATGAACACCTGGGTACTATATTTCGAGACCAAATAAAAAAAAATCTAACGTCTCATCTACTTCAAACAGAACCGTGAAGACCAGAATGAATTTGAGAAGAACAAACGCAAGCGCGTACCGACTCCGCCCCGCGTTGAGCAGTTCACCGCAGCCAACCTCGTGGTTGTCGGGGAGAAGATCAAGAGTGATAATGAATTTGCTGAGGCTGCACCGGTAAGTTTTCTTTGCTATTTTTTTTAACTATATTCTCTTTACTTCAAAATCAAAAGTAATTTATTCAAACTATGCTGAGAATTACCAATTGCACGACTCGTAATGCGAAGCATTAGAGTGTGCTCTACGATCGAAAAATTTTTTTTGGCCTATTTCTGTAACTGTTTTTATTGTTACACTCCTGCTAGTACACAGAACCTACTTAATTTATATACCATTGTATATAAGGTGCTATAAAAATATCTGCCACGGCTGCAATGGGAGATAGTATTGTGTTTATAGATCACAATAGTAAAGATAAATTATTGATAATTTGTCATTTTTTTTTTCATACAAAAAATATTGGTATTGATTTATTGGCATAAAACCATCCCGTAGACGTTGCCGTTTAAATGGAGATTAATACTGTACTTTTTAACAATTGATTTAATGCAGCAGAAATGGAAAAAGCATAAAAATAGTTGAAAAAAAATTCCTGTCCGTCAATTTATGAACCCTGAAAACATTGTAGCTTGCGATAAAATCAATTAATTGAGTCAATTTTTTTTTATACATTCGTTTCACCCGTAGAAGGAACCCTATTGAAAATGGCTCTTTTATTCAAAGTAGTTTAATTATAATTAATAAAATACTAACTAAAATATAATATCTTTAACTAAATATTTCCAACCTTTGACTTGAAGTAGCCTAGCAACCGCCAAGTAAATATCTTTGTCAGTCGTTGACATTACGACTTCATGAAAAGTGATCAATTGTTCATTTTTAAACTATATTTTGAACTTCAAATAATAAATCGCATAATCAGTCTATAATGTTCCCTCCCACTGCTGATGCTGGCACACAGACCTCTTGGCGAGGGAGTGGGCCGTAACTAATAATAAGTTTTTGAAGTGAAAACTTCTTTAGGCGCGTTGAGCACTTCTTGGGTGAACGAAAATCATGGTACTCGCGTCATCGTCACCGAACGTCATCGTCACCGCACGCTTCCCATAATAAATTTCGAGTTGACAGCGCACTCTGTTTTTTTCGTTCTTGTACTGACAGCAAGCCACATAAATTCCTGACATTTTCGTTAGATGGCGTTACGTTTGTAGAGGCATAATAAATATTGTAGCTGAGGTAACCAAGTATACATATATATATACATTATTTACTTAGTTTTTACTTCTATCGGCAGTCTCCGAAGACTGCCCCGCATGTTTTTTTACAAACTAACTTAAGACCTTTCGTTCAGACCCTGGCAGCCTGGCTAGAACGCGGCGAATGTAACAAGAAGAACTCAAATACCTTCTACGCCTTGATCCAAGCGACCAACAACCAGCTTCGAAGACTGTTCAATGAGAAGATGCAAATTGATGATGAATATCAGACTTTGAGGACCACCATCAGAGACAAATTCGGACACATCATCTTGCAATGTAAGTACACTGAAGGATTTTTAGTCATAATCTGCCTGTTCACAACTATGTTGTGGTCAGCTCACCAACCAACCGGATGCAGCTGAATGACCAGTGTTTAACATGGAGCCTCTGCCTATCTGACCTCTACAACCCAGGTATAGTTTGATTCAAACTTAATGGCGGCTCGGAAGTTAGTTTGTCGCGGCGCAGTACCCCACCCCTCACCCCCGCTGACCCATAAATTCGTTACTGCGCAACGACTCGCCTCATGTTCCGAGCCGCCATTTAGTTTGAATGGGACTGTACTGAGTAACAACCCATTGGTAAGACTGGTTGTCAAAGTTTCGGGCTACTGACTACGAGTAACGACGGTCAAAGGTCTACGAATGACAGCCGGTACCAATGGCGTGCTTTCCGAGATACGGTACTGGATGGTCACTGATCCACGGACCAGCCACAGCAAGGTTTGCTTAACCTGGATCGACCGACCCGTTCGGCTGTTACTTAGCCACGAGCCTCTTCAATGAGAAGATACAGATTGCTGTTGAAGACGAGTCTTTGAGGACCAGTATCAGGGACAAATTCGGACGTCATCATCTTGCAATGTAAGTAGACTGAAGGATTTTTAGACTATTTTGAGGTCGGCTTCCAGTCTAACCGGATACAGCTGAATACCAGTATTTTACATGGAGAGACTGCCTATCTGACCTGAAAACCCAGTTACTAGGTTACACGATTTCGCTTGGTTAAACTGGTTTTCGGGCTTCTGACTATTCATAACGACTGTCAAAGATCTACAAATGACAGCCGGGGTTCAACGTGCTTTTCGAGACACTGTAATGAATGGTCATCAATCAATGGATTGACCTCAGCAAGAGTTGCTCGCGTCGATCGAGCCGTACGGCTGTTACCTAGCCACGAGACCCTGCACTGAGAAGTTGCAGACTGCCAGTTTTCGATGCTTCTAGCAATGTAAGTAAAATGAAATATTTTTAGGATAGTGTCAATATTAAACTCTGATTGAGTACCCTGGTTATGTGAGCCGACATGAAGACCATCATCATCGTTTTCCTGTCCCTACCTGAATAAATTTGGAATCGGAACAGCACGTCTTCCTCCACATATCTTAGCCGCCATCTCGGCAGTCACCAAGTTGACAACCAAGAAAATGAATTGAACAGCTGAAATCAGGTTGGCAAATAAAAGACCAATGGTCTAAAAACTCTGCTTCAGCCGTATTCTCAAACTCAACTCAATTTTAAATCTGGCTGTCTTTGAAAATTTGAAGGTAGAACGACTTTAGCAAACGTCTTAGATTTTTCACGTACTGCGCCGAATCCGTGAAAATATGAATGATGGCGGCGCAGGTGGCAACACTGGCAACTGGTGGCGGCGCGCGGTGACGGCGGAGGTGAGCAGAAAGATAAGTAAACAATGCTACCCGTATTATCTCGGGATTCAGATCAAACGCAGTACGTCAAAGCTTTTAAAGTTAAGTATAATTTGAGAATTTGGGGATAAAAGAGTAAGCATTTTGACGACCAGAGCCAGCGACCTGAAGACTCGGAGACGTTCTAAGGAGTTGGTGTAAGTGAAGACATGACCAGCCAGCATAATATTAAACTTTAGTTTATATAAAAGCTAATGCATTTAGTACATTGACGCTTACAGTTGTGACTGTCCAGCGAAAGAAACGCCATACTTTTTAGGGGTCCGTACCGGAAGGTTGCCAAACGGAACCCTACTACTAAGCCTCCGCTGCGTCCGTCCGTCTGTCTGTCGGCGGACTGTATCTCAAAAACCGTAATAGGTAGACAGTTGAAAGAACATCCGACTTCGTTGGCATACCTATACCGACCGCCATTATGAAAAAAACTGGTTTTGGCGGCCAGTGATGAAACAAGTGTCAATCGATAGAGTAAGTGATTGCAAACAAAAAATATTTAGTGATGAATATCGTAAGTGATATACTTCCTGAGATATTTGAGTTAAAACATGAGAAAAAAAATAAAACAGTAATATTTTTTTTAAATATCTCAGGAAGTATATCACTTACGATATTCATCACTAAATATTTTTTGTTTGCAATCACTTACTCTATCGATTGACACTTGTTTCATCACTGGCCGCCAAAACCAGTTTTTTTCCAAATGGCGGACGGTTAGGTATGCCAGGTCCCATACAAAAATGTTGGAACCCCTTTGCACAGATTGTGTATTTCTGTTGCCACTATAACAACAAATAATAAAAATAAAATAAAGTAAAAAATTACTTTAGTAAAAATATGTAGTGTTAAACCAAGTACGGTGTGACGGAACCCTTCGTGTGCGTCGAGTGGTTGGTTTTTCATACATTTTACTCTGCTGTCATATTTACGACACGGCGTTTTCGTCGGTGTACTATAGGCAGAGCTGGGCAAAATACATGCTTTGCTTTAATTAAAATACAAATTACAAAATACTATCTCGCACTTATTTAAAATACAAATTACAAAATATTTTTAAGTCGTGTATTTGAAATATAAAATACTAAATACAGTATTTTGACTATTTTTATTTAAAATACAAAATACAAATTACAAAATACAGTCTGGTGTTACGTTAGGTATATAAATAGAATAGAACTAATCCAGCCCAGCCTAGGGCAAAGGGAATATATTCTTACCATCATATTTTACAAAATGGCGACCGCTAAATATGTCACAGCATTCACAGGATTCACTCCATCGCGGAATGTTAATTACAATTTTGACAAGTTATGTAATTGACAATTTGACATAGGTACCTGCAGTACAGACTACAGTACAGTTTAAGTGCAGTGTTGCCAACTTTAAAGATATTACATATTTAGCGGTCGCCATTTTGCTTACGAAAGCTATCGAGCGCTATTTTCTGCAGATCGCTAAATGTATTTATGTTCAAATGTATTTTGGAGCTATAAGTATTTGAAATACTAACTACAAAATACCTCAGCGTCAGGTATTTGAAATACTAATTACAAATTACATTTATAAGAAGTAATTGAAATACAAATACCAATTACGTATTTGTATTTCAATTACGTATTTCAATTACAAGTAATTCAAATACTGCCCAACCCTGACTATAGGCGTTAGAGCAAATAATTTTATCTAACAACCAGCCATTCACTCGTTTTTCTGCGGGAGGTGGCCACCAGTGTTCTACTGACAAGGAGAGTTAAGTAGTATTTTTGCGAAGCCTATTTGTCACCAGCTGCCAAGGAACGCGCCCAGACACTACTGTTGAGAAGGATGAAACAGCCTTTCTTCTCTTCGACGTTATCATGATGTCAGACAAAAGATTTCTAGTGCTGGGCATAGGCCCAGCAAGAATCACCCAACGATCTGTCCTGGGCAGCCTGCATCTTGCAGATTCCTGCAACCTTCTCTAGGTCGTCAGTCCATCTTGAGGGGGCCTACACCTTGACATGGTTTGTTTCAAGTCCTAGTTATTTTTAGGAGAACCTATTTCGAATGTTATTGGATGGCATACAAGACGATGACCGCCGGGCACCTTTTATTAAGTGATTACTCGGCGGTAAGGCCTAAAGACTTCTGCAATACCAGAGACATTGCAAAAGTGTTTCCATTGTTGCCAACTAGCTTTAAGGTATGATTCCGAACCTCGCTGCACGCAGCAGTGCTGACTGCCGCGCTGATTCCAAGCACATGCTGTTCGTGGTGTCTCGCTGTTTTGTTGTTAATTTACTTGTCAACATTGACGTGTTATTGCTGTGATGAACGCCGCACTACTGCTGCCGCAACATTCCTGCCGTGCTCGGAATGTAATCTCATATAAACCTATAGAAAATTGCCGCGTAGCGAGGTTCAGAATCATACCTTTAATGTCCTATGTGCCCCGGAACACAGCAACATTACTTGGCGACAGAAATAGATATGGTGCCCCCGAAAAAGCTCCTTCACAAAGCGCCCTACTCCTACGGTTATATTTAAAGTCTAACAAACGCTAGGTGAGTATAATCCAATGAGGTAAATCACAATGATCCAATGAGCAGAGGCGTGAGAGTTAAATGAACAGAATCTTCATCATTCAGCCGTACGAAAGACGTCTATTGCATAGGCCTTCGTCAACCATAGCCTAAACGACCGGTCTTGTAGTCCTCACATCACATTCACCGGGTCATCGGCCCAGTGCCCACAGTGGTAGTGGGCGGGAGAGCAACGTTAATAAAGTGATAACAGCTGTGCTTTTGTGTATATCAGCAATATGCTTACTTCAAGACTGTCTCATTACTAGAATATGGTAGAAAATCTGAAGGGAGACCTTAAATAATACAGTGAATAAAATAAAATCAACGCAGTGCAAGAGACAAATAAGGATTGCCCATCACACGTTTTTGAGGGATGGTTCAAATCATGCAATGAAAAACAGGAAGCAAACTTTAATAATTTATTTTGCAGATATAATTTCCATGACATTTTATATTTTGTTTCACTACTGACGATCTCCAAGTAAAAGAAATACTGTAAGATTAATCCTAAAACACAATCCTGTTTTTGACTCAATTACATTGCAGTTTTCCAATAAATTTACGGGACAAGAATTTGTGTCTTTCAATTTTACGTTTTCCAAAATATAAAATGTCTATGTTATTTTTAACATGAAAAATTTGTCAACGCCAGTCGAGCAGGTAGCGAAAATACTCACAGCGGCCAAAATTCAGCGGGTTTCTGACCATTTCTCGAAGCAACAGCGCCGGAACATCGAGATGTGGCTCAAAATGACCGAGGTACGTAACGTTTCAGAGAGGTCTTACTTTGAAAATATTTCTACAGGGTGTAAAAAGACACATAGCATCTACGTACTCTGCCCATCAAACTAAGTAACATTGAGCTAAAAACATTACTGGGAAACTTAGTTTTATTTTGGGTGTGATAAATCGCTGTTTATGGCAGCGCGCTAATAATCTCAGGCAAAACATTGTGCTTATCAATACATGCAAAGGTACAGGAGTTGTGGGGGTATTTAAGGTTATGTATAACACTTGAAACTTATTTTGGAGCTTTGGAGCTTTGACCGCCGTAACCAGAGAAAAAAGATCACAATGTTGACCTAAGCGTCTTTTTACACCCGTTATTTTCACAGAAATACCTCTAAAGGCCAGCGCAATTTATGTATGAACAAACGCCCATCGCTGGACCCACCTCCAGTGGGCGCAGTGGGCGCAGCGGGGTTTTTTGTTTGCGCTGCAGCCCGATGCAGCTGTAATACGCGCTGGCCTTAATATCATGTTCAAAAATTAAAAAAAAATAGAATTACATAATAAGTCAATCTACTTACGAAGCTACTTAAGCGTAATTACAAACTATTTTTATTCAGTCATGGTGAGGTAAAGGCTCGTGCAGACCAGTGCGACGCGACAGTGCGACGCACTGGTCTGCACGAGAACAATACAATTTCTAAGAAAACTTCACGGTATAACAATAGCCGGTGTCGCGTCGCGCTAGTCTGCACGAAGCTTAAGTCAGAATGCTCTACTGGTTTATCAACACATCATCTAAGTACGTAGGCGCAGAACCAACCACTTACACAACTTGAAATTGGTAAAATCGCATCGCATCGCAGCAAACGGTTTCTAAAACTCAGGACTATTTCTGCTAATGGTAATGATTAAAGAAGAAATTGGTTGTAGTAGATCTAAACCCAATTTACCTCTCGACATGTAGCTGGTGGAACCCGACATCAATATACAAGCTAGGTATTGTTGAGTTAGCAGTTTAGTTGGTGTTTCGTGAGCGTCGGCTGCTATCTCAATGAAAAGGAAGATTCCTCATCAGTTTCGCTGATTATCTGCATCATCCGGTAAAGTATCTATTTCCAATCTATCGAAGTATTGCATTATTTGATGAGTTCATGTTATGGGAAGCCAGTTTACCAGAATCAACGTTGTCTTCCGAGCTATCTACAGGTCTTCTCCTCCACCACCGCAATTGTTGAACGAGACATCGGATCCTGAGTTCCTGAGCTACGCGCCTCTTCCTCATCGTGTCATTGGTCCCATAACACGATGTCATCACTGTTCTTACTTCTTATTTACAAACTAAAGCTCTGATTCTTAGATTTTAGCAATACTTTGACAGATTGAGAAATTTTTCTTTTTCTTCTGCGGCGTGAAAGTTGAAGCATTCAAGAAGCAGGCGTACTGTAAGCAGCTTATCACAGATGGGGATTACATGATTCTGGTACCTAAAAAAACAGTGAAATAAAAATAGATCTATTTGTGTAAAATGTCGGTAGGTGTCGCGGGACACCCGGTTGGAACGAAGTTCCTTTAGCTGTACATTATGTATTAATACAGAGCCATCTATTGTAAGTTTTTAGTTAGCTGAAAACTTATAGTAGAAAAACTTTTTCTTTCTAAGCTTTTGACACTTGAAACTAAATTTTTCGGGAATAACGCTTTTTCGTTACGTGACGATTTCTGCCAGTTTACTCCTACAGATAGTGCTCTCCCCGAAGACGCGCCCCACTCCGCGATTACTGTACTATAAGCTGTACTGTATGTACTGTATGTACTGTAAGTGCGAAGAGGAGTGGAGTGGGGCGTGTCTTCGTGGACGGCCCTATCTATACGGCAAGCAGAGTTAAAGAACTTCGTTGCAATAAATAAAAATGTTGAAAGGTTAAAACAATGTGCTAATTATTCGAAATTTACAGGAATTGGACAACATAAAAGATGAGTTCAATGCTATATTTGATGAAGAAGAAATGGAAAAGGCGTCAGGCAAGCCGTCGGTGCCTTTGGAGAAATATGAACAGTTGAGAGTAAGTACCTTTTAATCAAGTTTTTTTACATTAGAATTAATTCAACTACTCTTACGAGTGACTGCTTTATTATTACATTATGTATTTCATTATAATAAAACAGTATGCATATTGTGCAGTTTTTCAAATCTGCCTAGCTGCAATACTAGAACCTACGGGTCAATATTGTACTTTTAAAATCGCACTTAGATTGCCGATTAGAAAAAAATTTCTTATAATCCTTCGTATTACAATTTTAATATTTATACAATATAAACGGATAATAACATAATTTACATTTTTTTCTAGGTTGAAAACGAAAACCTAACACATGAGTTGGAGGGTTACAAGAACGAGGCTCATTTGGCCAAGGATGAGGCTGAGAGAAGATTCGAGACGTTCAAGGCGCACTTCATCGCTAAGCAGGCCTTGCAGCATAACAAACAGGTAATTAATTTTTGTTCAACACATACATGACATAACACCACTGTATTTAGTATGTAGTCAGAGTAAGTTGAACCTTTAGAGGTGGTATGGTGGTTTCCTCTTGAGAGACAGAACTTTTATTTGGTAATATTGATTTATTCATCAAGGCAGTGAAAAAGTTGTTAGCTATTTGCGACGTTGCCAACTTTCAGAATGCACCCCTTATGAGTTCTACTATCACTAACGAGACACCATAGAGCTTTTATTGTTATCGACTTCTAAGCCTAGCGCCACACCTGCCGAACGTTCCGCGGCGGAACGCTCCGTCGCGTCATATTTCTATGGACGTAACGTTCGGCTGATGTGTCATAGGTAACTTGAAAAACATTAGGAGCGTAGTCAACCGAACGTTCCGTCGCGGAACGTTCGGCAGGTGTGGCCCGACCCTGAAGGCAAATCATCAGTTGAGCAGAGCAATCACGCTTGCGACCACTGAACCAAATAGGGAGCTGGAGTCTTAATTTTAAACATTTCTTAAATGGTTTTCGTTTAAAATTTGTCTGTTTAATTTGGTGCAACCCCTTTATATTGTCTTCCAGTCCTCGAATCTATAAAAAAAGTGGTTTTTCATTAACTAAGCTATAATTTTTACTTACAGGTGTACCCGCCACTGCCGCCGCCACCTGTGCCCAGCCTCCTCATGGATCACCAGAACGTGAAACCGCAGCCACCACCCCCACTACCCGAAGACGTTACATCCTCAGGAACAGAACTCAAGGCTTCCGAAGCCAAGCTCATCAGTCTACTATCAGCTTTCCTTATGGTGCATCCACTTGGCGCTTCGCTAGACTACCTAGTGTCCTACGTCAAGTCTTTAGCACCTAATGTCACTCAATCTACAGTTCACGAAGTTTTGAAGAAGTATAGTGATGTGTTTCGTCGTAAGACAACTGGTGTTGGAGCGCGTATTGAGAATAAATGGTTTTTTGTTATTTTCGATGGTATGAAAATGGAGTGATCATGTATGATGTAATTTGAAGGTTTATTTGGAGTAAATGAATTTACTATTTACTGGTATTTGTGTTTTATGTTTAACGGCAAATACTCCCCTCTGCACCAAAAACTATCATAGCAACTCTATATAATCCTAAGCAGCTTCATAGATCATGCTAGAGAAAATTGCCATAATCATCATTTGTCAGGCAGTTATAAGTATTTGTACTGAGAAAACGTAGTAAAACGACTGATGCTGATAATAGCCTCATCTGGTGTGACATCAAAAATTATTTTTGAACTTGTTCATTATCGTCATTACTCGAATCAGAGTGCTGATTATAGCCATTTCAAAAATAAAATCATAAATCAAGGGAATTATCATGGTTGTGAGAATATTTCTTGTTAGAAATGGCTTCGTGTTTACCTGAAAAGCTGAAAAAACACGTGATTGAATTGAAGTCAGAAGTGGAGTCGTTTTTTTTTTTGTTTGTCTCTAATAAATTATAATCACTTCTAGCAACACAATATTATTAACTTTAGAACTAAATTAAAACCCGGATTGGCAACACCGTTGGCTGCTGTCAAAATTAGTTTATCGAGTTTATTTTTGTGGAGTGGTTGCTTTTGTGTTTACAATAATATTATTTCGTTTAAAATGACGAAATGGTGGAATTGGGTGCTTGCGTTCGCGTTATTCTGTTTATTATTTGTCGCTATACCCATTACACTTAGTCGGGAAAAATCTGTGGAAGAATTAAAGCCAATGTTCGATGATTACATAGCAAAGTTTAATAAAAGTTACCCAAATCCCGATGAATACACGGCGAGACTTCAACATTTCGTGGTGAGTTCCTTTTTTGAATTAGTTTGTTTTTAAAATAAAGTTTTACGTCTTGAAATGTTGAACTCTTGACAGTTGCAGTGGGAAGTTTTGTGAAAAGTTTGCATTTCATAAAAAACTTTTACTCTTTTCTTTTACAAGTAATAAACTTTATCTTTTTGTTTGCACATATTTATCTCAATGCATAACAAGGGCAAGCTTGAATGAATCACTGTGTGAAGGTACCTACATACATAATATTTAATAAGATACGTAGTAATGAAATATGACTTTATAACTAACAATAATATAGGTACTGGGTTCCTACCGTAAACAGTTCAGGGTCAGTGGGTCGCCTTAGGGGGACCTACAGTACCTACAGTTTTATGGTTAACCCTTAATTTATCTGTTAGGTCCCAGGGACTCCGCGCGAAGTTTCATTTTGGTCTAAAAACTTTATTATCGCGTTTTTGTTTCTGCGCGTCTCAGTACCTTCCTGTAGGAGCGGCCCGGATGCAGGGTGAAGAGGACGTTTGCCTGCGCAACCCGTAGAGGTGAGTAATGGTGCCCATGGAGTCCAGCGGACTCCATGGGGGTATTTGTGTGACAAGTATATTATTTCGCTGGATTGTTATGTTATCATTTATTCAGTCTTATGTTTGTGTTTTAGGCTACCAAATGGCTTCACACAGTCGGTCAGCCAATTTACTTCAACCAGAAGCGGAGTTGATAGCCAGACTGGCTCAGATGTGATGATGAGTTGTACCCCTATCCACAGATGAACAAAATGCTCAAGATGACAAGTTGCCCAGAGACCAAAGAAAATACGGTCATAATTATGTCTCATCCGCCTGAATAGAAAGACAGTATACTTATGCCATAGCTGTGTGAGGCCAGTATGTTTGGCATTTATAAAGAAAGTCTATTTTTGGGGTGCAGCTAAGCTGAGCTAAAGATAAGGAGTAAAAACCGCTGCACGTTTTTTTTTCTTGTATTAACGTGTGCCATTTTTTATTTAGTTTTTAAAAGTTGACTATATTTTAGACTTATTATTGAAGGAAATAGTTTAAAATAATAATTTATTGTATTTAAGTTTTGAGCCACAAGTTGGCATTGATTATTGTATTCTTATTTTTTAGTCTATTAGGTTTTTAAATTGTCAACAAGACTGTTACAATCTAATAACGAAATTTGATATTAAAACATATAAGTATAATGTTGCTAAATATAATAAACCATTTTTGAGTACACATTTTGCTTTTATTTTGACGAAAATCAATGATTTTTATGCAAGGAGTCCCATGGACTCCATGGGGTAAATTAAGTGATTTGAGGTCACCAGGTAAACTAAGGGTTAATCTATTTTTAACAAAAATTAAATATTCATTTTTGGATTCTAATAATTAATCAATTATGAATGCCTCACAATACTATCTCTAACTCTCTCTTGTCTCTAACTATTGTGAACTAACATGACATCAATTTATCCAAACCCAAATGAGTTATTAATTAAGATATTTCATGGTAAATACATCACTCACATTTTTGATAACGGTGTACACATTTACAATAGTAGAATTAATTAAGTAGCTACTAAATATGTGAAGAAAAACGAGTGTTTCTTTATTTTTCGTAAAGTATGTAGTTTATATATTTTATATTACTTGCTTCAAAACTAAAAGAGATAAAATAATTAATGAATATTCTTTAGTACAAAGCACAATTAAGAGGGTTTACATTGTATGGCATTTCATACAAATTTTCAAGTCCTTATTTTTCGAAATGACTTAGCCGATTTTAATGAAACTTCATACGCATATGCAGGATACAAAGGTCTAAAAACTTAGTTAAGAACATTTTCAAAATGTTTATTTAAAAGCAGATAACTGGAAATCTCTGTTTCTATGGAAAATTAAAAATCGGTCTAATTTGACTGTAACACTATTTTTCGAAAATGTTCTTAACTAAGTTTTTAGACCTTTGTAGCCTTCATATGCGTATGAAGTTTCATTAAAATCGGTTCAGTCATTTCGAAAAATAAGGACTTGAAAGATTGTATGAAAAGCTGTACGACGTAAACCCTCTTAAATAAAAATAATCAACACAAAATGGTTCCGATTCTCTTGTAACCAAATTCTCTAAACTAGACTAAGTGGTCGTTATTCCCCCTATTCCTTTTTATTCCTTTCTCTACCAAATCTAAAAAGAATTTTCAAAATCGGTCCACAATTGATGAAAATATCGATAAACATTACATACAAAGAAAAATATACATACATAATATCGAACATAGAACCTCCTCCTTTTTAGAAGTCGGTTAAAGATGCAATTGACTCCAGATTCTTCGCATTTTTCTAAGCTTCGTCAATAAATCCAACTAACCTCTTAAAAAAACTTCTTTTCCAGGCATCAGTACGAGAAATAGAGCAACTAAATGCTGGTTCACGAGGACCAGACCACTGTAAAGCCAAATACGGTCTGACAAAACTATCAGACATGTCCAAGACGGAGTTCAAGGAGTTACATCTATCTGATGAAAAGCTTCCGAAGCCTGCAGATTCTTACAGCAGAAGGAGGAACCGGTCTGATAGGGCAGCGAAGGATGCTGACAAGGATGGGAACTGTGCGAATGAACCTCATGATAATATTTATATTATCATCAGGAAGAAGAGAGCGGTGTTGCCGTTGCAGGTTGATTGGTAAGTCTTTCCTAACTAATAATATTATAAATGCGAAAGTGAATTTTGTTTGTTTGTATATCACGCTAAAACAGCTGAACATATTTGGTTAAAATTTGACACATGGGTAGACCATGACATGGATTAGGACATAGGATACTTTTTATCCCGACATTCTCACTCGATCGAGACTAATGCGGGTGAAACCGCGGGGCGCAGGTAGTTTTCTAATTGAAAGAAGAAGAAAGAAAAATTAGTTTGTTTGTCACAGAAACACGTGCATAAGAAAAAAGATAATAAGTTCGAGCAGAACAAGAAAATAAAAACAATAGGTAGATTTAAATTCACGAACTCAAAACAGAAATAGTTGGCAGCTGCTGGCAAGTCATGACTGTGACAAGAAGGATACCACTCAGCATGATGCTGTGCTATGGGGACCCACAGCACAGCGCTGATGTTCAGTGGTCACCCGAAAAAGACGTACGGAAACCAAGTCTGACATAAATAGGTAATAAAATAAAACAAATAGTACTTATAATATAATGCTACCAATAATAATAAACCAATAATTGAATAAATAATTATGATCAAATAACATACATACAAATAATTATCCGCAGGCATCACCGTGCGTGCATAAAACATGTACCCACCCAAAACACAATTATCGTTATACCTACAAGAATATTCAGTGTTTCGTCTCGCTCCCACCATCACCTAATAAATACCTCATCATCATCATCATCATAATAAATTATAATAATATTATAATGCCATACTATCAGGTTCAAGCTTCAAGAATAGCCCAGTAGCCCAAACAATTGGCCTATGATGACTCCAGTAGGTACTTCTTCTCTCGTAAGTACACAAACTCTATGAGATTAGCTCAAGCCATGTACAGTCACGAGTACCAATATGTATACACTTAGCAACTTTAAAAAGTAATTTGCTTCTACTGTGTTGATTGTTTTTTTATGTTGTTATGATTATAGTATTTTGGAACTCATATTAATATGAAATAGGCCTTATCTCAAAGTTGCAGTCAATATTACACGAGAAAATCGCTTTTGAATTTTGCTAAGTGGATACATATTGGTGCTCGTGACTGTACCTACCTATACATTTTTTGCCAGTCAGCAAGGTCCCTCTAGACACGGGAGCCAGCACCCTAATTGCGTAACACACGAAAAATCGCAATCTGTTTGACTTTGATAGTTCCAAAATATTCAATGCGTTAGCAAATAATCTATGGATTAGCAATATCCTTCAAAATCATTCGGATTGTGATTGAAAGTGTGTTACTACTTATCCACTCTGAAATGACGCCAACTACCGCATTTACGCATACGGTAATGCAGATTTCTATGGGTAATTCGGTAGTGGGGCGCGTCATTTCAGAGTGGACAAGCTATACGCAATTAGGGTGCTACAAGTATTGTTAAAACTGAAGCGATTCTCGTTACGAGTGTGTAGTAACATAATTAATTTATTGCGTAATTAGGCTAGAGTCGGTGCGATAGAGATCTATCGCACCTAACCTAGCCTAATTACGCAATAATTTACTTAATATCAAGATTGACATATACATAACATTGACGCTTAACTAACTACATGGCGTTATTTTAAATATCGTTAATAATTGAGTACCCCTGATTGCATCGTGTCAATAAACTGCAAATGCACAATCGAATAGTACAAGTATGATAATGAGATAAAAAGTCATCGCTCTGTGTTTTTTAAGTGACTAGATATTTACAGTTCATGCTTGCGTCCGAATTCTTTAAATAACACTAGGTTTTGCCCGCGATTTCGCCCGAGTGGATGTCGGGAAAAATCCCATGCGGGCCTACTACCGGGTCTATCGGGATTTTTACCGGGGTTTTCATATAACTATTGGTTTACGCGGCGCGCGCCATTAAAGCTCCCAGTCCGGAATGATTTTTTCCGACATCTTCAACAATCATCGTCATATTTGAGCCAATTTATGCAATCCCTTAATTAATATTATGATATACCTAAACCTTCCTCATGAATCCATTCAGTCGTTTTTGAGTTTATTGCGTTAAGACAGACAGACAGACGTGGCGGGGGACATTGTTTTATAATATGTAGTGAATTGTTTTCCCCGAAAGGATTCCTGTAGTAAACTCATATTTTGCCAGCTATTTGCAAATTCTATGTAGTGTGCTCACCCCGAGCATACTGAGCATATTGCCCTGGTAATCTACACTAAAGCCGCTTTTAGCGGCGGATAACCAACGTTGAACGTACCATATCCGACGAATAAATGTCTTTGTTAAGCTTGTCCACTCTGAAATGACGCGGCGGTAGTGGGGCGCGTCATTTCAAGCCCGACTCCCACCGTGCGCCATATCGCGCACGCGCACCAGCCCGCACGAGGACGCACCGCCACGCACGCGTCTTGCGCTACCACGCACGTTAGGTTTCCCACGGTGCGTCGTGCGGGCTGGTGCGCGTGCGTCCGCGATATGGCGCACGGTGGGAGTCGGGCTTCAGAGTGGACAAGCTTGGGGATCGAAATCACACCTAGAACCTCACATGCGGCATTCGCGCTTGCCACCACAAAACCAACGAGGTTCTTTCATGACTGCCAAGATCAAAACAAAACACAGCTACTATGAGGGTGGCTTTGTTGAGGGTTGCATGCCTTACAATAGCTGTGTAACATCTGACATTTTGGCTTACGATATATGTTAGCAAAAATATTCATCATCATCGTCACCGACATCGTCATCATCATCATCATTATCCTGTTAAAAACCTATCGAAAAATGGGTTGATACCATCTGATGGCCAACTCAATCACCGCCCGCGCTCGTTGGTCAAATCAAAAAGCGCGCGCTTCCTCGACTTCCTATTACACACTTCCGTCCCGTTTCACGAAACTACTCCCACATATAGCAGGAAAGCGAGAGGAAAGATGTTACACATTAAAAAAAGATCACTACAACGTTGTACGAGTACGATGCAATAATATTATTCAGTAAATTTGTAGCTGGAATAAAGAATGTTGTAATTATTATAAGTACCGAAGGCGCTCGGTAATCCAGCGGTCACTAAACCGACACGTCCAATTGTCCGGCGTTTTCTAACTTAGCTCTCCTACCATACCATAGATATCCGTCTCCTACTCTGTAATCCGGCAGGTTTTATACAAAACTGCCGGATTACAGAGCGCGCGCATTGATCGTTGTTAAACCCGCGTCAGGACGTGACTGTAAGATCCGTTGCCTAGCAACCGACAAATTAAATATCAATATAAATAGCCTTTGACATAACGTAAAGATTGCGAGGTAAGAAATTTTACCCATATTGATGGGTAAAAAAAGCAGTCAAAACATACTTCATGAAAAGTGTTTAAATAAATTGTTTATTTTTGTTAGACTATAGGTATTTTGAAAATAAATAAATAGTTTGGAAAATCCAAAAGTGCACGCCTCATACTTATCACTCATTCATAAACGAAAAAGAAATTCAAAACATAGTTTAATAAAATCTGTCAAGTGCGAGTCGGACTCGCACACGAAGGGTTCCATACCATGTCGTACAAGATTTAACACTATGAATTTTTGTAATACTTTCGTAAAGGTAACAACAGAGGCGCTATAAAAAAACAAAGATTTGTAAAGAAATTGTCTAATTTTAATGAGAAAATGTTGTTGTGTTAAAATATAGGTGTAGGAGTATATTTCATTTATTTTAAGAGAAAAATATTAAGTTAACTTTATCCAGTAACATGCATTAACTAAAGTCAAAGTTATTTATTTGCTACTAATATAGTATTGGTAGGTATAAATAGGTATATATGGTAGGTAAGCAGGTAGATATGTCCACTGGGGTTGCGGATAAGTCCTTAGGGGAAACCGTGGCTCCGGTCTAGGCAAGGGAAGGAACACGGGTGGGTTTTAGTCAGTGAAAGTCTGACACGCCCTTCCGCTCCGCCCAGAGCGGGAGAAGTCATTTGACGATTTCCCACCCAAAAAAAAAAAAAAGCAGGTAGATATGTGGGGTAGGTAGGGTAGGTTAGGTACCTACCTACCCTGGTAAGAAGGGTAGGGTAGGTAGGGTAGGTAATTAGGTAGAAATAGGTAATTAGGAAATGTAGATGCGCCGTAGATAAGTACTTAGTGCTAACCGTGCGAAGCCAGGCCGGGTAAAGCTAGTTACTTATAAATAAAAGGATTTCTCTTGCTACATCAGACTATATTGTACAAAATAGAATGTAAGTAGTACGCCAAATTTTTATTATAACTGTGCGTTTGCACTGGCGAAACATTCAGAACAAAACATGTTGGAATCTCTATTTTCTGACAATTTTTCATACAATGTTTGACAGGAACTAGAGATTTCAACATGTTTTGTCGTGATGTTTCGCCAGTGCAAACGCACGGGTCAATACAGGTATTTATTTACGTTATTTTTGATAGTCATACAGAAATCTATTATTTCTTACTTATTATTTTTACACATCCCATCGGACTATGAGAGTGAGGGAAGAGAGAGTGCACTCGTGTCTGCGCACACAGGTGTGCACTATAATATCTCCCGCGCCGAAGGCCAGTCTCCGTTGAGATTGGCCGCCATGACCGAATATTTTTACACCAATAATTTTTCTCAATATGAAATTGTATCCACAACGGTTTAAGCTAGGTAACTGAATAGTACACTGTATGTGCCAGCATTCATTTCAATGTTACTGAATAATTATATTGTCTATTGGAGTGTAGTTTTAACACGAGGTACACACATTAACACCGTCTAGGGATACTTTGAAAAAAGTCGATAAAGTTCTTAAACCCAAAAAATACTGGCCGGTTTTAAAATCTTGTGAAGAAAGTTTATTTTGTAGACCTTTTTGGATGATCGAAATTTAAATGATCGAAATAGTATATGCTGCCATGATAGTAGGTACTTACTAATTCCATGTCATTACTCCGACTATTAAATAGTTATCTGTGGAATTTATATCGCATAATATTAGCATGAAATACAAAATTATTACTTTAAGTTGCAGAAAATCGCCCATATTATATAAAATACGTTATGAATCGGCGTTTTTAGTATTTGTTGATTATAAACAGTATATGTTACATGATACACACAAGTTTCAAATTCCTAATTTGTTTAGTTGTTGAGATAGAGCTCGTATAAAAATGGTCTAAAACAGACAACTTCTACGGCCCCCTAATTCATCATTTTTGAAGATAAAAACAAATAAAAATTATATTTATTCTCTACTCGATGAGATCTAGAAAATGATACCCCACATGCCAGGGTCAGATATTTTTTTTTTCAAAATTTAATTTTATTGTATGGCGACCCCCCTTTATTTTTTAATTTTATTATTTGTTGCTTTTACGGCAATAGAAATGCTCAATCTGTGAAATTTTCAACTGCCTACCTATTACGGTTCATGAGATAGAGCTCGCTGACAGACAGACGGACAGCGGAGGCTTATGAATAGGGTTCCGTTTGTCACCCTTCGGGTACGGAACCCTAAAAATGAACAATTTATCACTTTTCATGAAGTCGTAATGTCAACGACTGACAAAGATATTTACGTTGGCAGTTGCTAGGCAACGGCACCGGATCAAGGTTGAAAATATTTAGATATTGATATTATATTTTAGTTAGTATTTTATTAATTATAATTAAACTACTATGAATAAAAGAGCCATTTTCAATAGGGTTCCTTCTACGGCTGGAACGAATGTATAAAAAAAAATTTGACTCAATTAATTGATTTTATCGCAAGCTACAATGTTTTCAGGGATCATAAATTGACGGACAGGAAATTTTTTTCAACTATTTTGATGCTTTTTCCATTTCTGCTGCATTAAATCAATTGTTAAAAAGTACAGTATTAATCTCCATTTAATCATCTATACAATGGTATATAAATTAAGTAGTTTCTGTGTACTAGCAGGAGTGAAACAATAAAAACAGTTGCATAAATGGGGCAAAAAATATTTTTCGATCGTAGACCACACTCTAATGCTTCGCATTACGAGTCGTGCAAAAATTGACTCAATTAATTGATTTTATCGCAAGCTACAATGTTTTCAGGGATCATAAATTGACGGACAGGAAATTTTTTTCAACTATTTTGATGCTTTTTAGATTAATACAATATTAATCTCCATTTAATCATCTATACAATGGTATATAAATTAAGTAGGTTCTGTGTACTAGCAGGAGTGAACCAATAAAAACAGTTGCAGAAATGGGGCAAAAAATATTTTTCGATCGTAGAGCACACTCTAATGCGAAGCATTACGAGTCGTGCAATATACTACTACTACTAATGAATATTGTATTTAAGCACATAAATTATAGTACTTTTATACTGACAAAAAAAAAAAAATCGCGCGAAATTATTCCCTAACCATTCCAAAATATTCAAAAATGCACAACGTTAATGTTTAAATTTTCACTTCAGCCGGCACTCCCGGAGTGCAACCTGTTGTTTTTTTTTTTACTTTGCAAATCTGTGTTAAAATTATTTCTTATTAGCTTGTAGCGGTTAGACCGCCACATACAAAAAACTACGAAACAAAAAGACATGACGTCACACAATTCCTATATCTCGCAGTTAGAGTTTACTGAGCGAATAACATAGATAAGACTATCCGAAACCAACATATGGGCAGTTGCCCGCCAGACACAACAACCCGTCTGGTTGGAGGATCCTCCCTTTTCTATGGTGGATGAGTGAACTTTACACCCTGTTCCTCATACCCCTAAATTGGTGACCCCAAGTATGAACGTCGACGCAGCCTTCGTGCAACTACTTCAGCGTGACGTCATCATCATCACTCCCGCAAGCTTTCGTGAGGCGAGTCACACAGCCAGCCAGCACCCACGGCTTCAACGGATATCCTGACCACCAGCATGCAGCGAACGCGCATTCCTGGTCATCACCTTCAACCACAACCCGGCGCTGTACCACATCCGACTCACTGGATGACGACGCAGCGCCTCCCCGACTCACTGGGGAATCACCGCAGACAGTTCCGACTCACCGTGAACTATGCGGCACCCGGTTCCGACTCACTGGAACCACAGCTGGCACTGTGAAGCATCGCAAGATCCAAGACTCAGCCCACTATCGACCTCCGGTCTCCGGAGGGGAGTGATGTAGCGGTTAGACCGCCAAATACAAAAAAAAAAAAAAAAAAAAAAAAAAAAACTACGAAACAAAAAGACATGACGTCACACAATTCCTACATCTCGCAGTTAGAGTTTACTGAGCGAATAACATAGATAAGACTATCCGAAATCAACATATGGGCAGTTGCCCGCCAGACATAATACCCGTCTGGTTGGAGGATCCTCCCTTTTCTATGGGGGATGAGTGAACTTTACACCCTGTTCCTCATACCCCCTAAAAGCTACCTGACATTTCCTATAGAAATCTAATAACCCGGCGGCGTTTCCGATAATCGAAAAAGGTGAAAAAAATGGGTGCCGGATTGCTGAGCGCCTACTGTATAACTTTAGACTTATAAATAAACACTACTTAATTTCATTTTAATAAACGATCTGCTTAAAATATTAATTCTTTGCCATTTGTCTATTAGAAAACCTGTTATTATTAATAACATTGTAGCTTATTTTAGCCTTAAATAAAAATTTTAGATTGACGTCGGTCATAAATGCATGCATAAATTACGCCATCATTAGGGTTCCGTACACAAAGGGTCCCAACAGGACCCTAGTACTTACGATTAATAGATAAGATTCTGCTGTCCGTCCATCTGTCACAGGGCTGTATCTTCTGAACGGTTGAACCGTAATAGGTAGACGCTTGAAATTCAGTGTTTTTTTCTATTTTTTTAATTCTTAAACTTAGATTCATTATTTGTTGCTTTTACAATATAATTATCTCGCCAAACTTTTCAGTTTGATGGCGAGAAGCGCTTGTTTACTACTATGGCCGCTTTATGTAACAAAAAATAATACAAAAAGAGTGTTTTTTCTGCATTTTTTAGAACAGTATAGAAAAGTCATTTATTCAAACTGCTGAGAATCAGCAGTTTTTGAACGTTAAAATTACATGAGAAAGTCCCCCAACACGCTCGTCATTCACAGTGTTAAATAATATTGTACAGTGGTACGGAACCCTTTATGTGGTCTACCCCTGTTTATGTAAAAAAAAATGCTGAGTTTCTTAAAATACTTTTTCTAACTTATTCCATGACGTAGATAAAACTAGTTAGCCTAGAATGCCTATGTCTTTGATTGGTACGCACCAATTACTTATTTTTAGCTCAAACATAAAAATGTGCTAACGTCATCGGAACTGCGACATTGGATAGATATCTTATTCATAAATTATTTTAATTTTTTATGGTGTATCTAAATTCGTTTTGCGTCAATATTTTGACCTCTTTATTCAGATATCCTTTCTAAACAGCACTCTAATTGCGTAACCCACTTCAGAATTTGAATGATTTTGAAGGGCCGATATTGCTTAACCATTGCTTCATATGATGTTCGGATTTGTCTGCTCAACACCGTAAATAACGCAATGAATGTTGTTAAACTGTCAAAATTAAAGCCATTGCTACTACAAATGTGTTATGCAATTACCCCGCAGGTTACATTATTGGCTTTTGGGTGACTCGCCCGAATCCGGGTGAATCAACCATAGTTATGTTTTATGTTATTAGTTTTTCTTGAGGCGTTTCGCTCGAATTCAGTTTAATTAATCTCAATGCGTTGTCAGTTGCTATCACTATATTTAGATTTCAAATCCTATAACGATGCACTATTCTGCGATATGACTGCCTCGTCTGTCTAGCGGTCGGCAAGGGCAACAACAACTCCTTGTGTACTGCACCCTAACTGCGTAACACACAATTAAAAAGATTTTGAAAGAAATTCCTCCTAATCCATTGAAAATATTATATGCACGAATTAATGAATAAATGAAATGCACCGATCCCAGCGTGGTTTAACCAGACTCGATAAATCGAATGAACCCCGAGATTTACACTAGCCCATGAAGCCTCATGTTTCATGGGACTACAAAGGCCATTGCATATCAGGCAGTAGACCGGGTGGCGCAGTAATGGTAGGGAAGACGTGCCCTTAGGATAGGGAAGGATTTACGATCCGTACCGGATATGCATCCTCATTGAAAATATTGTATGCTGGACAACGTAAATGACGCGATGAGCGTTGTTGAATTGTCAAAATGCTATTGTAAGTGTCTTCTTTCTTATATGTATGGTAAGTGTGTTACGTTCAATTTACTTGCTGGGTTTCGATGACGGGTCGGGTAGTTTAATATGGGCTTTCGTTCATTCTATGATCTGAGGATTTTTGTCTTGACTGGTAGGTGTACCTATACAGTACATACGCATGTGTGCCTATGCCTATAATGAAGGATACTTCAGGGGATACTGTCTATCTATCTAATTTACCTTGATTTCCGGAGTCTGGATTTGTGCCCGAAAGATGGCTATAGGCTCGCCCCCTACTACATGGGACTTTAACATAACTGGCGAAATGTGCGGCACCTCTGCCTAACCCTTGTAAGATTACAGACGTAATGTTATTTACATTTATTGAGATTGTACTCATATGCAATACTATATATACGAAATGGTAAACAGTAATTATCTCTAAAAATAAAACAACCATGACTCAATGAAACATACTTCCAAGTACTTTGTAGTGTATAGGTACCTTCTTTGTTTCGTGTTTTCGTCAATCGGCGTGGCAACGAAGGTCAATCACTGAGTAGTTTAATTTGTGTAGAAGAACCGGTTTCCTATCAGTATTTCTATGGCCAGTTTGCTACAGATTCTGTTCATAATGTCCTTGAAAGATGTGGGACTATGGTTTTTTGGCTCAACGTAACTTTTAGGGCAGGAGTAGGCAAACCTTTTGCATTAGGGGCCAGAAAAATGTAGGGAATACAGGGCTACAGAATTTAAAAAAAATGGATTTTGTTTTAAGGCGATGATAGCCGAATTTTATTGATTTTATACCGAAGACGTCTAAACGAGTAGTGTTAAATATCTGGAAAAATATATATTAAATTAGAGATTTTTTTTAATAACTTAATATATGAATATTATGTTTATATGACATAGTGAAATTAATTTGTAAAGTTATGTCTAACGCGGATAAAAAACTGAGAATCACGCAAAATCTCTCAAGCGTATTTTTTTGAAACCTTCACCATTTTAAAGATAATTTAATAATTGATATTTTAGTATACGTCTTTTATTAAAATACCTTTTGTTTTATGTAAAATAAATTAATAATGCGTCTAATTTGGACAGCGCTCCTTGATGCACAGTCCTATTACTGGCTGGACGTACGAAGCGTTGCATGAGCTCAATACAGAACACGTAAGCTATCCACTCAAGGTCACTGGCGTCTGCGTCTAAAGGGTACACTAGTCGACGGCTCGAACTAGTTGGTGGCCGTAACTTATAATATGCAATTATGCATGCTATTAGTCTAATTTATTAAATAGTACCTACTGTTATTATTTTGCGTTTTTCATCTTTAACTTTGTCGTAATGTTTTTTTTTTTAGGACAAAATTGTGTCAATATTAATTAATTCTAATGTATTTATTTGAATCAACAAATTATCGTTGATGATTAACTATACTCCAATTGAAATAAGATTCGACATTTAAAACCGATTTTGACTTGTATTGCGTTGCCGCAGTAAATAGTTGGTATTATAACCACTTTTTTGCTTTTAATGCCATCCTTATGCCTACGGTATAGAAGTCAGAATCGGTTGAACGGACTGTAAAAAAGGTTTGTTTAAGGCGCAGATCTACGACTTTTAATGATTTTAAATTGGTAATTACTCCTAAATGACTAGTCTTATATCTTTGAAAAAAATATATGTTATACTAGACAATTTTCTTCGGAATTTGATATAGGAATATTTTTGATTATGTTTATATTACATAGTGAAATTAATTTGTAAAGTAATGTCTAACGCGGATAAAAAACTGAGAATTACGCAAAAGCTATCAAGCGTATTTTTCTGAAACCTACTCCAATTTAGGGATAATTAAAATATTAATCTTTTAGTATACGTGTTTTATTAAAATACCTTTTGTTTTATGTATAATAAATTAATAATGCGTCAAATTGGTGATGGCGCTCCTTGATGGGCGACTCCTATTACTGGCTGGACGTACGACGCGTTGCGTGAGCTCAGTACTGAACACGCAAGCTAACCACTCAAGGTCACTGGCATGTATCTGCGTCTTAAATGTCTAATCTTATTTCAAATCGAGTATATAAGTAAGTATTATAGTTAAGTACGTACCTACTGCACTGGACGCACCATTTAGGTCATTAAGAAAATAGAAAAGGTTTGCTTCGTAAAGGCTTACAAACTAGTATTTTTACTAATGATACATATTATAAATCCATCGCCCACATATTAAGAACCAGTTTCTGTCAAATGGTTGTTCGTAAGATACATTCCTTGTAACATTTATTAACATTATGTCATCGCGAAGGTGAAGGTAAAAATCTTAAATACATATTTATATTATTATAATAATATTAGATAGAATTCTTTTTATTATGTACACCGTAAAATTACAAATACAGGGTGTAAGGGATAGCCCTCCGCAGACTGATGGGGTGAATTCAATATATCATACTAAGATGACCGGTACATGAAATTATTTCAGGAACGTTATGAGAATCCAATAAACCTGATTTGTTTTACTACCTCACATGCAATGTATCGTTACCATGGCAAATCCCACGTGGCAGCGCAGTGAGCCTTCGGCCGCACTCCCTGCCACGGGGTGGGTGCTGATTTCTCGCGTCGTCGTTCGTTTGAGTATTTCAACATTCATTGCTGGTTTTTTTTTTATTTTAGCCGTTTTGTTTACGTTAATGGAGAAAATTTTCCTGAGAACATTTCAGGTGGAATATGATTCAGAATAAGGACCTGAAAGCAGCCTGTTAGTTTGCGGAGGACTGTCCGTTACACCCTGTATAAATGTAGAAATAATTAAAAAAAATAAACAATTACATAATATCGCGCCTGTAATTCCGGAAGGTTTAGGCAGAGATATAACTTAGAACATACACATTCCGCCAGTAATGTTTAAGTCCCATGTAAAGCCTTGTGCAGACGGGCGCGACGCGACAGCGCGACACGACTCTAACAAAACAATTTCTTAGGAAACTTCTAATTATACAGATGACTCTGTTACCAATTCCCTTTAGTTAGTGATTGCGTAAGGATTTAATCTGAATAGGATTTTTTTACAATTTTTTCAGACATCTTTCGAACAGACCATACATACATACTTTGCTAAACAAATAAGACTTGAAGCTAAATTGGCTTTTGTTCTATTCCAGGAGGACACAAGGAGTGATCAGTCCGGTACAAGACCAGGGTGTTTGTGGAGCATGCTGGGCGTTCAGCACCGTTGGCACCATCGAAGCTATGTCTGCCATCAAGACTGGGAAACTTGATAAACTTAGTGTGCAGGTAGGTCTTGATAAAAACAAATCAACTGCTAACCGTTCAAGATAATTAAAAAACTGGGCGGAATGTGGTCTATCAGCCCGCTTAGCATTTAAGCACACCAAATTGTTTAATTTTTCAAAAAATGGCATTGGGATTGAGAGTGTATTAGGGCCTAGGGGCTATATATTATACTCATGTTCGGGTCGGCATGATTCGGCACAGGTGAGGCTGCAAAATTGAATGATATTTTACCTGCTTGGCCGAATCGTGCCTAATCATGCAGACCCGGGTAGCACGCTTTACACAATAGCTCTGTAGGTCCCGCGTTCGTCGTAATATCGTTCAAGTTTTTGAAATCCGATCTATATATTATATATTTAAATAGTTTGGAAATTCCAAAAGTGCACGCCTCATAACACACATTCATAAACGAAAAATAAATTCAAAACATAGTTTCTAACAAAAATTACCAATTTGTCACTTTTCATGAAGTACGAGTATGTTTTGACTGCTGTTTTACCCATCAATATGGGTAAATTTCTAACCTCGCAACCCTTACCTAATGTCAAAGACTATTTATTTAGATATTTACGTTGTGGGTTGCTAGGCAACACGTTAAGTCAAGGTTAGAAATATTTAGATAAAGATATTATATTTTAGTTAGTATTTTATTAATTATAATTAAACTACTATGAATAAAAGAGCCATTTTCAATAGGGTTCCTTCTATGGCCGAAACGAATGTATAAAAAAAAAATTGACTCAATTAATTGATTTTATCGCAAGCTACAATGTTTTCAAGGTTCATAAATTGACGGACAGGATTCTTTTTTCAACTATTTTGATGTTTTTTTCATTTCTGCTGCATTAAATCAATTGGTAAAAAGTAAAGTATTAATCTCTATTTAATCATCTATACAATGGTATATAAATTAAGTAGGTTTTGTGTACTAGCAGGAGTGTAACAATAAAAACAGTTGCAGAAATGGGGCAAAGAATATTTTTCGATCATAGAGCACACTCTAATGCTTCGCATTACGAGTCGTGCAATATACAGGGTGGCAGGGACATCGACGCGAAGCCTGTTACCATGGATTCAGTACATGATTCTCAATCCCCCGACGAAAAATTTCAACGCAGGCGGGTTCAGAATCATGTACTGAATCCATGGTAACATACTTCGCGTCGATGTCCCTGTATAAATGCGTAAGTATGTATGTTTGTTACGCTTTCACGCTAAAAAGGCTGAAACGAATGAAAGGCACATGGATAAATCATTACCTGGGTTAGAACATAGTATACTTTTTATCCCGATATTCCCACGGGATCAAGACTTATGCGGGTAAAACCGCGGGGCGCAGCTAGTATCTTATAAATCTCACTACCTAGTAAGAAATTTAGATTAGTCAGTGGAGTGGCTCAGTGCCCAGTTGCTACATTCAATCCAGGAAATCACTTATCCTATTATAGCTTGTAAATGACATGAATCATGGATGGTACTCGTAGATAAAACGACACAAAGGGTTTCGTTGTATCGTGTTTTAACAATACTCCAAAAGATATTAGGGATATTAGGATACAGATATTAGGGGACTCCATCAGAAATACTTGAAATCTAAATTGCATAAATGTCTCGCAGGTTTATATTGCAAAGGTATTCTTTTTTCGTCGATTAAAGAAAATAAAAAAGTCCATCTTCAGTTGCGTCGATCAGTTACTGTTACGTGTAAACAACCAACAGGACATGCTGATCACGATATTAATGCCCGTCTTCACCAACACTAAGAGAAAAATAAAAGTGTGGAATTTTCAACGCTAGGCTCAGCACTGAAAGTTGAAAATCCAACAGTGCACTTTTATAAAGGAATTCATTTAAATGTTACTTAGTTGTCGGTGAAAACGGGCATGAGTGTCCCATTATTTAAGGAACATCACCACATTTACACTCCAGGGCGGAGTCATCTGTGAATCTCCACCTGAGCAGGTTTTCCTTGCTTTGGCCAACCTGGGTCCGGAGTTTATTTAAAGACTTCCAGGTAAGTCCGGGTTTTCATCAGGTGGAACGAATGGGAATGCAACGTGTCATGTTCGTGAACGGGCGCCGTCAGTTGAGACATGGTCATCTCTTTTCTGCCAAGGCTTATTTTAAATCTTATATTTTGAATTGTTTCTGTTTTTTTTTTTCACATTGTTCTCACATAATAGAAGCAAGAAGAATAATGTACCCAGGATTTTATAATATCTTTATTTAAAAGAGTGTCCTGGGAGTTTCTTGCCCGTTCTTCTCCACAGAGAATGGGCGACTAGCTTCAACTTTCTGACTAACTGACCAACTCTTTGACAATTCAAGAATGCCTGTAAATGGTTTAATTGAAATAAATGCTTTGAGTTTGAGTTTGAATTACTGATATTTAGTTAGATACCTACTACCTACTTAGATTTAAAACTTGAAACCCTGCGAAGAATTTATTGCATTTGATTTAAAATCCTAACTTGAATGACAAGTTATTTGCCGTGTCGGAGCGGTCCTGTTATAATGAGTGATGTCCTTAATCCTGTCGCCATGATGGCCCGAACCAGTCTTTCTCAAGACCTCAGATCTCACCCCTAACGGCTCTTTTTCCCCGGAACTTAACTTCACCCAGAACCACCAGAACCCTTTGTATTGTTTCAATCAATATAATATTATTGTTTCTCTGGAGCCCACTGTCCCATGGTTTTAAATTTTTTAAGTTTTAATTACAATTATTCTATTCTGTTGCTTTCAGGAAGCAATAGACTGCGCCGGTCTAGGCAACAGTGGGTGCGCAGGCGGCGATATTTGCCTTCTCCTTGATTGGCTGACGATGACCGACGCGGTGATCGAGAAAGAGACAGCATACCCTCTCCGTCTCACCGATGGCGCTTGCAAGGCTAAGAAGAACACTACAGGCGTTAAAGTGAAATCTTTTACTTGTGATGAGTAAGTTTGAACCTTATTTCAACTGTGTACGGTAAAAATTAGATTATTTTTTAATTAGGTCAATAACTGATGCTATGTCAAATAATTTTAAGCTCTATTTCCATCGGGTCAAGGTTGCACATTGTATGAAGTCTCGGAAAACCTTCTAAGTTGTAGATTGGTCAAATATGACCGACTCAGTGGTTGAGAGAGAGACAAAGTACCCTCTCCGTCTCACTGACGACTCGTCTTACAAGCACCAGCTTGTAAGACGAAGAAGAACAGTACAGGCGTTAAAGTGAAGTCTTTTACGTGTGATAAGTAATTTTGAACCTTATTGTTAGTTCGTTAAGGTAGAAAATAGATTGAAATATGTTCTAAAGAGAGATTTTGAGCTCTATGTTGTTATGTTATAGGGTTTGGTTTCCGCACTTAGTCCGTCAAGTGGACCATTGTGCGTGGGCCATGGCGGCCGTTTGGGGGGGTTATTCCAACCAGCCCACCTCCCTCCAGAAGTTAATTAAAACTCCTGGTTTGTTTAGAACATCTGTGTAAGATCTGGGTGACCCGAGGGTTTCTGCTCTAATCTGGGTGACGCCTGTGCATTCAAAGAGCACGTGCGCGACGGTCTCCTCAGCCTCCATGCAAGCCCTGCACAGAGGACTGTCCGTTATGCCTATCGTGTGGAAGTGTTTGTTTAGCGAGCAGTGTCCCGTGATGGTCCCCGCCACCAGGCGCAGGCCATTTCTGTCCAGGCGTAGTAAACGCCTGGTCAGCTTGCTATCCAAAAATGGCATAGCTTCCTTGGACTGCCTGCAGCCTGGTGTCGAAGTCCACCAGGTCTCCGCTTGTGTGTGGGTGAGCTCCTGTAGCCACCTGCGTAATTGGTTGAAGGGGATGGGTACGATAGGCTCGGGTCCGCAGACTGTCGTGCTGGACCCTCGTCTGGCCAGTTCGTCAGCTGCGTCGTTACCTAGCGATCCACTGTGTCCTTTTATCCATTGTAGTGTCACCGTGTTGCGGCTAGATACCGTTAATTGTTCTAGTTCATTGTGACATTCTAGTGTTAGCGTTGAGGTTATACATTTTTTCTGTAGGGATTGGAGAACTGAGGCGCTATCGGAGAGTATCCGTATGTGCATGTCCGTAACTCTCCTAGCTTTTAGGGCGTGGACCGCTTGTATGATGCCCACGCACTCCGCCTGATAGACGGTGTTGAACATTCCCAGCGGGCTGGATATATTTATGTTGAAGTCGTGTGAGAAGACTCCTACTCCGGTGCCGGAGTCGGTCTTCGATCCATCGGTGTATACTCTCATCTCTTTCGGGCCTGAGTAGTCACACTGTTCTTCCGTGAGTATTATGTTGTAGTGCCTTTGAAAGTGGTGTGTTTTCGGGGCTTTGTCACAGGGTGATGCCATCATTGGACGTCGTTTGATCGCTTCTTCCCTTATGCGTGTGTGCTTAACTCTGGAATCTTTGCTTAGAGTTCCTGATAAATGGAGCCTAAAGGCAGCCAGGCACGCCTCCTCCCGCACTATGAGGTGCAGAGGCGGCAGTCCCAGCATTGCCTGTAGGGCGGCAGTGGGTGCAGTTCTCATGCTGCTAGTGATAGCAACGCAAGCGAACCGCTGCAGTTTTTCAAGTTCTCTTTGAGCTGTACTCAGGTCTGTCCTAGGCCACCAGACCAGTGAGCCGTATGTAATGATTGGTCGAATGACTGTGGTGTATAACCAGTGGGTGACCTTGGGGCTAATCCCCCAGTTCCTGCCAAGCAGTCGCTTGCACTGCCACAGGGTTATGCTGGCTTTTGTGGTGATATAGTCTGTGTGTTTTGCCCAGTTCAATTTTTTATCCAAATAGACGCCCAGGTATTTGGTTTCAGTTGAGAGGCTTAGGGTTGTTCCAAAGAATCGTGGTAGTTGTAGCGTCGTCAATTTTCTCTTTTTTGTGAAGAGAATCAATTCGGTTTTTGTAGGGTTCACTGAAAGCTGGTGGTTGTTGCACCATTCCTCTACTATTTTCAGGGCTTGACGCATGAGGTTGCATAGGGTGTTTTCGTGGGTCCCGTTTATTATTATGGTTATGTCATCGGCGTAGCCTACAGTGAAATAACCTTTATCATTTAGTGTTTTGATGAGGCTGTCTACTACTAGGTTCCATAGAAGCGGTGAGAGGACGCCCCCTTGCGGGCAGCCCTTAGCGACGATGGCCCTCGTAGTTTCATTGACTGTAACTTGTACAGCTCTCAATTTGAGCATGTTGGTGATCCAGCCACTCAGGGTCGAGTCTATGTTGTGTCTGTCTAGGGCCGTGTTTATGTTGCCGAACATGGTTTTGTCAAAGGCGCCTTCAATGTCAATGAAGACTGCCAGTGCTGAGCATTTGTGGTCCACTGCGCATTCAATTTTAGAAACCACGCTGTGCAGCGCTGATTCTGTTGACTTGCCTGTGGAGTACGCATGCTGTTGTTTGTGAAGTGGTTTTGCCCGGAGAGGTCCGTCTCGGATGTGCCTGTCACAGAGTCTCTCGAGGGTTTTCAGAAGGAAGGATGTGAGGCTTATGGGCCTATAGGCCTTGGGTTGTGTATAATCGGTCTTGCCAGGTTTGGGTATGAAGATGACTTTCACCTCGCGCCATGCGAGAGGTATGTGTCTAAGTGCTATGCAGGCTCGGTAGGTCTCCACCAGCCATGGTGTTAGATAATCTACCCCCCACTGCAGTAGGGCTGGGAAGATGCCATCCAGCCCTGCCGACTTGTATGGCTGAAAGGTGTCAATAGCCCACCTTACTCGGTCTTCTGTTACTATGGTGCAGGCTCTAGACCAGTCTTGATCCGTTGGGGTCCATTCTGGTACAGCATCCCAGGTTCTGTCCTCTAGGACTCTACAGTTTGGGAAGTGAGTCTCGAGAAGGACCCTACTGGTTTCATGGTCAGTTATTGTGTATGAGTTATCGGGTTTCTTTAGCGCGCCAAGGGTTCGGTCCTGGTCGGTTGATAGGATCTTCCTTACCCTTGCGGCTTCATTATTTGTCTCGATGGATTCGCAGAATTTACGCCATGCTGTCCTCCTGGCGGTTCTGATCTGTTTTTTGTATGTATATTGGGTCTCTTTGTACGCCTCCCAGTCTTCAGGGAGTCTAGTATTTTTGGCTCTGTTAAATTGCTTACGCAGCGCATCTCTGAGTTTACTAAGTTCAGCATTCCACCAAGGGTTCCTTTCGTTCTTGTTTCGTGGCGCTCTTAGTTTGCAGCATGCGTGGTATGCTTCAGTTAGGTATTCGGATAGTTTTGTCACGGTGTATTCTAATTGTGCCTGGTCTTTTATAGTTACTTGTGATAGGTGTCTGGTTAATAGGGAGGCCAAGAGGCGTTTGTACTCGGGGACATTAGTGCGCCTCGGGTTTCGCCTCGGTTCGGGTTTTTTAGTGTTGGTGATTAGTGTAAAGCGGATCCTTCTGTGGTCTGAGCAAGAAGGCTCGTCCGATACGTGCCAGTTTGTAATAAGATTCGTCGCGTTTTCTGTAGCAAGTGTTAGATCTATTATCGTTTGTCCTCGGACCGTGACCCAAGTGGGTTCCGAGCCGCGGTTAATGATGTTAAGGTTTTTTGAGCTCTATTTCCATCTTTACAAGGTGACTCGTCGCGCAAACTTTTGCTATGACACCAGTATATCAGTCTAAACCTACCAGAGGCGAAAATTTTCGTTGGTTATTAAAAATAATGTATCATTATCAGATGTTCCATACATTTTGGCTACATAGGCTTCCATCTTCGCACATTTGTTTGAAACAGCACATTATGTTTTTTTATGATCGACGAAAAATGTCTACGCTCGACTGACCGACGCGTATTATACATCTCTGCTTAAAGCCTCGTGCAGACTGGCGTGACGCGATAGCGCGACACGACTCTAACAAAACAATTTCTAAGAAAACTTCACGGTATAGGACAATTACCGGCGTCGCTTCGCGCCTGTCTGCCCGAGGCTTGACACTTCGGGAAATGCGTATTGTTATTATCATAATTATGCTCGATGCGTAATGTTAGAATTTGTTTTCCAGATTTGTGGGTGCCGAAGATAAGATCCTGTCGGCACTGGCGACGCACGGTCCGGTCACGGTGGCAGTCAACGCGCTCTCCTGGCAAAACTACCTCGGAGGAGTCATACAGTTCCATTGCGGGTAAGATGGCAACATTTCCTTATGTATACCTACACACGGCTACATATCAAGCTATACATTTCCAGTTTATGCTGATCTCGCATTTTATAGGATTTCCGTACAATGCGAGGTCAGCTTATAATGGAAATGTATAGCTTGCTGTGTAGCCGTGTATACCTATGTCGATCAACTTAGCCTATCGCAGTCCACGGCTGGACATGGGCCTCTCCCAGGCAGACAGCAGGGTGTTGCGGCGCAGCTTGGGATCCTGGGGTCCTCCGCCTTCCGCATCCAGTTTGCCCCAGACTGCTTTTTAAGGCTCCGTGCACGAAAAAAACTCATTTTCGTCAATAACTTATCTAATTGTAAAACAACTTAAAATAATTGAAACATTAAGTCTGCGTAAGTATAAAAGTACAGTTTACGTAGTGCTAAACCATTCGTGTCAGTCACAGCACCTTTTAATAGTTGCTTCACTTCTGCGCTCTCGAAAATACGGTTTATTTCGCCTTTGATTTACTTAATGAAGATATTGTATAATCATAAAATAAACTTTTGATTTTATTTCAAGGATAGCTGAAGACTAATGTGTGTTTTTTAAATTTCTTGATATGATTTGCTGAATAATAGGAAAAAAAGCATTACTGAAAGAGTTTTTAAAAAAATATGGTTTTTTCAACATAATTTTTCTGCTATATTTTGTATCGAGGTTGAAAAAAGTGGTTCCGCCACATGCAAGTAGACCATATAACGATGTTGATGATATTTTTAAATGTTCAAAATCAAAAGTAGTTTCTTTGTAAAAAAGGGATCAAACGTCAGTCTCGCGTCAAGTTTCGAAAAACTTGCTGCGAATATTTGTGATTTTCCATGAATACTTAATTTATTTGAAAAATCCCTTTCCACCACATGCAAAACAAAGAACTCAACTTTTCAAATCACAAATAGTTTTGTTTAAATTATTTTTCCTTTTCTCAGAACGAATGAACAAAATTAATCAAAATCAGTCGATTTCGTGCACGGCCCCTTAAGACCGTCGTCGGTTCAAACCGTCGGTACAGTACAACTATGCCTCTCGGTATACTTCGTGTTTCGTCACTCGTCGGATTTCTATCAATAAATTACATTAAGTTAAAAGAGTATTAACAACTACTCTCAAAGTCGATTGAGAGCGTCCGGTCTGCACCAAGTGCAAAGGGCAACTGATAGAAATCCGACAACTGACGAAATACGAAGTTTGCCGAGGGACATTAAGGAAATAGTTGTACTGTACTTTAATTTATTACATGTCATAAAACGACAAGGCCTACTTGTATTTGTGACAGTTATACAGTGTTATTTGTAAAACACTAACAACCTCTTAAGGGGTCATTGTACTCATCAATATGAACTACTTTCACTATGGGACCAAATTTGAAGTCGCGAAAAAATATCAGCTGTTCCCTACATTTTGACGAGATATGCGAATATAAATGTAGGAAACAACTGAATTTTTTTTCGCGATTTCAGCGTTCTTGCTCTTCGTTCATGCTTTAATCTTCATATGTATAATTCTTCGGTACGTGTGTTTGTCACCTAACTCCTCCTAAACGGCTGGACCGATTTGAATGAAATTTGGTCGGTATATTTGAGTGGGTCCCTGGATGGTTTGAAAATACAATTGGACCCGGTAGGTGACGCTGTTTGGGCAGGACAACGTCTGCCAAGTCCGCTAGTTTAATATATATTTTTTCCATATCATTAACACTACTCGTAGTGTCGCCATCGTACTCGGAATTGTTGTCAACAGTGGATAACAATTACGAAATGGACTGTACCATTCATGCATCTATAAATATCCATCGAAACCATCATTCTGAACCTAAAGCAACTCTTTTGAAAATGGCTCTTTTATTCAAAGTAGTTTAATTATAATTAATAAAATACTAACTACATAATATCTTTATCTAAATATTTCCAACCTTGACTTGACGTGTTTCCTAGCCAGTCTAGCAACCCACAACGTAAATATCTAAATAAATAGTCTTTGACATTACGTAAGCATTGCGAGGTTAGAAATTTTACCCATATTGATGGGTAAAACAGCAGTCAAAACATACTTCATGAAAAGTGATAAATTGTTAATTTTTGTTAGAAACTATGTTTTGAATTTCTTTTTCGGTTATGAATGAGTGTTATGAGGCGTGCACTTTTGGATTTTCAAACTACATATATGTTTATTTCTCTCCTTTCAGAGGCTCTCCAATGGAACTGAATCACGCAGTACAACTAGTCGGCTACGACTTATCAGCTGACGTACCATTCTACATAGCTAAAAACTCTTGGGGGAAAGACTTTGGCAACGCTGGCTACCTCAACCTGGCAATTGGCACAAACATCTGCGGGTTGGCAAACGAAGTTGCCACAGTTGATGTCAAGTAGTAATAAATGGTGATTATGAGACATTTTTTTTAATAATAGACAATGATTAGTGTGTTTGTGGTCTATATGATGGACGATAGATTGGTCTGAATAGAATGAGGCATTATTTTGTGCTATTTTTTTTTGTTTTTTAAATTTTGTGGCAATTTTCACTCTGATTAATAAATTGTCTCTGTGTTGGCTTACAATTTCGTCAACAAACTTTGTCAGTGTTGCCATTTTTTTGTTTTATTAAGTTACCAAATTTTTTATATTTAGCTTACTTGGAGGTGTTGAAACCAAAATTTTGTTTACAAAACGGTTTTGCTTTTAACACAACAGCCGTACAGTTAACCGCAATTCAGTGGTTCGACATTGACAGCGTGCCTTAATGTCGTAGCACTAAGGACGATTTTCGTGTTGTAATTGATTGTAAAAGAGGAATCTGAATGTAGAACTGACCATATTGTATATCTTGCCTTTTTACTTGCAATAATATATTTTAAGTTTTTAGTACGCTTCATCATAAGAGTCAAACTGTTATAACAGGGTAATGTACAAATGGGTGGATGAACTCTTGCAGAAGTTCATACCCATACACCGTAAGGATTATTTCTGCTTGTAGCGCTCGGCGGCTATAGAAGCGGGGCGGTAACGGAAGTGGTCATCGTGCTCACGGGATTTTGTTTTCAAACTGCTTAGATATGAACTTCTACAAGAGTACTATAGGTATACTGCCTAACCCTTCGTGTATTAAAGGCGTCATGTTATTTGTTGTGTACAAATAGTATTTTATAGTTTATGTTTTATTATAGTTAAATTTTTTGACAACTTTTAATGAACCTTAAAGTGAAGAAGGAGGAATAAAGCAGAAATATTATCCTGTCATAAATATTATTGAGCCTTAGAAAGTGCTTTGGGAGCCGTTGGTCCCGGCTGTCATTCGTGGATCTTTGACAGTGTTTACGAGTCGTCAGAAGCCCGAAAGTCGGACAACCAGTCTTACCAAGGGGTATCGTATTACCCAGTTGCTGGGTTGTGGAGGTCAGATAGGCAGTCGCTCCATGTAAAATACTGGTATTCAGCTGCATCCGGTTAGACTGGAAGCCGACCCCAATATAGTTGGGAAAAGGCTAGGCAGATTGATTAATTGAGCTTTAGTGAGCGATTGTCCCAGAGCACCCTAATTGCGAAACACACGATCAATCACAATCCGTTTAATTTTGACAGTTCAATAACATTCATTGCGCTATTTACGTTGTTGAGCAGACAAAATTTTCGAATATATGAAGCAAGGGATTAGCAATATCATTCAAAATGATTCAGATTGTGATTGATCGTGTTTCGAAATAAGGGTGCACATGATTGACAGAGACGACGAACTTCAAACCCGAATTTTCTGAAACTCGATATTACATTTGATACAAGATTAACTAAACCTGTTTTACAGTCCGTTCAACCGATTTAGACTTCTATTGCGTTGGCGACATGACAAATGGCAGCTGCAATAAACAGTTGGTATTGTAACCACTTTTTTGCTTTTAATGCCATCCTTTTTACAGTCCGTTCAAACGATTCTGACTTCTAAACCGTATACAATTTGTGAGGGATTTATCTATTAAAATAACCCATGGATTACGGTCGGTTTTATTTGACACAACTGTTAGGAAAAAACTCCATAGCAAATTGGTAGCAGAGGTCTCTACCGTCTACGGTTTAGAAGTCAGAATCGGTTGAACGGACTGTAAAAAAGATTTGTTTTAATGTCTAATCTTATTTCAAATGGAGTATAGAAGATTATATATTAAGATGTTATTATGTATACTTATAATATTATTAGCGGTTATTGTACCCATAAGTTGTGCAACTTTGGACATTCCAGCTAGTTTTAATTACCCTAGTTTACGTAAAATATGTTATTTTCTTTTGCATTTTATTTAGATACGTATTGTTGTTTTTTTATTTATAATATATATTTTTAAATTTGTTTATCTAGAAGATTAAAAAGTTGTTTTAGTTAAAAACTTTAGAAAAAGGAGGAATTTTGGCCTTCAATATATCCGGTCCCAGGTATGGGTAAAAAAAAACATAATAATGGGAAAAACAAGTGACTCGGCTTCGTTATTTTTTTGTGTAAGGTATTTTTTTTTATGTTAAGAATTATTATGATAGACAATACGAGTAAATACTTTTTTTTTTGTGATTTAAGTAAACATATAAACAGGCAGCTACTAAAGTAGATTCTATGTTAAAAATTATATCTCAATTATAAAAAAAATAAGTACTCGAATATTTTTTATTAGGTTTACCTTGAAAACTTGTTAAGTATACTTAATAAAATTAAAATAATATGTGCCTTAGATATATTACCGGACAATATTGTTGTTGTATTGGAATATTTTTGTACAAAGTATATAATTAAACTATTAAATAATAATAAGTGCCAAATAGCAATATATAGAAGAATACTCAATATAAATATAGACAAAAGGTGACTACGTTGTCTAGATTTAGAGAAACTAGGGGGCTGGTTACCATAGACTATGCCATAGACGTATAGCCGATCAAGACAGACAAGAAGAGACAAAAAACGATGGGTCTGCGAAATATACATTCTTTTTACGTTTTTTTTTGTAAGTTGCACTTGATCATAATTCAATTCGCGATAATTGTGATAAAATAATTACAATCATTTTAAACATTAATATAGTTGTCCAAATTATATTTCATAGATTTGTCGTGAAAATATGACGACTTGCAGCTTGCAAAAATCGTAAGAAATTTTGAATTTGGCGGACTGGGTACTCGTACATTGAAGGAATCGCCTTAACTGTTAATCTTGACTTGTACTGCACATTAACTGCCCTGCGAATGATAAAGCGAACCGTCCACCGAGAGACTTTTCTTGCTTGGTGGAGCAAAGTGAAAGTACTCGAACTAATATCAAATTGTAAACAAGTATTTGAATAGATTTTAGGGAGTTTGTTTATAAACGTTGCTTAGAGACGTTTAAACGTCAAAATTTATGGTCGAAAAGTCGCTAATCATTATTTAACTTTAACCAATGTTTATAAATAAACGCGTGCAGTAAGCGTTTCGTGATCAGCACTCATTTATCCAATGCCGGATTATTGGATTTCTATAGCAAATGTCAGCTAGCTAGTCAGAAATAATTTTAACACAGTTTTGCAAACTAGAAAACTTTATTAGTTTACCTACTCGTAGAATCGGAGACTGCAGAACGACAACGATCAATGCGCGCGCTCTGTCATCCGGCACTTTTGTATAAAACCTGCCGGATTACAGAGTTGGAGACGGATGTCTATGGTAGGAGAGCTAAGTTAGAAAACGCCGGACTACTGGACGTGTCGGATTAGTGAGCGCCGGATTACCAAGCGCCTATTTGTAGTTGTCTTATTTTCTCCGCCGGATGTACACGTTTACTAAAAGAGGGTCCAATTATTGTATACAAAGACCCAGTGATATACAATGTTGCTTAGAAAATTATAAGGTGATGGGTTCATAATTATATTGTTCTTATTGTTACAAAAGCATACAATTATGCAAGGTTTTGCTCAGCCAATAATTCAATACAGGGTGTTTAACACCGGCTCTACACGCTTGTCCCAACGCCACTCGACCAACACCTATCCCCAATGTTGGCCAGTGGTATTTTCTCGAACCACAGGGGGCCTACCACCACCTCTAAAAGCAGTATTATTTTAATATTACTTAAGTGTGGGAAAGAGATGAAGCTCTACAGGACGTATGGCACCATCTCTTTCCCCCACTGAAGTAAGATTAAAATAATACTGCTTTTAGTGGTTGTGGTAGGCCCCCAGGTTGGACGAGTGGGGCCAAAAGTTGGACCAACGTGTGGAGTCGGCGTTACAGAAAAACTTTTTCCATAATGCAGTTTCCAAATGTTTTATCGTGTTGCGAGGACATTTTTTATGAATAATTAGTTAATAAGCTAGTGCCATTTTGAAGTACATAATATGTATGTATATTTTGCCAAAAGTAATTTTGTTAATAAATGTAGGTACTGTAGAGCTCTGAACAAAGTGCCTTAATTAAATATCTTAATACTTTAATAAATAAAAGGCTGTTTATAATAAGTTATGTTTTTTTATTACAAAACCTTTACGACACTCATGTGACACAACTAATCTTTTGATTTTTTTTAAACCTAATGCATGTTTTTCGCGATTGAATCAGAAATAAAGAGATCCGCAGATGTACTGTTTGTTATATCCCTTATATCCCGATATTTCTAACTGTGCGCCTGTCAATGTCAAAATATTAATGTCTTTAAAAAAATACAGAAGGAACTAAACGTAATAAACTTAAATAAATTTAATGTTAAATCTAAAATAACAGAATGGCTCATTCAGCAGGACTATATTAAAACAGAATTGTTATTAACTTACATCGCTTGACATATTACTAATAAAAATAAAAATAAAAGTAACAACAGCACAAACATCCACTTATATCTAATATATACACATACACACACACACACGCACACACACCCACCCGCCCTCATACCAACACACATATACACACACCTACCCTCACATTCAAACAGCACAACACAATACAAACAGACTTTATATTATCATATTTTATCTTAATTAAATTTAATCACAAAAGCAGGAAGTTTCCACTAATCTTAGCCACTAATGTTTAAACAGATAATGTTGTTTGCCATGTAATGATAACATAGAATCGACACTATTTCACTAATTCACTTGTAAAGGGTACAACTTAAATTGCACAACCATCTGACCGAACACTGTCTCTTAAGATACAGGCCTCCTAGTTTGAGAGACAGGGTTTATATTTTTGTAATATAGATTTTTGTAGCCTTCACGTTTGTACAATCAATTATGTATAATTTTAGTATATCTACTACTGTGTTCAACTTGTGTCTATGTATTATTTTTTGAATAAATAAACATTATTTATTTATTACAGTGTATGTAGGTTTCAATTGTAACAATAACAACTTAACGAATAATAAGACAGAACTGTGGATGGAAACAAGGTAACCGACATAGCCCGAAGAATTGCCAAACTTATGTGGCAGTAGCCATATTGATCGCAGAACAGATCAATGAACAGAGAACAGAGGCCGAAAGATTCTGGAGTGGCGATCGCGTACCGGAAGACGTAGCGGTTGAAGGCCTCCCACAAGATGGACCGATGACCTTGTAAAGGCCGCAGGAATCCGCTGGACGCGGGAAGCACAGAACTGGTCGAAGAGGCGGTGCTTGGGGGAGCTCTATTTTCAGCATTGGCCGTCTTTCGGCTGAAATGATGATGATGATGAATTACGCGCGTAAAGGCGCCGCTCCACAGCGGCCCACGGCTCATCTACGCACGTGACTACACATTTCTACTGAACCCTGGAAAACAGTCGTGATTTTGTGTTAGCTTAGCTTTGCTTTGTATTAACTGTTAAGGCGGAATCGTCCCCTGCGACCAATGGCCACTCTACGCAAGGATGCGTGGCTGGCAAACAATGAAACAAATGATCCGCGCAGTTAGGCTGATATCAGACACTTCACACGAGAGTTTCGGTATCGAGCAGTGGTGGCCCTGGCCCAGTATGTAACAGCCCCGATTTACGAGCTGTACTATGCGAGCCAACTAAGAATGGGACTGTCAAGACGCCATTTTGTTGCCATTTTGACAGTTTTGCAGTACTTTATCTGTCAGGAACGGTCAGGAAAGTACTGCTATCGTGTGAAGTTGGCAACAAGCGCGATCCCATTCTTAGTTGGCACGCATAGTACCTAGGTCGCTTTAGTTTGCGCAAATAAATTCGGGTCCTTCCCCGTAGTCAAACTAGTTTGTCCAACTGATTTGACTACAAGAAATAATTTTCCCCGTGGTCAAACTTTATTGATATTGTAACTTTTTAGCACGCTGTATGCATGCAGTTTATGTATGTACAGTCAAAGATGAAACTAATGTCATTACGTCGTTCACAATAATTGTTTTCCTTTGTTGAATTTCAACTTATTCATAATCAAAAATGGATATGAAATATGTGAAACGTAAACGTGGTATAGTTTTACTCTACGATGGGCGGCAGTATTACAGATGGCGTACCTACAAAAATGGGAACGTTTTCTGGGCATGCAGTCGTCTGAGAAAAGATAAGTGTCGAGGGTCTATCACTGTGAAGGTATAATTAGTGCCGTCTTTTCATGAACCTACTATGTATACATGCTCGGCACAAACGAGCCAGCTATTACTGCCGCTGCTGCAAATGTGGCGGTGGCGCACGATTGCCACTGGTATTCGGAAGCCTAGTTTGAGGAAGGATTTACTCCTAGGTGTTCTGTTGGTAGAAGTAGAACAAAAAATAGAACAGCTGGTAACGACTCAGGAGATCCCAGGGAGCATGACAGTGGTGGCGTGTCGCGGACACTGCTGTAGCGTGTGGCTGCCATCTGCCACACGTGTGCGGTGGTGGCCACCCGATACAGCAGTTTTCAACACCGCACAACCAGCCACCGGTGGCTGTCGCCTCTGTGGTCGGTGGCTCGTTTGCGCCGAGCCTTAAGGAGTTTTATTTATTTGTATTTTTTATTATTATTTAGAATGAGAACATAGTAAAAAATACTGAACACATCTGTATTGCTGATCATAGGAAAAATGAGATTGATATTGTGGTTGATCAGTTACGAGAAGAAGTGGTTACCAGCAATGTCCCTATTCCAACTGCTTATAAAGAGAAGAAGAAGATTACGAAAAATTGTGTCACATTACCATCCTTTGGCAGTGTGAAATCGGGTTTATATAATAATCGTAAAAAAACATGCTTCATTGATTTTAAAGAGGCAACAGTTCCCGATAACTTGCATTCATTTCTCTTGGCTGATTATGTTACCGAAACAAGACGGATCATGATTTTTTGCTCAGAAAATAATAAGGCAAGAATGGTTCAGTTGCAAGAATTTTTTGGTGATGGCACTTTCTATAGTTGCCCAAATGGGTTTACACAATTATACAGCATCCATGCGGCTTTAGACACATCAACAACCACAACGCACGTGATTCCAGTTGCTTATGCACTAATGACCGATAAAACGGAAGAATCATATGAAATCTTATTCTCTATGTTACATTCTCAAATACCCGAATGGGTACCAAAAAAATTTCACTCCGATTTTGAAATTGCTGCCAGCAATGCTATTTCATCGATTTTCACAAATGTTGAGATAATAAAATGTTTCTATCATTTTACAAATTCACAATGGAAAAAGGCCAAAAAACTTAAAATACAAAGCAAAGATGGAAAAAGAGTGGTCGGATTATGTGCTGCACTCGCTTTGCTGCCGGAAGAAAAAATTGATGAAGGTTGGGATTATATACAATCTGATTCTCCTAAAACACCAAAAATTTTAAAATACCTTCAATATTTCGAGAATACATGGCTAAAAAACAAATCATTTAGAATACAATGGTCCGTATACGGACAAAGGCATCGAACTAATAATGTTGTAGAGAGCTGGAATGCACAACTTAATAAATTTATGAAAAGACATAATCCAATAACAGTTTCTCGTTTGCTCAAAACATTATTAGACAAAGAAAGCAATTCCTCCGAAGAACCGTCTCCTCGCCAGCGTCGAACAGAATTAATATATAGAGACGAATTCATTCAAAAATGCCAAATGCAGTTAATACACGATGAAATAGATGTCGGCTATTTTTTAAATAAATTGAGATAGAATATTTTTTTATGCTATAAGAACGGCAACAAGATTATTAGTTCGGTGCCGTTCCCATACACGTACCATTCCGCGATGAAACTATTAGTTTATTTTGAGCAAGGTTTTCTCTACATATTTATAATATTGGTCATTTGATTGTGTTTTATTTAGGACTTTCTGATAATCCCAACCTTTTATTAATGTTTTGGGAAGAAGTGGCCCAGAAGTACAAAAAACCCAATACGTGTTTCTGTTTTTCTTTGTTTTTTTAGAGAGGTGCGATGCTATGCGGTAATAGAAGCGCAACGGTGCCTCCGTGGTTTTTACAGAGATTTACCATTGAGTTTGGCCTTTTTCCATTGAGAATTTGTGAAATGATTGAAACCGATGATAAAAACCATCTTGGTTTCTAGAATTAATGTATTTGCAGCTGCAGGTACAAAGTCCAAATGAACTTTCTTAGAGGACCATTCTGGTAACTGTGATTTAATAATATGGAACATTATTATATAACTTCGAACAAATTATATTACGGTTTTAATTGTAATCATAACTGTACATTAAGTTGTCAAACTTTATATACAGGGAGGATCATTTGAGTAGTTTGACCACGGGGAAAGTTCCATGGTGAAATTTCCTTGTAGTCAAATCAGTTGGACAAAATAGTTTGACTACGGGGAAGGACCCATAAATTCATCACCACTGCTTTCAAAACGGTGAAGGAAACCGGTATGTCTTTAATTAGAACCAAAAATTCGAAGACATTCACATGTGACACTGACATCTACCAACCTGCACTGGGTCTGCGTGGTAATTACAGTCCACTCCTTCTCACATAGAGGAGGTGTCCCAGCAGTGGGAACATTAATAGGCTGATTCGCTGTATATTTTTGTTTCACTCCATTTTCACAAGACAACGAATTTGCTCATTGCATTTCGATCATTCGGTAGGCGAGTGACCTGAAAGATGTCGGGGGCCGAAATCAAACGTCGTTGGATCGGTTCATATGTATTGGTCACTTTTGATTCATTTTGTGATCAGACGTTTCACTTCTAGTGAAAGATGCCGAATGAAAGACGAAAATGAACAAAATGTAGAGCGTTTGATACTCTACTTGCACATCCTACGTAGCAGTCGATCGTCCACTGCTTAGTCGCCCCTTAGACTGCCTGTCCACTGGAGCGGAGAGGAGAAAAGAGGAGCGATGTGCCAATATTAACCAATAGAATCTTGACTCCGCCCTTGAGTTTAGATTTGATTGGTTAATAATGGCACATCTCCGCTCCTCTCCTCTCCTCTCCGCTCCAGTAGACAGCAAACCTGGAGTCCCGCCTGTCCCGCGTACCACAGATCTTCTTCTTCAATCGGTCCCTCATTACTGAGGATCGTGGTCACTGGACCCCTTTAAACGAACAAACTGCCTCCATCGGTCCCGGTCCAAAGTTGCCATCACCACCTGTTGAAACTTGCTTGAGGACGTAGCTTCTTTTACTTGGTCGGACCATCGTGTTGGCGACCGGCCTCGTGCTCTCTTTCCTTCGGTATTGCCAACAATGACCAGTTTTTCAAGGTTGCTATCTCCCCTTCGCATTATGTGGCCAAAATATGTTAGAATACGCTGTAGGCAAATTGTAGACAATCGGGTCTTGATGTCGAGTTGGGAAAGGATAGACACGTTTGTGCGTTTGGCTGTCCATGGAATTCGGAGCATCCGCCTCCAACACCACATTTCGAATGCGTCTATCCTCTGTCTGTACCACAGATAATATAATACTATGTACAGATACCCAGTCCATACAAAGAAATGAGACCTCCCTAGTCGGGCTATTGACTGGCTAAATGTACTATTATGACAAATTGAGTAAAACGCCATCTATTGCAAAGAGCCCTAAACAAAAATGTTTTATCTTTTTTTGTTGAAAATACGAGATTTATGAGTTACAATAGATAAATCAGCATTAAACAAGGAAGTTTTGATTTTTACTAATCTTACTTCAGCCAAAATCTTCCGTTTATCGCTTTTTAGTGACTGTTAATTTCATAATTGTTACCTATGCTGCCATCTATGATCTTTTTTCAAGACTAATTATAATTTGTTAGAATTGGTACCCCATGCGCGTACTTACGCAAGTGAAACGCGTACATATAGAGTACGCGCGTAAAACGCCTCATAAAATCTTGCACAATAATTTAGTTGGCTATAGTATTTAGTGGCTATGATTATGTATGGTAAATGATGGCGTGCAGCATTTACTCTCTTTTGCTTACCAGTGAATAATTAAAAGGTTAAAAAAATACACACCTAATGATGTAAAAGCTAGTAGGAAAACTTTCAACCTAAATTGCTTCATTTATTTATTTCATTCCATTTATATCTACCTATATGAGGAAAAGTTCAATTTTAATTGGTTTTATTGAAGTTGACAATGAATATTAATTTAATATGTTAGTTGGTACCTTTGTGCGGTTTGTATAGGTACTGGCAAACGTTCTTTTAGAAAATAACAGTACTCTATATTCAGTTATTTAAAATAGTTTGTTCCCTTTGTATTAATGCAGAACACTTTATTTAATTAATAAAAAATAAAAAAAATATTATAATAAAAAATGCTTACAATGCGTTGGGCAACTTTGATTATTTTTCTATTTATAATCACAGTTTTAAACATTGAATGGCTTACACTCATGAAAGACAACAATTTGACGAATACGATCAAAATAAATGTAAAAGTTTTAGACGTGGCTAAGTTGAGATTCGACAGTTACTTGAGAGATTTTAATAAAACTTACAACTATGAAGAGTATAAGAGGAGGTTCAAGAATTTTAAGGTAAGATTTTTTCTACTTTATATATTTTTGGGCGTTTTTGTTACGGACTGCTACTGAAAAATTCTCTATAAACAATCCAAATATAAAGATAAATAATCGATTATTAGAAAAATATTGTATTATAATATGGACAAAAACCGGTCAAGAGCGAGTCGGACTCGCGCACCGAGGGTTCCGTAAGGAGCTTCATTCGTATAGGTACCTAAATAGTTCGGTGCCCAGAAACTAGTCCTCTAAATTATATGAGCGCCCATACAACTCATCTTAATTGGCGTCAACTATATATGTATGCCGTATGGGGACTGGGGACACCCATTAATTTTTTTTTGTTTTTTTTTTTTGAATTTTTCCTTTATTCATGTGCTGTAAGACGTTGCTTTCTGCCAAATTTCGTGATTATAGGTCAACGGGAACTAAGTACCATATTTTCGACCCAAACCTATAGAGTACTTGCGATTGACCAAGAATTGTCAATTTGGTTAAAAGCAAGGACTTAGGTAAAGGAAGAAAGGGAAAATTCCGACAAATTAAAAACAATTGAAAATTAAGGTAAATTTTGACCTTCGAAACGAAAAAAGAACCATCGAAATCGGCCCCCCAATTACCCAATTTATTTTATTATTTATTTAAATTAACCAATTGAAAAAGATTGCCAGTCCATTGCTTCATAAGTTCGACAAAAAATATGGAGCAGATTTTTTTTGTCGAACTTATGAAGCAATGGACTGGCAATTTTTTTCAATTGGTTTCAATTTAAAATTGATCGTGCATTACGTAATTAGGGTGCGGATCTCATAAGGCAGATCTCATATCAAGTAGCCCCCTTTTTGCCATTATGTTTCTATCTAGCTGGTTCCCTTGAGCTACAGCAACGAAACCGACAGGTATCGACTTATTAACCGATATAGCTTATTGAACGTAGGTACTTGTCTTATCGAACGAAAATTTTCAATGTTACCTACATTGAAAATTTTCGTTCGACTGCCGCCACTAAGACAGAAATGGCATTTATCGGTTTCTATCCAGCCCCTTCGTTATTCTTTCACTTAGAGACCTGAATTTTTTATTGAAGATACTTACTCCTTTCAATGTACTTTTCAAATTATTAATTTATTTTCAAAAACCTTGAATAATATAGCAGAAATTACATTTGTAATTATTTTTCTATCAAACGGGGCTTTTTTACCCAACTACGGCAAAGCCAAAAGGAAGGGGTATGATTTTAGCAGTCTTTATCCTTAATATTTACCTACAAGTGAAAATCGCCCGCCAAATTAAAGTATTTTCAATGTACTTCCACAGGGATTAATGCGTTTGTTGTGATAAACATCATAATTAACGGTAAAAAAGGATCTGTTAACTTACCTACCTGTATGCCAAGTTTCATCCAGATCGGTTGTAAAATACGACCTGTAGAGGAGTACGTACAAACTGACACACGAAGAAAAATTTTTCCAGTTTATGTAGACACGCTTCGATCGCTACGCTCGCTCGGGCATATTCGAGTAAACGCCAAATAATTTTCTAATTTCAGGTATCTCTAAAGAACATTGCCAGATTAAATAGGCTAGAAAACAACACAGTATTTGGTTTGACAAAGTTCTCTGACATGTCGAAACAGGAATTCGCCGATCGTATGTTGCTAAGACCCTTTACGACTGTCACTGAGTGCAGAAACAGGACATTAGACTGTAGAAAGGCCTCTCAGGCAAATTACCAACCATTTACCAACAAAACATATGGGGGCAACATACCAAGATCATGTGATTGGTAAGTAAAGTACCTAACATAATACTGTTTTACTTTCCCTATTGATGAAAGTCTAACAAATCCAGCTATCTAATCACGCAACACATTTTCGTAAAGTATTCCGACTAATCCGTTTCATTTTGACAGTTCAACAATATTTATTGCGTTATTTACGTCGATAAGCAGATTTTTTAAGTGAAAACTTCTTTAGTGGCGTTGTGCTCTTTTTTGGGATGGATAAAAAATGTTAAACTCGCGTCAGGACACGTGACCTGCACCCTAATTACGTAATGCAAGATCAATTTTAAATTGAAACCAATTGAAAAAGATTGCCAGTCCATTGCTTCATAAGTTCGACAAAAAAAATTGAGCAGATTTTTTTGTCGAACTTATGAAGCAATGGACTGGCAATCTTTTTCAATTGGTTTCAATTTAAGATTGATCGTGCATTGCGTAATTGGGGGGCGGATCGAAAATTCGTAAGACGAAGGGAGAGTAGAAATGCACAACGTTAATGTTCAAGTTTTTGTTGACAGCGCACTCTGTTTTATTTTTTTGTTTTTCTCTTAAAGTTTATATCGACGCTTGAAAGGCGACATTGACTAAGCGACATAGGGCTAATTTTACAGGAGAACAGTTTAAAGTTTGACTTTTCAGAAATAAAATCATGTAAATTCTTGTAACCATTCCACAGGCGTAATTTTTACTGTTTTGGAAATCTTATTTTATCATCTACATTGTGGTATATGCAACTATTCAGAAATACTATTATTTCAAAAGTTAAGTGTCGGTTAGTAAATTTTACCAGAAAATTGAAACCGCAAAAATATACTAACCGACACGGGTCGATCTAAAAAGTACAGTAAAAATGTAATAAAGAGAAATTATATCGAATTGACATCAGAGCAAAATAACCTAACCAGAATCAAAAAGGTTGCGAAATAGAGACATTGAATATAGCTAATAGATATCTAAGGCCGCTTGTAAAATTATTAAAGGTACTGCTTAATCAAATAAAACGAGAAATACAAATCAACAGGCACCAACAGGTTTTTGTTTTTTAAAGGGCTTATTTTTTAACTAAACGCCATTTAGCAGAAAAATAAAATGAGTTAAAATGACCTAGATGATAACTAAAAATCTTCTTTGTCAGGAAAAAAACATACCATACCATAAAAATATATTGCCAAGGGCAGCGTAAAAATTGACCAAGGGCTAAAGTTGCATATTACGATTAGGACAACCACCATTTCTTAAAAAAAGTAAAAAATTTCGTCGCTAAGTAAACAAAAAAAAGTGAAAATTCGTAAAATCCAAAATGCTGAAGCGACATCAAAAGTCGTCGTAGGAAGACGTAAGTGCGACCAAGCGACGCAGAAAAATCAGGCGGTTCGAACTATGTATGTAACTCAATATGGCCCAAAATGTCGCTAAGTCAATCTTGCCTTTCAAGCGTCGATATAATTTTGAAACCCCTCAGGTACCTGTACAGATATATGGGTAGGTATATTGTTTGAATAACATTATTACATTGTAATAATTGAAAAATCATCGACAAAAATAATTTGAGGGTATAAAATTAGCCTCAAATGTCAAATAAAAGACATTTTTAATGTGATTTAAAAGAATTCCTAAAAGTTGGCAACGTCGTAAATACTTAGCTGTCAAATATTTGCCTGTTTTGATTAATTTGGACATAATTAATACTATAGGGAAATAAGAAATGTGGCTAACTAGCGAACTAGAATATTGATTATGAAATGCAATATCGTAACACCGAATATTTAGTTTTAGATGTAAAAAAAGTATTTGGAAACCTTCTAAATTAATGCTTTTTAGGGTTCCGTACCCAAAGGGTGACAAACGGAACCCTATTCATAAGCCTCTGCTGTCCGTCTGTCTGTCAGCGAGCTCTATCTCATGAACCGTAATAGGTAGGCAGTTGAAAATTTCACAGATTGAGCATTTCTATTGCCGCAAGAGCAACAAATAATAAAATTAAAAAATAAAGGGGGGTCGCCATACAATAAAATTAAATTTTGAAAAAAAAATAATCTGTCCCTGGCATGTGGGGTATCATTGTCTAGAGCTCATCAAGTAGAAAATAAATATAATTTTTATTTGTTTTTATCTTCAAAAATGATGAATTAGGGGGCTGTAGAAGTTGTCTGTTTTAGACCATTTTTGTACGAGCTCTATCTCAACAACTAAACAAATTAGGAATTTGAAACTTGTGTGTATCATGTACCATATACTGTTTATAATCAACAAATACTAAAAACGTCGATTAATAACGTATTTTATATAATATGGGCGATTTACTGCAACTTAAAAATAATATTTTGTATTTCATGCTAATATTATGCGATATAAATTCCACAGATAACTATTTACTAGTCGGAGTAATGACATGGAATTAGTAAGTACCTACTATCATGGCAGCATATACTATTTCGATCATTTAAATTTCGATCATCCAAAAAGGTCTACAAAATAAGCTCTCTTCAAAAGATTTTAAAACCGGCCAGTATTTTTTGAGTTTAAGAACTTTATCGACTTTTTTCAAAGTATCCCTAGACGGTGTTGATGTGTGTACTCGTACCTCATGTTAAAAAAAACTACACTGCAATAGACAATAATATTCAGTAACATTGAAATGAATGGTGGTACATACAGGGTAGTATTCAGTTACCTTAAACCGTTGTGGATACAATTTCATATTGAGAAAACTTATTTGTGTAAAAATATTCAGCCACGGCGGCCAATCTCAATGGAGACTAGCCTTCGGCGTGGGAGATATTATAGTGCACAAGTGTATGCACAGACACGAGTGCACTCTCTCTTCCCTCACTCTCATAGTCCGATGGGATGTGTAAAAATAATTTTTATTTTCGCTTGAGTTTAGATTTCGATATTTTTTTTTGTTGGTACATTGGCGTGTGCTAGCTGTCATTATGGCAAATATATTTTATTTAATGTTTCGTGTTGAGTAATGTAAAATATTTGCATACTATTGTATAGAATCAAGTTTTTTTTCGTAACTGAACAGACAGCTGCGCTGCTGGCGAGTTTGTTGCGCCACTTCTTCTTTCCAGCAAAAGCACTAGGAAGTGGTGAAGGGCGGGCGTTTTTGGGGGACTGTCTTATGTAATTTTGACGTTCGAAAAGTGCTGATTCTCAGCCTAGTTTGAATAAATGACTTTTGAATTTGAATTATTACTATCAAAAATAACGTAATACCTGTATTGACGGAATGTTGTAATTAAAATTTGGCGTACTACTTACATTCTATTTTGTACAACATAGTCTGATGTAGCAAGAGAAATCCTTTTATTTATAAGTAACTAGCTTTACCCGGCCCGGCTTCGCACGGTTAGCACTAAGTACTTATCTACGGCGCACCTACCTTTCCTAATTACATATTTCTACCTAATTACCTACCCTACCTACCTACCCTAACTGCTACCTAACCTAACCTACCTACCCTACATATCTACCTGCTTACCTACCACATATACCTATTTCAATCAATCAATCTTCCTAGCCTTTTTCCCAACTATCTTGGGGTCGGCTTCCAGTCTTACCGGTTGCAGCTGAATACCAGTATTTTACATGGAGCGACTGCCTATCTGACCTCCACAACCCAGTTACTGTTACAACACATATACCTATTTATACCTACTAATACTATGTTAGTAGCAAATAAAAAACTTTGAATTTAGTTAATGCATGTTACTAAAATAAATGAAATAAACTTCTACACCTATAATTTAACACAACAACATTTTTTCATTAAAATTAGACAATTTCTTTACAAATCTTTATGTTTTTTTATAGCGCCTCTGTTGTTACCTTTATACTTTCGTATTACAAAAATAGTGTTAAATCTTGTACGACATGGTATGGAACCCTTCGTGTGCGAGTCTGACTCGCACTTGACCGATTTATTTAACACCTAAAACGGTTACAGCATTTCAATGTAACAATTGCAATTCATTATTAATATTCTAGTTCGCTAGTTAGCCACATTTCTTATTTCACGCAAATATTTCACAGCTATTTGCGACGTTGCCCACTTTCAGAATGCACACTCTTAAGTATTCAAATAATCAAATCAATTTGTAAGTAACACTACCAATTGGCTTCCACAGGTACCTACGAGCTACGTTTTCTGATCCATTGTTTTTTGAAGCAGACCTTAACTAATTAAACCATCATCAGCGTATTAGCTATTCACTACTGGGCAAACGCCATGTGGCTCGGTCCTCTAGGGTCTCGACGCTACTGTATGAACTGAATGTCTTAGGGCCTTATTATACTACATAATATATTGCGAGCGGAACGGGTGCGCAACGGACACGCGGCGCAATGCGACAGTGAGATAGTGTGAGTGTGGTGTCAGTGTGTCAGTGTGTCGCGACACTCGCGACGTATTCGCTGCGTGCCCGCTCCGCTCGCAAACCACTAGTGTGATAAGAGCCTAAATGTTTGAATGTCTACTGTCTGAATGTTTCAGGAGAAAGAAAGGTGTCGTAAAGCCGGTCTTAAATCAGAAGCTTTGTAATGGATGTTGGGCCTTCAGCATCGTTGGAGTCCTGGAGTCGATGGCCGCAATACAGTTAAAAGATTACAAGAGTAGGAGTATACAGGTACCAACTCTTCTTCTTTTAAGGCTCGTGCAGACTAGCGCGTCTCCGGTAATTGTTCTACCGTGCAGTTTTCTGAGAAATTCTTTTGTTGGAGTCGCGTCGCGCCTGTCTGCACGACGACGCTTTAATCTCGTCCCACCAGGGCTCGGATAACGGTAGGTATATTTTTCGAAACGGTTTCGTCTTACACACCTAAGAAACGATTTCTTTCGGTTACGTTCGAACGGAACGTTAGATATAAATACGTTTTTGAAGAAGAACATGTTTTTTTTTTTTGCGTTGATCGATAGGAAACTCGCAACCCAACAAGCGCATTGGAATCAAAGATGTAATGAAATGATGATAAGGTACAATTTAACCAAACAAATTCATGCTTATCGGAGCACGCCGATTCTTTTTTTCGGAATAAACGTTCTCATTTCCTTTTCGTTCCGAACAAAATGTTGTACAAAAAACTGTTAGAAACGTTTTAAAACCGTTAGTTAAAATAACGTTTCCGAGCCTTGCGTCCCACGCCAACGAACTATGTAAGAATAGGTCTTCACCTCAACCAGATATTGTAGCTCAACTTGGGAAGGACCTTTGTCCAACGCTGTCATGTCATGTGATAGGCTTTTTTTTTTTTTGGCTGGCTAATCATCAAATGACTTCTCCCGTTCTGGGCGGAGCGGAAGGGCGTGTCAGACTCTTACTGACTAAAACCCACCCGTGTTCCTTCCCTTGCCTGTTCGTTGCCAGGGGCCACGGTCTCCCCTTTGGACCTCCCGCAACCCTGGCAGGCATCGACCCTAGCGGACCCCGTCAATTGTGCTGCGCGCGTGGAACACGACGCGCCGTCAACCCGGGCCTGGTCCTAATCGGACGGCGAGCTACCCATAACTCTCCGCCTACGATGGCCGGAAATTGGCTCGCGATTCCAGTCGCCCAGGGTGTCTCCTACGGCGGCGGTTAGGGGCGCGAGGGCGCAACATGTGTCTCTCCCTCGCGCGCTCTGCCTCCTCCTTCGCGAGCATTACTGCTTCGCAGAAGGAGGTGACGGCTTGCCATGCCCTCTCGCTCCGTACCATGGCCTGAACCAGGGCCGGACGCGAGAGGGCACTGCCGCCGATCGCCTCCACAAGGACAGGCGGTGCTCCGCCCAAGGCGGGCAGACCTCCACCGAGTGCTCCACCATGTCCTCCGGGCGATCCACACAGTGGTGACATCCGGGCGTTTCCTCCCGCCTTATGCGAAACAGGAACCTCCTGAAACAACAGTGTCCGGTGAGGACCTGCGTCAGGCGGAAAGTGAGGACGCCGTGGCGCCTCTCTAGCCACTCCTCAAAGAGGGGGCTTATCGCCGCAATTGAGGCGTGCCCAAACCTGGGTTGCGACAATCGCACTCTCCAGGCCGCCATGAGATCTCGCCGGAGCTCTGTCCGCTGTGCCGTGATTTGTCGCGGCAGCGGAGTTAGACCCCGACAGCGTTGGACAAAGGTCCTTCCCAATAGTCTAAGATCCCCCCATAGAAGGACCTTCACCGAGCTGGTTAATGGATGAAAAGTATTTTATATTCAATTAAATATGTCAATAAAAATATCGCAAATGGGTTGACTAAAAAAATTCAGTCCAGAATATGATTAAATTAACATTTAATTTTTAATTTTTTTTTTACTTTGCACCGGTTTGGTTAATAGGTAAATTCCATACCAATCGAAAGTATGTAGCCCATAGAATATGCAAACGTTGGGTTGACAATTTTTGTCCCGTCACAACTCTTGGGTAGGCAGGTATAAACAGGTAAAAAAAACTAGTAACTTGCACCGGTCTGGTTAATGAATTAAAGTTAAATTAAAATAAAGATTATTTCATTACGAACACGGTGGTATAGGGTTGTCTGCGAAAAATCAGTCCAGAATTCCGGTTGTCGAGTTTTAAGAGCGTTTACGTCGTAAAGCATTTCATACAAACTTTCAAGCCCTTGTTTTTCGAATTTTAATGAAACTTCATACGCATACGCAGAATACAAAGGTCTTAAAATTAAGTTAAGAACATTTTCGAAATGTCTTATTTAAAAACAGATAACTGGAAATCTCTGTTTCTATGGAAAATTTAAAATCGGTCTAATTCGGCTGTAACGCTATTTTCGAAAATGTTCTTAACTTACTTTTTAGACCTTTGTATCCTGCTTATGCGTATGAAGTTTCATTAAAATCGGTTCAGTCATTTGGAAAAGCAAGGGCTTGAAAGTTTGTATGAAATGCCGTACGTCGTAATCGCTCTTAAAAAGTAAAATATTGCTGCGAGGGAATACGTGCGACAGGGAGGTCCCAGCGAACCATCCCATGCGATAGAAGAGTACACAGAGAGTGCGCATGCTATTTGTCCTTGAGAATGAATAGGATAGCGATATAACAAGTTGCCAAAGTCGGTTACAGAACTTAGCAATGGGAAGTTCAAAACCCACATCAAACGTGTCCTTATCAAGAAAGCATATTATAAAATTAAAGACTACGTTGAAGACAAAGAAGTTTGGCAATAATTCCTTCTGCACATGTGGCCTCCCTGGTAGGTACCTCATTAACAGCAAATATGTAAGAGTCTATTAACTGCTCCCAAATTACCATGTTTATATTTTTAACCGACTTCCCCAAAAGGAGGAGGTTCTCAATTCGGTTATATGTTTTTTTTTTTTTTTTTTTTTTTAATGTGTGTTTCCTCTTATTTCCGTCATTTATGAACCGATTTTTCTTTTTTTATTTGAAAGGATATACTTCCCGATTGGTCCCATTTTTATCAAAATTTAGTTCTGATGATGGAATCCATGACAAATTGAGGGAACTCCTCAAATATTATAGGCATAGCGATTTCGGTATTTTCAGCCACCAGTTAAGCATTTGCATTCAGAAAGTATCATTTGGTGAAGTGGAACTGATGAAGAAGTCCACAGATGGCCACCAGAACTTCTCAATGATAAGTATTTCACGGGTGGCGTCATTTATGAACCAATTTAGAAATTTATTTTCTTATCTGAAAGGTATACTTTCAGATTGGTCCTATTTTGATCAGAATTCAGTTCTGATGATGAAATTCATGACGACTTGCGGGAAATCCTCAAAAAAAATTATAACGAAACCAGGATCTGTTGATGGCATCACAGACAAATCGAGGGGAACCTTCAAAATCGTAGTGGCGACTAGTGCGTTTGTAATTTTTTTTCATTAAGTATTTTAAAGCACTACTATTTAATGAAGGTCTGGAGTCGATCTGGTGATGGAGCCGAAAGACAGTTGAGGGAACTCCTCAACGATTTACAGCAATTACCTAGTGTTTAGGCTTGATTAATTTGTATTGATGAGAACTTTACACTTAGATGGGTTGTGACTGGCATTAGGGGTTTGATGATGAAGACGAAGGACAGTCAAGGGAACTCCTCAACGTTTTACAGTAGCTACCTTGTATTTGGACTTAATTCATTTTAAGGATGATAAGATGATAACTTCCTGTCACTGTTAATTGTGTCGCTGGTAGTGTTATTCGAACTTGTGTGGGGTAGGTAGGTACCAAAACTAAAAAGTGAAAAATAAAAACTTTTAACAAAAAAAAAAAACAACCGACTTCCAAAAAAAACACTACAAGGTGAAAAATAATTTTAATTTCGGAAGGCGGTGGCAAAAAAACGAAAATTCAAAACCAAAGACACCAACTACCGAAATTAAAATTATTTTTCACCTTGTAGTGTTTTTTTTGGAAGTCGGTTGTTTTTTTTTTTTGTTAAAAGTTTTTTTGTTTTTTTACTTTCGTCCTTGACATAATCATCATATTATTTGACAATATATACCTACCTAGGTACTATTTAATTTCAACTCTTTATTAGCTTTACTTATTGGCTTTAGTGGACATGTTAATTATTCAGATTTGTTACAGTTGCAATAGCAATCATGTCATTTCGTTTAAAATATGTTTTATTTCTATTAATTAATTTATGTTTTATATAGATTCTTTTCTATTTTGTGAATGTGAGAACGCTGTTGGCTTAGTGGACTGTAGACTTGTTGACCATCTTCTATTTTGTTAAGTACTTGGTACTTGTTGAAAGACCCACACTGTCCTCGCATACCTAATAACACTGTTTTTTTTTTTGAGAATATTGTAAACCCAATCATTTTTAAAAGAGTAACTGTGGAGTTTCTTGCCGGCTCTTCTCCATAGGAAACGACCAATTGGAACCGTGCGTAGCTTCTGACATTTCATAAGTGCCCATGTAGGTTTATGTGAAATAAAATATTTTGAATTTGAATTTGATAGACTCGTACATGCTGTGCATCATTTTGGAGTAGCTTAAATGTAAAATAGAAAACATAGTATTAAAATAGAGGAACGCTTTTTTAATTTTTTTTTAATTTTTCATTATTGAGTGTATATATTTTTTACCAGTGTCACTCAAAAAAGGGCATTTTATTCATCGATAACAGTGAAAAAAACTGTATTTTACTCACAAGAGAATAAAAACATTTTGAATTTGGAACAGCACGTATATTACGATTTATGTACAAAAAACAAATGAAACGTGCTGAAAGTACCTATATTGGCTGGCTCAAAGGAGCTATTCCATAGAGCTATTAGATTAAGCCGGGCGGCTGCTGAGAAATTCCTGTTGAAAAACCCAATAATACTTTGCCCGACCTGGGAATCAAACCCAGGACCTCATGTTCAGCAGTAGCGCTTGCGACCACTAGACCAATGCGCAACGAGGCAGTCTTATAAATATTACAACTACGACAGTTTTTATATACTAATACTACTATTTACTTTCTCGCAGTCAATGGTAAAAAGTAGAGTAAGTACACAACTTGCGAATAAATTTTTAAGGTGTACAATACTGTAGTACATTATTTTGATCTATCTCGTAGAGCGTTTGCAATGTAAGCGCAAAAAAATGTGTTTATTTACGACATCACATTTGAAACCTCTAAAACTATCAGTGTCTCTACTATGCATGTATTATACATATAAACCTTCCTCTTGAATCACTCTATCTATTAAAAAAATCCGTTGCGTAGTTTTAAAGATCTAAGTATACATAGGGACAGACAGCGGGAAGCGACTTTATTTTATACTATGTAGTGATGCTCGTGCAGCAGGCAAAAGTACACGTAGTGGCAACAAGTGTTATTTTTTATGATTTAAAATGAGTTCTTTAAAAAATGGGGCAACCACTTAAAAGTCAAGCTCAGGAAATAATTTTCAATGTGCACGAGTTTATGAAGACAGGCTCAGGAGTCTAAGAAGTAAGAACACAACATTTATAAAGGATCGATTTTTGAAAATTATTGACCTAATGGCCGAAGCTAGACAAACAAAATGAACAATAACGAGAGTTCTTAAAGAAAAGGATCAACATACGAGTGAAAACACTGCGGGGCCTTCTTTTAGAACACTGAAAAAGGGTAAATTGAAAAAACTTATCGCCTTTAGATTAAGTTTTTTCTATTGTTTACTAAATAAATACCTATTTGTGTTTATTCAATAAATCGTGCATTTTTAAATAACCTCTATTTTTAATTAAATATATTCTTGATGAAAACTGGTGGCCCGATAAAATTGGCACGAAGTATAATTGTGCGATTGAGACGAAACTAACAGCTGCAGTGTATTATGAACCTTATAGTAGTGATCTAAGGTTGATTGTAAGTTTTAAGCATTCTTTCGTTAATCTTCGGGGCTTTCTTTTCTGTGCGAATGAAGATTCAGGAAGCGCCTTATCAGTTGGGTACCATGTACGAGTCTATCGCTATCCTTTACATTTTCAAGGACAAATAATAGCATGCGCACTCTCTTTCTTTCAATAGATGAACTACACGCTGTGTAGGTACTCTTCTATCGCATGAGATGGTTCGCTGGGACGCTGTCGCACGTATTCACTCGCAGCAATATTTTATTTTTTTAAACTCGACAACCGGAATTCTGGACTGATTTTTCGCAGACAACCCTATACCACCGTGATCGTAATGAAATAATCTTTATTTTAATTTAACTTTAATTCATTAACCAGACCGGTGCAAGTTACAATTTTTTTTTACCTGTTTATACCTGCCTACCCAAGAGTTGTGACGGGAAAAAAATTGTCAACCCAACGTTTGTATATTCTATGGGCTACATACTTTCGATTGGTAAGGAATTTACCTATTAACAAACCGGTGCAAAGTAAAAAAAAAAAAAAAAATTAAATGTTAATTTAATCATATTCTGGACTGAAATTTTTTAGACAACCCATTTGCGATATTTTTATTGACATATTTAATTGAATATAAAATACTTTTCATCCATTAACCAGCTCGGTGAAGGTCGTTCTATGGCGGGATCCTATACTACAAGTTGAGCTACAATATCTGGTTCCTCGCCTCAACAGTCTGTGCGAGCCGCCTGTAAGAATAGCTGATGTCGTAGAAAAAATAAAAGCCAGTGGGCAAAGTGGACTGGCTTATATTTTTTAGGCAAAGTGCTTGCCCAAGCTGTGTTAGACTGTCCGAATGAGAAACAAACCTTCTTTACGCAATTACTCACTAAAAGGAAGTTATAGTTTGACCAAAACCGCTGCACCGTGCCTGAGGTATGTGCGCAGCGAGACGGGGGGCAGTGCAGGCCGTCCCCCGCCTCACAACTAATACACTCTCTATTGGGCACTAGTAAAACTACTTTTCTATCTCTCAGGAACTGCTAGACTGCTCACCAGACACCAACGGCTGTAACTATGGAAGTGTCGTCTCCGCGATGAACTTCATTTGTAAAAAAAAATTACAATTCGTCACCGAAGAGGAGTACCCCATGACATTGTCTATCGATAAAGACTGTAAGCTAAAAGCTGGATCATATAGTGGAATTTGGATTAAGTGGTTTCAGCATAATTGGTGAGTCGACTGAATACTCAATAACACCTTAATTTTGGAACGAAGCGGCTTTCGGTAGGCCAAAATCATCACGCGAAAAAGCGTACATACTTGCGACTATCTTTTTTTAATTCGATAGAGAGAGATAAAGTGTTATTTTGGTGAAACTGGAAATCCAAGATGGCGACAGTGTTTTATTTCTTTAATAATTTTTTTTCATCATGGGTTTCGTTTTCTTGGGTTTCGAGGGTGTTAAGCTGATAGGTAGGTCAAAATGAGTGTACCACAAGGCTCATTATTGGGTCCATTCCTCTTTTTAGCATATATAGGGTGACTGGTAATTAGTGACTGATACTTAAACACGTGACTTTACTCATCATTATGAACAACTTTTGCTATGGGATGGGACCAAACCTGAAATCGCGACAAATAAATCAGCTGTTCCATACATTTAGACGAATTTTGCGAACATAAATTTACGGAACAGTTGATTTATTTTTCGCGATTTCAAGTTTGGTCCCATAGTAAAAGTTGTTCATAATGATGAGTAAAGTCACGTGTTTAAGTATCGGTCACTAATTACCATTCACCCTATATATAAATGATTTATCTCATTTACTGAAAAACCAACCACAAATGGTGTTACGTATTTGCTGATGACACATCACTGATTTTTAAAGTAAAGAGACAGAGGAGCTTGACGACGTAAATAACGCTATGCTTAAGGTCCATAATGGGGATGTTTACTGCCATTTTATCACGATAGGTGCCGCATCGTCGACATGGCCTTTGAAAACTGTCAATTCCATACATTTTCTAACCTATTATTCAGTAAATTCAAATTTTCTCGAAATGTGCATAAGTGTGCTGTACCACGATATACTAAAATACTTACGCCGGTGTTCATTTATTACCCAAAGATACTACGCAAATAGAAAGTGGGAAACTAAAAGAGTAAAACTAAAAGTAACTTTGAGTATGTTGATTGGTAATTTTCGGCAATATGGTGGAGCTCTGGTAGAGCTATTAACGTCTTAGTAAAGTTCTACAGCAGGAACGTCAATTGCTTGGCTTTCGGAAGCTTGAGGGCTTTGATTGCTGAATTAAAAATTTCGGTCATAGATAACCTAAAAAATTAAGAATATCATTTATTATTAAAGTAAATGATCTCTCATTTTTCGTAAATTTTCCTACCATGAGTCAAGTAAGAATTAACACGTTACAACTAAAAAAATACCCAAATCTAGAGCCTAGCACTAATGAAAAATAAACCTAACCTAAACAATAAAGAATACCATTTATTATTAAAGTACGGTTCTCTCAATTTTCGTAAATTTTCCTACCATGAACCAAGTAATAATTAACATGTTACAACAAAAAAATGATCCAAATCTAGACCCTAGCACTGATTAAAAATATTTTATTAGATAGAAGTCTACCTCGTAATAATATCTCATTTCTTTCCAGTAATCCTTGCTCCTGGTTTGTTTAGGTCGTCTTTCAATTCTATAAGCTTCCAGGAACAATACATGTTGGCAATAACCATGGTGGATCGGTTTCAACACAAAAAATAGCAAAAACCACTAATGTAAACAATGCGAAAATGATTTGACAGCGGCCATCCCGCCGCTGGCGACATCTACGCTGAGCTTTGCGCGTGCATCCCCATTGGTTAACTGTAAATAATTTGGTATTGAATGAGAACAAAACTAAATGCATAAGATTCACGTTACCGAATGTTAGAAGTTAAGTAGTGAATGTCACGTTGTATCGAATAAGGAGACACTAGAATTCGTCGAAAAGGCGGTTTTCCTGGGGATCACGCTTGACTCTAAACTACAATGGGGTCCTCAGTTAACATCTCTTGCAGCCCTGAAAGTGGTCTTAAGCTAAGTTCAGCCGCATACGCTGTTTGGAAAATCCGTCAACGAACAGACGTGGAAACCGTGAGACTGGCCTATTTAAGTTACTTTCATAGCATCATGTCTAACGGTATTTTGCTGTGGGCATTGGCTGCAGATATTGATTCTATCGTAATTCTGCAAAAGAGCCCCCGTTTGCAGATTTAAATGTATTGAAAGGGCTCTCAAAGTCATCTACAACCTCCGCAGATACGGATCTCTAAGAACACTTAGGCACGTTTTCAGTATGCCTCAAGCACCAACACAGTTCTTTTATGGGGTACTGTGTAAAATGTAATAACAAAATAGTTTTTACACAGATATTCTTCAACAAAATGAGAAGAAATTTGAAACATGCAGTAAACGCACACTATGTAAACAAGCATAATATATTATAATAAACTTAAAAAAAAAAAAAACTAATGGGCCTCTAAGAGTTGGCTTCGGCCCCTCGTACGCCTTCCAAAGGTCCGGGACCCTAGGGTACCGAGATATGTCAAAGACATTTTAAATAATAATAATATAAATGTCTTTTTCATCCCACCATCTCGGAAAGAGTATTTTTAATCTTCAATATCTGAGTGGAAAAGCCGTTTTTATTGTCTAGAGGATAAAGTAAATTGAATTTAGAACATCGTGTGCACTAAGTTTGTGAATTAAAAAAAACATTAAACCTATTTACTGCTACCTCTATGGTGCCGAATATATCATACAACTTTTTTTTAATTTTTTTAAAAACTCAGACTCGGAACCTTCTTGGTGTTCTTTTTTCAATTTGCTTTGTACGCGGTTCTTTACGCGGCATTTTTTCACGTCATTGTTAAACCTTTTATTAAAAACAAGAAACTTGAAAACAAGTGAAAAAACTAAAATGAGTGATTCTAGCGACGAGGAAGTTTGCTTGACGCCAACAGAATTGACTGAAACTGTTAATAATGCGCAAATGAGCTTTCTCCCTCAACAATCACGCGAGAAGTATTTAAAACAGTACGATATGTTCAACACGTGGCGACTAGCAAAAGGAGCCAAAACTTTCTCAGAAAACGTTTTGCTGGCATATTTTATAGAATTATCCGAGAACAAGAAAGCAAGCACTCTATGGAGTACGTATTCGATGCTAAAAGCAACAATAAAGATGAAAAAAGACAAACATATCGATACCTATCCTAAATTAGTGGCATTTTTAAAAAGAGCCTCATCTGGTCATCAACCAAAAAAATCGAAGGTTTTCACAGTATCTGATATTGAAAAGTTTCTTAACGAAGCACCCGATTCCGTATATTTGGCGGCAAAAGTAAGTCAGTTGCACATTCAGTATCTACTTAAGTATATTAATCTCAATTAAATAGTATACTTAGTAGATGTTGATAGGCATAATTATGCGTTCATATCAATTTTATTCATTTATCTACTACAATACTCTTTACGTTACAGGTTGTTCTTATTATTGGAATAAACGGAGCATGTCGAACTAATGAACTAACACAAGTTAATGTCAAAAACATTGAGAAACATTCAGATGACTTACTATTAATTAATTTACCTAATACAAAGACAAAAAGAGACCGCAACTTCGTCATTCGCAAGGAATACGTAACGATTGTTGAGAAATATCAAGCCTTACGCCCGCCTAACACTCCAATCAATCGATTTTTTCTACAGTATCGCAATGGAAAGTGTGTTAGACAGCCTATGGGTACTAATAAAATTGGCAGTATCCCACGAGAAATAGCAACATTTCTTGAACTTCCAGAACCCCTGTTGTACACGGGTCATTGTTTCCGACGAACTTCAGCCACACTTTTGGCTGATTCCGGAGCTGATCTCCTGTCCCTTAAGCGCCACGGAGGCTGGAAGTCCAATGCAGTTGTAGAGGGATACATAGAGGATTCCATCCAAAATAAGTCTAAAATATGTGAAGGCATCGTAGGAGCCATTACACTGAAAGAGCCTCAATCGGATCCTTGGACTGGCCCTTCTACATCAAAAATAAGCCGTTATGAAACACCTAACCATCTCCCTCTCTCTCCAACATTCACGCCAAGGGAATCCGATGAATCGGTACAACTATTAAGTATGACAGATAGTTTACCGAAAAACAGTACACAAGTGACTAACACCAATATTACAGTACCAAACAAAAATATTACACTCAATTTAAATAACTGTAGCAACGTTACTTTAAAATTTTCTTAATTATACCTTAGTATTATTTTGTTATAATTTAAAGATTATTCTGTAATACTTACCTGTTATAATGTAGTAATTAATACCTAAACTGAAATAAAAGTGTACCTATCTTGTGATTGTAAACGTTTTTTTTTTTGCATTTAGTCATTTCCTCGCTGAGGTGGAATGAAAAGTTACGTGTTGCACTCGAGTGCAAAGATTTTTCACCTCGTGCTCTTTTGATTCCCTCGCTAACGCTCAGGCTTCTAATTTTGAATCACTCGCTGCGCTCGTGATTCAATTTTAGAATCCTTCGCTTGCTCGGTCATCAAAATTGAACACGCGGTTAAAAAGCAACTTTGCACTCTTGTATAACAAATAACTATTTAGGGTTCCGTACCCGAAGGGTGACAAACGGAACCCTATTCATAAGCCTCCGCTGTCCGTCTGTCTGTCAGCGAGCTCTATCTCATGAACCGTAATAGGTAGGCAGTTGAAAATTTCACAGATTGAGCATTTCTATTGCCGCAAGAGCAACAAATAATAAAATTAAAAATTAAAGGGGGGTCGCCATATATTACAATTAAATTTTGAAAAAAAAAATATCTGACCCTGGCATGTGGGGTATCATTTTCTAGAGCTCATCGAGTAGAGAATAAATAAAAATTTTATTTGTTTTTATCTTCAAAAATGATGAATTAGGGGGCCGTAGAAGTTGTCTGTTTTAGACCATTTTTGTACGAGCTCTATCTCAACAACTAAACAAATTAGGAATTTGAAACTTGTGTGTATCATGTAACATATACTGTTTATAATCAACAAATACTAAAAACGCCAATTCATAACGTATTTTATATAATATGGGCGATTTTCTGCAACTTAACCAAATAATTTTGTATTTCATGCTAATATTATACGATATAAATTCCACAGATAACTATTTAATAGTCGGAGTAATGACATGGAATTAGTAAGTACCTACTATCATGGCAGCATATACTATTTCGATCATTTAAATTTCGATCATCCAAAAAGGTCTACAAAATAAACTTTCTTCACAAGATTTTAAAACCGGCCAGTATTTTTTGAGTTTAAGACTTTTTTCAAAGTATCCCTAGGCGGTGTTGATGTGTGTACCTAATATTAAAACTACACTCCAATAGACAAATATTCAGTAACATTGAAATGAATGCTGGCACATACAGTGTACTATTCAGTTACCTTAAACCGTTGTGGATACAATTTCATATTGAGAAAAATTATTGGTGTAAAAATATTCGGCCACGGCGGCCAATCTCAACGGAGACTGGCCTTCGGCGCGGGAGATATTATAGTGCACAAGTGTGTGCGCAGACACGAGTGCACTCTCTCTTCCCTCACTCTCATAGTCCGATGGGATGTGTAAAAATAATAAGTAAGAAATAATAGATTTCTGTATGACTATCAAAAATAACGTAAATAAATACCTGTATTAACCCGTGCGTTTGCACTGGCGAAACATCACGACAAAACATGTTGAAATCTCTAGTTCCTGTCAAACATTGTATGAAAAATTTACAGAAAATAGAGATTCCAACATGTTTTGTTGTGAATGTTTCGCCTGTGCAAACGCACAGTTATAATTAAAATTTGGCATACTACTTACATTCTATTTTGTACAATATAGTCTGATGTAGCAAGAGAAATCCTTTTATTTATAAGTAACTAGCTTTACCCGGCCCGGCTTCGCACGGTTAGCACTAAATACTAATCTACGGCGCACCTACCTTTCCTAATTACCTATTTCTATCTACCTACCCTACCCTACTTACCAGGGTAGGTAGGTACCTAACCTACCCTACCTACCCTATATCTACCTGCTTACCTACCATATATACCTATTTATACCTACTTATACTATGTTAGTAGCAAATAAATAAGTTTGACTTTAGTTAATGCATGTTACTGGATAAAGTTAACTTAATATTTTTCTCTTAAAATAAATGAAATATAGTCCTACACCTATATTTTAACACAACAACATTTTTTCATTAAAATTAGACAATTTCTTTACAAATCTTTGTTTTTTTATAGCGCCTCTGTTGTTACCTTTACGAAAGTATTACAAAAATTCATAGTGTTAAATCTTGTACGACATGGTATGGAACCCTTCGTGTGCGAGTCCGACTCACACTTGACAGATTTTATTTAATGCCTTTTATAAAAATATTTAAAAATGTACTTAATAAGTTTATACAAATGAATAAACGATCATAATATAATATAATAATACCATTTATTTCAGGCGACACAGGCCCATAGAAACACACCACACACCCACACACCTATATATATTTTAATATAGACAAAAATACGCTGCCCGATCGCCGTCGATTTATTGGTGGGGCGTGTAGATTTAGAAACTTGGCTCTACATGAGAAATAATAACTAAATTAACGAATAATCAACTATTGTTTATCAAAAAAGTAATGACGAGTGAATCAATTTTTCACCTTACGCCCATGTGACATGTGCGAAACGGCTAACGAAACACACCCTCTAAAACCATGAAAACGACACACATGGCGATATTTGAAAAAAAATCCCAACTTCCATCTTGGATTACCATTTTGACCTCACTACCGGCTTTAGCACCCTTGAAAACCATGAAAACGATTCCCTTGATGATAAATTTCAACACCAATGACGAAAAATTTGAAAATTTCGCAGCCGCTATCTTGGATTTTCATTTTGACCAAATTCACACTTTCTCTTTCTCTTGCCAACCTGTTACTTGTTCATACAATGTTCGTGATTGATCTCTTTGGTGATTGGAACTTTTGCTAACAATATCCACATTCCAAATTCAAATAACTTTTTGTCCCTAGGGATTAAAAAGTTATTTTAGACCCTGTTTACGAAGAATTAAATAAACTATCTCTTTTTGAATAGATGTGATACAATAGTAGATTGTTATACAAGGGTGGAAAGGAATCAATTCCCATACGAGGTATTTAGACGCCCGAGCGCAGCGAGGGCGGCTATAGTCCGAGTAGGAATTGATGTCTTTCACCCGTGTTAAACACTCTACTTTTCATTTCGAATATAAGGAAAGTAAAAAATAGTGTTTAAAATATTTATTCATATTGAATAACATGAGTAGTACCTATTTAAAATGAACTAACAAGTTAGAACAATTTGTAAAAATGTTTAAATATGGAACGCACCGCATCACCGCTGCGGGCCGTCCCGCGTGTAAGTTTTTTTTTTTTTATTGACACTGGCTGTTTATAATATACTCACAAGACCGGAGCCCAGTGCTTCCACTTTTAGGGATTTCTCCCTTTTTTTAGGGAAAACGGCTAATAATAAGCATGGTTTACTGATATTTTATTTTGGCAGGGATTTAGGGAAAAATTTAACTTGAGTTGTTAGCCCTATTGTTTAATTAGTAGGCAGAACCCAATGTACTACTTTACTCTATGGCACCACCGATTGATTAAAGGGGATTTCCTGAAACTTGTAATGATTGTTATTCGTCTTATTTTAGTTTACCATGTTATTGTTAATAGTACTATTTCCGTGGCTAAAGACGACATCAGAAATAAGTCGCATTAAACCTATAGTTGGTTTGTTTCGTTTGTCTCGATTAATAATGAATGTTTTCTAGGTATTTAATGACATAAAAATTAAAAATTCCCTAAACCAAGGAATTTTTATATTTTTTAGGGAATTTTAGGGATAATTCATTAAGAAACTGGGGAAAACCAAAAACGTAAGTGGAAACACTGCCGCAGCTTTTATTTTTATTCTATTCGATATTTTTCTTAAAAAGTTTCGTACCCACAGATATTAATCTAACTAGATGATGCGATTGTACGTAAGTATGTACTTCGCGTGTCAATAAACGGAGTAAAATTACGATCAATGATCGTAATCTGAGATGTTCATTTAGCATTATCGGCACCGGAAATCCACCAAAATCTAGAAAAATGTCTTTTTAAGCCATATTGAGCTGTAAAGACTGTATAGAAAAATTGAAAAAGTGGCACGCTTGGTTTTCATAAAGATGGAGGGACTTGCGATATCTAGTTAGATTTATATCTGTGTTCGTAGCCGACTACCTAACCATAAGTTCTATTTTTAAAATTCATTCCCGCCCTAGGGCGGGAAGCAATTACTATGAGTCTTTCCCGCCCTAGAGCGGGAAGCAGCGTCTCCCACCCGCTACTCGGATCAAACAAACACTACTTTCCGAGCATGAGATATGAAAAGTTTATTTTTTTTATTTGTAACGTTACAGTAGAATGGATGAAGATCTAATGGTGAAAAGTATAGCTACTCACGGTCCTCTAGTCGTTGCTGTCGACGCTCGTAACTGGCAGAATTACGTGGGTACGAACGTCATTAGAAGGGCTTGCACGTAAGCGATACTGTTTATTTTTATTTTTGTAGTAGTGGCATCTCGCAGGTCAACCTAGGATGTTGTGGACTGCTTAGCCGGACTTTCCTGTGGGTGCCTCAATAAATTAAGGCTCAATTTGCTATGAATTCAATGAGAGATGCATCCTAAAAGTTGGCAACGTCGTAAATAGCTGTCAAATATTTACCTGTTTTGATTAATTTCGAAATAATACTGTATGGAAATAAGAAATGTGGCTTAATAACTAACTAGAATATTAATAATGAATAATGAATAAATATAAATAAAACATCTTTGGTAAACCTTATCTGTATTATATTGAGAGCAGTGGTGGCCCCGTGGTAAGGTAACAGCCCCGACTTACCGAGTTATAGGTCGTGGGTTCGAAGTCGAACCCAAGCAGGCGCTCTACTTTGCGTAAATAATTTCATCACCACTGCTCTCAAAACGGTGAAGGAAAACATCGTAAGGAAATCGGTGAATCATGTCTTTGAATAAAAAATTCGAAGACATGTGACATCTACCAACCCGCACTGGGCCCGCGTGGTGGATTACAGCCCACTCTCTCTCACAGAGAGGAGGGCTGTGTCCCAGCAGTGGGAACATTAATAGGCTGATTTGTATCTGTATATTTGTGTGGTTAAAGAATTAAGGCGACGACAAGCTACTTTTAATGATTTTATACCGGAAATTACGTCTAAACGAGTGGTGTTAATGATTTGGAAAAAATATAATAATTATGTTAAATTAGAGCATTTTCTTAATAATTTAATCTACGAATATTTTAGATTATGTTTACATTACATAGTGAAATTAATTTGTAAAGTTTTGTCTAACGCGGATAAAAAACTAATACTCAAAAGCTGCCAAGCGTATTATTCTGAAACTTTCACCATTTTAAGGATAATTAAAATATTAATCTTTTAATCTAAGAGTTTTATTAAAATACCTTCTGTTTTTTGTATAATAAATTAATAATGCGTCAAATTGGTGACAGCGCTCCTTGATGCGCGAGTTCTATTACTGGCTGGATGTACGACGCGTTGCGTGAACTCAGTACAGATACAGAACACGCAAGCTAACCACTCAAAGTCACTGGCATGTATCTGTCTCTTAAGTAAATAAATGATCCTGCTATGAGTAGACTAACATATTATAAGGTGACGAACATATTTTGGCTGTGACTGTCCCCTAGGTCTAGTGGTCTAGGTCGGGATTGCTGACGTGTGTTAAGGGTACGCTGGTCGGTCATTCTTCCATACAAACGTAGTATGGCGATTACGTTTGTTTGACGGTGTACGTTCAAAACTAAAAATTATATAAATGTGTCTTGTCATTATCTAGCCCTTAGGGAAGCAGAAATTGAAAAAAAAAATTGAATGAAAAAATTTATTGAAACTTCCATATTTCAATACAAATTTTAACTCATCTTTGGGCGTAAATAAATAACCTATGTAGTAAAAAACCATATAAGGATAAATAATTTATTCAAAAATTAAAATGTTGAGTAAATACATCCAGTAGTTTTTCCATCATGTTAACACGCCCAAAAATCTGTTCATAAAATTTTATGCGCTCGTTTTCGTTATAAATCATCGTCTTTTTCACTAAATAAATTAATAAATACTGAATAAATAAAACTAAATAAATAAATAATTAAACTAATTAGCATGCATATTAGTCACGCCGACCAACGAGCCGTCGACTAGTGTACATACCCTTAATTGACTACATTTTGAAATGGGCTAATTCGATTTTCTTTGTAATTTATGACTATTTTTGAGTAATAAAAGTGCCCATTAACAGTACCATTGAAATAAATGTTTTGACTTTGACTTATAGTATTCTTTCCTCCACAGCCGTGGTATTGGGACCCATGTGGTCCAGATCGTTGGCTACGAAGGATATGGGGGGCCCGATGAAAAGACCCCCATACCATACTACATAGTCAGGAATTCCGCCGGCGTAGACTTCGGAGACCAGGGATACGTGAAGATTGCTATGAAGTACGGCGACGTCTCAAACGTATGTGGCATCGCTGACCAGGTCACTTCTATGGACTTTCTTCCGGTCGGTGCTGATTGCGCCTGAACGGCGGCGAAAATTCCCAATACCGTCAAGGCTTACGGCGGGTCCATATTGGCTCACCTAAAGTTCTTTACCCGAAATTGTTCTTCCTAACGATTTGTAATCCGAATGATCACTCTTCCTAAAATTTTTCATCCTAAAGTTTTCATTCATACTATTTGTAGTGCTACCGGCGATGTTCATAACACTCATGTTTCCGAAAATTGTAATTAATAATATCATTAATGTAAATATATTTAAACTCCTACTGTTTTTTATCATAAAACGCTTTTATGCTACTGAGAGAACATAATCATGAACCAGATGCTTTGAAGGAAAAGGTTTGTTTTTTTTAAACTATTTCTTGTGATTACAAAACAACTGTTCACATTTTTACATTTAGCCATTTTATTTTTGGTTATTGTTGTTACAGATTTATTACTATAACTATACCTGACATAATTATGTCTAAAAACCAACTGTTTAGAATGATTAAAGGTCGTTTCACTGATTTTTGTCATAAATGAATGAAATTCAGGTCAAAGTGTCGTCTTGGGGGCACTATGAAAAAAATACTTAGAAAAATTTCGCGACCAATTTCGAGGTAGCACTCGCCGGCCGCTGCCGCGGCACCGCTCGCTTCGCTCGCTCGGCTCGCGCGTAGTTGGTCACAGTTCTAACCTAACCTAACCTAATCCTAATCTAAACAAAAAAGATATGACTTTGAATAATAGTGTAAAAGATGGTTATGTTGAGAAAATATAGGAAAACAAATAAAAGTATAATAGATGTTTATTGCTACTGACATTATGAAGTTGAATGCTTCGGAATTATGAACATTAGAGACAGAGTAGTTAGGAATTGTGATTGTTAGGATGAAAAATGTTAGGAAGAACATTTTCGGATTTCCAATTATCGGAGTTGAAAATTTAGGTGAACTTTGGCGCACCCCTTACGGCCGCAGTACGTTCATGCAGATTCAAACTGTATTTGTACTATGCATAGGGGCTAATATGGTCTATGGTTAATTTTATTCTATGGATTTGGTAATATACTTGCTAATTGTTACTGCTCTAAGACTCAGATCAGGACACATTCCATGCAAGAAATTTGCCTTCTTGATGAAAAAAATTGCATCACCCAATTGTGAGGAATGTGGAGTTGTCGAGGACCTACAACATTTATTGATGGAATGTGTTCAATATGAGTCTAGTAGAAATAAGTTAGTAAGGTCCCTGAATTTGAACAGAATTGATGTAGGTATGTTCCATACAATCCTGTCCCAACCAAATGGCGACGATGCGAAAGGTTTGTTCATATTCATGGCCCATGTCTTGTGAAAGTACAATTGTTTAGGATACGATGGGACTGATATACGCTATGCGTAAAAGACCCTATAAACAAATAAAAAAAAAAAAAAAAAAAAAAAAAAAGTGTAAATCGACGGGAAATGTTGTTTTTTAAATAATTAAGTAGTGTGTTTTGTTTTTATGCATCATTATCATTCATTACCTACTATTTTTTTCAGTATTAAAATGAAATGTACACATATCAACTATTTAATACCTAATTAATTAATAAATACTTTTCCTGTTGATTGTACCTACTCTCATTGTTTGCTATTATAATATCTTTCTTTTAATTTAAACGCCGTAGGGCTGTTATGTAATATTGCTCTATGTAAATATTAAAATAGTTTGGAAAATCCAAAAGTGCACGCCTCATACTTATCACTCATTGATAAACGAAAAAGAAATTCAAAACATAGTTTAATAAATAAATCGGTCAAGTGCGAGTCGGACTCGCACATGAAGGGTTCCGTACCATATCGTACAATATTTTTTAAATACTTTCGTAAAAGTAACAACAGCACGGGCGAATCTGGGCCTAACGCTACACAAATGAAATATTTATCAATATTTGTTTCAGTTTTTTTTTTGTAGTTAATCATGAAATATTATGTCTCTCTGTCGGGGACGCAGTTGGCCTTGTCGGGGACGCGGTTGGCCTGGTTGGCCACCGTGTAGCAGGCGTTTTAGTGTACAAACACAATGGGTGAAAAACGCATATTCCAACTCGTGAACACAGTACTTCGCGCGAGGCGTCTCAGCGTAGGTAAACGCCTAGTAGCATTATCATGTCTGAGTTTTTAGAAAGTCTTTCTTTTTCTAAGAGCAGTCGTCATGACTTAAATAAAGATACTTAAATTACAAAAACAAAATTGAGTACACGCGAATGTCCATTAAGTATGTACTTTCGTCTACATATTGGTAAATATACGAGGAGAATTATTGACTACCTCAACTAGATAATAATCCCAGTGACTATAACTCCTGGGCGGAAAAACCAAACTGTACCCTAATTACGTAATACACGATCAATGAGAATTTGAATCGTTTTAAAACAGATTGGTAGTCCATTGCTTCATAAGTTCGAAAAAATAATCTGCTCACCAAAGTACTTAAATAACGCAATGAATATTGTTGAACTGTCAAAATGAAACAGATTAGTCGGAACCGTTTACGAAAATGTGTTGCGTAATTAGATAGCTGGTTTGCGTCCTACCGCCGCCGCCGCCGCCGCCCCGCTCGCGCCGCGCCGCCAGCGCAGCCCGTTCCGCTGGCACTTTGTTCATAGACAAAAGAATTTATGGGTTTACGATACCCGCTTGAGGATTTCGCCACCCGCGCCGCTCCTACTGTGTTTGTACACTAAGAACATAAGCTACAATAACGTAATTTTAGAGCACATAGAGGATGATTCATTTAGATTTAAAAAGTTCAACTGACCTTTGCCACGTACCAGTCCTTATTTTAAAAACTTTTCAACGTCGTCGGTTGGTGACAATATTTAAGATTTCGTATTAGTTAGAAGTATTAATTAAACCACACAACGAAAAAGTTGACAAATATCTATGAAAATGGCGCGCTGTTTTATTTTTTTTTGGTTGTGTAAGTAAAGTCACTGGCAAACAGCCTATATACAAATATAATAATTACAAAATAATGTTTTGAATACGCAAATTAAGGTAAATATGTAATGTAAAATATATATAATGATGAAATATTATGTTAATTTATCATATTTTATTTATTTACGCAGTAGGTACCTAGCCATAAAAAGTCATGAAGTCTCTTTGATGAGATAAAAAAAAATGGCGCGCTGGTTTTGTGTTTTTGGTTATGTATATGTCGTGGCCAGATCTTAGAATTGATCATTACATGAAATGTTCGACCATTTCATGAAATGGTTGTGTTTTATGAAATGGCCAGCTAAAATTGGCCATATCGTTTAAACGTCAACGTTTAATGATATGTCAGTCGACGTTTGACCATATCATTAATGTAGGGTATCCATGGTTGGTGTAGTAAAAATTGCTAACTGCGACCAAATTGGAAGTAGCGCTCGCCAACCGCTGCCACGGCACCGCTCGCTTCAGTCACTCGGCCCGCGCGCGGTTGGTCGCAGTTCTAACATATTTCGTTGGGGACTCGGGGTGCCAAAAGTGGCGTGAATTTTTAATTTTAAGTGCTATGTTACTTACCACGCCGGTTGTGGTACCCCGACATGGGTTAGGTTAGTAATTTCCAAGTTGGTCACTTTCCATAATATCACATTCGGAAAACCAATACAAAAAGTCCATCGAGTTTTCTTGCTTGGTCACCCTACTTTGTTTTATTTGTTGTATGCCGCCGCCATGATGCCCAACAAAAACAAAGCACATCAACGCCTCTACCGGTGGATAATCTAACTATTTTACGATATGATCACTAATGTTTGGCCACATCATGAAGTAGTCGTGCGTTTAACTGTTCATATCGTCAAACGTTGAGTATTCAATGATCTGGCCAGACCACATCATGATGTGATCAGCGGTCGATGTTCTATTTCATGAAATGCAACCATTTCATGAAATGGCTGAACACTTCATGAAATGATCAATTTTAAGATCTGGCCACGACATATATAAAAGCACTGGAAAACAGCAAAGCAGCCTTAAAAAATACAATAAATACAAACTAGTACCTGGTCGGAGATGTGCGCTTTTTCTATTATAGAATGCTCATTTAATTTTAATAGTATAGGATTAGGGAATACAATCCCCCCGTAAATTCATGAACATAACTACTTAGAACAAAAAGTATGTTTTTTTTGCAATCCCACAAATCCCGCGGATCCGCGGGATTGATGACCTCGATCCCGCAGGCTTGCGGGATTGGGATTTTGATACGGGATTGGATTCTCTACTATACATATAGGATAGTTCATACAAATTCCATATAGAGTACATGCTGCCATGATACGAGTAGTACTAACTAATTCCAAGTCATTACTCCGACTAGTAAATAGTTATCTGTGGAATTGTATCACATAATAATAATATGAAATGTAAAATTATTTTTTTAAGTTGCAGAAAATCGCCAATATTATATAAAGTACGTTATGAATCGGCGTTTTTAGTATTTGTTGATTATAAACAGTATATGGTACATGATACACATAAGTTTCAAATTCCTAACTTGTTTAGTTGTTGAGATAGAGCTCGTACAAAAATGGTCTAAAACAGACAACTTCTACGGCCCCCTAATTCATCATTTTTGAAGATAAAAACAAATAAAAATTATATTTATTCTCTACTCGATGAGTTCTAGACAATGATACCCCACATGCTAGGGTAAGATATATTTTTTTTCAAAATTTAATTTTATTGTATGGTGACCCCCCTTTAATTTTTAATATTATTATTTCTTGCTCTTGCGGCAATAGAAATGCTCAATCTGTGAAATTTTCAACGGCCTACCTATTACGGTTCATGAGATAGAGCTCGCTGACAGACAGACGGACAGCGGAGGCTTATGAATAGGGTTCCGTTTGTCACCCTTCGGGTACGGAACCCTAAAAATGAACAATTTATCACTTTTCATGAAGTCGTAATGTCAACGACTGACAAAGATATTTACTTGGCGGTTGCTAGGCAACTTCAAGTCGAAGGTTGGAAATATTTAGTTAAAGATATTATATTTTAGTTAGTATTTTATTAATTATAATTAAACTACTTTGAATAAAAGAGCCATTTTCAATAGGGTTCCTTCTACAGCTGAAACGAATGTATAAAAATTGACTCAATTAATTGATTTTATCGCAAGCTACAATGTTTTCAGGGTTCATAAATTGACGGACAGGATTTTTTTTTCAACTATTTTTATGCTTTTTCCATGTCTGCTGCATTAAATCAATTGTTAAAAAGTACAGTATTAATCTTCATTTAATCATCTATACAATGGTATATAAATTAAGTAGGTTCTGTGTACTAGCAGGAGTGTAACAATAAAAACAGTTACAGAAATGGGGCAAAAAAAATTTTTCGATCGTAGAGCACACTCTAATGCTCCGCATTACGAGTCGTGCAATAATTTTATAAAAAATTATACTTAAGTATAGTATTTAGTCTTATTTCTACATTTATATCTGTAATTTGTGTGGTGTACTAGGTACTAATAAAAGTAGGTATTCTAAGTATTATATTCTGTCCTATCTATAATTTTAATATGTCTTTAAAAACATCTTAATTAATATGTCGTTGTTAAAACATAATGGGTTTCTACAGTAAGTATTGTATTTAATAAATGAAATGAAAATGAAATGAAATTGTTTATTCTGTACCTAAATAGGAAATTGGAATCACTTTTACACGTAAAATTAAATAGTTTGGAAAATCCAAAAGTGCACGCCTCATACTTATCACTCATTCATAAACGAAAAAGAAATTCAAAACATAGTTTAAAAATGAACAATTTATCACTGTTCATGAAGTCGTAATGTCAACGACTGACAAAGATATTTACGTTGGCAGTTGCTAGGCAACGGCACCGGATCAAGGTTGAAAATATTTAGATATTGATATTATATTTTAGTTAGTATTTTATTAATTATAATTAAACTACTATGAATAAAAGAGCCATTTTCAATAGGGTTCCTTCTACGGCTGAAACGAATGTATAAAAAAAAAATTGACTCAATTAATTGATTTTATCGCAAGCTACAATGTTTTCAGGGATCATAAATTGACGGACAGGAATTTTTTTTCAACTATTTTGATGCTTTTTCCATTTCTGCTGCATTAAATCAATTGTTAAAAAATACAATATTAATCTCCATTTAAGGTGTATAGTAGGCTCACTGACCTTGTGCATGTGGGCGGAGCTAAACGCCCTACTCTCCAATACGTAAAACGTGCAACGGTGGCGCACTACACTAAAACGACGATCAAAGACTAGACAAAGGCGCAGACATGCGCACGTATGTCGCATTTTTTGCCTAAGATTCCTAGTCCTAAGAGAACGAATCGTAGGCAAATCTGAAATTGTACGCCGACTACCATATTTTGACCCGCATATTATTTAAAATACTTTGTTTGTTTTTTAAGAACATTCCTGGCAATAAATAAAATATCGGTGTGCGTGTGTTTGTAATTCTTCTTATGCAAAATGGCTTGACTGATTTAGATGTTTTTTTTTTCAATTCTTTTTGTGTCACTTGGATGGTTCTTAGCTATAGTTGGACGCGCTGTTGGGAGGCGCTGTTGTCGCATGACAACGTCTGCCTACCGGGTCTGCTAGTTATATTTTGGTGCCGATTCTCTTGTCACAAATGCCTCTAAACTAGACTAAAAATAGATTGCACTGAGTTATTAGTTTAGTGAAAATGGCAATTTTGCTATTCTGAGTTTGACGTTTTTCACCTAAAAATTTGGTGTATCCAACTAAATCTGACTATTTTTAAACGCGATTAAAAACGTGTGGAATAAAGTAAGTTGGCATGAACTAAAACCCCAACACTTCGACCTCAGTCCAAAAACAGTATTGTATTTTTTTTTCTTTTGCTTATATCTCGAAAATGGTGTGTCCTATCGCAAAAATAATGATTAAAAACGGTTCCCCACACTAGGAATTTCTCCTGTATTGTGGGTGCGTTTACAAACATTCAAATTCACGTACACAAACAGCCAGACCCGGAACAACTACTTGCAGATCATACAAATATTTGTTCCGTGCAGGGATCGAACCCGCGACACGCAGCGTAGCAGTCAATCGCTTACCCACTGCGCCAACCGTGTCGTCAATCGTAATCGTCCTTTAGGAAACCCTTAAACCCCTATATCCCAACATGTTGGTAATAATTTTTCATATTTTCCATACAAAAAGTGAAAAATTCCATATAAAACACGTCGAGGCTGCCAAACCCTGCGCGCCTCCGGCTCTAAAAAAATTCACGGGGTAGAGCAAACAAGTACTACGTGGAGTCGTCACGCGATTGTCAAATTCGATTTTAGATGTGTCAAAATATTTTTTTCATTTAGAGATTTTTTTTGTCAGAATGGCTTTAAGATTCTCATAGCCAAAAGTAAAGAATTTTAGTGATTGTAGTTATTTTAGTTCGGTGTACAAGAGAATCGGCCTTTGACTGTAGAAATTTTTTGTAGGTATCATAGTTTTTTTTTTTAGGAAAAACTTCTTTAAGCGCGTTGAGTGATATTTGGTAGGGGCAGCCCCGGATCTAGAACGGAACGGATCTTTCGAGGCGGGGCAAAACCTATCGCCTGACCCCGAATCGTTTTTTTTTTAAGAAAAAAAAAACGATTCGGGGTCGGGGTCAGGTATAAATATACTAGTACGTGTCAGACATTTATTTTGATTAGCCTTATTCACTCTGCCTGAGATAAGTTGGATTTTTGCTTTAGGAGTTACTTTACTAGGTTGCAAGAGCGAGCGAAGCGAGCTCGAAAATTTAGGCATAATAAACATATTAATCAAAAATCGATCGAAAATGCGCCAATCCAACAGGGGCGCCAAAACTGTGGTAAAAGTTAAAGTAAGTCGTGTCACAGGCGTCGTCGGCGTTGAAGCCAGACGCCCGGCACCGCAAAACTTAAAAAATAGACCACAGAAACGCTCATCGAGTTCCTGGTAGAATACAACTGCTCCCGCTCACAAGTACTCACAACCCGCTCAGACCGTTTGACGACCTAAACCTACGCTAATCAGTAATTTCCTCAGTGCACCACCCTCAGAGAAAGATTATAATTGTTGCGCGTCTCATTTGTTGCAAAGTTGCGGTGCGCTGGGTGGTGCACTTGTCTGTCATGCTCGAATTTGGCGCCCCCTAACGGTGTCGCCCGGGGCACGTGCCCCGTACCCTAATTACGTAATACACAATCAATCAATTGATAACACGAAAATAACTAAAAAAATACAAGAATAAATTATAATTAATAAATACATATTATACATAATAAACAGAATAAACTTTGTCAGGAGACATAACGATCGGTAGAGGAGAAATAACGATCAGAAGAGGAGAAAACGAAACATGCAGAATGCAGTTATTAAGAAGGCGGTCTAGTTATTGAGAAGATCTGCATTCAGGTCATAGTAACACACATCATCATAGTCAATTATGGGAAATATTAGGGACTGTACAAGCATTGCCTTTATGTGTGATGGGAGAAGGTTTTTCTTATCGCAAAATGGTGCGTCCTATCGCAAAAATAATGTGAATTTCGTCCCCCTTTATGAAATTCATAAACCCCTATAACTTAGCATATCATCATTATCATCATCATATCAGCCGAAAGACGCCCACTGCTGGACATAGGCCTCCCTCAAGCACCGCCACTTCGACCGATTCTGTGCTTCCCGCATCCAGCGAATTCCTGCGGCCTTTACTAGGTCATCGGTCCATCTTGTGGGAGGATCTTCCAACGCTACGTCTTCCGGTACGTGGTCGCCACTCCAGAACCTTTCGGCCCCATCGGCCATCTGTTCTGCGAGCAATATGTCCTGCCCATTGCCACTTAAGTTTGGCAATTGTTCGGGCTATGTCGGTTACCTTGGTTCTCCTGCGGATCTCTTCATTTCTGATTCGATCACGTAGGGAAACTCCAAGCATAGCCCTCTCCATTGCTCTTTGGGTGACTTTTAGCCTTCTGATAAGACCCATTGTGAGCGGCCACGTTTCAGTGCCATAAGTCATCATTGGCAACACGCACTGGTCAAAGACTTTCGTCTTGAAACACTGTGGTATGTGGGACGAGAAGATATTGCATAGTTTCCCGAACGCTCCCAGCCGAGTCGGATTCGACGATTGACCTCTTTCTCGAAGTTGGACCTACCTAGCTGGACAGTTTGTCCTAGGTAAACATACTCGTCTACAACTTCGAGCGTAGCGTCTCCGATCTTTATGAGGGCGGGTGTTACATGGGCATTTGACATGACCTTTGCAGCCATGATAACTATATCGTCGGCAAACCGAAGGTTAGTGATATACTCGCCATTGATGTTGATGCCTAGCCCTTTCCAGTCCAGTCGCAGTCAATTCCCGACGCCCGGGACGTCTCCTACGGCGGCGGCGGCTAGGGCTGGTAGGGCGCGGCCTTTGCCACTCCCTCGCGCACTCCGCCTCCTCTTTCGCGAGCATTACTGCTTCGCAGAAGGAGGTGACGGCTTGCCATGCCCTCTCGCTCCGCACCATGGCCTGGACCAGGGCCGGACGCGAGAGGTCACTGCCACCGAAGTTTGACAGCACTAAGATTGCAATGAGTTATTAACTTAGTAGTTTAGTGAAACAGGGAATTTTGTTATTCTGAATTTGACGATTTTCACCTAAAAATTTTGATTATTCAAACTAAATTTGACTATATTTTTTTTACGCGATTAAAAAGGAATGGAATATAAAAATTAGTTGTCATGAACTAAACTTCACACCAACACTTCAGGTGCAAAAACAGTACTGTATCTTTTTTTTTATTTTGCTTATAACTCGAAAACGGTGCGTCCTATCGCAAAAATAATGAAAATTTCGACCCCCTTTAGGAAACCCCGAAACCCCTTTACCCCAACACAAAGGTAACAAATTTTCGTATTTTCCATACAAAAAGTTAAAAATTCCATACAAAACACGTCGACGCTGCCCCCCTGCGCGCCTCTGGACCTAAAAAAATTCACAGAGTAGAGCAAACAAAACAAGTACCACGTGGAGTCGCGAGTTCGCGACGCAAATTCGATTTTAGATGTGTCAAAGCTATTTTTTAATTTAGAGATATTTTTTTGCAGAATCTCAGATTCTCATAGCCAAAAGCAAGTAATTTTAGTGATAGTTTAGTTCGGTGCACAAGAGAATCGGCACCAATCAAGATTTATTTCTTAACCTTCTTACCTACGTAACTTAAGAAAATATTTGGTGCCGATTCTCTTGTACACCGAACTAAACTAACTAAACTACGACTAAAATTCCTTACTTTTGGCTATGAGAATCTAAAAGCTATTCTGCGGAAAAATATCTCTACATTAAAAAATAATTTTGACACATCTAAAATTGAATTTGACAGTCACGTCGCGACCGACGTGGTACTTGTTTGCTCTACCCCGTGAATTTTTTTAGAGACAGAGGCGCGCGGGGGGGGCAGCCTTGACGTGTTTTGTATGGAATTTTAAACTTTTTGTATAGAAAATATGATTAAATATTACCTATGAGTAGGGGCATAAGGGTTTACGGGTGGCAGAGGGGGTCGAAATTTCCATTATTTTTGCGCTAGGACGCACCGTTTTCGAGATATAAGCAAAATAAAAAAAAAGATACAGTTTTTGCAGCTGAAGTGTGTGAAGTGTGTGTTCATGCCAACTAATTTTATTCCACTCCTTTTTAATCGCGTTTAAAAATAGACTGATTTAGTTGGTTAATCTAAATTTTTTGGTGAAAAACGTCAAATTCAGAATAGCAAAATTGCCATTTTCACTCAAACTCAACTCAAACTCAAACTCAAACTCAAAGCATTTATTTCAAATAAACCAATTACAGGCACTTTTGAATTGTCAAGGGGTCGGTCAGTCAGAAAAGATGAAGCTAGATGCCCATTCCAAAGCGTAGTAGGTACCTATGGAGAAGAACGGGCAAGAAACTCCACGGACACTCTTTTAAATAAAAATTTGGTTACAAAATATTGGTTACATCATTCATGTTGAACTTATACATGTGAGAACGATGCAAAACGTTAAAAGCGTCCGTAATAAAAGATAAAAACAAAAATAAAACAATTAAAAAAATTAAATCAAATTAAACTAATAACTCAGTGCAATTTTAGTGCTGTCCACAGATATAGATGTCTATCTATATCTGTGGTGCTGTCAAACTAAAATATAGTTAAGTTGTGTCATCTTAGTCTATTTCAGAATGGGAAATGCTCGTTTGACAGGACTAAACAAATTTTAGTGATTTAAAAAAAATTAACTTTAGAAACTTTAAGAGGTGCTTTAGACCATCAAACTGAATAACTTTTACTTTAACTTTGAAATCGCGAAAAAAAAAAACAGCTGTCCCATACAGTTTAGAACAGTAGGTATTAAACTTTACTATGGAACAACAGATTTTTTTTTTCGCGATATCAATGTATGTCCCAAAGTAAAAGTTATTCAGTTCGATGGTCTAAAACACCTCTTAAAGTTTCTAAAGTAAATTTTTTAACACCTTATATAGGTACACCTCTGCCCCCTTCCCCTGACTGGTTTCCCTTCGGGGAATACAGTCGTGATGTTATGTTATATTTTACATTTACATTTTTTTAGTTTATATTGTAAATTGTTAATTTGTATGTAATTGTCAATGTAAAAAAGTATTAACAATTGTACATCAAAGAACAACTCAACAATAAAGCGCCTACGCGCACAATCGATTTGGACTCTCTGCAGCAAGCTCGTCTATAAACGCACACTAATACAATAAGTTCATAAATATTCGCACTAACACATACGTATGCGCATACTCGGTCGATAGCCGGAGCGGACCAGCGAGCGACACAGCCATCCCGTCTCAATGCTCACGGGCGACTGCCGCCCGCGTCCCGCGCAGAGCCCCTCTGAACCTCTATCTCTAAATGGGGACATTTTGTTTAACAAATATTGATTGATTTACAAATGCAGTTTCAAATTTGTAGTACCTTTAATCAACAATTTTTCAGTGTAATTTTTTTTCCAATCGTCAAAGCCGTTTAGAAGTAGTTACGAATATTAGCCAAAAATAGCGTTATGGTAAATATTTTTTTAAGGCAAAAGTATTAGTCATACGAAAAAACCCGGTTTTAGATATGTTGTAGATGAATCTATAGCAAACATATATTTTTTTCAAATCATTTAACTAAGCCGTTAAGGAGAAGATAGCTTTTTAAAGTGACCGTTTTACGGTACTAAACGAGACGTAGGCCCTTAATCATCTATACAATGGTATATAAATTAAGTAGGTTCTGTGTACTAGCTGGAGTGAAACAATAAAAACAGTTGCAGAAATGGGGCAAAAAATATTTTTCGATCGTAGAGCACACTCTAATGCGAAGCATTACGAGTCGTGCAAAAAAAAAAAAAAATTTGCTAGAAGAGTTCGGCGTTTCCTATCTGACTCCTCTGAGAAGAAAGGCCGAAACAAACTCAGAGGTCACAGTCTCTTTTAAAGTCCAGACATAATCTTGGTCAGGCCATATGAGGACCATGTAGATTTAGTGTCTGAAATGGTCTTTTGGGGAAGGAACCACACAAATTTGAGTAGACATGTTCAGTCAGTGCAAGCATTTGTCAGTAATCGTAGAGCTCAACTCTCGTCGAACAATACCAAAGAAAGGACATTTGGGATTTTGGGTAGGCCGCAAAAACTACTCAAACTGCCAGACCATCATTAAAATTAACTGAAAAGGAAAAAAAAATTGAAAGAAAAGAAAAAATAAAAATATCCACAATTCCACATAGTCCTCACATGATTCACAATAATTAAAATAATAATTATAATACTTTACAAAGTCATCATCATCATCATTTCGGCCAAAAGACGTCCATTGCTAAACATAGGCCTCCCCAAGCACCGCCACTTCGACCGATTTTGTGCTTCCCGCATCCAGCGGATTCCTGCGACCTTCACAAGATCATCGGTCCATCTTGTGAGAGGCCTTCCAACGCTTCGTCTTCCGGTACGCGGTCGCCACTCCAAAACCTTTCGGCCTCATCGGCCATCTGTTCTACGAGCAATGTGCCCTGCCCATTCTTCGAGCTATGTCGGTTACCTTGGTGGCCTTTACAAAGTAATCATGTCATTTTTATGTATGTAATATTCAACAATGTCAAAGTACAGGGTGTCAGGGACATCGACGCGAAGCCCGTTACCATGGATTTAGTACATGATTCTGAACCCCTCTGCGTAGAAATTTTTCGTCGGTTATTTAAAAAAAAAACAGCTGTTCCATACAGTTTGACCGCGTAGGTATTGCATTTTTCTATGAAACAGCAGATTTAAAAAAAAATAACCGACGAAAAATTTCAACGCAGGGGCGTTCAGAATCATGTACTGAATCCATGGTAACAGGCTTCGCGTCGATGTCCCTGCCATCCTGTATATAACCTGTATATTTTGAAGATTTTAGGTACTAAATAACAACACACACATAACATCACGCCTTGTTTCCCCGAATGGTTGGGCAGAGGAGTTATATTAAAAAAAATCTGGGTCTATTCATTTTTAATTTCTGGTCTGGTCTGGTCATTTTTAATTTTAGTCCGCTTGACCGTTACACTGGACATATGGTAACAATTAAAATTCTATTGTGTCTCGTTAATGACAGCTGAAGGTATACCTGTTATGAAACAATTTGATATTTTTTCCATACAAACTTCGGAGGGGTTTTACTCCACTGTTTGACATCGTACATTCAAAGTTTAACATGATATCGTTAGGTCTCATTATTAATTTTGTTTGTACGGAAGCAGAATAGTAAAATAAAAAGCCATTAAAAAGTTATAAGCCAACAAAGATTCGTTTTTCTTGCTAATTTTAACGCAACTTTGGGCGTAAATAAGTAATACAAGAAGTGTGAAATCTCGAAAACAAAATCCGTACCGACACAGCAAAATTATCGAAGATTTCAATAAATTTTATTTGTAATTGATTTATGCAGTGGTTTTTTCAGAAAAACCTTTTTTTCAAAGGCCTTTTCGTAATTTTTGACGCGCTCGTTTTACAAAAATTGGTCGGTACGGTGTTTCTGTGCGTGCGAACTATACGTTGTCCATGTAGACCAGCTTCTAACTGCTCATCACAGATACTATCTCTGTCGGACACGATGCCAGGTGAGACAGCGTGGTTTTTGGCCATGCCCACCATTGAGTTCGAGCCCGCGACTAGTTCCACCTTAATTATGTATATTCAACCGCCAGTCCATTTGTAGCACTTGCCCAATTTCACAACGCCTACCCGTAGTTTAGAGCTGTTTTTGTAGTTCGAGTGTTAAGAGGATAAATTACCCATATTATAAGTTGAGTTTAATTGATAATTATTCATCATCATCAATCAGCCCACAACTATCCACGGCTGGACACAGGCCTCTCCAATTGCACGCCATTCAGCCCGATTCTCAGTAACTCTCAGCCAGCTGCTACCAGCACCCTGCGAAGATCATCGCTCCACATAGCCTGAGGGCATCCTACCCTACGTTTGCCGATTCGCGATCTCCACTCAAGAACACGTCTACTCCAACGGTCATGGGTTCTACGGCTAATATGGCCGGCCCACTGCCACTTCAGCTTGCTTATTCAGTGAGCTATGTCGACAACTTTGGTTCTCTGCCGGATCACCTCGTTCCGAATTCAATCCTTCAGAGAGACTCCAACCCTACCCCGTTCCATAGCTCGCTGAGCGACCTTAAGCTTGTTTATGGACTAGCCGTACTATGTTGTGTCCACGCTTCGGCTCCACTGTCCGAGTAGACATCAGATGGGAATAACAATTATAATTCTATTGTGTCTCGTTAGTGACAGCTGAAGGTATAATGATAAGGATGATAGGTACATTATTATTCACCCTAAAAAAAGAAAGAAACTACCCCTAAGTACCCCTCACAAAACCGCCTTCGCTCAACATCAATACTACACACTAAGTACATACATATACAAACAAGTTCACAAAAATCTTAACATTGTCGATCTAAATAAATATGAAATAAAATCAAAATTAATGGAATGGCTACTGGAACAGGACTATGTACGAACAGAATCCTTACTTAAGTTCGTCTCCTAACTACCTATTATCCCCAATCACACACAACACACTCATACACACACACTAACACACACACACACACACACAGATAAACAGACACACACAACACGTAAATTATAGAAAATTATATAAAATTAAACTATTAAGTACGTAAATTAGCTTTATATTCATAGTCGCTCAGGTAGATCGACACAGTCTACTTTTTTACCTATAGCATCACTTTTAAGCTGAATCACTGTCTCTCAAGATACAGGTTTCCTAGTTTGAGAGGCAGGGTTTTCCATTTTGTGTACAGATTTTAGTTCTTAGATTGCATTGTGTTACTACCAAAGCTCATTTAAATTGTGTTTTTAAAAAACGTTAAATCTGTATTTTTTTTTGTGAAATAAAGTTATTATTTATTTATTTATTATATTGCTAACTATGGAGTGACAACGTTGGTTACCAAAAATATTGCAAACAACAAGGAAATATGAATATTATTATTTACCTCATAACATAACATACCATAACGCCTTGTTTCCCCCGAAGGGTTAGGCAGAGGCGTACCTACCTATTCACACCCACATTTCGCCAATTATGTTTAAGTCCCATGTAATAGGCAGCGAACCTATTGCCATCAACCGGGCACAAATCCAGACTACGAGCTGTTATTGAGAAATTCCAGATAGAAAAACCCAATAACAATTTGCTCGACCCGGGAATCGAACCCAGGACCTCATGCTCAGCAGTAGCGCGCCACTAGACCAACGAGGCAGTCTCAGTATTTACCTCATAATCATGGTATAATACGTACCTACTTATCCGAACTGGCAAACATTGTATAGGAAAATTATTTACAGTAGTTTGTATCCTGTACCAGTGTAACCACTTCTGTACTTGATCTAATTTATTAAAAAGTAAAAAAAAAGGTTTAAAATGCGTTGGGTAACCTTGGTTATTTTTCTTTTTATTATCACAATTGTAACCACTGAATGGCTTGCAGCCATGAAATTATACACCAAATGGACGAATAAAAAAAAACAAAACGTAAAAAAAGTTTTAGACGTGGCTAAGTTGAGATTCGACAGTTACTTGAGAGATTTTAATAAAACTTACAACGATGAAGAGTATAAGAGGAGGTTCGAGAATTTTAAGGTAAGAATTTTTCTTCTTGATATACTTTTGTTACTGAAAAATTCTCTAAGAGAGGTTAACTATCCGGCAGATTGTGCGCTACTATCTATACACTTCTCATCATCTGCCAAGCGTTTCCCAACTATGTTGGGGTCGGTCGGCTCCCAGTCGAACCGGATGCAGCTGAATTCCAGTTTTTTACATGGAGCGACTGCCTATCTGACCTCCACAACCCAGACAATGGGTAACATACGGATATATAAGGGGTAACACAATACCCCTTGGTAAGACTGGTTGTCAGACTTAACACAACCCTTAACGACTGTCAAAGACAGACAAATGACAGCCGGGACTAACGGCTTCTTTGCGAGGCACGGACGGGTCTCGAAATGGATGGTCACCCAGCCACGGACCGGCCTCGGCAAGCGTAGCTTAACCTTCGATCGACCCGTGCGGCTGTAATAATTTAGCCACTAGCCACACACACTATACACCTCTATCTACAGGAAAATATTACTCTACCATATTAGAAAAAGTAAAACAACTTCTGGTGGCACAAGTGGGTTAATATTGTTTTGGGAGTGAGTATGTGTGTTTGTGGGTGTGTTTGTGAATGTGTGTGGGCGAGTATGTGTGGGTGTGTGTCGGTGAGAGTGTGGGTGATGGCGTGATGTGATCGTGTGTTTTAACTGTAAGTATATCGTTCCATGTTAGTAAGTCTTACCTTATGGGTTAAACGTTCCGTTGAATTGTAATCAATGCCTTGTAACCACGAACAAACTTCTTTCTTGCACTCTACCCTAGAAAGAGGGACAACGAAGTATATTCGAGTACCTAGATAATTTTACCGACTAATAATTTACTCATTTCAGGCATCTCTAAAGGACATTGAAAGATTGAATAGACTAGAAAACAACGCAGTATTTGGTTTGACGAAGTTCTCTGACATGTCGAAACAGAAATTCGCCGACCGTATGTTGCAAAAACCCGTTACCAAACCTCCGTGTGTGGACAGGGATAGGAACTGTACAAATTCTCAGATAAACCAACCATCGATCAATGAAAAATATAGGAACGTCAACGTCGAACCGCCAAGATCATTTGATTGGTAAGATAATAACCCATCTTCCTCATCATCAAACAACTTTACTTAACTTACACGGTGGGTGTGAGGGACGACGAAGCGTAAACTATACCATAAATTCAGCAGATGATTCTTCCCCCCACCGCAGAAAGGACCATGGGCAACTTTGTATGGAGTCTGGTACCAACGCTCAACAGTGATGAGACTCATGCCATGTGAAAGCTTTTGGGGTATTATTTAATTCATTCTATGGCAGCTAAGTCGAAATCGAGCGCGAACATGGTGTTTTTGAACATTCAAAAAAAGTTAGGTTAGGTTAGATTAGGAATGAAACTCATGCCATGTGAAAGCTTTTGGTGTATCATTTAATTTATACTATGGCAGCTAAGTCGAAATCGAGCGCAAACATGGTGATTTTAACATTCAAAAAAAGTTAGGTTAGGTTAGGTTAGGGATAAAACTCATGCCATATGAAAGCTTTTGGGGTATCATTTAATTTATACTATGGCAGCCAAGTCGAAATCGAGCGCGAACATGGTGATTTTGAACATTCAAAAAAAGTTAGGTTAGGTTAGGTTAGGGATAAAACTCATGCCATGTGAAAGCTTTTGAGGTATTATTTAATTCATTCTATGGCAGCTAAGTCGAAATCGAGCGCGAACATGGTGTTTTTGAACATTCAAAAAAAGTTAGGTTAGGTTAGATTAGGGATAAAACTCATGCCATGTGAAAGCTTTTGGGGTATTATTTAATTCATTCTATGGCAGCTAAGTCGAAATCGAGCGCGAACATGGTGATTTTGAACATTCAAAAAAAGTTAGGTTAGGTTAGGTTAGGGATGAAACTCATGCAATGTGAAAGCTTTTGGGGTATCGGTTAGGTGGGATGAGGGCGGAGCGCATTCATGAGAGGGCGGAGGACATCCATGAGGATTTTCAAGGTTGCAACAAAAAAGCATATCAAGGGATGAAACTCATGCCATGTGAAAGCTTTTGGGGTATCAATTAATTTATACTATGGCAGCTTAGTCGAAATCGAGTGCGAACATGGTGTTTTTGAACATTAAAAAAAGTATAAAATGAAGGACAAATAAAACAGTAAGTATTGTATCATTATGAAAATAATAATAACATCTCTGAACGCTTAATTAAGTAATTAATTATTTTTGCTTAACATTAGAAAATATCTAACATTTAAGGTAACAAAAGTGTCTTTGTTTTTAATGGCAATATTAGAAGCCGGAGGGGAAGGGGCAGGGAAAGGCGATAAGGTAGATAGCTACTTGCGTAACAGTATAATTAAGTAAATTGTAGCGGTTACGCCGCCACATACTAACTACTCATGAAAGACATGACGTTACACAAATCCTGCATCGCGCTATTACGTTTACCGTGCGAACGACTTATATAAGAGTATCCGAAATCAATTTACGGGCATTTGCCCGCCAGACACCACACCCGTCTGGCCGGAGGATCCTCGACCTTTTCAAATGAGGATGAATGAACTTTACACCCTATTCTTCAAACAACAAAAAAAAAAATAACAGTATTAAGGTCATCATAGAAAATGATCGAAACGACGCGCTTCGAAGTCTCAGTGTATATCAGTATGCAACAGTCTCAGTGCGCGGAGTTATGCCTGGACGCGGAAGGTTTATCTACTGAGCGGCCATAGGTAATTATTTCAAGGTCTTTGCAGGTTGTGTTTGATAACACACAAAGTATTTGTCATAGTTTCTGGCAAACGATCGATGCTGCTGCTGCACAGAACGTCGAAGAGGAACGTAGCATCTTAGAAATACACGACGTCCAAGAACCTGCGGCTAAAAACATTCCTGTTGGAGTTGAACCACATTTTTTTTAAACGTCGTCGGAGCGTTTCCATGCTACCTTGGTAATTATTTCAAGGTCACTGCCGAGACTTATTACTATTACTTTATTATATTGTACACAAAAAAAAAAAAACTATTTACTATGAATTTTATTTTCTAGTTTCTCAGTATTGAAAATGTTCCAAAACACCATGTTCGCGGTCGATTTCGACTTAGCTGTCATAGTATGAATGAAATAATACCCCAAAAATGTTCACTTGGCATAAGTATCATCACTGTTGAAAGTCGCGTCCAAAATGACGCATGGGTATTGAATGCATTGGAGATGTCCAACGACACCGCCGACATCACCCTGCCCGCGGGATTCCGCTTCCTCCGTACGGCACGGTGAACCTAACCTAACCTAACCTAACCAAAAAGGGTACCTTCCTACCTTACCTACCTACCCTACCTACCTACATACCTACCTACCCTACCTACCTACATACCTACCTACCCTATCTACCTACATACCCTAACCTAACCTAAGTTTTTTTTTTTTGGGTTGGATAATCCTCATGGAAGTCCTCTGCCCTGGGGCGGGCGAAGAGATCTGTCAGAATCCTACTAACTAAAAACCACCCCATTGTTCCCTTCCCACACTTAGACCGGAAATCATGAGATCAACCTAACCTAACCTATCCTAACCAAACATAACCTAACCTTTTTTAATGTTCCAAAACCCCATGTTCGCGCTCGATTTCGACTTAGCTGCCATAGAATAAATTAAATAATACCCCAAAAGCTTTCACATGGCATGAGTTTCATCACTGTTGAGCGTTGGTACCAAAATGACGCATGGTCCTTTATAGTCGGGTATTTAAAAAAAAATCTGCTGTAGGTAGGTACCTGTACCATACAATTTGACAATGTGGGTATTGCAATTTTCTGGCTCCTGAAATACAGGTACTCTAAACTAGCTCTGGAGCCAGGTCCTCAAAATTATATGTAACCTGTTTATTCCAATAAAGAATTTATTATTTTATATAAACAGTTGCAAGCCTCCGCTGTCCGATCGGACCGCTTGTCTGTCAGCGGCACAGAACAGAAAAAAATCTGTTCTGTGGTCAGCGGGATGTATCTCATGAACCATATAGACAACTAACTGCCCTCTCTCTTTGTCAAGCGAACCATTAGAAGCGATTCGATTGACAAATGGGAAAATACGAGTAGTTATCAGGAGGAGAGCAAAGCTGGTGTCACAAAAATATTTTCCCCTCAGCCACAGACGCTTACAGACTAAGCAGGAACATTGACCTCACATACGCAACTCTTCACAGGACACGGGGGCTTTTGCCAATACCTACACCGATTTAAGAAAAAGGACTCACCTGCATGTTGTATTTGTGACCCAGTTGCGGAAGAATCAATCTTGCTTGCACCTGATGGTTGAGTGTCCAGTGTTTGGGCTTGCCAGATAAACCTGGAAAACAAAATAAATTTAAAAATATGTGAAAGTAATATAGGTACTTATAATAATGACAAATAAAGACATTCGAAGCGTATTCCTAGATTTTTGTTAAGTATTATAAGAACAGTTAGAGATAGAAATAAAACGTAGAATAAGAAATTAACACCGTAAATATATTGAGCTATATTCTATTGAGTGTTAAAATAGAATTAAAACATTTCAAATTCAAATTCAAATCATTTATTTGCTGAAATATGGGTAGGTACATGAGGTGATACATAAAACAAAAGATCTTTAGACCGAATCCTACCTTAATAGGTGTGCAAATATCTATTACACAAAAAATAATCATACAATAAATTATCAATAAGTAAGCACATATTATTATTGGGGTATTTATGATATTAATTAATTATTATTACAATTTTATTATTATAACTTAAATTTAATTACATTTGTCATTCAAATAATCATTTACATTATAATAGGCTTTATTACCTAATCAAATAATTGTTTAATTTATTCTTAAATGACATAAAATTCTTTTCTTCCTTTATATTATTAGGTAATTTGTTATATATTTTAGGGCCCATACAAAATGCACTCTTGTCAAACATAACCGTTCTATGGGGTATTGCACGAAGTGTACTGGCAAGTCTGGTACTTTTTAGCGTCTCATATTACAGTAAATATGTGTAAGTAGTATGACACAGTACTGGCGCTATTATTTCGGCCACTACCTTAACTACTTTAGTACATATTCCATCATACCCCGCACTATTTGTATTTTTTTGTGATTTTATTGTTTGAACGATATTCTCTGGGGTACACGGGCTCATAAAGAGTGAGTTTGAATTATTATATGTAACTAGCTTTTGCCCGCGGCTTCGCCCGCATGGATGTCGGAAAATATCCCACAGGAACGTGCTACCGGGATTCAGAGTATCCTATGTCCTACCTAACTCAGGTCATGGCCTATCCTTATACCTTCTTTCTTCTTTTTCAATTGAAAAGTTAAGTATGTTCTCAATCCAGTTTGGAAATTCGGTCAGCCGAGCCGCTTACAGCTTTGAGACGGAAACCTTTTTTTTTTTTTGAGATATCATCAAATAACTTCTCTCGCTCTGGGTGGAGCGGAAGGGCATGTCAGACTCTTACTGACTAAAACCCACCCGTGTTCCATCAGTTGCCTGTACATCGCCTGGGGCCACGGTCTCCCCTTAGGACTTTCCCGCAACCCCGGCAGGCATCGGCCCTAGCGGACCCCGTCAATTGTGCTGACATCTCTAAGAGGCGCGCGTAGAACACAACGCGCTGTCGACCCGGGCCTGGTCCTTATCGGACGGCGAGCTACCCATTGTGACAGGGCGCTAGTCCTACTCTTTTTTTCTACCCACAACGGGGAAGCTCTTGGCCTGCATCTCACCTGATGGTAAGTAATGATCAGGCCGAAGGTGGAAGCGAGCTTCACCCGGAATCTTCAACCATTAGAGGAACAGCTTATCTACTGCCGAAACACAAACATGCTGTTAACATTGTTGTTATACTCACACTATCGCCCGGTAAAAAAATAAAAAACAACTGGTTTATATGACTCTAAATGCCTTACTTAAAATACTAATTATTAATTTTCCTATTAATTATATCATTAATTTGTAATACCTACTCTAGGGCCGCCATTGAACACACAATACTTATGTACATGACGTTAGAAACGTTAATTTATGAACTTTAATAACTTTTGACAGACTGGGAAAATTGTAATTAAATAAAGATTAAATGATAATTCAAGATAAGGACTATTAAGTATATTTCCAATACCTTAAATCTCTTTAAAATAAGACACAAAAAAATCAATATTACATGGAAATTTTAAATTCAACCCCTATTTTACCCCTTTGGGGGTTGATTTTACAAATACTCTGATACGCGTATTTCCTTATTTTTTACGAAAAGCATAAATGCAAATTTTCATATCGCTAACATAAGAAATCCCACAAACCATACAAACTTTCATCCCTTACATCACCCCCTTAAGGGTTATTTTTGAGACAAAAAGTACCCTATGTCTTTCTCCAGGATGTCATCTACCTCCTTGCCAAATTTTAAAATCTCTTGAAAATAAGATCAAAAAATCAATTTTACATAGAAATTTTAAATTCAACCCTTATTTTACCCCTTTGGGGGTTAATTTTACAAAAACTCTGATACGCGTATTTCCTTATTTCTTTCCAAAAGCATAAATTTAAATTTTCATATCGCTAACATAAGAAATGCTGGGTTTCCCATACAAACTTTCATCCCTTATATCAACCCCTTAAGGGTTATTTTTGAGACAAAAAGTACCCTATGTCCTTCTCCAGGATGCCATCTATCTCCTTGCCAAATTTTATCGAAATCCGTTCAGTGGTTTAGCCGTGAAAAGGTAACATACAGACAGACAGACAGACAGAGTTACTTTCGAATTTATAATATTAGTATGGATTTTATAATGCTGGCTTTTATTAATAGAGTGTTTATTTGGTACCTGAGTTGTAAAAAACATGTTGAATTCATTAGCTATAGCAATTGGATCTGTGACTGGTATATTATTAACATTTATTTTGTCAATTTTTTAAAACTGCTGTTGGACATTTGTTTTATAATTATTTATAACCTTCCACATAACTTTAGCTTTATTTACTGAGGTTTTAATATAGTAATCATTTTGAGATTTTTGTGTTAGTTTAATTATTGTTTTTAATCTTTTATTATACATTTTGTATGAATCTTTAAATTGTTGGATTGGTGATTTCCTGTATTTCCAAAGTAATTGACGTTTACGCTTGGAGCAAACTCTGATACCTTTTGATATCCATTGTGGTCGTATGTTTATAGGGACTTTGACCTTTATTAAAGGAAAACAGAGATCATAGAACAGTCTCAATAAATCATGGAACTTGCTAAAAGAATCATCTGCTGTTTCTGCATTGTAAACTTCACCAAAGGCGAGACTTTGGATACATTCAACGAACTTTTCCGTGTTGGAGGCGCTATAGTCACGTTTATGTGTGTACCAATGTGTTATGTTAAGAGTTTCTTTGACTGGATAATGCAGCAGTTGAGCAGTATGATCCGACAGCGCCAGCTCTAGTATTTCATACCTGGAGCCCCTCTTATTACAAATAAAGTTGTCAATACATGTTTTACTACATAATCGCGTGGGTTCGTTAATCATTAGTTTAAGGTTATAGCTAGCCAGTAGTTGCTCCAATTCTATTACCATTTTATCCCTTTTTAGTCTATTGATATTAAAATCTGCACATATTATTATTTTCTTATTTTTTAAACAAGTTTTATTGAGTATTTCGTTAAATTTAGACAAAAACATGTTTAACTTTTCTAGTTTGTTGCTAGGTGGTCTTTACAGACCACCTAGCAACAAACTAGAAAAGTTGATTATTATAATATTATGCTCTAGGAGTTCAATGGCACTGCACTCTAAAATATTTCTCATAGTATGTTCCTTTATGTCATAGATTTTAGCTTTTTGATTATTATGCACTAATATGCACGCCCCTCCATTTCTATTGTGCCTAAAGTAAGATGAAATTAATGAGTAATTGGAAATTTTCAGTGAATAAATATCCTCATTTATCATATTACTAGCTTTTGCCCGCGGCTTCGCCCGCATGGATGTCGGAAAATATCCCACAGGAACGTGCTACCGGGATTCAGAGTATCCTATGTCCTACCTAACTCAGGTCATGGCCTATCCTTATACCTTCTTTCTTCTTTTTCAATTGAAAAGTTAAGTATGTTCTCAATCCAGTTTGGAAATTCGGGCAGCCGAGCCGCTTACAGCTTTGAGACGGAAACCTTTTTTTTTTTTTTGAGATATCATCAAATAACTTCTCTCGCTCTGGGTGGAGCGGAAGGGCATGTCAGACTCTTACTGACTAAAACCCACCCGTGTTCCATCAGTTGCCTGTACATCGCCTGGGGCCACGGTCTCCCCTTAGGACTTTCCCGCAACCCCGGCAGGCATCGGCCCTAGCGGACCCCGTCAATTGTGCTGACATCTCTAAGAGGCGCGCGTAGAACACAACGCGCTGTCGACCCGGGCCTGGTCCTTATCGGACGGCGAGCTACCCATTGTGACAGGGCGCTAGTCCTACTCTTTTTTTCTACCCACAACGGGGAAGCTCTTGGCCTGCATCTCACCTGATGGTAAGTAATGATCAGGCCGAAGGTGGAAGCGAGCTTCACCCGGAATCTTCAACCATTAGAGGAACAGCTTATCTACTGCCGAAACACAAACATGCTGTTAACATTGTTGTTATACTCACACTATCGCCCGGTTAAAAAATAAAAAACAACTGGTTTATATGACTCTAAATGCCTTACTTAAAATACTAATTATTAATTTTCCTATTAATTATATCATTAATTTGTAATACCTACTCTAGGGCCGCCATTGAACACACAATACTTATGTACATGACGTTAGAAACGTTAATTTATGAACTTTAATAACTTTTGACAGACTGGGAAAATTGTAATTAAATAAAGATTAAATGATAATTCAAGATAAGGACTATTAAGTATATTTCCAATACCTTAAATCTCTTTAAAATAAGACACAAAAAAATCAATATTACATGGAAATTTTAAATTCAACCCCTATTTTACCCCTTTGGGGGTTGATTTTACAAATACTCTGATACGCGTATTTCCTTATTTTTTACGAAAAGCATAAATGCAAATTTTCATATCGCTAACATAAGAAATCCCACAAACCATACAAACTTTCATCCCTTACATCACCCCCTTAAGGGTTATTTTTGAGACAAAAAGTACCCTATGTCTTTCTCCAGGATGTCATCTACCTCCTTGCCAAATTTTAAAATCTCTTGAAAATAAGATCAAAAAATCAATTTTACATAGAAATTTTAAATTCAACCCTTATTTTACCCCTTTGGGGGTTAATTTTACAAAAACTCTGATACGCGTATTTCCTTATTTCTTTCCAAAAGCATAAATTTAAATTTTCATATCGCTAACATAAGAAATGCTGGGTTTCCCATACAAACTTTCATCCCTTATATCAACCCCTTAAGGGTTATTTTTGAGACAAAAAGTACCCTATGTCCTTCTCCAGGATGCCATCTATCTCCTTGCCAAATTTTATCGAAATCCGTTCAGTGGTTTAGCCGTGAAAAGGTAACATACAGACAGACAGACAGACAGAGTTACTTTCGAATTTATAATATTAGTATGGATGTTCCGTGACACAAAGGACATCAACTTTTTTATTGTTACGGCTCAATTCATCTAAGTATAACGAAAGTTCATCAGATTTACTTATTAGCCCATTGATGTTCTGATGTAATATATTTATTAGATCCCTTCCGGTTTTAGGCGAAATGAAGGTGTCATAAAGCCGGTCTTAAATCAGAAGATATGTCTAGGCTGTTGGGCCTTCAGCATCGTTGGAGTCCTGGAGACGATGGCTGCGATTACGTTCAAAGATTATAAGAGTAGGAGCATACAGGTACCGCCTTTTTACCCGACTACGGCAAAGCCAAAAGGAAGGGTTATGATTTTAGCAGTCTATGTATGTATGTTTGCTTTTACACCGTAGCGCCTAAACTACTAAACCGATTTTGATGAATGAGGTATCATTAATAGATTCGTAACAATGGTCCGGGTGATATAGGCTATAGGTTCATATAAATTCTTGATTTCTGTCTGAAATATTTTCTTGTTTCGTACTTTTTAGATCACTTTTATTTTCCAGTAGTCGGGTTTTTTATTAAACTTATTTTTTTATATTCTCTCGTCCCACGAACCTTTTATGATACTCATTCATTGACATAGCCGGGTAATGCATGTTTTCACTTGATTTTCAACGCTTGGCGCATTACAGGCATTCATCTAGGTGTCACACTGGCACCTAGTGTAGTGGAAACGGGCATAAAAAAACTCATCTTATTTATTTCAATTCCATTTACAACTAGCTTCATCTTTTTGACTGATCAACTCCTTAATTCAAAAGTGCCCGACTTTTGAATTAAGGAGTTGATCAGTCAGAAAGATGAATCTAATTGCCCATCCCAATGCGTAGTTCGTTCCTATGGAGAAGAACGCACAAGAAACTCCATGAACAATCTTTTAAATCAAGACTGGCTGAATTGATGGACCTCTTCCAAGTTGAGCTCCAACACCTGCTCCTTCGCTTCCGCATCATAGTTTTCTTCCCCTCAGGAACTGCTAGACTGTTCACCACACACCAACGGCTGTTACAATGGAAATGTCGTCATCGCGATGAACTTCATTTGTACAAACCAATTACAATTTGTCACCGAAGAGGAGTACCCCTTGAGATTGTCCATTGATCAAATCTGTAAGCTGCCAAGAACTGGATATAGTGGAAGGATGGTTAAGCGGTTTGAGCATTATTGGTGAGTCTCCTCTCTCCATCTATGGCTTATAACGTTCAATGCTGGACAAAAGCGTCCCCCAAGCGTCGTCAGACTGTATGAAGCAAAATCGGAAGTAGTTAAGTACCCGACTACGGCGAAGCAAAAGCGAGGATGATGATTTTGACCAGTAGGTATGTTTGTTCATCTGTTACCTCAAAACTTCTAAACTACTGGTCGCATGCCTGTATAACTACAAAATTATAATGGTATGTGACGACGGCTTTACCTTGACTATTTTTGTACCTATGTCTTGATTTCTGTCTAAAATATTTTCTTGTTTCATACTTTTCTGAGCGTAATTTTTTTTGAAGTCGGGTGTTAGTTTTTGAACTTACTTTCTTTTCTTTAAGTAAGGCTGTGAATCAGCAATTTTTGAACGTCATTATTTGGTACAGACGCCAGCACATCAACCTACTCCAATCTGTCAAATTTTCCCAATCAATATTTAACCTTATTCTTTAGCGATAAAGTTGAAAATCTATTAAAGAAATTTGACAGATTGTAGTAACTTGATGTGCTGGCGTCGTACATAAGACAGTCCACCACTTCTTAGTGTTATAGATGGAAAGAAGAAGTGGCATAATAAACTAATTCTTCAGCGGCGAATTCGATTTGCTACGTGGTGATTCAAGGACACGGCACCCATACCAACTCAGAAATCCCATCGTTACCGTATCAACTCGAGCCGTTCAGTATTCTTTGTATGAAACTCCCTGCAACGCACACTAATCGGAATCGTAACGTAATCGCCTCGCCTCGGGACAAGCTCACGAACCGCGGTGCCGTGCGTGGTCAACGGCTACGGCTAGGCGACGACTCGTCGTCCCCGCGCTTGCGTCTCGCCGTACCCGAGCTTACGTCTCTTCATTCACCCTTGCCCCTCTCACCCTTCCCGCGGCCTGCCTGTAATACACTACTGCCGTGCGCGCTTACGGCGAGCCGTAAGCACGGCGTCGCCTAGCCGTAGCCGAGTCGACGTATCGGAGCTGCTGATCCGCTTTGGTTACGTGCTTACGTAAGGTTGACCCTGTTTGACCGCGAGGCGAAAGGCGATACGGTGACGATCTCTTTTCGAGTTGATGTGTGTAGGTACAGTCAGCTGCAGAGAAATCTCACCCCCTAGAAATGTATTTGTACATTGCTAGGGGGTGAGATTTCTTTGCAGCTGACTGTACCTTTATTGGGCCTGCGGCATGCTTGGCAAACCATTCGCGGCGTATGCCTCGAGATATCTGTATGCTGCTTCATAACATAACTAAGGGCCGGTCCACACGAGTGCGGCACCGCATCGAATCAATCTGGTCGTGCAATCTGGCCACTGGCCACACAGGAATGCACCGTATGGCATACCATGGATATTTGTATGTAGGATGCTCAGGTGCCGCACAATAGCCGCACTGCATCGTGTGGACCGGCCCTAAGTTCTACATTCGATTTAAGTATGTTGTTAGTCACAGCTGTACTTATGGATAAGCATTATGTCTTGCATATCCATAAGTACCTACTAGGTAATATTATAAATGCGACAGTACATCTGGGGGCCTAATAACACATAAAAAATGGGAACCTGACTGTGCTTCAAAATATGATTTTATTAAACTCGACGTAAAGGTAGTAGAAGCGGGGTTAAGAAACTCGACGTTAAGGGAATAGAAACGGGACAGAAATCGTAGACTCGACGTAGGGGTAATAGAAGCGAGACAAGATCCCGGCTCGACGTAAAGGGACTTGACATAAAGGGAACTATTCCTACCACCCCCTCTAAAGCAGTATTAATTATTAGTGTGGGAAAGAGATGAAGCTCTAGAGGACGTATAGCTCTATCTCTTTCCCCTACTGAAGAAAGATTAAAATAATACTGCTTTAGAGGTGGTGGTAGGCCCCCTGTTTGTCTGTTACCCGGCTGAACGGGTTTAGATGAAATTTGACACACGGGTAGACCATGACCAGGGTTAGGACAAAGGATAAAGGGTAGTGTAGTATTAAAATTGTGAGGAAAATGGCACTTTTTAGTGCCAAACAGGACTCCACGAGTATTGTATCCGGGTAGTACGTTCCCATGGGATAATTTACGACCTAAATGCGAGAGAAGCCGCGGGCAAAAGCTAGTCCTTATTGTTTTGTTTTTATTTGTAATGTTGCAGTGACATGGATGAAGACCTAATGGTGAAAAAAATAGCTCAGCACGGACCTCTTATTGCTGCTGTTGACTCTTCAAACTGGCAGAACTACATTAGTGGCGTTATTACAAGGGCTTGCACGTAAGTCCTCTATTATTACGATTACGAGCAATATTTGTATAAAAAAGCCCTGTCCGATCTGAAAGGGACATTTATGTACTTAGGTACCTACTGAAATAACAACACCAAAAAGTTTCTTTTTTTTCTTACTAAGTATAGAAAAAAAAAGACGTGTGGCACTCGGGGACTGCCGCGGTAAAGCTATTGCACAGCATTTTTTATCAACTTATGCAATTCAATCTTCCTAGCCTTTTTCCCAACTATCAACTATATATAAACTATATATCAACTTATGCAATTATAATTATTTATACCAATGCCACCTGGAGGCGAGTTGCTGAACTAAAGAGACAAGCGTGATATTTCAAAAAGTCATTAAAGGTTCTGCTATTCATCGATAGATGGCAAAAAACTAAAAAGTATCACCGCTGTGCCGACATCTCACAGTATACCTGGTTAAATTTAGGTTTCGCGATATTTCACTGATAGTGTAGCCATCTTCGTGTTGATTAATAATAGCTGCTCTTTCTTGAAAATTTAAATTTCTCGGCTTTGTAAAATATTAACCCGAATACAAGAAATAGCAATGGTGACATTGACAGGAACTGTTATTCACATTTATAGTTTTTAAAACTTGACACCACGTAATGGGAACATCAAACTAATAAAAAGGTTTTAATTTAATTGTTAATAGTCAAGGATCATTCGTCTAAGTAAATTTGAACTTTGTTGTCAAACAGTTAAACATAATTTTCAATACAACACTCTCGTTAGATTATCGTCTAAGTAAATTTGAACTTTGTTGTCAAACAGTTAAACATAATTTTCAATACAACACTCTCGTTAGATTATTTTCGTTACGGAATTTCTGGATTCGGTCTCCACGCTCAACGCCCGCGATAGAAGCTATTTAAAATTTTCTTTTGTGTAAGTACTAAAATTACCCCAAATAAAAACCAAACAAAAAACTAAACATAAAACAAACAAAAATTTGCTAATTCTCAACAGGGGTCAAGTCAAGTTATGATTTGTAGACCCGCTAAACGACGACCGCCCGTGGCCAATGTAAATGTAATAACCCGGTAAAATTCCATATTGGAAAAATTGTGTAATTTTTTTTTTGTTTTTTCTAAAAGTTTCCACATAGGTACCTACATAGACTCTCAGTACGATACCTAACAACACTCGCGGATCGGACAGGGTTTTTTTACATGTTGTATAGAGGTAAAAGAAAGTTCATAAGGTTCCTAATGACGGCTAAATAATAACAACCGTACGGGTCGATCTTCAAGGTTAAGCAACGCTTGCCGAGGTCAGTCCGTGGATGGGTAACCATCCATTACAAACCCAAATCCCTCCGTGCCTAGGAAAGCACGTTAAGCCATTGGTCCCGGCTGGTATTTGTAGATCTTTGACAGTCGCAAGTCGTTAAGGGTAGTCAGAAGCCCGAAAGTCCGACAACCAGTCTTCCCAAGGGGTATCGTGTTACCCAGTAAGTGGGTTGTGGAGTTCAGATAGGCAGTCGCTTCATATGAAATACTGGTATTCAGCTGCATCCGGTTAGACTGGAAGCCGACCCCAACATAGTTGGGAAAAGGCTAGACAGATGGTAATGAGCTGATGATGATACTGAATGTGCAATTTGGCAAGTTTTCAAAGTCTATAATTTATTTGTACTTCTCATGTGTTTGTGTGTAAATTGCACCGAGACCCATAAACTGACCCTTCAAACCGGGACCACAGATTAGTTCAGATGGGACACTCCACAAAATCATTTAAATAAAAAGCGTCTCTTGCTACGACACAATGAAATGCAATTCAATCGAAAGAAGTTGCCTCTCTTTCTATCGCGTAACTCTTAGATCTGACTACGTTACACTCACTGAATGGGCCCAGAAAGACGGGCCCGCCGCGTACTTGTAGCTTCATACCTAATCTGTATTCATCTGTACCGGGAATGAAGTTTGTAAATTGACTCTCTTGTATGGGCCTTATTAGAAGGCTAAAAGTCACCCAAAGGGCAATGGAGACGGCTATGCTTGGAGTTTCCCTACGTGATCGAATCAGAAACGAAGAGATCCGCAGAAGAACCAAAGTAACCATCATAGCCCGAAGAATTGCTCGCAGAACAGATGGTTTATACGTCTGAAAGGTTCTGGAGTAGCGATCGCGTACCGGAAGACGTACTTAGCGTTGGAAGGCCTCCCACAAGGTGGACCGATGACCTTGTGAAGGCCGCAGGAATCCGTTGGATACGGGAAATACATAACCGGTCGAAGTGGTGGCACTTGGGGGAGGCGTATGTCCAGCAGTGGACGTCTTTCAGAGGAAATGAATGAATGAATACATAAATACCTATCTAAAGATAGGTAACAGCCTGTGATAACAGCCTGTGAACGTGTTCACTATCAGTGTTGTCAATTTTAACATAAATGATACGAACTTATTTTTATGCACACCTATCTACCGCAACATCCTCTGAAAGCCGCAACATTTATCAATTTACCTTTGCGAGAAAATATATTTTTTATTAACAATGGGTCAAGTCAGGTCAAATACTCGAATGGTGTCCAACCAAGGTCATTGGGGCGAGCTATCTAGATAGATTTGAAACGAAGTGACATTTTGAATGTGGTTGGTTCGCCCTTAATGTAAGGTCGAGAATCAACCTACTTAGAACAACAATAAGTACCTGATAGATATTAACTTGAAAATTGCAAAAAAACGTAAGAAAATTTGAATTTCGCGGGGTACCCTGACGCTTTCGTGCACTACCTCGTATTCGATTCGTATTCGTGAAAAACACGAATACGAATGAGTGCACATAACGCCACATTCGATCCGTAAAAACTAACTCCATGTGAGAAATTCACGAATACAAAAACACAGAAACGCAGCAGTGCTCAAATACAACACACACAACACAGTTATTAAAGGCTATTTCGAATCGTATTTTCATGAAACATGAATGAATACGAACCGAATACGTGGTAGTGCACAAACGCACTTGTTTTTGAAGTTAGCGGCGTTGTGTACTTTTTTTGGGATGGGTAAAAAATGTTAAACTCGCGTCAGGACGTGACGTGACGTGACGTGAATCATACATTTAAAAACGTTGTAAAAAAAAAAAAATTGTAGCCCATCGGTATCGGGAACAGGGTCAAAACTCCAGAGATACGAACCTCCTAACAGTATGAGCCCTGTCCAGAAGTACCGCTTTCTAAATGAATAACTACATCCAGCTGCCTAACGAGAGCCTCGTCAGGTGTTGGTCGAGGCTCTTACATATCTACATAACAACACACTAGGAGCTCGTGGCTAAGTATTAACAGCCAGACTGGTCGATTCATCAGGTTAAGCTACGCTTGCCGGGGTTGGTCCGTGGATGGGTGACCATCTTTACATACCGAGAGTCCTCCGTGCTTGGCAAGCACATTAAGCTATTATCCCCGAATGGCAGAGGTGCACCTATAGTACACCCACATTTCGCCAGATATGTTGTAAGTCCATTGTAATAGGGGGCGAGCCTATTGCCATCAACCGGGCACAAATCCAGACTCCGGGCTGCTTCTCAGAAATTCCAGGTGGAAAAACACTTTGCCCAACATAGGAATCGAACCCACAACCTCATACTCAGCAGTAGCGCTTCCGACCATTAGACAAACGAGGCAGGCAGGCTCTTTTGACATACTTATCTTAATAATACGATAGTAATTTATTTCTACTTTTGCAGCCGCGGTGTTTCGAATCACGTGGTCCAGATCGTTGGCTACGAAGGATATGGGGGGCCCGATGAAAAGACCCCCATACCTTACTACATCGTCAGGAACTCCTTCGGCGTAGACTTCGGAGAGCAGGGATACGTGAAGATTGCTATGAAGCAAAGCGACGACATCTATGACATATGTGGCATCGCTGAACAGGTCACACTGTTATGGGCGTGATTTAAAAAATATGATACTGACCCAAAGTCTGTGTGTGAAAGATGTGATGCAGCCAGTGGCGGACTATGTCTGTGGGGACGGGAACCAGGTATGCAGAAAACTTTGAGAAGTAGTATATAAATATGAGTGAGCGAAGCGACCTCGATCTTTAAAGCACAGTGCCTCGGAAAGGTTAGGTTTTCTATTGACTATTCATATTCATACAGAAATAGGAAATAATTCGATGACTTAGACTGCCTGTGCACCGGAGCGGAGAGGAGAGGAGAGGAGAGGAGCGGAGATGTGTCAATATTAACCAATAGAATCAAAACTCCGCTCCAGAGTTGCGATTCTATTGGTTAATTTTGGCACATCATCGCTCCTCTCCTCTCCGCTCCAGTGGACAGGCAGCCTTATTCTATAGTTAGAGGATTAGACGAATATGGGGTGCTAGAGCAAGCGAAGCGATCCTAGCTTCCCGCCCCGAATAGGTAAGATAGCATACATAAATAGGAGTTTCTTTTTAGACTTATGCAGAAAAATTTGGCTTTAGCATAATATCTGTGTCTGAGTTTAGCATACTTAGTCGGCCCCCAACTACTAACTGCCTTTTAGTTACGGAACATAATATTTTGCCCCCAAGACCGGGGGCCCGAGGCAGATCGCACCTGCCACCCGCCCCCCCTTAGTCCGCCAGTGGATGCTGCTATAGCGCCATCTTTTTTCACAATGGAATAGGCACAACGTCTTTACCTGACAATAGGGCCCTTGATGTATCATGTTTTATATGTTTAGAAATTTTATTGTTTATCCTTTTTTGTACACTTTACTTTTCATATAATTTTCTGCTTGTCATTCCTGCAAAAATAAAATTAATAAGTAATACTAAAGTGGTGACTCCTTGTTTTTATAATGGCGAACCAAGATAAGTTAATATTAGCTCATTTATACGTTTTTGAAATTGTAAAATTAGAATCAAGGTTTTCTGTTGACTGTACCTAAATTTGCTTTAATTCACATACTTATTATTTCTTTAATTTAAACTTCGTATAGCTGAGAGCTGTAAATGTACATTACTTTGCATTTATGTATTGTTTATCCTTTTTAACTTTTTTGTACACTTTACTTTTCATAAATAATTTTCTGCTTGTCATTCATGCAAAAATAAAATTGCTACGTAGGTATTTTCTTAGAGGTTTTTATTTTAAATGAATAAAACTGCTAAAGTGGTGACCCCTTGTTTTTAAAATGGCGAACCAAGACAAGTTCATATTAGCTCATTTATACGTTTTTGAAATTGTAAAATTAGAATCAAGTTTTTCTGTTGACTGTACCTAAATTTTTTGCTTTTCTATATTATTTCTTTAATTTAAACTTCGTAGAGCTGAGAGCTGTAAATGTACATTACTTTGCATTTATGTAGTGTTGTTAAATAAATATTACATATTATAATTACATAACTAATCATTTTAATGTGTCGTTAAAAACTGATATTATTATCTCATTGTTAACATAATGGCACATTTCTATAGTATTGTATTTAATAAATAGTTTGGAAAATCCAAAAGTGCACGCCTCATACTTATCACTCATTCATAAACGAAAAAGAAATTCAAAACATAGTTTAAAATAACAATTTATCACTTTTCATGAAGTCGTAATGTCAACGACTGACAAAGATATTTGGCGGTTGCTAGGCAACACGTTAGGTCAAGGTTGAAAATATTTAGATAAAGATATTATATTTTAGTTAGTATTTTATTAATTATAATAAAACTACTTTGAATAAAAGAGCCATTTTCAATAGGGTTCCTTCTACGGCTGAAACGAATGTTTAAAAAAAAAATTGACTCAATTAATTGATTTTATCGCAAGCTACAATGTTTTCAGGGTTCATAAATTGACGGACAGGAATTTTTTTTCAACTATTTTTATGCTTTTTCCATTTCTGCTGCATTAAATCAATTGTTAAAAAGTACAGTATTAATCTCCATTTAATCATCTATACAATGGTATATAAATTAAGTAGGTTCTGTGTACTAGCAGGAGTGTAACAATAAAAACAGTTACAGAAATGGGGAAAAAAAATTTTTTCGATCGTAGAACACACTCTAATGCTTCGCAATACGAGTCGTGCAATAATTGCGCAGTTTAAGAAATTTGTGTTTTAAATATTCCTGTAAGTACTTATTTTCTCAATAATAATAATGTAGGTAAAAAATGTTTTATTGTAATAAAGTAATTAATCTTATATTATAAACAATCGGCCTTGTCATGCGTCTTTCATTTCTAATTAAACCATATTCAGGTTATTTAGCTGTGGATATTTAAGTTGTTTTCATAAACTAGCATTATTATATACAGGGTGGCAGGGACATCGACGCGAAGCCGGTTACCATGGATCAAGTACATGATTCTAAACCCCCCAGCGCTGAAATTTTTCGTCAGTTATTTAAAAAAAAACAGCTGTTTCATAGAAAACTGCAATACCTACCTACGCGGTCAAAATGTATCGAACAGCTGATTTTTGCACGAATCGTAATGCGAAGCATTAGAGTGTGCTCTACGATCGAAAAATATTTTTGTTTTAACTGTTTTTATTGTTACACTCCTGTTAGTACACAGAACCTACTTAATTTATATACCATTGTATAGATGATTAAATGGAGATTAATACTGTACTTTTTACCAATTGATTTAATGCAGCAGAAATGAAAAAAACATCAAAAAAGTTGAAAAATAAATCCTGTCCGTCAATTTATGAACCTTGAAAACATTGTAGCTTGCGATAAAATCAATTAATTATGTCAATTTTTTTTTTATACATTCGTTTCGGCTATAGAAGGAACCCTATTGAAAATGGCTCTTTTATTCATAGTAGTTTAATTATAATTAATAAAATACTAACTAAAATATAATATCTTTATCTAAATATTTCCAACCTTGACATAATGTGTTGCCTAGCAACCCACAACGTAAATATGTAAATAAATAGTCTTTGACATTAGGTAAGGGTTGCGAGGTTAGAAATTTACCCTTATTGATGGGTAAAACAGCAGTCAAAACATTCTTCATGAAAAGTAATACATTGGTAATTTTTGTTAGAAACTATGTTTTGAATTAATTTTTCGTTTATGAATGTGTGTTATGAGGCGTGCACTTTTGGAATTACCAAACTATTTTAAAATAACCGACGAAATATTTCAACGCAGGGAGGTTCAGAATCATCTACTGAATCCATGGTAACAGGCTTCGCGTCGAAGTCCCGGACACCCCGTATTTTTTTTTTTTTAATTTTACCCAAAGTAATTATATCTTAGGTCTTGTAAGTATTTCATGTATTTATACACAAGTATTATGTACTTACTAAGCATACCTAATATAAATACCTAACTACCTAGCTACCTACCTATACATGAACCGCATATCCACATTTGGTACCTAATTTACATAATTATGCAAATCAGACCGCTAGTAGAAGACTTTCGTGTACTTATCGAATTTATCCAAATATCCAGTATCATTTACATAGTAAAATGGACGATACTGCCATTTAAAAATCCATTGATCTATAACTTAGCACTAATTTGCTCCTTATGTTACCAACCAAAGCAATGGACCTTACATTGCGGTTAACCAACCTATAACCTACACTCCAATTTAATTAAACGCACGAACTTCACAACATCACAATGCTATTTAAATTCAAATAAAGAACTTCAGATCAGTTGGGGACCGGCTGCCAAGCAGTACAGACGTACCTATCAACCGCTTATCTCTTGGTACGTTTTGTTAATAATTTTATTATTTTATGTGCTCGCTATTTGACTACTTAAGGCGATTTATTCCCTTGTTGTCGAGTCCCGCCACGTCGAGTCACCGCCACGTCTACTCTGAAAACTCTCGCTTTTATTCCCGCCACGTCGAATCGTTGAAAAAGTCAATTGTCAATTTTATTACCGCCACGTTTACTAACCATTTTTATTTGTACAGTCGTAAATAAAATACTCTTGTTCCCATTGCTGGGCCACCACAGGCCTCCTCTCTGTAAGAGGGAGTGGGCTGTAATCTACCACGAGGGCCCAGTGCGGGTTGGTAGATGTCACATGTCTTCGAATTTTTGGTTCTAAGACATGCCGGTTTCCTCACGATGTTTTCTTTCATCGTTTTGAGAGCAGTGGCGATGAAATTATTTACACAAAGTAAAGCGACTGCTTGGGTTCGAAGTTTCGAACCCACGACCTACAACTCGTAAGTAGGGGCCGTTACCACTGGGCCACCACTTACTCGCTTGTGCCTTTTAGTCTGGGCTTAATAAAAGTATTTTATTTATTTCTTTCTTTCCTTAAAATCAAGCAACCTGCTAATTCGTCATGTCTGCTACACTCGTCACAATCTAGGGGTAGGAACGTTTTTAAGGTTCCTTACGTCCGTATGAAAAAACGGAATCCGTCGAGGCTCACTCGTGTGTCTGTCTGACTGTCTGTCCGTCTGTCACAGCCAATTTGCTCCGAAACCAATTCAATGCGTTTCCTTTATTAAAGAGTCACAGAAATGGTGTCTCTTGTGGTGGAAGACTTCGGAGTGTACAAGGAGAAGAAAGTGAAGAAGTTCACTTGGAGAACCATTGGAGGATCGGAAATAGCTGTCATATCTTACGGAGCTATTGTTCAGTCTATTAAGGTAAGGTGTCTGTAGACTTACGTAGGTACCTAGTTTATGATTGACTAGTTGACCGCCCCGGCTTCGCACGGGTAGCACTAAGTACATACTTACCTACCTACCTACCTACACCTAACTACATACATACCTACCTACTTACTTTCAGAATATGATAGTAGTCAAATTGCCAGAACCACAACTATACTATGCATAACGCAAATCAATCGTGACCACAATTTCAAGTAGGAACCTGCAGCGACACCATTCCCACTACCCTCTGCCCGGCGACATTTTTAACCGACTTCCAAAAGGAGGAGGTTCTCAATTCGTCTGTATGTTTTTTTTTTTTTTTTTGTATGTATGTTACGCGATATCTCCGACAATTGTGGACCGATTTAGAAAATTGTTTTTTTGTTTGAAAGGGTATGCTCCCGAGGTGGTCCCATATAAATTTTATTAACTTTACTTAGATAGTTTTTGAGTTAGCTTCAATAATACGTATTTTTCCCACTTAGTTTATGTGGATGATATAATGATACTTCCAATCACTGTTATTTTAATCATAGCAGGTTAGTGGTATTCGAATTTGTATGGAATAGGTACCACAACTAAAAAGTGCAAAATAAAAACTTTTTACAAAAAAAGAACAACCGACTTCCAAAAAAGACATTACAAAGTCAAAAATAACTTTAATTTCGGAAGTCGGTGGCAAAAAACGACTTCCGAAATTAAAGTTATTTTTGACTTTGTAGTGTCTTTTTTGGAAGTCGGTAGTTCTTTTTTTGTAAAAAGTTTTTATTGACTTTGTAGTGTCTTTTTTGGAAGTCGGTAGTTCTTTTTTTGTAAAAAGTTTTTATTGACTTTGTAGTGTCTTTTTTGGAAGTCGGTTGTTCTTTTTTTATAAAAAGTTTTTTGTTGCTGTGGTGTGGTTGTGGTTTGGTGGAAGTAAGGTGAAATATTTATTCACTGTTCATTACCTTTCTGTTGTACAATAGTAATTTATTCATTTATTTAGATGATTATTTCTCATGTAGAGCCAAGCTTCTAACTCTACACGCCCCACTAATAAATCGACGGCGATCGAGCCGGAAACGGCCATGCCACATATTGTAGAGTTTGTGCAGTTAGGGCTTGTAGAGTTAGGGCGTGTAGAGTTAAAAGCTTGGCTCTACATGAGATCTGACAACTTTTTGACAGTGCGAGCCATATGGTCTCGTCTTGGCAACATTTTACATGAAAATGTTTTTGGTGGGATTTAATTATTGGTCTATCCAGAACCGATGTACAAGCCAAGTGCACAATATTAGGCGAAACACACAGCAAATAGTAGTAAAGAAACGACAAAATTATGTTTAGGGCCCATCGTCATCATTTCAGTCACATAAGACGTCCACCGCCTTTTTTTTGTGGGTTGGAAATCGTCAAATAACTTCTCCCGCTCTGGGCGGAGCGCAAGGGCGACTGACAACACCCACCCGTCCTTCAGTTGCCTGTACGTTGCCAGGGACGGACATAGGCCTCCCCCAAGCACCGCCACTGTTCTGTGATCGACCGGTTCTGTGCTTCTCGCAGCCAGCGGATTCCTGCGGCCTTCACTAGGTCATCGGTCCACCTTGTGAGAGGAACTCTTCCGGTACGCGGTTGCCAGTCCAGAGCCTTTCGGCCCCATCGGCCATCGGTTCTACAAGCAATGTGCCCTGTCAACTAGCTGCCACTTAAGTTTGGCAACCCTTCGGGCTATGTCGGTTACCTCGGTTCTCCTACGGATCTCTTCATATACTTAAGTATAGAAGCGTATGCGAAAAAAAAATCCAGACTGAGCTACTAGTTATTGTGAATTCTAATTTAAAAACCATTTTCCACTAAATAACAGATCCCAGATAGACTAGGTGTCAAGGAAGACGTGGTCCTAGGTTTTGATGACCTCGATGGCTACGTGAACAGAAACACTCCATACTTTGGAGCGACCATCGGAAGATGTGCCAACCAAATTGACAACGCGACCTTCGAAATTGATGGCCAGACTTACAATGTATCCAAGAATTTTGGCAAGCATCATTTACATGGAGGGATTGTTGGATTTGATAAGGTAAGTTACACTACATCACGCCTGTATTCACAAGGAAGATCGACTTTTCGCCACAGGCTCCTACACACAGTGCTGGCGGTAATGCCGCCGGGCAAGCCGCGGTGCGCCCAGCCTGCCACACAAAGGAGCCGCCAAACACAGGAGTGCCGCTCTTCAAAAGCCAGTGGTCCGTGCCGCCGGCACTGTGTGTAGGAGCCATTATCCCATGTTACAGGGGGTGAGCCCTTTGCTATTAACCGGCCACAAATCCAGACTCTGGGCTGCTGCTGAGAACATCGTAATACAGATACGGTCAAGTTCTTAATCACAATTGACAACTTACTTTTAACGTTAGTTTTTGAAATTAGAACAGTTCAAAATAAAATAATGGCTCCGTGGTTTACCTTACGCTTCCCGACCTGGGGATCGAACCTATTATTTCATGCTCCAGTTAGACTGGAAGCCGACGATATTGTTGGGAAAAGGTTAGGCAGATGATGATAATGACTCATTCTGGTCTCTCGACGGTATAGAAGTGTCCCAACGACCAACCAACAAGCACCTCCAGAAATTATAAAGAAAAACATTATTTAATCTTTCAGGTTGTCTGGGAATCTACAATAGTAGGCTCTAAGGTAGTGTTCAGCTACTTATCCAAGGATATGGAGGAAGGTTACCCTGGTGACCTGGTCACCACCGTGACCTACGAAGTGACAGATGACAGTAAAATTCTCGTGGACTTCAAAGCTTTCACCACGAAAAAAACTGTGGTCAATCTTACCAACCATTCGTATTTCAACCTGGCGGGACACGATGGTGGTGCGCAGGAGTTGTATAAACATTATGTGGTCATCAATGCTGATAAGTAAGTGGTCCTGATTATTTTAAAAACCAAACCGAAAAACAAAAAAAAACCTCTTAGAGCCGGACTCCACCAAAGCGAAGGCGAGACGAGAGGAGAGGAGAGGAGATGTCTTTTAAACAACCAATAGAATTTCGTTATTCAGACATCTCGTCTCCACTCAGCTTTAGCGGATACCACTGAGCGAATATGTATCATATTTGTATGGCTCGATCCAAGGGAAGATTTGAGCTGTGGCTTGCCGAGATCATGCTGGGCGGCGGCGGTACTAAGCTGAGATGTGAGCTGTGCCTCACAAGCTGGCGACGGCAGCAACGGAGTCGAGAAGAGATTTGAGTGGCATGCAGGGAGCGGTCAACATCCAACGGTCGCTGCACGCAGCTCAGCTCCTCTCTAGCCAGCATTCATCTCCGCCTCCGCTCTAGCCTGCTCACATCTCCGCTCTAGCCAGCACACTCCCTGCTCCAGCCTGATACGCGGACTCTATTATAGCTAGTACCGAAGATGCCTACGCATCTCCGCACAGCTTCGGTGGATAAAATCAATCAATCAATCATTTATTTTGTTAAACATAGGTATGGTTACAGATAATATACGGGGTGTCCGGGACATCGACGCGAAGCCTGATACCATGGATTCAGTACATGATTCTGAACCACCCTGCGTTGAAATTTTTCGTCAGTTATAAAAAAAAAAATCAGCTGCTCCATACATTTTGACCGCGTAGGTATTGCACTTTTCTATGAAACAGCTGATTTTTTTTTTAATAACCGACGAAAAATTTCAACGCAGGGGGGTTTAGAACCATGTACTGAATCCATGGTAACCGGCTTCGCGTCGATGTCCCTGCCACCCTGTATAGTATGAAATATGTGCTCTATGTTTTGCCAATATATGGCGTACAAAATTAACATAATATATAAGCAATAAAAATTAAGGTGACATGTCAAAAGATTACAATAAAAAATATAAAATAAATCGGTCAAGTGCGAGTCGGACTCGCACACGAAGTGTTCCATACCATGTCGTACAAGATAATACTATGATTTTTTGTAATACTTTCGTAATCACGTCACGCGTGAACGGCTGAACCAATTTCGCTAATTCTTTTTTTGTTGTGTTTGTTAAAGTAAGGAGATGGTTCTTAGGATAGGTAGATGAAGGTAGGGTAGGTAGGTAGGTAGGTATGCAAGTTGGTAGGTATGTATGTTGGTAAAGTAGGTATGTATGTAGGTAGTTAGGTAGGTAGGTAGGTATGTATGTTGGTAAAGTAGGTATGCAGGTAGGGTAGGTAGGTAGGTAGGGTAGGTAGATATGTACCTATAGGTAGATATGTAGGTAGGTGTAGGTAAGTAGGTATGTATGTAGGTAGGTGTAGGTAAGTAGGTAGGTAGGTATGTATGTATGTAGGTAGGTGCGCCGTAGATAAGTGCTTACCCGTGCGAAGCCGGGGCGGGCAGCTAGTTGGCAATAAAATATACTACGAATGGTACCAAAAACGATTCGTATCTGTTTATAGGAACCGAGCATAAGTCCGGCATCGAAGATACGGGCCCGTCCGAAAGTAGTACAAAACTGCAAAGTGAACTTTACACACGTTTAATTACTTTTTTGGGCGGGCAAAACCACATCGGGAGTAGGGACAGCTCTCGAATCGTGGTGTCATTCATTCTTAGGTCGGCTCTAAACTCTCCAATCTTATGTCCGTATTTGACACGGACCACGGTGTAGGAACCGCACATAAGTCTGGCCGAAACTCGGTTTTTGTGCTTAGGGAGTAGACCTCCTGGACCAACCGTACCTTAGTAGGTACGAGTAGGTACCTGCATACACATGTTTATGACGGAGCTTGTGCTACAATCATAGGTACCTATTTCTACGCTACGACCAACCAGCGTAACTAAGTTCCGTTATAAAGGAAGGATAGTGGGTGCTAGTATAATTACTGGCACAGACATTAATATCAACTGCTCTGTTCCTGGGAAGGCAACGCATCTCGATGCCTCTGGTACTTCATATCAGGTGGGCCGCCTGCTTGAGTCACCCAATCCTTACATATTATAAAACAAAGTCGCCCGCCGCGTCTGTCTGTCTGTCTGTCTGTCTGTCTGTCTGAACGCGATAAACTCAAAAACTGCCGAACGGATTTTCAAACGGTTTTCACCATTGGACGGAGTGATTCATGTGGAAGGTTTTAGTGTATAATTCATTAAGGTTTTGTGTAAATTGGCTGAAATATGACGATTATTGTTGAAGATGTCGGAAAAAATCATGCCGACTGGGAGCTTTACTGGCGTGCGCTGCGTAAGTCGTGAGAGATAAATCAAATTTATGTTCTAGAGTATTGTATATCTTAAAAATTGCAACAAAAAAGTCCGTGATGGCATATGTCTATCTTTTAAGGGTGACCCACAATAACCATTTTTATCTTTCAAAATTGTATAAAATTTTCATTGTTATTGCCGAAGCTACACTCGAGAGCAATGAATCCGGGTCACTTAAAGAATGTTAAAAATCTCGGAAACTAAAAATGATAGGTTAATGCAATAAATTGTATTTAATAGACAATGTAATACTCCTTAAATGAAAGTAAAAAAAATATGAGTCACCATACATTTTATTAACACAAAATTACATAAAGAAAAAAACTGCTGATCTCTCCTTAAAACAAAAATAGGAAACATGAAATTTTTGAACTTTATTACGATTTTCTTGAATTTTAATACTTCGTATTGCCTCCTCGTGCTTCCATTACTGCGTTTACGCGGTTTGGCATGCTGTACACCAAGTTCCCTACACGATTTTGGGGAATATTCTCCCATTCCTCTGTGAGAGCAATTTTGAGCTCACGAAGCGTGATTGGGGGAGGGTTTCGTTGTTTTACGCATCTGCCTAGCTCGTCCCAAGCATGCTCGATCGGGTTGATATCCGGGCTGCGCGCTGGCCACTCCATACGAGTAATGTTCATCTCTTGAAGGTAGTCATTCACAATCCTACCTGTATGAGGTCGGGCATTGTCATGCATAAATATAGCATCCTCACCTAAATTGACCATAAATGGACCAACGTGATCATTGAGGATTTCTTCCACATATCTTACGCTAGTTAAAGAGCCGTTTTCTATGATCACCAGCTCTGTGCGACTTTCAGAAGAAATTCCGGCCCACACAAGTACAGACCCACCACCGTAGGCTACTTTTTCTTCGATGCATGCTTGCTTGAATCTTTCCCCTGGTCTTCGATACACTCTGTGTCTTCCATCGTGCTTGTAGAGCATAAATTTTGATTCGTCGGAGAACATAACTTTTGACCAATCTTCAATACTCCAATTTACGTGGCTCTGGGCATATCTTAGTCTTGAAATACGATGCCCACGCTCCAGTTTAGGGCCGTTTGCAGGTCTAAGGGGTTTTAAGTTAGATTCAGCAAGCCGACGTCTTACTGTCCATGCACTTGGGTTACTTCCTCCGAGGCGTCGAAACTGACTTGTGAGTTCAGTTCCTGTGAGAAAGCGATTTCGAAGCATGGTGTTCACCAAGTATCGGTCTTCTCGTGCTGTGGTACACCTGGTTCTGCCCGTTCCTGGTCTGCGTAGGTTAGAACCAGTTTCTTCGTAACGTCGGAGAACTCTTTGTACTGTTGACAGCGACACACCGACAGTCCTGGCTGTATCGCGCTGACTCCGGCCGGTTTCCAGCATTGTAAGTATTCTGGTGCATTCTTCAGGCGTAAGCGACATAATTTCAGCTTGAATAATGAATATAGAGCACTATCAACATGGTTTATGTACCCACATAAATGACAGATTACAAACAAAAGCAAAACCAAATGCTGTAATTTCGTAGTTCCATCTTCGAAAGTGGCCCTTTTTCAAATTTGATTTTTTTATGATATAACTTTACAATAACTAAGAAGTTTTAATACCTTCATTTAAGGAGTATTACATTGTCTATTAAATACAATTTATTGCATTAACCTAGCATTTTTAGTTTCCGAGATTTTTAGGATTCTTTAAGTGACCCGGATTCATTGCTCTCGAGTGTATTTTGACCGGTATCTTATTAATCCTTATCCAATTAAATAGTTGTAATAGTTATTTAAATTGGGCATTCAATTTCGATTAAAATATGCCTTTACATCACATAATTTAAATGAATAGTTTAAGAGATATCACAGTTTCAAAATTACGCGTAACAAAATAATTATGGTTGATCACGCGTGAGCTGTAGTAGCCTACCACTGCGTCCGCTGAAAGTTAGTCAATGATCTTTTCCTTGGCTATTAGGTATGTATTCCCGGTAGAACGTTCCCATGGGATATTTTGCGACATCCACGCGGGCGAAGCCGCGGGTAAAAGCTAGTAATATATAAACCTGCTTACTTAGATGATTTTTCTTTCTAGAATCACCAAGAGAGACTCCAACTTAATTCCAACTGGTGCTTTCTGCGACGTTAGAAACACACCGTTCGACTTCACTCTCCAGAAGAACCTGGGCGACGCCATGTCAGCTGGGGCCAATCTCTTTGAAGACAACACCTACTGTGTGGAGACCCTTGGGAAGCAGGTGAGAACAAACATTATTTAATAGGTAAACTATTTCTGCCATCAAGCAGCATTGCTGTTTTCTAGTTTGAAGGGTATGTGTGTTGGAGACAAGGTACATGACCGACACATATCAGCTTGTAAAGTACCTAAGTTTAGATTTGCAGCTACCACTTTGTCTAAAGCGTCCACTTGCAAGCTTCAGTGACTTGGTTCTATGTGTAAAGTAAGCGTCTACGAATATGAACATAAAAAAATAATCGGGCAGTCTTTGGGGACTGCCGATAGAAGTGAACACTAAGTAAGGGCTTGCGTGGTAGATTATGGCCCACTCCCTCTCACAAAGAGGAGGCTGTGTTCCAGCAGTGGGAACATTATAGGCTGATTATGCTACTTGTTCAAGCTTGCTTTACTTTAAAAAAGTCAAAGTGAAGTCTGTGAATACACCCCTAAAGGCTGACGCAGATTTTGGCGGACCGCACCGATTGCAAAAATCCATCACATCGCTTTCATAAAGAAGAAGTCTCAAAATCACTCCACGTCTGACAGGAACGAGAACTATCTCAAAAAATCGCAAAAACTGAGTTATAAAAAAAAAAATTACGTACTTCCGGTTATCCTTACTGGCAAACATACAAAAAAATTGCTCTGAATTTTATTTCAGGGGTAGTATATAAGTTAGTTATAGTTAAAGTGAGCAGTGGTGGCCCAGTGGTAACGGCCGTGACTTACTCGTACGAGTTGTAGGTCGTAGGTTCGAACCCAGACAGGCACTTTACCTTGTGCAAATTATTGCATTTCTAGTCTTAATTTTATATTACCCCTTAACGAATATTCAGAGAATTTTTTGTTGTAAGTTAGCCAGTAAGGATTAAAACCGAAAGTAGGTACTTATGTATTTTAATTTTATTAATTTTTAGCGATTTTTTGAGATACTTCTCGTTGCTGTCAGACGTGGGAAAATTTTCAATGGAAGATGAGACTTCTCCTTTTGTACGAACCAGCGCACTTTTTCTTTTCAAATGCGATGGGGCTGCAGCCTGCAGCTGCAATGATGACGCAGTTTTACGCAACACACCGGTAGCATACCACCGCCGCGAAACCGTAGCGGCGAAACCGCATGGCAGTAGTTCAATTCAACTGATTAGCGCCATGTTCCGCTACGTGAAATTCCAGTAGCGGAACATGACGCGAGCCAGTTGAATTGAACTACTGCGGTTTCGCTGCTACGGTTTCGCAGCGGAGGTGCTACTGGGGTGAAGGACTATACTATTCAACGCCTCCCTGAAATAACAATTTCGGTTTTCAGGTCCTAACTCTAGCCGCTTCCGTAACCCATCCACCATCAGGCCGCTACCTCGAAATCCACACAGATCAGCCAGGAGTTCAGTTCAATACTTCCAACTACCTACCAAATGAACCTGCCCTGGTTGGCAAGAACGGGGTTGGTTACCGACGCCACGGAGCCTTTTGCCTGGAAACCCAGACTTACCCAGATGCTGTGCATCATACCAACTTCCCCACAGCGTTTTTGGTCCCTGGTGAAGAGTATTTACATCGTGTGGTGTATAAGTTTGGTGTGTCCAATCCTGATAAAGTGGTTGAAGCGCCTTCGTCGCCGACGTCATTTTAGAAACAAAATAGGTTCAGAGCATGGTCTAATGGCATTTCGGGGGTGACACATAATATGCTTACGTCACTATCCAGTTACCACTTTCTTGCAACAAAACACGATATATGGAAAAGTCAAAGTCAAAAGTCAAAGTTATTTATTTGCTTTAAATGCGGTTATACAAAGGTGTTATACGAGTATTCTTGAACGATGACACATTTCGCCATATTTTGGCATGCAAATATTAATAGTAAGGCAAAAGATTTTAAGTCGCTATTCTGTTAAAAAAATATATACAAAGCATTTAAATTGTCGTTTCGTTTGTCTAATCAAACGAAACAATTCAATACATACAAACGTAATTGTTAATTAAAACCTCATTGTTTTATCGGATTCGCACAGATAGTAAAGGTGATTCATCATCATCATCATATCAGCCGAAAGACGTCCACTGCTGGACATAGGCCTCCCCCAAGCACCGCCACTTCGACCGATTCTGTGCTTCCCGCATCCAGCGGATTCCTGCGGCCTTTACAAGGTCATCGGTCCATCTTGTGGGAGGCCTTCCAACGCTACGTCTTCCGGTACGCGGTCGCCACTCCAGAACCTTTCGGCCCCATCCGCCATCTGTTCTACGGGCAATGTGTCCTGCCCATTGCCACTTAAGTTTGGCAATTCTTCGGGCTATGTCGGTTACCTTGGTTCTCCTGCGGATCTCTTTATTTCTGATTCGATCACGTAGGGAAACTCCAAGCATAGCCCTCTCCATTGCTCTTTGGGTGACTTTTAGCCTTCTAATAAGGCCCATTGTGAGCGACCACGTTTCAGTGCCATAAGTCATCACTGGCAACACGCACTGGTCAAAGACTTTCGTCTTGAGACACTGTGATATGTGGGACGAAAAGATATTGCGTAGCTTCCCGAACGCTGCCCAGCCGAGTCGGATTCGACGATTGACCTCTTTCTCGAAATTGGACCTACCTAGCTGGACAGTTAGTCCCAGGTAAACATACTCGTCTACAACTTCGAGCGTAGCGTCTCCGATCTTTATGAGAGTGGGTGTTACATGGGCGTTTGACATAACCTTTGTCTTGTCCAAGTTCATTTTAAGACCCACTCTTTCGGAGGCTCTACTGAGGTTATCGAGCATTATACTGAGATCCTCCATGGTCTCAGCCATGATGACTATGTCGTCGGCAAACCGAAGGTTAGTGACATACTCGCCATTGATGTTGATGCCTAGCCCTTTCCAGTCCAGAACCTTGAAGACATCCTCCAGTGCAGCGGTAAACAGTTTCGGAGAGATAACGTCTCCTTGTCTCACACCTCGCTGCAGAAGGATAGGTTTCGAGGTCCGGTCGTGGAGGCGGACTGACATAGTGGCGTTTTGGTATAGACACTTTAACACCTCGATGTACTGATAGTCGATCTGGCACCGTTGAAGAGACTGCAGTACAGCCCATGTCTCGATCGAATCGAAGGCTTTCTCGTAATCCACAAACGCTAAGCAGAGAGGCAGATTATACTCTTCGATAAAGAGTAAGAGTAGAAAGTTTTATAATTCAGGTATCTATCTAAAGTTATACCTAGGTACTTAATATTGACACAGTTGATAATATTAAGTACCTAGGTATAACTTTAGATAGATACCTGAATTATAAAACTCATATTGACTTGGTAACAGGTAGGGTCAGAAAACTAATTTATATTTTTTAAACTCTTCGACACGTCGCTAAGCAGTCTGTTATTCGCAATGTTTACTACGCCTTATGTCAATCTGTTATTACTTATTGTATTAGCTGCTGGGGCGGCGCCACAAAGACTGCCCTTAAGCCTTTGGAAGTGTCCCACAGAGCTATAGGTACTGAAAATTGCAACATTTCGACCTATTCTGTTTCCAACCACAGAACTTTACAAAAAATGTGGTGTCCTCAACGTAAGGCAACATTTCATTCTACAAACCATTCTTCTCCAACACTTAAAAACCCCTCTTGCTACTATTATGAAACGACGGAAAGACTTGATTTGTACTGTTCCACAAACTCAGTTTAAATATACCAAAAGATTTTTCTACTATCTTGGCCCTTACTTGTATAATAAAATTAACGCGTACTTATATATATATAATTTACCATTCAGCAAATGCAAACTCGCCCTCCGTACATTCCTCTTGAATAAAACCTACGACGAGACTGAAGAGTACTTATTGTCACCTACATAAAGGTAACCAACCCCTATTCCTATTACTCAAATGCACACACACACACTCACTCACACACGCTCATACACACATGCACACGTACTCACTTGACTTAGCACATCTCCACTCCTCTTTCTAATTTGTTTTATTTAATTTTAATTGTAAGATTTTATCTTTTGTTTTGATACTGTAACCTCCATAGCATAAAAACATGATTTTTGTGATACTCAAATTGGGAGTCGAATCTGACTCTCCTTAATACAGATTACTCAGTGATCTAGCTAGGTGAGCAGCGATTCACCCAACAATTCATTGTAGCTGCACCATGTTATTAATAATGCTTACTTTATAAGTCCCTCATGTACTACAAAACGTTTATGTTCCTAAATAAAATTATTATTATTATAAAGGTGATTGGCGAGTTATTATTACTCAATATTGGTAACACAGCTGTCATGACGTAGACTTGTGTCACTCGCGTGACCACTCTATCTCGGAATGCCTTATCTGCTTTTAAACCGTTTTAAACCATGATTCAGAGTGCTACAAGGATCTTGTGGCGCCTGAATGACATTGACAGGGCGTTGACATTTTGTGGAACTGTCACTGTCATTGATATTGATAAAACACGCGCCAAAAGACCCTTGTAGCATTATAACTACTTGAAGAATGGAAAATAATGGCGCAGTTACCAGTCCTCCAAATAATCTAAGATCTGTTAGTCGTGGCAAGTATTAAAAATAATTGCTAGAGTTGTGGCGTTAATGTTTTTAGAAGGAGATAATAATTAGAATTTATTTTCTATAAGTAGTATACATATTTTTTCTACTTACCTACCTACCTACCTAAAAACATCATCGCCCATTACCTTTTATGTTATTCTAACTTCTGCTTGTGATTTCGTCCACCATAAAATAATATCGTATGACACTCGGCAATGCAAACTAAACATTAGTAAAAAAAAAAAACTAAATCGGATCAGTAGTTTAGATTAGTAGATTACCGCCTACATACAAACTTACGAATTTTACCTTTTTATTACTGATTTGATTCACGACTGGTATTTCTAGTTTGCTTGATGTAGTAGCTAATAAGTATAATGTTTTGGAATATTTTTTTGATCTGCCATTTAAATATTTTGTTGCCATATTTTATAAATGTCTGTCGCAGTAAGATGGCTGAAGTCTAGTAATATAACTATTAGGGCACTCCGACCAAATCGGTTAGGTTAGGTTAGATCTGTGACCAACTGTGTCTGTGAGTTGTGAACCGCTTTCATATAACTATATTACGGTATATGGCTATATCCCTAGGGATATAACTATATCACGGCTTCGACCATCTTACTGCGACGTATAAAGATAAAAAAAACTATGTAAGTAAACTTGTTTTACCTTTTTGGAATAAAACTACATTATATTATCAACATTGTTTTATTTTCTATGTTAACAGAAAGCACACGTTTTTAAAATATTGGCGTATTAAAAATGGCGAACCAAGACAAGTGCATATTAGCTCATCTATACGTTTTTAAATTGTAAAATTAGAATCAACTTTTTCTGTTGACTGTATCTACCAAAATTTTTTGCTTTCCTATATTATTTCTTTAATTTAAACCTCGTAGAGCTGAGAGCTGTAAATGTACATTACTTTGCATTTATGTATTGTTGTTAAATAAATATTACTTATATATATGTATAAGTATCATAATTGTCTTGTAATTTTAATGTGTCGTTAAAAACTCATGTTATTATCTCATTGTTAACATAATGATGACACATTTCTGTAGTATTGTATTTAATAAATAATTGCGCAGTTTAAGAAAATTGTTTTTTCAATATTCATGTACCTACTTATTTTCCCAATATGTAGGTAATAAATGTTTTATTGTAAGTAATTAATTCTTATAATATAAAACAATCCGCCTTGTTATGCGTCTTTCATCTCTAATTAAACCATATTCAGGTTATTCAACTGGCCGGGAACCCTCTTGGAGGGTTCACTCAAGTCGCATATATGCCGGGAGCCCTCACGGAGGATTCATTTCAAATATAGGTTTTTCTTATCGAATTCGGCATTATAAACTGTGAAACTAAAATCAGTTGTATATTTTAACAAGATTTCTATCCTAATGGCGGTGACACTCCTCGAGGGTTAACTTTAGCGCAAACGTAATGCCGGTGCCCCTCCTGGAGTCAACTTGCAATAAGTATGGAGGTATGGCGTATGAGCTCTATGAAAATGGATGGAGTCTCGAAAGTCTTTAAAATGTTTTCATAAACTTTACTAAACGTTTTCACAAGCATTTTTTATTTATTTATAATTTTACCAAAAATAAATTATATCTTAGGTCATTTAAGTATTCCATTTATTTATACACAAGTATTATGTACCTACTAAGCATACCTAATATTAGTACCTAGCTACCTACCTACCTATACATGAACCGCATATCCACATTTGGTACCTACCTAATTTACATATTATGCAAATCGGAGCGCTAGAAGAAGACTTTCGTCACGGTATACTTTCGTGTATCGAATTTTTCCAGTATCATTTACATAGTAAAATGGATGATACTGGCATTTAAAAGTCCATTGATCTATAACTTAGCACTAATTTGCTCCTTATGTTACCAACCAAAGCAATGGATGGACCTTGCATTGCGGTTAACCAACCTATATCCTACACTCCAATTTAATTAAACGCACGAACTTCACAACGCTATTTAAATTCAAATAAAGAACTTCAGATCAGTTGGGGACCGGCTGCCAAGCAGTACAGACGTACCTATCAACCGCTTATCTCTTGGTACGTTTTGTTTAATAATTTTATTATTTTATGTGCTTGTTATCTGAGTATTTTATGCGGTTATTGTGAATGATAATACAAGATAAATTATATTTATGTTTGTTATTTTACGACTGATAAGTCTTTCAATTGGAAAATGGAGTGTTTGATCGTAAATGGCACTTATTATTGTTGATTTGATAAGCGTTTACTTACAGTCAGTGTGTATTGTGTAACATTAGCTTGTCTTGTTTATGAAGTAGGTAATGTCTGTTTATATACAAACCTGTCTTCATTTTTCATAATTATTAATCATCATACCTACTACTATTGAAAATGGGGTAGGCAGAGATTTTGCTACTGCCAAACACTTCTTGAAACTATTGTTGTCGCCAAAATCACGGCTACCTACCGGTTTAGTAGCTGGGAGCCTTCCTGGAGGGTTCACCTAGTCGCATATCGGATGCCGGGAGCCCTTGCAGAGGGCTCATTTTAAATGTAGTTTTTTAAAGTAAAGTTTTGCATAGATTGTAGGTACATGATTAAGGTATTAAAAATAATTGTGATCCTTGTACATACAATCTACCTTAGATTAGGCATGCAAACATTAATGAATGAAGTCTATTAATTAATAGATACACAACAAGCATACTTTCTGGCCGCGCCACCGATTTTGTTAAATTTCTCGCAAATCTATATAGTAATTTTTTAAATTATTATGTAGGTACAATAATGAACATATTATGTACATTTATTCTTATTAACCCCGATCCAAAATGCGACCAGGAAGTACCAGAAAGTAAGACAAAGTCTTTGTCATTTAAAAATAAAATTTTTCAATCAATAATGCTGTTAACTTCTTTTTTAAATTGCGTATTGTGTCAACTTTTTTATGTTAGGTATTTCGGTTTAAATTATTATTTATCCCATACGTAATTATGTGCCTATACTAATAAATTTTTTTATGTAATGCAGCAAATTGCAAAGTTCTCAACTAGTAGGTAAAAGATTTTTGTACTGACTTCTGATTGGTCTCGGGCTAGTTTGTGATACCGTAGTAAAAAGATGCATGTTATGTTTAACAAAAATTGCCATTTCTAAAATATACATTGCCGGAAATGTTAATAGTTTTAGGGACTTAAACTTTGGAACACAGTTATCAGTTGGCTTTAAATACCTGTTCCCGCAGGCAAGAATTTCCCCAGAAAATTAAGTATACCGTAGGTATCTCAAAATGGAAGCTGTGAGACCATGGTATGCAAGCAAAGTTGTGATGATGTTAACTTTCTTAGCCAAATTGAATAGGACATAAGCAGCAGACATACTCAATCTCTTACATACCTTTTCTACTTGAGGTTTTCATGTCATTTGACTGTCAATCACTATGCCTAAATTTTTTTCCTTTTGTACTCGGTCTATTTTAATTCCATTAAATTCAATTTTTAAATGTCTGCTGATAAAAATGTATTATGTTAGTCTTTCCTAAGTTAATTACTAATTTATTGTCGTCAAGCCAATTCACAATGTCCCTGAGTGTATTATTTATGTCCTGTTCATAATTATTTGCATCAGAACAACTGATTAATGCGGTGCTGTCATCAGCAAACAAAATCATTGGGTCTTTAATGTACCGCGGTAAGTCGTTTATATAAAGTAGAAATAAAAGAGAACTCAGCACCCCACCCTGAGGTACGCCGTGTTTGACATCTCTATTTTCGGAAAAGTATTTCATTTCGCGTTTGTTTTTTATACATATCCTAGTGTTCACGTTCACTCAGATATCATTTGACAAGATTAAGGACGTTTCCTCTTATGCCATACATGTCAAGCTTATATAGTTAGCAAGGTTCTATGATGGACACAGTCGAAAGCCTTTGTAATATCAGTGGCATTGCACATATTGGTACTTTTTTGTCAATATTTTTTAAGGTTACCAAGCAAATCGTAAATAGCTAAATTAACACCTTTGTTTTTCCTAAAACCATTTTGTTCATTACATAGAATATTATCCACCCACGTAGGTATTAGAAATTTCTATGGCTTTCTGTCAGTACAAGAACAAAAGCTGTAGCTCCATTCAATAAATTCAAAAAAATATAACTGAGTGTGCTGACCGTTCGACGGTTAACTTTAGCGCAAACGTAAAGCCGGCAATCCTCCCTGAGGGTTCAGTTCCAATATGTACTCGTATGTATGGCGTATGAGGTCTATGAAAAGTGGGTGGAGTCGAAAGTGTTAAAAATGGTAGTCGCTACGAATGTTAACATACTGCATTTCTGCAGAAAACCTACATTAAAACGGGGCATTTGTAGTTTTGCTTCAAACTAGGAAGGCAATTCTCGCGCATCTTACATTCGTTATTGTCGCTCGATTCGTACTTTTCCTTCGTAAAAATCATGTTTTCACTCGTAAAAATCATGTTTTCACTCGTACAGCTATTCTCGCCATATCGATTCGAGCATTTGTCGCAGGAAAACCACGCAAAATGCATAGTTTACATGCGACTTGCAAAGAGTGGTCGGTACCAGTCGAAACGTTCATGACGTCATTTCGAACGGCGTACCAACGTCAAACAGTTGTTGTGTCATTCACAATTAGTCAATGCGGAAGAAAATAATAAATGTTTTTTTACAAAATGCGTTACGAGTTCATAAACATCTTAGAAAACGTTGCGATCGCCACAACAAGGAAAAATACACGAAAAAATACTTCACGCGTCCGCCAAAGTTGTCAACTATCCACTGCTTGTTTGGCGTCGATTGATAAGACACACATCTGAGATATATTTTGAAACGGAAGGCTTCTAAAACCAGTCAAGTGGACGACGATGGCTTTACTATAGTTGACAGCAAGAAAAGTCGATCACGGAGCAATTTTTGAGCTGCATCGCTAGTGCTCACCATCGTCATGCATATTTCCCGGTTGTACTTACAGACATTGAGAGAGGAGCCATGGTCTAATCAGTGCCGAATTAAGGGCTTTGCTGAAGCTGACGAGAATGAAGCTGTACTATAAATTTTAAGTCCTTCATCATCGAGGTTCCCTGGTTGCAAAAGGCTGGCATACAAACACCCGAATTTCACCAGGCGAGAGTTGCATGTAGATGTTACAGGGAAGCATTACCAAACCCAAGTGTGGTGTGATAATAATTGTGTTTGTGGTGTTATATAAACCCAAGTCTAATTAGTCTGTGATATATTTATGTAAAGGGTCTTTTGCCACCCAAATTATTATACATATTGCTATTATTATTGTATTACAACTTTACAACAGGTCCAAAAACATGATGCAGAATTTCAAAAACATTCAAAAAACAATAAAGATTTCAAACATGTATAATTGTTTTTCAATATCAAACTTATAATTAACAAAAATACTATGCTTTTACATTATAACTTTGCATTATAAGAATCACTAGTTTACACAAAGACATTAAATTATTTAGTATCTTAAATCTCTTTGAGTTTACGCGATTAGTCGGCGTCATGTGTATCGCGCTGTTTAGTAGCCAGCTTAGGAATCGCCGGATCATTACACCACCTCTTGCCCAGTCTTCATGAATTTAGACAGACGTTGTCCGGAAATTTCACCACAAAAAAAAAAATCGTGTTGTAATGAGCCTTCTACTGCTTGACCCTCGGCTACGTTGTTGGTATGGTAGGTCGCAGCAGCCATCCTGAGAGTATTATGAGAGCCGGTGATTCGGTCCGGTCTTTACGGCAATCACGCTTCCTCTTGTTTAACTTCTTAAGCTTTGATATTATTTCGGTATTCATCAGTTTACTCAATTTAATCATTGGTAGGAAATCTGTTTTTATTATTTGATTACACTTAATTATGACCATAGATAATACAGATTATGACGTGACTAAAATCGTTGACATTTAATAGCTATTATCTATGACATTGACAAATCAGCATTGCATTCTGTTGTAGCAAATATAAAGGAGAGCTTATTAAATATAAACATTCTAATAAGTCTGAATGAAAGTTTTTATTTTATTTATTTTATTCACGGTGCGGCGCAGGCGTTGTGTCAGTTGTGTGTCGTTCCTATACATTTTGTATGAAATATGAAACAGGCTTACTAGAGAATGGGCAGCAGTCTTCTCTATGCATTTTTAACACAATACTGCGATCGCCAACCCGCCTGCCAAGCGTGGCGATAATGGCAAACCGCCTAAAAATTGACAAGCACCAATAACGCCCCGACCTCGTCACACCCGACGATGAGGTGGAGACCATGTATGAGGATATTTCTAGAGTCATGCATGGGTCTAAAACTCACTTCACCGTTGTCATGGGGGACGTCAACGCGAAACTGGGCAAACGAAACGTTGATGAGCTGCGAGTGCAATTTGGAGTTGGACGTCGGAACCACCGGGGTCACCTACTTGCCAGTTTTATGAAGAAGGAAAGCCTCTTTATGATGAACTCCTTCTTCAGAAAACGTCAGCACAGAAAGTTGACCTGGCAGAACCCTGATGGTGCAACAAAAATGAGATTGACTCCATAATTTCGACAAAAAGCAAGTATTCAATTATGTCTCTGTGATCAATGCGGTGAAAACCGGAAGTTAAAAGTCAAGTTGGAAAGATCTCGACTGATGAAGTCTACGCTCCGCCCGGCAACTACCCAAGTCCTAAACCCCGAGAGCTTTCAGCTCAAACTTCAGAATCGTTTCAAGTGCCTAGGGAGCACCGTGGACGATTTTAGAAATTATCCATACGGTCGGGTTCAAGATCTTTAAGACCCGTCGTACAAATAGAAACAAGAAGCTCTCTGATCCTACTATACAGCTCATGAAGGAGAGGCGCGAGATGATCCTCCAGTCTTCAGATGATGCGCTAAAGTACCCGGCAGCTCAGTAGACGGATCTCTAAGTCCTTGAAAAGTGACATTCGCCGTTTTAGTGCAGACCGCACTAAGGACGCGATAGAGCGGAATAAGGACTCCAAGGTCTTTGCTAGAGATCTGTTTATTGGGCAGAGTCAGCTTACAAAACTGAATACCGATGATGGCAGGATCGTATCCGCCAAACCAAAGAAGAAGAATTGCCAAACTTAACTTGCAATGGGCAGGACACATTGCTCGCAGATCAGATGGCTGATGGGGTGAAAGGTTCTGGAGTGGCGACCGCGTACCGGAAGACGTAGCGTTGGAAGGCCTCCCACAAGATGAACCGATGACCTTGTAAAGGCCGCAGGAATCCGCTGGATGCGGGAAGCACAGAATGGGTCGAAGTGGCGGTGCTTGGTCTATGTCCAGCAGTGGACGTCTTTCGACTGATATGATGATGATGATGAAACGGGCAGTGCAATGCCCGCGCGGCGGCGCCCGCTGGTCCGACACAACGCTCGCGCCACTCGCCCTTTGTGTATGTCCCGCGCCTTAAGAGCCAAGAACAAAGAAAACATTCAGTAATAGGGCGGATTTCACCAATGAAATTGAACGCGTTCAGCACATCTAAACACGTTCAAGATATAAATGATTATATCATTATTTACTTTAAGTATAACACAACTTGTTACGAAATCTATAAAGAATTATTTTTCGATAAATGTTTATGAAATACGTATAAAGTGGTGCTCGAATTTTTTTTTACTTAAAAATCATTTTTCAAGATTGTCGACTCCTTAACCAGTCATGTGGACCAGGAGGGTTTTACTTTGGTTGAGGGCAAGAAAGGTCGAACCCGATGCAGCCGCAACAAACGCGGTGCCCCCACCTTGCTCCTGTACATTTCCCGGTTGGATCCACAGACATCGAGAGAAAAAGAGCTAAGGTCTAATCAGTGCCGATTTTTTTGTGGTTTTACTTGAGTGTATACTTGTACGAGTCATGTATCGTACTAGGCACGCGCGTACTACATAAATCAGCACTTTTCCGTCACTTTGCACAAATTATAGTGTAACGTGACAGTACACGATCAGCATTCATAGTCAGCTGTACTCATTCATAAAGCATTAGTTACGTGGTAGTTAAATATATTCAATAAACCATCATCTTTGGCTATCCGTGACTTATCATTTCAAGCTATTATCCAAGGTGGGTGCGACCCATTCAGCAGCGCATACAATACTAAATTTACAGAGTCGATTATTTTGTCACTAGAATGAAATGATATGACCTACGCCCCTATTATTATTGTACCACTAACATGATGCAGTATTTCAAAAGCATTTCAAACAATAAGATTTCTAATGTTTTTATTTAATTTTTTTCAATGCAAAAGTTATATATCTAACACAAATACTATACGTAAACAATACATTATAATAATCACAAGTTTACACGAATAGTCAGCGTCCTGTATCGCCAGCTGTCCAGGAGCTTAGGAATCGCCGGACCATTTCCCCTCTCGCCCAGTCTTCATGAATTTCGAAAGATGTTTGTGCGGTACTTTGACCACAAAGAAATTTGAATTCGTGTTGTGACGACGCGAAATTTGTTTTCACAAAATTTCCCAACTATTTTTTGGGCTTTTTTAAAGTAATATAACCGGGACACGTAGTTATACCAGCGTCGTTAGAGCAGCAGGACGCTCCAGTTGTTGCAGTACCGCACTCTTTACGACAACCATACTTCCTCTTCTTTTTCTCCATCTTGATAAGTCTTGATGTTATTGTGGTAGTCCTCAGATCACTTATAATATCATTGGCAGTTATCCTGTTTTTATTTAATTACTTGTTTACCAATGTAAACAAACAGAAATTATAACTTTAATTTGACGTGACAAATATCTTTGACATTGACAAATAAACATCAGCCATGCATTCCGTTGCATGAGAACTTATTTTAATGTTAATAATAAAATATTAATGGAGTTACGAAATCAATAATTATGATGGTAGGATTCATAAACGTTTATGTAAGTAATAAAAAGTTGCCCAAAACCTTTTATACGCTTATCATTTTTAATATACTTCAAGAAGTGCATCTAATATGGTTGCGTTTGAAAAGTAGCATCGTTTTGTGAAATGGATCGCTTCGCGCGACGTATAATGACAACATTTTTTCCTTCGACTCGTTTATTGTACGAATGACTAGAATACGGAAAGTCACCATTTTATAAGCGACTTAGGAAGACGAGCGGCAGTTCGAATTCGACTAGAACGAGCGTAAACGCGAGAATTGGCCTCTAGATAGCTACCTAATTGAAATTCTTGCATAGTTACTAGTACCTAAATTATCTGTGATAGATAACATGAGTATCCGATAAAACACCATTTATATGCACCACATAATATTTAATATGCATTCTCAAGTAACACAAACTGTCTTGAAATGGGCAATTTTTTGGTTTCTCGACTCAGAAGCTCCAAAGACTATCGTCGAAGCAGCGAAAAACCGAATGAAATGTGAGTACAAACAAGTGAATATGCTTAGCCAGTTTTGGTTAGCACACTCGTTCTGTACTTAACTATATTTTATCTGGTGAGTTGGTTATGGCTTGAGCAACATGCTTAAGTTACTACCAAGGTTAGGGGGCCTTCCAGCACCTCTTATATTTCAGTGTGAGAAAGAGATGGAACTATACAGGACGTATAGCTCCATCTCTTTCCAGGTTTTGTGGACAATAATGAAGGATTACCAACCCGCACTGGGCAAAGGAAAAAGTGGTTGCCCAGTTGAAAACCAGCGTCATGCACCTTTTGAGTTAGTGTAGTGTAAAAAGTGTAGAAATAATAGTGACAATGACACATATAACACGTGAACAAAGTGTTTACTGTTTATAATATAATATCAGACTCTAAGAAAGTGGAACGGACTGTGTAAATCATTTCAATCAACACTATTCTAATTTTCTACCCGACTTCGGCCATGCGAAGCAGTGTTACCAGATGAAAAAAAAATAACTACCGTGTCATTGGATCAAAAATACCGTGTTTCAGACTCAAAATACCGTAGACACATTTGAAAAATACCGTGTAAATTACCGTGTAAAAAGTAAAAGAAAGCACCATGAATTTCAATATTTGTAGTCAAAATTATAACTAACCACTTTCTTTTAAAAAATCATTTATTCTTGGAAGATGACGCTTTCTTATCAATATCACAACTATCAGTGTCGTTGTCCATTTTGTATAAATATCCGTTGCTGTCGTAACTCAAATAACCAAACACTGTAACACAGATTGAATGAACTGACTGAAATTTACTGGCGCAACCGCGCAACCAAAGGCGCAACGGTTCTGCGATTTATGGATTCAACCAGATTTGATTATGGTTAGACAAGCGGACCAACTACTAACAGAAACACATTTGCATTTAGTCGTAATCGTCGATAATCCGTATTTTTGGGAATTCCCCCACGCGGGGTTTCGTTTTATGTATTGGATTTCATTATTTTATTAAATTACAGTTAGGTAAATTACACGGTAGTTAATATTGAAAATTACCGTAGAAAATTACACGGTAATGAATCATTACCGTAGACCGAGTATTGGTCAAAAATACCGTGGTTCTACGGTAATTACCGTGTACCTGGTAACACTGATGCGAAGTTACATTAAATTCAATATGGCGCCCTCTAGAGTACATAAAGTGACGAACGAAAAATTTTTATTTTTTAAATTATACTTTAGGGGTATGAGGAACAGGGTGTAAAGTTCACTCATACCCTATAGAAAAGGGAGGATTCTCCAACCAGACGGGTTGTTATGTCTGTCGGGCAACTGCCCATTATGTTGATTTCGGATAGTCTTATCTATGTTATTCGCTCAGTAAACTCTAACTGCGAGATGTAGGAATTGTGTGACGTCATGTCTTTTTGTTTCGTAATTTTTGTATGTGGCGGTCTAACCGCTACATCACTCCCCTCCGGAGACCGGAGGTCGATAGTGGGCTGAGTCTTGGATCTTGCGATGCTTCACAGTGCCAGCTGTGGTTCCAGTGAGTCGGAACCGGGTGCCGCTCAGTTCACAGTGGGTCGGAACTGTCTGCAGTGATTGCGGCGATGGTGATTGTGGTTCCAGTGAGTCGGAATCGGGTGCCGCACAGTTCACGGTGGGTCGGTGGGTCGGTTCATGTAGGGTATCAAATGAAAGGGCTTGACAAGCACATTACAAATATGTATATATATCATATTGTCTAAGTAAATAAATATGTTTAAATGGTTAAAAACATGCAAAAATGAGTCTGCAACGTACAGGCGCGGCTGTAAAATTAATACCTATTATACAATTAAACTTAACAAAAATAAGCAGCTCTGCAAATACTTTGTCACGAAATTATAACCCCAAAATAATTTAAATAAAATCTGTCAAGTGCGAGTCGGACTCGCACACGAAGGGTTCCATACCATGTCGTACAAGATTTAACACTATGAATTTTTGTAATACTTTCGTAAAGGTAACAACAGAGGCGCTATAAAAAAACAAAGATTTGTAAAGAAATTGTCTAATTTTAATGAGAAAATGTTGTTGTGTTAAAATATAGGTGTAGGAGTATATTTCATTTATTTTAAGAGAAAAATATTAAGTTAACTTTATCCTAACATGCATTAACTAAAGTCAAAGTTATTTATTTGCTACTAACATAGTATTAGTAGGTATAAATAGGTATATATGGTAGGGTAAGCAGGTAGATATGTAGGGTAGATAGGGTAGGTTAGGTACCTACCTACCCTGGTAAGAAGGGTAGGGTAGGTAGGTAGGGTAGGTAATTAGGTAGAAATAGGTAATTAGGAAAGGTAGATGCGCCGTAGATAAGTACTTAGTGCTAACCGTGCGAAGCCAGGCCGGGTAAAGCTAGTTACTTATAAATAAAAGGATTTCTCTTGCTACATCAGACTATATTGTACAAAATAGAATGTAAGTAGTACGCCAAATTTTAATTATAACTGTGCGTTTGCACTGGCGAAACATTCACAACAAAACATGTTGGAATCTCTATTTTCTGTCAATTTTTCATACAATGTTTGACAGGAACTAGAGATTTCAACATGTTTTGTCGTGATGTTTCGCCAGTGCAAACGCACGGGTCAATACAGGTATTTATTTACGTTATTTTTGATAGTCATACAGAAATCTATTATTTCATCTTACTTATTATTTTTACACATCCCATCGGACTATGAGAGTGAGGTAAGAGAGAGTGCACTCGTGTCTGCGCACACACTTGTGCACTATAATATCTCCCGCGCCGAAGGCCAGTCTCCGTTGAGATTGGCCGCCATGACCGAATATTTTTACAGCAATAATTTTTCTCAATATGAAATTGTATCCACAACGGTTTAAGCTAGGTAACTGAATAGTACACTGTATGTGCCAGCATTCATTTCAATGTTACTGAATATATTGTCTATTGGAGCGTAGTTTTAACACGAGGTACACACATCAACACCGTCTAGGGATACTTTGAAAAAAGTCGATAAAGTTCTTAAACTCAAAAAATACTGGCCGGTTTTAAAATCTTGTGAAGAAAGTTTATTTTGTAGACCTTTTTGGATGATCGAAATTTAAATGATCGAAATAGTATATGCTGCCATGATAGTAGGTACTTACTAATTCCATGTCATTACTCCGACTATTAAATAGTTATCTGTGGAATTTATATCGCATAATATTAGCATGAAATACAAAATTATTACTTTAAGTTGCAGAAAATCGCCCATATTATATAAAATACGTTATGAATCGGCGTTTTTAGTATTTGTTGATTATAAACAGTATATGTTACATGATACACACAAGTTTCAAATTCCTAATTTGTTTAGTTGTTGAGATAGAGCTCGTACAAAAATGGTCTAAAACAGACAACTTCTACAGCCCCCTAATTCATCATTTTTGAAGATAAAAACAAATAAAAATTATATTTATTCTCTACTCGATGAGCTCTAGAAAATGATACCCCACATGCCAGGGTCAGATAATTTTTTTTTCAAAATTTAATTTTATTGTATGGCGACCCCCCTTTATTTTTTAATTTTATTATTTGTTGCTCTTGCGGCAATAGAAATGCTCAATCTGTGAAATTTTCAACTGCCTACCTATTACGGTTCATGAGATAGAGCTCGCTGACAGACAGACGGACAGCGGAGGCTTATGAATAGGGTTCCGTTTGTCACCCTTCGGGTACGGAACCCTAATAAAAAGTAAGTTTAAAAACTAAAACCCGACTGCTCAAAAATCACGCTCTTAAAAGTATGAAACAAGAAAATATTTCGGACAGAAATCTAGACATACTCGTAGGTACAAAAATGGTCAAGGTAAAGCCGTCGTCACATGCCATTATTTTGTAGCCGACTACGGCTTTACCTTGAATTTTGTACCTATGTCTAGATTTCTGTGATAAGTTTAAAAACTAAAACCCCACTAGGTTTTAGTTTTTAAACTTATTAAATAATGATTACGTAGAAAACTAAGTTAGATTAAAATTGCTTATTAGTCTTATAGGCTAGATTGTAATTAATTATTAAGAACCTAGTTCTTTTTAATAAAGGATAAAAAATGCACTAGTTGTCTGGCATTTTTGCTGAACTGGGAGTATTTGGAACAGTCGCGAGGCACATATTCCTGCTAATAGCTTACAATCGAACTTTACACTTTTTATTCGTTTTATTTATATTTTATTTCATTTTTACTTGTAGTACAATATGTTGTGCTAATTCGCCACGTCTACGTCTGCTACACTAGGCACAATCTAGGGGTAGGGACGTTTTTAAGATACCGTACGTCCGAATGAAAAAACGGAATCCTAATAAGATCACTCGTGTGTCTGTCTGTCCGTCTGTCACAGCCAATTTGCTCCGAACACGAATTCAATGTGTTTCCTTTATTAAATAGTTACAGAAATGGTGTCGCTTGTGGTGGAAGACTTCGGAGTGTTCAAGGAGAAGAAAGTGAAGAAGTTCACTTGGAGAACCACTGGAGGATCGGAAATAGCTGTCATATCTTACGGTGCTATTATTCAGTGTATTAAGGTAAGGTGTCTGTGAATCTAGGTAGTTTATGATCGAATTAATTTCGTTCAGAATAAGATAAAGAGTCAAAACCACAACCACAACTATACCATACCTATCGCAAATCAATCGCGAGCTTGACCACAATTTCAAGTAGGTACCTGCAGTGACACCATTCCCACTGCCCTTTGCCTGGCGACATTTTTGCTGTTGTGGTGTGGTTGTGGTTTGTGGCCGGTCTAAACAGACCCTAAGCAAATACCTAGAGTGCTACAAAGATATTTTGACGCTTGTATGATATTGACAGGCTAAACCTTATTTTATGAAATTTTGTCACAGAAATTGTATTGCCAAAATAAGACTGTGAAGTTAGTTCCGATTTTGCCCATGCGCTATAATAGAGATGTAACATATTTTTTGTTGTCCTTCAGGCTTGTCCTTCGTTCTCATGATTAAAGCAGGACAAAAAATCTGAATCCAAAGGTGTAGGCAGATGTTGGTAAGAGCAGTGGTGGCCCAGTGGTAACGGCCCCGACTTACGAGTTGTAGGTCGTGGGTTCGAACCCAAGCAGGCGCTTTACTTTGTGTAAATAATTTCATCACCACTGCTCTCAAAACGGTGAAGGAAAACATCATGAGGAAACCGGCATGTCTTAGAACCAAAAATTCGAAGACATGTGACATCTACCAACCCGCACTGGGCCCGCGTGGTAGATTACGGCCCACTCTCTCTCACAGAGAGGAGGCCTGTGTCCCAGCAGTGGGAACATTAATAGGCTGATGATGATGATGATGAGGCAGATGTTGGTACCCACACTTCGCTAGGTACATTTATTTATTGGTTTATTGGTTTATCCAGAACCGACATACAAACCATGTGCACAATATTAGGCGAAACACACAGCAAATACCCTAGTAGATACAGAAACGACAAAATTATATTTAGGGCTCATCATCATCATTTCAGTCGGAAGACGTCCACTGTTGGACATAGGTCTCCCCAAGCACCGCCACTGTTGTATGTTCGACCAGTTATGTGCTTCTCGCATTTAGTGGATTCCTGCGGCCTTCATCAGGTCATCGGTCCACCTTGTGGGAAGAAGTCTTCCGGTACGCGGTTGCCACTCCAGAACCTTTCGGCCCCATCGGCCATCAGTTCTGCGAGCAATATGCCCTGTCCACTGCCACTTAAATTTGGCAACTCTTCGAGCTATGTCGGTTACCTTGGTCCTACGTATCTCTTCATTAGGACCCCATACCTAAGTATAGAAGCGTATGCGAAAGAAAAATCCAGACTGAGCTACTAGATACTGTGAATTCTAATTAAAAAACCATTTTCCACAAAATTACAGATCCCAGACAGACTAGGTGTCAAGGAAGATCTGGTCCTCGGCTTTGATGACCTCGATGGCTACGTAAACAGAAACACTCCACACTTTGGAGCGACCATCGGAAGATGTGCCAACCGCATTGGCAACGCGACCTTCGAAATTGATGGCCAGACTTACAATGTAGCCAAGAATATTGGCAAGCATCATTTACATGGAGGGATTGTTGGATTTGATAAGGTACCTATGTTACACTACCTTTTTTTTTTGGGTGGGAAATCATCAAATTACTTTTCCCGCTCTGGGCGGAGAGGAAGGGCGTGTCAGACTCTTACTGACTAAAACGCACCCGTGTTCCTTCAGTTGCCTGTACGTTGCCAGGGGCCACGGTCTCCCCTTAGGACTTTCCCGCAACCCCGGATGTTACATTACCTCACGCCTGTATTTTTCGCCAGTTATGTTTAAGTCCCATCACATGTTACAGGGGGTGAATCTAGTGCCTTTATATTAACCGGGCACAAATCCAGACGCTGCTACTGACAATATCGTAAAACGGTCGTTTTCACCTTTAATAAGTGACACTTAAATTAATCCATATACACCGTAAAATTTGAATCACAGTTTTGCTAGAACAAACGTTGTTCAGACCATGGTCTACTGAAATGAAATGAAATGAAATGAAATGAAATGAAATTGTTTATTCTGTAAATAGGATATTGGAATCACTTTTACACGTCATATTAAAATGTATGTTAAAAATTAGCTAGATGAGTTCGGCGTTTGCTATCTGACTACTCTGAGAAGAAAGGCCGAAACAAACTCAGAGGTCACAGTCTCTTTTAAAGTCCAGACATAATCTTGGTCAGGCCATATGAGGACCATGTAGACTAATGTCTGAAATGGTCTTTTGAGGAAAGAACCATACAGCTTTGAGTGGACCTGTCCAGTCAGTGCAAGCATTTGTCAGTAATCGCGGAGCTCAACTCTGAACTTAAGGAGCTCAACTCGACGAACAGTACCAAAGAAAGGACATTTGGGTAGGCCGCATAAACTACTCAAACTGCCAGACCATCATTAAATTAAAACTAACTGAGAAAGAAAAGAAAATAGAGAAGAGAAAAAAAAAAACATATCCACATAGTCCTCACATTCACAATAATTAAAATAATATAATACTTTACAAAGTAATCATGTCATTTTGTATGTAATATTCAACAATGTCAATGTTTATATAAAACTGGTATAATTTGATGATTTTACTGAATAATTATAATGTCAATTTTCAAGGTTTTATTACAAGGTTTAGCAGAGCGAGCAGCTCAATCCCATGCTTTTTTATCTTCTAAATAATCGGAAATTCTATAATACCCTTTTTTACAAAGTTTGGTTTTAATGAAGTTTTTAAATCGTTTAATGGGTAAGTTTCGAATGTCAATGGGAAGTTTGTTGTAAAAGCGTATACATTGACCCATGAACGAGTTGCTTACTCTGTGGAGACGAGTGTGATGTACAGCAAGGTTGTGTTTATTCCTGGTATTTAAACTATGAATATCGGACATTTTCTTAAAATTTGATATATTTTTCTGTACATACAATAGGTTTTCTAATATATATTGAGAAGCTACAGTCAGAATGCCTATTTCTTTGAATTTTTCTCGAAGGGAATCTCTCGGACCTAGGTTGTAAATGGCTCGAACAGCCCTTTTCTGTAGAACAAAGATAGTATTAATGTCCGAACAGGTTCCCCAGAGAAGAATCCCATATGACATAAGACTATGAAAATAACTAAAATAAACAATTCTGGCTGTATCTACGTCCGTTATCTGTCTAATTTTTTTAACAGCATAGGCGGCCGAACTTAGCCTTCCTGTCAATTTTTCTATGTGTGGGCCCCATTGCAATTTACCGTCAATAGTGATTCCAAGAAAAACTGTCGACTCAACAGGGTTCAGTTCTATTCCATTAACTTGAACCTTGGTAGTTAGCTGCCTGACATTTGGCATTGAAAATTTAATGAGTTTAGTCTTTTTTTCATTCAGGAGAAGATTATTTACATTAAACCAATGCACCACTTTAGAGAGTGCATCGTTAACTTGCTCAAAGTTGACTAACTGACGTTTGATTTTAAAAATAAGGGAAGTGTCATCTGCAAATAATACGATCTTGTGATTATCCCTTATATGGTAAGGTAAGTCGTTTATATAAATCAAAAATAAGAAAGGACCTAGAATTGAACCCTGCGGAACGCCCATGGTGACCGCGGATCCTGAAGATCTCTTGCCATTAACATCGACCCTTTGAATTCTATTGTTCAGATAAGAAGTCAAAAGGTCGAGAGCCTTGTCCCTCATACCATAGTGGTACAGTTTCCTGATGAGTGTATCATGATGTACGCAATCGAAGGCCTTGGACAAGTCGCAGAAAATGCCAAGAGCATCTTGCGATTCCTCCCAGGCCTCGAATATGCTCTTCAGTAACTCCACGCCCGCGTCTGTAGTTGAACGACCCTTTGTAAAACCAAACTGTTTCAGATGTAGTAAATTAAGTGCATTGAAATGTCCTAACATTTGTTTCAAAATTAATTTTTCAAAGATCTTACTCAAAGTAGGTAATATCGAAATAGGCCGAAAATTTGTGGGATCAGTTGTGCTGCCAGATTTGAACAGTGGAATCACTTTGCTAAGTTTCATCAGATCAGGAAATACACCAGATGCAATACAAGAGTTAAAAACAATTGCTAAAAAGGGTGAAATAACATCAATTATTGAAGACATGGTATGTACTGATAATCCCCAAAGGTCAGCAGTTTTTTTCACATCAAGATCCTTAAAAGATTCTATAATAAAAGTACTACCATTCTATACCGTCCAATATGTTATTAAAACAAACTAAACTAGGTGTTCTCAAATAAGTCTTATGTTGCTCAAACGGGTTCAAACATTAACCGTAACATCAAAGGACTCATCGCGATAGCAATATGGAATTCAAAAGAGTTATGAGGAGTCCACGTGGACTACAAGGATGTCCGGCCAATGCGGGCCAAAATGCAAATGAATAAATCAGTCTTTTTTGTATTTTTTTCAAATACCATTGACGTTTTTTTTTTATTGAATGGTATGGTTGTAGACCATGGTCTGAACAACGTTTGTTCATGTCTGAACAAAACTGTGATTCAAATTTCACGTTGTATAAAAGTGCACTGTTGGATTTTCAACTGAAAATCTAACAGTGCACTTTTATTTAGGGATAGAGAAGGTGAAAACGGGCCATAAGGCTGCCTGTCCACTGGAGCGGAGAGGAGAAAAGAGGAGCGGAGATGTGCCAATATTAACCAATAGAATCTTGACTCCGCCCCTGAGTTTAGATTTGATTGGTTAATATTGGCACATCTCCGCTCCTCTCCTCTCCTCTCGTCGATTGAAGCGGAGCGAGGCTGCGGAGCGGGGCGAGGCAGCGGAGTGGAGCGGAGTTGCGGACAGGGTCTGTCCATTGATGCGGAGCAAGTTAGCGGAGCGGAGTTACGGACTGTGTGGAGCGAGGTAGCGGGGCAGAGTTGCGGACTGTGCGGAGCTAGGCAGAGTTCACGCGACGAGTAATAACGACGGTTTCCCCGCTCCGCTTCCCCGGTCCGCTTCTCCACTCCGCTTCCCCACTCCGTTTCTCCGCTCTGCTTCGCGGTTTTGTATGAATTTTTAAACTAGTTCGCTAATCCTTGTCCACTGAAGCGGAGCGGAGATTTTATGCAACTCCATTAGTTAATATTGTCATAGCTCCGCTCCGCTCCTCTCCTCTCCGCTCCAGAGGACAGGCAGCCTTAGACTTGGGTTTAACGTCAGTTTTTGAAATTATAACTTTAACTTGGACGGAACAAAGTTCGAAATAAAAAAAATGGCTCCATGGTTAACCTTACGCTTCCCGAGTCGGGAAGCATGAGATAATGGTTTCAATCCTCGGGTCGGGAATCCCGACCCGAGGATTGAAACCATTATCTCATGCTCAGGAGCCCCAATTACGACCAAACAATCAAGCACCTCCAGAAATGATAAAGAAAAACATTATTTCATCTTTCAGGTTGTCTGGGAATCTACAATAGTAGGCTCTAAGGTAGTGTTCAGCTACTTCTCCAAGGATATGGAGGAAGGTTACCCTGGAGACCTAGTCACCACCGTGACCTACGAAGTGACAGATGACAGTAAAATTCTCGTGGACTTCAAAGCTTCCACCACGAAGAAAACTGTGGTCAATCTTACCAACCATTCGTATTTCAACCTGGCGGGACACGATGGTGGTGCGCAGGAGTTGTATAAACATTATGTGATCATCAATGCTGATAAGTGAGTGGTCCTGATTATTTAACCAAATAGAAAAACAAAAAAAAAACCTCTTAGGGCCGGACTCCACCAAAGCGGAAACGAGACGAGAGGAGAAGAGAGGAGATGTTTTTTAAACAACCAATAGAATTTCGTTATTTACCCATCTCGTCTCCACTCAGCTTCAGCAGATACCACTGAGCGGAGACGTGTCATATTTGTATGGCGCGATCCAAGCGGAGATGTGAGCTGTGCCTCGCCGAGATTGTGCTGGGCGGCGGCGTGTGAGCTGTGCCTTGCAAACTGGTGACGGCGGGCAGCGGAGACGAGAAGAGATTTGAGCGGCGTGTAGGGCGCGTTCAACACACAACAGTCGCCACACGCGGCTCATTTCCTCTATACATCCAGCATATCTCCAGCATACATCTCCGCTCTTGCCAGCACACTCCCCGCTCCGGTCTAGCTAGTACCTATGCATCTAGGCACAGCTTCGGTGGATACACCCCAACATTTCTTCTCGTCTCGTCTCTGCACATCTAACCTCTGCTTTGGTGGAGTCCGGGGCTTAGTGTAACTAAGTTCTTAAATTAACGTAAGTAACTAATTTTGAGCTTATGCCAAACACAAAATCAACGAAGATCAATCAAGGTGAAATAATTTGCCGCTTTTTGTAATTAAATTGCTTGTCGCACAAAATTCCCGTTGACTTGAGAACCTCCTCTTTAAATTGTAAGGTTAAAACCAATAACTTATCTGAGATAAGTATTGTTTACTGATTATCTTGGCCTATCACTGTCCCGATTGCTTTTATAATCTTGGCATTCATTTTGATAGCGTTGAAATCGAAATGCAAGAAAATCCCCGAATCAAACCCGATAAGTTGTCGATTTTGAACTTGATAGCAATTGTTTTATGAATGCCTGCAGCATCACTGCCTGTTACCACCTGTTACTAGGTACTGTTGTCAAACAAATTATCGATGGGCCTACTCTATTATGGCCAATTCCAATACTTAACGAACCGTTATTGGTTAATATTAAGATTCTTGTATCTTTACCAATAATGAAGAAAATACTTCATAGGTTTGCATAGTAGCTTCCCATAAGGAAGTAGCTATCGGAGCCACCTTAAGGTTGGTTGTCCACTGGAGCGGAGAGCAGAGGAGAAAAGCGGAAATGTGCCAATATATATTAACCAATAGAATCACACCTCTGGAGCGGAGTTTAGATTCTATTAATATTGGCACATCTCTGCTCCTCTCATCTCTTATCCGCTCCAGTGGATAGGCAGCCTAAACGTCCTGTAACTTTTTAAGGGTTTTTCTACAAATTCTAGGATCAGGCCTACGAAAACGGCTAATTTACTACTAAATATTGCGGAGATATTGGTTGTACCCGCGTTTAAATATGAGGTAGCTATTTCTACGCTAAGACCAAACAGCGTAACTAAGTTCCGTTGTGAAAGAAGGATAATGGGTGCTAGTATAATTAAAGGCACAGACATTAACATCAGCTTTGTTCCTGGGAAGGCAACACATCTCGATGCCTCTGGTATTTCATATCAGGTGGACCGCCTGCTTGAGTCACCCAATAACATAAAAATCTGCTTACCAAGATGTTGTTTTTTTTCCAAGAATCACCAAGACGGACTCCAACTCAATTCCAACTGGTGCATTCTGCGCCGTTAGAAACACACCGTTTGACTTCACTGTCCAGAAGAATCTGGGCGACGCCATGTCAGCTGGGGCCAATCTCTTTGATGACAACTACTGTGTGGAGACCCTTGGGAAGCAGGTGAGAACAAACATTATTGCGCTTATCTTGAGCCAACTATAACGCAATTTTACACAATGAGAGCAGGACGATAGTATTCAAGGCCTCTTTGAAATAACAATTCAATTTCGGTTTTCAGGTCCTAACTCTAGCCGCTTCCGTAACCCATCCACCATCAGGCCGCTACCTCGAAGTCCACACGGACCAGCCAGGAGTTCAGTTCTATACTTCCAACTTCCTACCCGCTCCAGTTGAACCTGCCCTGGTTGGCAAGAACGGGGTTGGTTACCGACGCCACGGAGCCTTTTGCCTGGAAACCCAGACTTACCCAGATGCTGTGCATCATACCAACTTCCCCACAGCGTTTTTGGTCCCTGGTGAAGAGTATTTACATCGTGTGGTGTATAAGTTTGGTGTGTACAATCCTGATAAAGTAGTTGAAGCGCCTTCAGTGATGTCAGTTTAGAAACGAAATAGGTTCAGAGCTAGTATAAGAAAACAAGGTATGGCATTCTGAGATGCAGTGGTCACGTGGGTAACACTTACCTAAGTCTGAGACGCAGTGGTCACGTGGGTAACACTTACTAGAGTCTGGCTAACGAAAGTTGGCCCTGGAATTATTTGCGAACTTTTTATATAGCAACTCTGTATGAACGTGAACGTCAATTTGACAAGGTTGTCGTTCGGTATCTCTGGTGTATTTAGTGTTGTCATGCATGTATTTTTTAAATTTGCCGCCAATATTCTGGGGCCAACTTTCGTTAGCCAGACTCTACGTCATCACCGCTATCGATGGTTCTCAAACTTTTAAGCTATTGCATAGCTTCTATCGCGGGCCTTGAGCGTGGAGACCTAATCCAGAAATTTCGTAACGAAAATACTACCTAAGAAAGAGTGTTTTTTTGTATTGAAAATTATGTTCAACTGCTTGACAACAAAGTTCAAATTTACTTAAACGAATGATACGAGAGTGTTGTATTGAAAATTATGTTTAACTGTTTGAACAACAAAGTTCAAATTTACTTAGACGAATGATACGAGAATGTTGTATTGAAAATTATGTTTAACTGTTTGGCAATAAAGTTCAAATTTACTTAGACGAATGATCAGTTAAATTAAAACCTTTTTATTAGTTTGATGTTCCCATTACGTTGTGTCAAGTTTTAAAAACTATAAATGTGAATAACAGTTCCTGTCAATGTCATCATAGCTATTTCTATATAATAGATTATGTATTTACATGATTTAAAACCTAACAGACTTAAATAAATAATAATAATATGTACAAGTATTGTTACCGCCGGGGTGCCAGCTGTTTTAGAACCCAATGGCTTGGCACGCGACGATGGGAAGAGACCAGACGGAATGACCATAATGCCTTGGAAGGTAGGTAGGCCTTTGGTGTGGGATGCAACGTGTGTCGACAGCCTTGCGCCATCCCATCTTCCTAGCACGGCGAGCTGTGCTGGGGCTGCTGCTGCAGGTGCGCAAAACCTCAAACGTCGCAAATATTCCAATCTTATTGGGAATTATATGTTTGAGCCGTTTGGGGTTGAAACACTTGGTCCATGGGGTCCGAGTGCCCACTTGGTTTTTCAAGACTTCGCCAAGCGGTTGGTCGACTCTTCACGTGACCAGAGGGCCTATTCTTTGGCCAAAGAATAAGCATTGCCATACAACGTGGCAATGCTGCCAGTCTTTGGGCACCTTTCCTGTTGAGAGCGATGCGGACGAATTTTTTGATGCCCTATGATTGTTCCCGCCCCCCCTCTTTTATACCTATACTTGCTATTTCTTGTATTCGGGTTAATATTCTACAATTGCGTAAGTTGATAAAAAATGCTATGCAATAGCTTCGCCGCGGCAGTCCTCGAGTGCCACACGTCTTTTTTTTATTTTGGGGAGTTTCAATCTAATAACAAACAAACTTGGTAAACGTCCACAAATAATTAATGTTTGGGAATCACTGTATTCACTGGGACTGAGCGAGACCGACCTATGGGTTCAACAAGAATAGCGATACACGACAATATGGCGGAATGTCAATTAGACAGCCCGTTTCTGTGCTGCCAGTAGTGTGTAATAAATATCTCCCAACCACATAAACGAATACGATAAAATAATGAGGTTTTAATGAACGATTACGTATTTATATCTTTATATTGAATTGTTTCGTTTGATTAGACGAATGAAACGACAATTTAAATGCTTTGTTTTTATTTTTTAGCAAAATGGTGATTGAAAATGTTTCCATAGTTTCGTGTTTTGTTGCAATAAAGTGGCAACTGGATAGTGACGTAGGTAAGTGTTACCTTGTTTTCTTATACCATATACGTAATTGTTAATTAAAACCTCATAGTTTTATGTTTTATCGGATTCGCACAGGTAATAAAGATGATTGGGGAGTTATTATTACTCAATACTGGTACACAGCTGTCATCACGTAGACTTGTGTCACTCACGTGACCACTCTGTCTCGAAATGCCAGAGTTCAGAGCGTAGACAGAGTTTCAGAGTGCTACAAGGATCTTGTGGCGCCTGAATGACATTGACAGGGCGTTGTTGGTAAACATTGTTTTTAGGCAGTGTATAGAGTGCCACCAGTGGCACTCTATCCCTATCGGATAAAGTGCCACTAGAGGCACCCTAGTAACACCGCCTCGGCCTGGCCAAAGTGCCGCAAGCATTGGATTGTCATTGTCACTGTCACTAAGTCACGTCACTTGGTATTTTGTTTGATTGTCGAGGTTAAATCGCTGTAAAACACTACATTCCCAAAACATTACATTCTCTTGTGCATAAACGGACCCTGGCACTTCGCCGGCCGCTTCCGCGGCACCGCTCGCTACTCTCGCTCGGCTCGTGCGTTGTGTGGTCACAGTTCTAACCTAACCTAACCTAAATAACAAGTGACAGTGACAATGCAACGCTTACGGCACCCTAGCCGGGCCGAGGCAGTGACACTAGAGTGCCACAAGAAACTCGCGGCACTCTATACACTTCGTTGTTTTTATAAAACAACATGGCGGCCTTAGTTCCGATTTTGACCACGCGCCAAAAGACCCTTGTAGCATTGTACCTACTTGAAGAATGGAAAATAATGGCGAAGTTACCAGTCCTCCAAATAAACTAAGATCTGTCAGTCGTGGTAAATATTAATAATAATTGCTAGGGTTGTGGCGATAATGTTTTTAGATGGAGATAATAATTAAAATTTATTTTCTATAGGTAGGATACATATTCTTCTACTTACCTACCTAAAAACATCATCGTCCATTACCTTTTATGTCATTCTAGCTTCTGCTCGCGATTTCGTCCGTGTGAAATATGTTGTTTCACCTTATAATAATATCGTATGACACTCGGCAATGCAAGCTAACCATAAGTAAAAAAAAAAATCAAAACCGGATCAGTAGTTTCGAAGATTAAAAATCAAATTTTACCTTTTTATTACAGATTGATTTGATTCACGACTGATATTTCTAGTTTGCTTGATATTTGTAGTACAGTAGCTAATAAGTATAATGTTTTTGAATTATTTTTTGATCTGTAATTTAAATATTTTGTTGCCATATTTTATAAATGTCGCAGTAAGATGGCTGAAGTCGTGATATAGTTATATCCCTAGGGATATTTAGGGATATAGCTATATCCCGTTTTAAAGTTTTATGAAAGCAGTTCATAACTGTCTTAGAAGTATAACTATGATACGAGCATGATCTAGTTATATAACTATTAGGGCACTCCGACCAAATAGGTTAAGTTAGGTTAGAACTGTGACCAACTGTGTAGCTACTTTGAAATTGTGCGCAGTAACAAAATTAGGGCACTCCGACTGTTATGAACCGCTTCATATAACCACATAAGGGTATAAAGCTTTATCCCTAGGGATATAACTATATCACGGCTTCAACCATCTTATTTATTAAAAAAGAAACTTCATTAACTTTTCTGGAATAAAACTACATTATAATTATAATATCAACATTGTTTTATTTTCTTAAATGTTATCAGAAAGCACATTAGTTTTTAAAATATTGGCGAATTAAACACATCTTATAAATTACTTAATTCACATTAGCTGTTAAAAATAAATTTCATGATTTAAAAAAAAACTTTATATCTATTTAAACTAAATTAGAGGTGTATAGATATTAGGGTCTATTCAAAATTCACCATAGAAAATTAATCAATAAAGTAGTACGAGAATCTTTCATTACTACGTAAAATTATCGGTTCTGTTCTTAAATAAGTAGATTATTTAACTTATTCATCAAAATGTATGAATATTGGATTCGAAATAATTATCTTCCTTTTGGGCACCACGAAAGACAATGACAAATGAGATATCGTTGGAAGCGTAGCGTATAGCCAGCGGACGGTCAAGACACGGTGCTGTATTCAGGAGAGCGGCGCGCAATGATTACTGACATAACTGTTCCCGCATGACGGGAACCTCGTGAAAGCCAAGAAAGATAAACAAATCAAGTATCTTGACTTGGCTCGCGACCACCTAATGCACCATTTTTTTTTAAATTTGTTTTCTCATAATATGCTTGGAAGTTCGAGCATTAATTTGAAGACCTTCGATAGAAATTGAAAATGCTGTAAGTACTGGTCAAATACATGCGAGCTGTTGCGACTTGCGAGCATACTTCTCTGTCATGTTTATGGGCCGAATATAATTATGAAAACTCATATCGTGTAATTTAAAAATGGAACGAACTTTTTACTTTACTTTATGAACAAACATGGCAACCTAAAGAGGTAATTTATTTACTTAAGATTTTGTTTATATTTCGAACTGGCTTACAAATAGAGCTGTTAAACTAAAATTAAACAAATGAACATCGCGCGTGAAAAGTTATCGTTGTTATTTGATTCAACAACTGAAAGTATTATTTAGTTTGAATTTCCGCGCATTATTTGAGAAAATGACTATACAAGCCTTGGCCGCAACCAGGCATTGATGGACTCACGTACTCGTATATGTCCATCAATGCCTCTGCTCTCGGCCGCTGCAGTAACGCACAATTTAAAGTAAACCGTTTTTAACGGCTGTAATCTGCACAATAATGAAATCTGCACTGCCAGTGTGACAACACTGGCAGTGCAGATTTCATTATTGGCGTTTATACTCATATACTCGTAGTCTTTCGTGGTGGTCAAAAGGCAAGTTACTTATGGCAGTAGCACACCTCCGCCGCGAAACCGTAGCAGCGAAACCGCAGTAGTGCAATTCAACTGGCTGGCTTCATGTTCCGATACTCAAATTTTGCGTAGCGGAACATGACGCGAGCCAGTTGAATTGAACTACTGCGATTTCGCTGCTATGGTTTCGCGACGGAGGTATGCTACCGGCGTTAACACTGCAAAATTACTATCTAAAATTTGATTTAACACTATAACGATGTGTCGAGACCATTTTTCCTATTTTGGCCGTTGTCCCCATTCTGACCGTTCTCCCCATTTTCTTTGTACGTGTCCCCCCAAGTCAGGTTGAGGCTCCTCTTCATGCAATCATCCAGTGGGGGGATTAGAGAGCGAGGAAGCAGGAATGTCGATAGATTGAACAGATCCAAGAACACTTTGTAGCGGTCACTAGAAAAAGAGTAGAAAAAATATTAGATTGAACAGATCCAAGAACACTTTGTAGCGGTCACTAGAAAAAGAGTAGAAAAAATATTATTAGGCTATCTCCTTTCATTCTTTGCGGGTCAGTAGTTAGCAATGATAACTTATTTATGTTAACCATATACAAGGTGAAATAACTGAAAACCTCTTAAGGTGTCTTTGTACTCATCATTACAAAAAACTTTTTTATCACATCTATTCAAAAAGACGTAGTTTAATCCTCGTAAACAGGGACCAAAATAGCGTTTTAATCCCTAGGGACTAAAAGTGATTTGAATTTGGAATGTGGAAATTGTTAGTAAAAGTTCTATTCACCAAAGAGATCGATCACGAACATTGTATGAATAAGTAACAGGCTGGCAAGAGAGAGAGATAGTGTGAATTTGATCAAAATTAAAATCCAAGATGGCGGATTCGTTTTTTTTTTTTCATCGTTTTCGACTGTGGTAAAGTCGATAGTGAGGTCAAAATTTAAATCCAAGATGGCGGATGCGAAAATTTTCAAATTTTTCGTCATGGGTATCGTTTTCGTAGTTTTTGACGGTGAAGCCGATAGTGAGGTCAATATGTAAATCCAAGATGGCGGACGCGAAAGTTTTCAAATTTTTCGTCATGGGTATCGTTTTCATGATTTTCGAGGGTGATAAAGCCGCTAGTGAGGTCAAAATTTAAATCCAAGATGGCGGATGCGAAAATTTTCAAATTTTTCGTCATGGGTATCGTTTTCGTAGTTTTTGACGGTGGTAAAGCCGATAGTGAGGTCAAAATTTAAATCCAAGATGGTGGATGCGAAAATTAAAAAAAATATCGTCATGGGTATCGTTTTCATAGTTTTCGAGGGTGGTAAACCCGATAGTGAGGTCAAAATGTGAATCCAACATGGCGACTGCGATTTTTTTTTATTTTCATATTTTTTTTATTTTGTGTAAATCAGTGAGTAGGAAATTCGTTCCTGATGGGGGTCGGACCGCATACGTTTGTTTTCTCATAGAGGGTGATAAAAAGTAGAGTGTTCACCTCGGGAGCAACACTATTTTAGGCTCGAGTGATGTACTTTGAATCCCTCGCTGCGCTCAGGATTCTACTTTAGAATCCTTCGCTCCGCTTTGGATTCAAAGAAACACTCTCGCCTTAAAAATAGTTGTTTGCTCCCTTAGTAAACAATCTACTATTTTATCACCTATATTCAAAAAGAGGTCGTTTATACTTCGTGTAACAGGGACTAAAATAGCTTTTTTAATCCTTAGGGACTAAAAGTGATTTGAATTTGGAATGTGAATATTGTTAGTAAAAATTCCAATCTTATATTATCTCGCCTTAAAAATAGTTGTTTGCTCCCTTAGTAAACAATCTACTATTTTATCACCTATATTCAAAAAGAGGTCGTTTATACTTCGTGTAACAGGGACTAAAATAGCTTTTTTAATCCTTAGGGACTAAAAGTGATTTGAATTTGGAATGTGAATATTGTTAGTAAAAATTCCAATCTTATATTATCTGTGACCAAAGAGATCAATCACGTACATTGTATGAACAAGTAACAGGCTGTATGATAAAGCAAATCGCGCGTGAAACAATTTTAAAGAAATTGTTTGTAAACTACATAATTGAAATTAAATAAATAAATGTACTATTTTCATTCATTAGTTGCACTTACAAATTTTCTCATAGAGGGTGATAAAAACTATACTGTCCACCTCGGGAGCAACACTATTTTAAGCTCGAGTGACGTACTTTGAATCCCTCGCTGAGCTCAGGATTCTACGATAGAATCCTTCGCTCCGTTTTGGATTCAAAGAAAGACTCTCGCCTTTAAAATAGTTTTTTGCTCCCTAGGCAAGCAATCTATTATTACTACAAAATCTCGGTATGGAGCAGAATATTGTTGTCCCATATTAAAAGTTGTTTATTATGATAAGTAAAATGATCTCATATACAAAAGTAATAAAAAAATACGTGTAAAGTCCACCATACTAAATTTCGGGAGATTTTATATTAGTAGCCTATGTCACCCGGACAATTATGAGGAACCTATTGATACCTCATTCATCAAAATCGGTTCAGTAGCTTAGGCGCTACGGTGGAACACACGTAAAAGCAAACATACATACTGCTAAAATCATAACCCTTCCTTTTGAATTGCTGTAGTCGGGTAAAACATTCGAAGACATGTGACATCTACCAACCCGCACTGGGCCCGCGTGGTAGATGATAGCCCAGTCCGTCTCGAAGACTTGGCAGCAGTGGGAATATTATAGGCTGGCTATGCTTATATTTAAATCCCATGTGGGAGATGGGGGCGAGCCTATTGCCGGGCAAAACTTCAGGCTCCGGGCTACTACTGAGAAATTCCTGAAGGAAAAACCCAATATCGCTTTGCCCGACCTTGTTATCGTGTCGATACCAAGGTAGTAGAGCTAGCGACCAGTTGTTCAATGAGGTAGTTATGAAGGAGTTGGTTATAAATATTGTGTTGTTAGTTACCTTAGAGTAGAGCGGAGGTACTGGTACCCAGATGAGCCGCCTGTACCGAGCTGCTGCGATCCTATCATGCGCTGTACCATGATCACGTGGTTGTCTGTGATAAACAAATACATAATTTAGTTGCAAGGGGGCTCGTGCCTAGGGAATCGTCCGATCTCATAAGTAAGCAAAATGTGTGAAACTATTTATATTTTAAGACTATTTACATGCCATATTTTATGCAAAATAATAGTATATTATGCAACTAATGAATAAAGGACGGATTTAAAGCGAGGGCCATAGATGAATCACGATCAAGTGAAGGATTCTAACGACTGAATCACGACCGTAGGGAGTGATTCATGATGATTGAATCACGAGCGCAGCGAGTGATTCAAGTGTTAGAATCCTGAGCGACGCGAGTGATTCATGGCCGTCGATATAAATCCGTTTTATTCAAGAGTTGCATACTATACTTTATACAATGACTACGAGAAAAAGAAAGATTTAAGCGAAAATAGACATTTAATAAAAGGTTAACACGTTCAGTGTCGGGAGCCCTCCTGGAGGGTTCACCTACTTGGATATGGGATGTCGGGAGCCCTCGCGGAGGGCTCATTTTAAATGTAGACAATCAGTGTCGGGAGCCCTCCTGGAGGGTTCACCTACTTGGATATGGGATATTGGGAGCCCTCGCGGAGGGCTCATTTTAAATGTAGACATTCAGGGTCGGGAGCCCTCCTAGAGGGTTCACCTACTTGGATATGGGATGTCCGGAGCCCTCGCGGAGGGCTCATTTTAAATGTAGACATTCAGTGTCGGGAGCCCTCCTGGAGAGTTCACCTACTTGGATATGGGATGTCGGGAGCCCTCGCGGAGGGCTCATTTTAAATGTAGACGTTCAGTGTCGGGAGCCCTCCTGGAGGGTTCACCTACTTGGATATGGAATGCCGGGAACCCTCGCGGAGGGCTCATTTTAAATGTAGACGTTCAGTGTCGGGAGCCCTCCTGGAGGGTTCACCTACTTGGGCGTGGGATGCCGGGAGCCCTCGTGGACGTTGGAAGTGAAACCTCCCGGAGGTTTCACTTCCAACTAGAGACAGAATAGACTTTTATGGCGGAATGATGAGTTATGAGTTCTATGAAAATGGGTGGAGTCGAAAGTGTTAAGGAGGTTGTATAGCATTGAGATAGAGGTCGAATACATTGGTGTGTTCTAAATTCAAACACCAAAATAGTGATTAAAAGAGCTTTTTATTCACTGTTTTCAGTGAATAAAATAAGCTTTTTAGAGGGGGAATGGTATAATAGTTATTTGTTATACAAGAGTGCAAAGTTGCTTTTTAACCGCGTGTTCAATTTTGATGACCGAGCAAGCGAAGGATTCTAAAATTGAATCACGAGCGCAGCGAGTGATTCAAAATTAGAAGCCTGAGCGTTAGCGAGGGAATCAAAAGAGCACGAGGTGAAAAATCTTTGCACTCGAGTGCAACACGTAACTTTTCATTCCACCTCAGCGAGGAAATGACTAAATGCAAAAAAAAAAAACGTTTACAATCACAAGATAGGTACACTTTTATTTCAGTTTAGGTATTAATTACTACATTATAACAGGTAAGTATTACAGAATAATCTTTAAATTATAATAAAAACTTTTTATAAAAAAAGAACAACCGACTTCCAAAAAAGACACTACAAAGTCAAAAATAACTTTAATTTCGGAACTCGGTGTATTAATTTGGTTTTGAACTTTCGTTTTTTGCCACCGACTTCCGAAATTAAAGTTATTTTTGACTTTGTAGTGTCTTTTTTGGAAGTCGGTTGTTCTTTTTTTATAAAAAGTTTTTATTTTGCCCTTTTTAGTTGTGGTACCTACCCCATACAATTCAAATACCACTAACCTGCTATGTAAATAACAGTGATTGGAAGTTATCATCATATCATCCATATAAACTAAGTGGGAAAAATAGGTATTATTGAAGCTAACTCAAAAACTATCCATAACAATTAATATATATCAATAACAATTTTTAAAATCGGTCCACAATTGACGGAGAAATCGCGTAACAAACATACAAAAAAAAAAAAAAAAAAAAAAACATACAGACGAATTGAGAACCTCCTCCTTTTGGAAGTCGGTTAACAAAATAATACTTATAATAATAATAATTAAGAAAATTTTAAAGTAACGTTGCTACAGTTATTTAAATTGAGTGTAATATTTTTGTTTGGTACTGTAATATTGGTGTTAGTCACTTGTGTACTGTTTTTCGGTAAACTATCTGTCATACTTAATAGTTGTACCGATTCATCGGATTCCCTTGGCGTGAATGTTGGAGAGAGAGGGAGATGGTTAGGTGTTTCATAACGGCTTATTTTTGATGTAGAAGGGCCAGTCCAAGGATCCGATTGAGGCTCTTTCAGTGTAATGGCTCCTACGATGCCTTCACATATTTTAGACTTATTTTGGATGGAATCCTCTATGTATCCCTCTACAACTGCATTGGACTTCCAGCCTCCGTGGCGCTTAAGGGACAGGAGATCAGCTCCGGAATCAGCCAAAAGTGTGGCTGAAGTTCGTCGGAAACAATGACCCGTGTACAACAGGGGTTCTGGAAGTTCAAGAAATGTTGCTATTTCTCGTGGGATACTGCCAATTTTATTAGTACCCATAGGCTGTCTAACACACTTTCCATTGCGATACTGTAGAAAAAATCGATTGATTGGAGTGTTAGGCGGGCGTAAGGCTTGATATTTCTCAACAATCGTTACGTATTCCTTGCGAATGACGAAGTTGCGGTCTCTTTTTGTCTTTGTATTAGGTAAATTAATTAATAGTAAGTCATCTGAATGTTTCTCAATGTTTTTGACATTAAGTTGTGTTAGTTCATTAGTTCGACATGCTCCGTTTATTCCAATAATAAGAACAACCTGTAACGTAAAGAGTATTGTAGTAGATAAATGAATAAAATTGATATGAACGCATAATTATGCCTATCAACATCTACTAAGTATACTATTTAATTGAGATTAATATACTTAAGTAGATACTGAATGTGCAACTGACTTACTTTTGCCGCCAAATATACGGAATCGGGTTCTTCGTTAAGAAACTTTTCAATATCAGATACTGTGAAAACCTTCGATTTTTTTGGTTGATGACCAGATGAGGCTCTTTTTAAAAATGCCACTAATTTAGGATAGGTATCGATATGTTTGTCTTTTTTCATCTTTATTGTTGCTTTTAGCATCGAATACGTACTCCATAGAGTGCTTGCTTTCTTGTTCTCGGATAATTCTATAAAATATGCCAGCAAAACGTTTTCTGAGAAAGTTTTGGCTCCTTTTGCTAGTCGCCACGTGTTGAACATATCGTACTGTTTTAAATACTTCTCGCGTGATTGTTGAGGGAGAAAGCTCATTTGCGCATTATTAACAGTTTCAGTCAATTCTGTTGGCGTCAAGCAAACTTCCTCGTCGCTAGAATCACTCATTTTAGTTTTTTCACTTGTTTTCAAGTTTCTTGTTTTTAATAAAAGGTTTAACAATGACGTGAAAAAATGCCGCGTAAAGAACCGCGTACAAAGCAAATTGAAAAAAGAACACCAAGAAGGTTCCGAGTCTGAGTTTTTAAAAAAATTAAAAAAAAGTTGTATGATATATTCGGCACCATAGAGGTAGCAGTAAATAGGTTTAATGTTTTTTTTAATTCACAAACTTAGTGCACACGATGTCCTAAATTCAATTTACTTTATCCTCTAGCGAATAAAAACGGCTTTTCCACTCAGATATTGAAGATTAAAAATACTCTTTCCGAGATGGTGGGATGAAAAGATATTTTATCCTATTCTATTCATGCGACGTGATTTTGATACACCGATTTGTTGCACATTTAATCTGCCTAGCCTTTTCCCAACTATTTTGGGTTCGGCTTCCAATCTAACCGGATGCTGCTGAATAGGTACCAGTTTTTGACATGGAGACTGCCTATCTGAAAAGTGGCCTTTGCCCTGCAGTAATTGACTGGCATTACTACTTACATCGCCACTTGGTGATGAGACTGTCCATGTCCATGAGGAGAGTGAGCAGCTGGTGCGGCTGCGAGAAGCGAGGCTCATCTCTGTAGAATGTGATCATGATGGCGCCTTGTAATGCCTTGTGGGATAACCTGGAACAGGAGATAATGTTAATAAACATGGTTACTAAACTAAACGCCAACCCTCGTGGACTTTGCAGTCAAAACTTGCGATATGACAGTGAATATATTTATGGAATATCACATTGTTGATATATTGGCCATCTACAAACCAGGAACGTGCCCTCAGCTTTTTCGTACATATAATTCGTTCACCTCAGCTTGGTCTAGAAAGGCTTATGTTACTAGGCAGGGTGGAAGGAAAACGCGCTCAAGGCAGAGCACCGGTGAGATGGTCAGACGCGATCAAGAAGGCTGTTGGAGGCAGCACTTATCAAGCGATCCACACTGCAGAAGACCAAATGGTTTCGAGACGCGTCGTATGTGTTCGCGATCCTCAGCATTGAGGGAACGACGAAGAAGAAAAAGAGCAGAAATTAAATACAGTTTTATGAGTTTCGTGGCATCTCGTTCCACTTTTTTATGACCACACCTGCCCTAAACTTTAGTGTTTAGTGTAACTCAGCCGTTCATGAAGACAATTTTATAAAAAAAAAGGCAGAATTCGAGTAATTGTTTATCTAAATCTCGACGTAAAAACGCATTGACATCGGTTCAACCGTTTGGGAGGTACCATGCCGATCAGAGAGAATTATAACATCTCTTTTGTGTTAAAAAGAAGCAAGAACATGAAACAATGCTACTTTTAGAACTGCTGTTCTTGATACTGACCTCCTTTCTCCCCTGGACCTGAGCGCGTCATGGACGGCTGGGTCGAAGATAGAGCGGTAGATCTCGCGACGGTTCTCAGCGTCCTGCAGGCGGTGACGACGGACTGTCTCGTTGGTTTCCAGCTGAAAATGATCCAATATAATACTTTGATCCCATAATAATAGGACTGGTGAACATTATGTACGGAGCATATAGATATCAAAACCTTTAGTTACATTATGTTACATATGTTCTGTGATACTAGATTTTTCCACTTTATCACTTTCTCGGGAGCATTAACCTATTTTAATGTTAAAAAGTCGAGAATGCGAAAACATGCATGCTTCCCTGTTAGTTTGCGAGATCTCTGCCGCTTTCGGAAATGTACCAGACCTTCAAACTTGAACACATTAAAATAGATTGCCTGGCAGAAATAGTGCTAGATAGGCAGTGATATTATATAGTACTTCAGCGTAAAGGTCCTTTACAAAGATCTCACTGCTTCTGCAGAACTCTTTAGCAGAGTATCGCGACTTTATTCTTGGATAATATGACTTGCAGCTTGCAGTGATGGAGCCCTAAGCTAATGTCGGTTAAAAATTTGGTACTCACGGCAGCAGCATCAATATCGTCCTTGATCTGTTTGTTGACGGCGGCCTGGAACTTGCCCCAGAAGTTAAAGCCGTGGGTGGTGAGACCTGGAGTGCGCTCCAACCAGCGCTCGATCAGTGCTAGGAGAGCTGGCTCCTGTTCCGACCTGAAAAAGGCAATGGATTTCATTACATCATTGAAGAAGACATTTAAATTGGGCTGTGAATAGCACATAGCACAAGCTGGGCTGGATGGTAAAATTATTTTATGATTATTCTTATATGGGCTGGCGAACATCTGGCGAGGCGTAGCGCAGCGCGTAAATAACCTGAGAAGCGTTCGTTTTTCCGCTCTCGAGCTAATAGAAGTTTATTTATTCTCAACTTTATTTCAACTGCTGCAAGGTCGATATTTGTTCGATAGTGACAACCACGCTGCCCTGCGCCTCGCCAGGTGAGCGCCGGCTCTAAGGCGTTGTGTCACAGCAGCTCACGTCAAAATCACGCACATGTTCGTTACACTTTGCATAAGAGGATCAAATACGAGCCACAGCCAAGCCATGGGGTACCAATTCGAACAAATTATAATTAGTCTTGAAAAAAGATCATAGATGGCAGCATAGGTAACAATTATGAAATTAACAGTCACTAAAAAGCCATAAACGGAAGATTTTGACTGAAGTAAGATTAGTAAAAATCTAAACTTCCTTGTTTAATGCTGATTTATCTATTGTAACTCATAAATCTCGTATTTTCAACAAGAAAAGATAAAATCTTTTTGTTTAGGGCTCTTTGCAATAGATGGCGTTTTACATCACTGTACCACATTTATGCTGTAGCCAGACAATTGCCCGACTTAGCGAGGTCGCATTTCTTTGTATGGGATTGGGTATCTGTACGTAGTATTATATTATCTGTGGCCAAGCTATGCGCGACTGCATGGCTGGCAATCAAATGGGCCGCGCAGCCAACGTGCGGCAAAACTCTCCGTGCCCATCCTAGGTTGCAGTGAGTGGTCGATTCTACAGCCTGTAAACTCAATTTCCTTATAGGCCTGTAAATTACTGGTCTATAGAAAGACGCATGTCGAATGTTGACCATAGAAGATTGACCATGAGCTGGATTTATTTGTTGTGCATTACCTTAGCAACTTGACTTTTGGTGTAATTTATAGTCTGCTGCATCATTGTAAACCTTGCGAGAATCGACTTGCAATCTTGCTACGACTAATCTAGAACTACGATTCTAAACTTCAATTCAAAGAGGCAGATAAAACTCATTCTGTCCCTGGGTGTAACATGATCTAGCATTAGCACGATTTGTTGCACTGTTGCACAAGTTGACCATAGAGTTGTATAGATTTATTTGACCTTATGATAGCAAGTTGACTTTTGGTGAATTTACAGTCTGTTGTACCTATTATTGCAAACCTTGCGAGAATCAATTGCAAAGTAAACCTTGCTAAGACGAGTCCCTAGGGACTACGGACCTATACTAAAGTCACCGGTAAAACTTATTCTGTCCCTGTTTTTAAAGTATCTTTATAATTACAAGAAAAATATTATCAAATCCATATCTATGTAATAGAGATTTGATAAAAAAAATCTTGGAGTTAACGACCGTTGTTAGTGCAGTTTAATACTTGAAGTGTATTTTTTACCAGTTTTTCTCAACTATGAGTTGAGAAAAACTGGTTAGTACCTATATCAAGTTTCAAAAGAACATCATCAAACCATTTTATTTTCGTTTCCATGTCTATATCGATACCCATTACGTCTGTGGAGTTTTGCTAGATAATTTAATTTGATCTCGTATTGTAGCGTAGTGTGTCAGTATTTGGAGTCTAATGTAGGTGTAAAAGTAAAACGTGGCTTACTTTTGTAGATTGTCCATAGCTTCAGGGTCGTCTCCGAACACCGTCTGATAGCTCTGGTTGTACTTGACGCGGAGCGCTTGCTTCAGACCCAGCTGGAAACAGAAACGACGAGGAGATTATTACCACGGCACGGCACGGCATAATCAGTCTATAACGTTCCAACTGCTCTCTGGAGAACTCTCCAGAGAGCAGTGCAGCAGTGGTAACGCGGTTCCCGATTATTTGACAGATTTTATTTTCGTCATGAATTCATTCACCTGATGATGACTCGCGCGGTCATCGGTGTTAGTGTTGGGGCCCGAGTATTTTATCTCTCGGACCTCAAAATTGGGGTCAGGTCTTTAGGTTTCCCTCCCCCTGCCGCAGCAGGAGCGGGTAAACCCCCTCAGCGGCTAGGTCTCCAATAAAGGACTCCCACTTTATTGCACACCATTTGTTTTGAACTGTGTTTCTGGGTTGTGGCTTTAGGAGCACCCGTAGTGCTTCACAATGCCCGTGCGACCAGCCCCTTGCTGGGTGAGATACTGAGTTCCCTAAAAAAGGCCCTATCTGATGATTACTTGCAAGAAAGACCTATAAATATGCAGTAAGTACATATCCAGGCTTTTTAATGCCGTGTTAAGTACTTTAAAATCTATTGATTCACGGCTGTCATTGTTGGAAACTATAGTGAAGATATTTATGGCTGAAATAGCCATTTCCAAGGTCAAAGTCAATGCCATATTGATTCAAATCAATTCTGCTGAAACAACTCGTGTTAACAAACTGGTTGTCACGAGAACGCTATAAAGACGATAGCATTAATAGAAGCAATAATTATCAATTGATTTCTGATAAAACAGCTTCCTTGGAAAGGTTTTTATCTTGTGGGAAACAAATGCCAATTTGATCATAGCCTAGAGCGGCATGACAAACAATGCGGTGTTTCAATCAAAACAAATTACAAAGAGACAACTCTCCACATCATCTAGAAAAAACAACTGAGCTAGTGGACATCATGAAATCATAAGAAGGTCATGGTGCTTCTAGATAGACAGTGTAAGTTACCAGCGCCGCCCCTGGGGTAGAGTGAGTGTAGCGGTCGCTCTAGGCGCCAGATGACAAGGTGCGCCAAAAAGCCAAATGCGAAAAACATTACCTGTGCAAAATACAAAAATTTGTGAGGTGCGGGACTCCTACGCCTCTCAAAAGGCGCCCCTAAAAGTAGATTTTTGAAAATTTGGGCATTATTATTTATAACCGAAGTAGAATTTACGTGAAGTGAAAGTGTTGATCATAGGACGCCGAAAGACAATCTCGGTCTACCCAGATCAAGGGCTAGGGCCGGCGCTGCAAGTTACCTGAGCATGTCGCTTGCGCGAGCTACCTACGCGAGATACAAATAATTCATAAGGTTCTTACTATATTATAGCACTGGACCCGCCGTTTGTATCAAGGAGTCGTTAAGGAACCACCCGTCCCATATCCTCACTTTGCTAAGTGTGACAAAATTACCTTGTTTTCGAGCAGACGAAACTGTAAGCTCTGGAACCCGGACGCAGGTCGCAGGTAGTGTCGAAAGTCCATGAAGTCCAGCGGAGTCATCGTCTCCAGAATCATCACTTGGTCTACAAGCAGCTGCAAACAGAAACGTATAAAGTTCAGCTAAGGTTGGTTTTCGCCTGAAGCACGAAGGATATTATGGAAGGTGACGCATGCATTCCCATTAAGGGTAGCTTTTCCCAGTCCAGGCTTCACTCGATGGTTCTCAGCTATTGTCTATGGTCTATTTTGTAAAAATCTCATCGCGAAAATTTTGGTAAAGTTAGTTTGATGTAAGTTGGTAAGGCGTAGCACAACTTACTACATAGTTAGGTGCGATTTTTACCAAATATAATATCGGCAGTTGTTCATCTATTGTACCTATGTTTTGGGTACTTCCGTAACATTAAATGTGTTATGATGCCGCTACCGCGTGTTAAACCGTGTTAAAGTGTTTTAACCGCTAGAATCCGGGACGATAGAACCCATGAAATTGCTTCAAGATCAGCAGTTTGCTTGCCGAGTTGCCGACCAACAACGTGGATTTCCCCACACTCGATAAATTACAGATCTGATAGGTACGCCTCTCTATGTATTGTAAGTATTCAATTATCCGGTAGATGCCTTTGCCGTGTTATTAAACAACTATAATTGCTCATAATTGGGTAACAAGAAATAGGTAGCTAGAGGTAATTATACTGCGGTTATAAAGGCCAGCTGTAGAAGCCGGCGGTCTATGCCGCGGGCACTGTCTGTGTGTAGCCTTTGGGAAAATATTTTCCAATTAGAGAAGCTGTCACGCAACCTCATATTAAGAGTTATGTTTAATCTTAGTTGCGATATATCCAAGAATTAGCTCTGAAATCAGCAGTTTCATACATTGCGATCGACTTTTATATGGAATAGCTTATCGTTTTCGGTAGTCTTGCTTGTCCAGTACCCTAATTACGTAATACACAATCTATCAGATTTTTTATCGTTTTGAAACAGATTCCTAAACCATTGCTACATAAGTTCCAAAAAAAAAATCTGCTCAACAACGTAAATAACGCAATGAATGTTGTTCAACTGTCAAAATGAAACAGATTAGTCGGAATCGTTTACGAAAATGTGTTGCGTAATTAGATAGCTGGTTTATTAACCTTAAGACAGGTACTGTTGGTAGGGCAAGTATTAATTTCTAGATATAACGCAGTTTACAATGTCGTCTTGTGGATAATGTGAAAGTGTCAGAGAAAGTTGATACTCGATACATCGGACTATAATTTAATAACCGCAATGTAATTATAGGATAGTGACTGTTGTGTTAAGGCCGGTCTACGGCTTGTACACAAAACTGCGATGCGACGTCGCATCGCAGTTTTGTGTACAAGCCCCTAGAACGATGCTCAAGCATGAAGATTTGAGTAAGGATTGGCTCGAAATCCGGCGGGTTATTGAAGCCCGTCGGATTTCGTGCATCTTTATTTATCATACAGTGTATCAGAAAAGTGTGTTAAAATTAAAGGGTGTGGTACTGAAGAACTTCTCCGTGGAGTACCACTTACGGAATTGCGAAAAATTATAAACTGTCCCATACAAAATTTCTACACCTACTCGACCTGAAATGTATGAGATGCCAGTTTTATTTTTCGATTACTTTGTTGGTCCCATGGAGAAAGTTGTTCAGGTTGATGGTCTGTAGGTAACATACCCTTAAACGCTTTCGGCATTAGCATCCTCGAAAACTATGAAAACGACACCCATGACGAAAAATATGAAAAAATTTGCTACAAAGTGTGAATTTGGTCAAAATAAAATCCATAATAGCGGATTTTTTTTTGACCAAATTCACACTTTCACTCTCTCTCTATCAAGAAAGAGAGAGAGAGCTTCGTACTTGCAACTGTCTCCTTCTAATATAAAGAAACAGAGAGAAAGAGAGATAGTGTGAATTTACTCCCTCTCTGTTTCTTCTTCTTTAAAATAGAAGAAGACGTAGTATGAACCCTGTTTGCGTGACGATTTCTGTTAGTGCACTCCTACCGCAAGCCGCGTAGAACTTTGTACAAAAAACTTTACTAGGTACTCGTGACCAGTAAAATCTAGTTTTAAAAGATCAGAAGTCAGAAAATAATAATTAAACACGTTGTTTTGATTCATAACAGCTATAATAACATATTGATACATTATCAATACGGATCACATGTTACTCAATAGATCATACGAAATAGTTATGTGAGCTCACCTATCAACAAGAGAAAATTACTGCTACATAGACAAGATTATAAGACAGTGTGCACACAGTGTCTAGTATCAAAACTTTCAGACAGCTGAGACAGCTAATTCAGGGCTCGGTATATTTTTTTCGAAACGGTTTCGTATTAAATACCTAAAGAACGCTTTGTTTCGGTTACGTTCTAAAGTAACGTTATTATAATTATCAAACCAATTATTTTACTTCAAGTATTGCATTTTTCGTCTCTCACAAGAAACTAGGCAGCTACTCTCAAAATGAAAACAGCCAAGATAAGCCAAGCTACTGATATGCGAGACTACACAGTGTGAGCAGCTGTCTACTGTCTAGTCAGCAGCTCGCACTGTGTAAACCAGCCATAAGTACTTAATTTGACTCGAATTAGTGTCAATTTAAATCACAATCGATTCGTTACACTCGAAGAAGTCGGTAGAAATAATGATAATGTAGTGTTGTTTAGCGATTAAATTAAACTTTAAATTAATTCAAGATTATGATCGAACAAAAATGTTTTATGCATTTGTTAGAATATCACGCGATTTAACGATAATCTCGGCAAATCACTTCGTGTCTAAGCTGGTGGTTTATTGTATTTTATATATATGTATAAATAGATGGAAAAACTTTTAGTACTTAATCATTCGAACCACCAAAATAAGGATAATGGAAAAAGAAATAATAAGAAAAACGCATTAGATAATTGCAAGAAAAATAAATCAGCTAACGAAAATACACTAAAAATGTTGGTGTACCCAATACCATTTATTATTTATTTTTTCTTTCTTCTTTCTTTCTTCTTCTTTCTTTCGTACTGAACGCAGTGTTAAAATTTGTCCATCTATTTTAATGGGACCTTATATTAAACAAAACATAGAATGTTAGTTTAATTAACTCCAAAGTATTTATATGACATATCTTAATGACTGTCATTCGCAGATCTTTGACAGTCATTACGGTTATCAGAAGCCCAACAGTCAATCAATCTTATCGTATTACCAGTAGCTGGGTTGTGCATTGTAGAGTTTGTCAGTTCATGTACAATACTGGTATTCAGCTGCATCTGGTTACACTGGAAGCCGATCCCAATACAGTTGGGAAAAGGCTAGGCAGATTGATCTTATTGGCACTTTCAGTGTGAACAGGGGTGTATTCAAAATCTGTCACTTGTGACGTATGGCGATACCTACTTCAGTGTAGGCAGCGTAGGTAGGCAGGTATCTACGTCTCTCTATTGTGACGAGGTCCTTCCTTCTTTCTCATCCGATCACTTATTTCTGGCAATCTTTTTATGTCTGGCTACTTCATCATTCTATTTTCAATTCAAATTCAGAACGCCACATACTTTCATGCACTCTGATCTAATTTTTCAGCATTGTCGCCACTAACATTTCAGAGCTTGCGTAAGCTCCACACACCCGCTACATAATTTTGAAAGTTATAACTACTTACTTTTCTATAGTTTTTACCTATCTTATAATGTGCTTATTATTATTTAAAAAAAGTTTTCTATGTGCTGAGTTATTAAACAGTTAACTTCCACCTGTTTCATTGTTCTTACTTCTCTACTTCAACCATCGTTGTCGGGTGAGTCTCCCTCACTTGAGCTAGCAAGAGGGCACAGAGGTACTCCGGCTACAAGTGCACCCTGGATTGGACAGTCAGCCTAAAGTTACGGCTTCCTAGAAGAGAGGTGGCCGCCATTTAACGGCTGCAGTGACTGTCAAATGATGACAGCGAGGCAAGGGCGTCGCCAGCCTATGGCCCAGCATGTTGATATTGGAAGATGGGAAGAGTATGATTTGTAGGTACAGTCAAGAGTCAAAAGCACATAAAGCTTTACACTTGTAGGTAGTGCGACTCTTACCTCTACGGCGCACAATGGGGCCAAAGCCGATGCTGGTGGACATTAGATTTTTTACGGTTAAGTAAAAAATCCACCAGTTCCTATCGGGAAAAACTGAGAAAAATAATAATTTCCATTTTCAATATATGGATTGGAAACGGACCTTTCGGTCGTTTTGCCCAAGACTATTCAGAACTTTAGAGGTGAAACGTAAGGTTTTATGACTGGGCGAACCACCAACACAGATACGAATATTGCGTCTTAGGACTCATGATTAGACCCAGTTTAGGAGATGTGGAACTTTTTTAAAACCAAATATAGTCGTCCAAATAAACAAAGTTGGCTTAAAGATATTGTATTTTCTTTACATTAAAATGCCTTGTATTTTTGACTAAATATTTTGCACGACTCTTAATGCGAAGCATTAGAGTGTGCTCTACGATCGAAAAAAAATTTTTGCCCCATTTCGGTAACTGTTTTTATTGTTACACTCCTGCTAGTACACAGAACCTACTTAATTTATATACCATTGTATAGATGATTAAATGGAGATTAATACTGTACTTTTTAACAATTGATTTAATGCAGCAGAAATGGAAAAAGCATCAAAATAGTTGAAAAAAAATTCCTGTCCGTCAATTTATGAACCCTGAAAACATTATAGCTTGTGATAAAATCAATTAATTGAGTCAATTTTTTTTTATACATTTGTTTCAGCCTTAGAAGGAACCCTATTGAAAATGGTTCTTTTATTCAAAGTAGTTTAATTATAATTAAAAAAATACTAACTAAAATATAATATCTTTATCTAAATATTTCCAACCTTTGACTTGATGTTGCCTAGCAACCGCCAAGTAAATATCTTTGTCAGTCTTTGACATTACGACTTTATGAAAAGTTATAAATTGTTCATTTTTGTTAGAAACTATGTTTTGAAATTCTTTTTCGTTTATGAATGAGTGTTATGTATGAGGCGTGCACTTTTGGATTTTCCAAACTATTTTAATCTTTAGGCTAGCCCCCCTTGGAGACGCCCTTGCAGCGAGATTTGACTTTACGGTGTCAAAAACGCTCTCTAGGAAAACACACCAACTTACTTTCATAAATAACTTTTCGTGACGTCATTGGATAAATTGCAGACGTTATGATGTCGCCCACCGCTCATCTAGGAAACTTTAGCTTTAGAGTTGCTAGCATCTCACTGACGGAATGATATTCTACCACAACATGAGCTATCCTCATACAATTCCACTATATACGAGAGAAGAAGGACGCAATAACAGCGCGTCACTAGTGCGAGCCAGATTGTCGATAAAAAATTACGTGAAGATGTCGATATAGGGTCAAATGTCAGGGTTCCTCACTATCAGAGTTAATATGCGTAATTATATAGTAACATAAACAGTTACTTGTGACGTATGGAATAACTTTACTGCTTTATTTCCAGAGATTTTTCTCCGGACAGTACAGTTTGCTGGGTCGAAGAATCACAGTTAAATAACTAAGAATAGCTTTTGCCTGCGAGCCCTGCCTGCGGCTTAGGGCAAGTGAAGGTTGGAAATTATCATATGGGAACGTGGTACTGGGATAAAAACTATCCTATGTACACAGGTCATAGTCGACCTGGGTGTGCCATTTCATTTAAGTAAATGAAAGATAACAGACAGGCAGTGTTAGATACCTACCTTTGCATTTTATCAATGAGTATGGATATGGATAACACAATGGTAGAGTACTGTGCAATTTCATTAAAAACCGCGTCCAATTTCATTAAAACCTCCCGCAGTATGATGGTGATGGGGTGATTGGTGGGATAAAATTGACATCCTGGCTTTTTTTTTTGTAGTGCATATAGATTTATAAAATGAGGTAGACGATGAGCGAAGTAACGAGTGTAAATTGTAATGCGTTGAACAATAAAAGTTGTAAGTTTAGTTTTATTCCTGGCCAAAAGTAGATACTATTAAACTAGTCCCTTCTACCAAGTGTTAATTAATTAGTTGATGGCACCATTAGTTTTCTGATATTGTAAGCTGTGGCGCACACGCACAAGCCAAATGGAAAGTGCACTACCAACACGCCGTCAATTATCAAGTAAGCAAAGTGACAAAATATCACGTCCCTACCTTTAAAATAAGCACGATTCTGTTGAGCCTCTTCAGTATTTCCATGGTGTGGCTCTCATCAAGACCTTCCACGTCCAGGAGAGCCCGCACCGAGTCCACTTCGAAGATGATCTGCTTGAACCATAGCTCGTAGGCTGGAAACAAAAGAATAATCATAATCAGATCTTGGCTTGAAGGAGTTCCGGTTAGGCAGGTCACTGCTGGGACACAGGCCTCCTGTCAGTGAGAGTGCGTGGGCCGTAAACCACCACGCGGCCGCAGTGCGGGTTGGTTGATGACACATGTCTTCGAAATTTTAGTTCTAAGACATGCCTAGGTAGGTTCACGATGATTTCCTTCGCCGTTTTAAGAATGTGCTGGGTATATTAGATGAGGGCTGCGGAGCGGCTCGTGGCTCAGTAATAACAGGCACACGTTTCGATATTCAAGGTTGATCAACGCTTGCCGGTGTCTACCCACTACATACTGAAACCTATCTGTGCCTCGGAAAGCACGAAGCCGCTGGTCCCGGCTGTCGTTTATAGACTTCGGTTTCTTTGACAGTCGTTAAGGGTAGTCAGTAGCCCGAAGTCTGACAACCAGTATTACCAAGGGGTATTGTGTTAAACAGTGACTGGGTGGTGGAGCTCAGATAGGGAGTCGCTGCATGTAAAATATTGGTATTCAGCTGCATCCAGTTCCACTGAAAACCGACCCCAACTGAATTGGGAAAAGGCTTGATAGATGATGGCCAGATGAGGTTCGAATGTAACCATGGAGAATGGCAGGAAGGAAAGCAGGCTAGCAGTGGACGATTCTGGCTTTGAATGATGTAAATGTGTTTAGAGTAATTGAGTGTTTAGTGGCATGAGGAACAGGGTGTAAAGTTCACTCATCCACCAGAAAAGGAAGGATTCTCCGACCAGACGGGTGTCGTGTCTGGCGGGTAACTACCCAACGATTGATGTAGGGGAAATTATATACAGGGTTGTTTGTAAAACACCAGCAACCTCTAAAGGTCATTATTAAATACTCATCATTATGAACAACTTAGTAAAAGTTGTTCATAATGATGAGTATACTATGGGTCCAAACCACCCCAGGGTTGTTTTACAAATAACCCTGTATATGTTGATCGCGCGCGCGGTAAACTCTAATTGCGCGATTCCGGATTTGTGTGACGTCAGGATTTTGCGTGACGTCAGTTCTTTGACGCGTAGTTCGCATGTGGCCATGTAGATGCCGCTACAAGTGTTTAGAGGAAGTTGCGTGCTTATTGACAAAACTATATTAATATGTATCATCAGCGATTATGTTTGTTCAAAAAGCTTCATTGATGTTATGAAATTCGATACGTAATTTGACGTCAATGAATTAAACTAAGTATTTACCTACCAGCTATCTTATTGCCTACACATACGTAATAATGGTCATATTTGAATCAAAGAATATCTATGTTCTATGTTAGAGGGTTTGGTTTCCGCACTTAGTCCTTCAAGTGGACCATTGTGCGTGGGCCATGGCGGCCGCTTGGGGGGGTTATTCCAACCAGCCCACCTCCCTACACAAGTTAATTAAAACACCTGACCTGTTCAGAACATCCGTGACTCGAGGGTTTGTGTTCTAATCTGGGTGACGCCTGTGCATTCAAAGAGCACGTGCGCGACGTTTTCCTCAGCCTCCATGCACGCCCTGCACAGAGGACTGTCCGTTATGCCTATTGTGTGGAAGTGTTTGTTCAGCGAGCAGTGTCCGGTGATGGTCCCCGTCACCAGGCGCAGGTCGTTCCTGTCCAGGCGTAGTAAACGTCTGGTTAGTCCGCTATCCAATGATGGCATAGCTTCCTTGGACTGCCTGCAGCCCGGTGTCGAGGTCCACCAATACTGTATGTATACAATATGGGTACAATAGGCTCAGGTCTGCAGACTGCCGTGCTGAATCAAAGAATATATTAAAAGAGAACCTAGAGAACCCCCGACACAAACATTCTCCTATTTCTCTTTCCTACTCCATCACCAGACTTTCCTACTCTATCTATAACCTATTCATTGAGACTATTCCAATGAGCCCAAACACGATAGGTGCCTGTGCTGTAAGTTGGTATCCTGCAAATTCCAGATGATGCTCAGCATCAGTTCAAGGTTACTATGTTCTTCTAATATCATTGAAGTAACAGAAGACCAAATTTAAATCGATCAGACCTGTGGAAGACGCTCACATCCACACATTCATCAATTAGAAAAGAGCTGATAATCTTCAAGCGGCTGAACCGATTTTGATAAAACATGTCTAAGAACCATCGCGCATCGCTAGAAAACTTGATTTCAAATAAAAAAACCGCATTCGAATCGGTTCACCCGTTTAAGAGCTACGGAGCCACATGCAGACACATACAGTGGTCGAACTTATAACACCTCTAATTTTGCGTCCGAGATGTTTTAAATTTTGACTATGATAAAATCCAACGTGAAGCTAAATAAAAACTTGTTAAGCCTAAACATGACTAATTATGTGTCATGCTCATGAATAGTGGATTATATGACAGATTTGATAACCACCATCTTTTGGATCGTGTAGGTGGACTTCTGAAAGCAGGTTTTTACGTCAATAGAAAACGTCTCCTCTCGTCCGCGCCATCTCCACGGACGAGAGAATCGTTAAATCGTCATATTTACCATTTCTGGTATGCGAGAAAATTATGACAACCTTTTTTTCAAGTCAAATTATTTAGTTTCACCATTATCGAATGCGGTGTTTGTTTGAAGAAGTAGTGAAATAATTTAATATTGTAAGACAGTTCAAGTGCAAGAGGTTACATCCGGCGCCTTCATAAAGATAAGGTCGTTCGCAGACTGCGTAGTCATACTTGAGATAAACGCACTGTTTTTTGGGTCACATCATATTATGCTCACTTGAAGAAAAACATGTTAGATACTTATATTACTTTTTCGGACATAAATAACATAACATAACGCCTGAATTCCCCGAGGAGTTAAACGATTACGACTAAGTAATCTGTTCATTTTGACAGTTCAACAACATCCATTGCATTATTTACGTTGCTGAGCAGAATTTTTTGAAGCAATGGATTAGCAACCTCTTTCAAAATTATTCAGATTTTGATTGATCGTGTATACGCAATTAGGGTGCTGACCAGACCAGCACCCTAATTACGCAATGCACGATCAAATTTAAATAGAAACCAATTGAAAAAGATTGCCAGTCCATTTCTTCATAACTTCGACAAAAAAATTGAGCAGATTCTTTTTGTCGAACTTATGAAGCAATGGACTGGCAATCTTTTTCAATTGGTTTCAATTTAAAATTGAGTTTGCGTTTCGTAATTAGGGTGCAGGCCCTTTTGCGCATTTTCCTTTCTTGCTTTAGTTTTGTTTGTGTTTTTGGGACATAATATTGTGAGTTGTGACTAGTGAGTGTGACGTTATGGCACCGAAGTTTGTGTAAGTTTTTGTCATACCACTATGTAGGTATGCTATGTTTTGATTGCATTATGTATATTTGAAAATGTGACCTGTAAAAGGGGTAGATGCACCCAACCCTACATTTCTTGAACTTGGAAGTCAGAAAAGTTTACCAAGCGTGATATTTACGGCCTAAGATTAAACATATCTAGTCTGACTCTGTAGTCTATGGGCTGAGAAAGCCATTTTGGTATAGATCCCAGGATAGATCAAGCATTCTTTTTCGACATTTAAAAATGATTTCCCTCCAAAACATTATTAAAATTTTCTATTTGCATATTCTCACTAGAAGCCTGTTACCTGGATTTTTGCGCTATTGATGGCGCTCAGACACATCTGCCGACCTTTTCGTGACCAAAATGTTAGTGTGTTATTTTTACCTTGATGAGTAACAATAAACAAATGCTCATCGTGCACTGGTTTGGAAGACTCGGCGCTCAGCATCCTTTGTGCTGATAGTAGCTTGTCCAGCATCAGATATTCTCCATACAGCATGCCGGCCTCGTTGCCAAGGGTATCACCTTCCTGAGCCATGCTCTCGTCCAACACAGACCTGGGAACAAAAATTAAGTTGTTAAAAGAATTCCATATCTATCCCATTGTCCGTGATGTTACTCGAAAGTAACGTGTTACAAATTCAAGTCACCAATGATTTACCAGAATGTCACAGCACTAGAATACAACCACAACGGTGATGGCGCGGGCGGTCCGGTCCGTAGACCGTACACGGCGCGCTTTACTTCATCTATTACATTACATATAATAAAATTGTAGAAAAGTGGTGTCTGTACAATGGAAATATATGAAAAAAAAATAGCAGGGGTTGTTATTATATCGATGCTGAACCCGAGATTGTAATTAAATTTTTTTTTGTCTGTTTGTCTGTTTGTCTGTTTGTCGGTTTGTCTGTTTGTCTGTGTGTTTGTGCACGCTAATATCAGAAACGGCTTATTCGATTTAGATGCGGTGTTCAATAATATATTGTAGTAAGCTTCACTTAACATTTAGTGTTTATTTCATGTCAATCGGTTCATAAATAAAAAAGTTATGTCAATTTAAAGAATCACATCGATCATTTGTTATAGGTTAGGCATTTCTTTCCTTGATTTTCGGTATACTTATCTTAATTTTTATTTAGGGTTTGTATATAAATATTATAAGTATTTGGTATAGGTTAGGCATTTCTTTTCTTGATTTTCTTTATTAAGTATAAGTTTATTAGCTCAGGTTAGTAATTAATTTTTCTAGCAATTCTTTTGTTTTATAAAGTTAGGACGTTTGGTTTACACGTCTTAATACTTATTACTTAAACTGTGACAATTTTAGACTATATAATAATCTGTATATTTATAATTTAATTGTTTACGATAGTACGTGTTTACTAAATAACTATGTGTTAAGTAGTAAGTACTATTTTATTGTAAGAATGCCTCGAAGAAGATCCAACCTCTCCCAATGTAGCAGAAATGCTAAAAGGATGAGATAAGTTCGATCACAGGAATCTGAGGAAGGTCGTGAGGCAAGGCTCTCTGCAACTCGGGAACATCAGGCTAGGTTTCGTGCTGCAGAAACTTCGACTCAGCGGGAATCTCGACTAAGTTCAAATCGTTCTCGAATGGTCGAGGTCGCGAAAAAATTTTTTCATACTAATGGGGTCAAGTCATGAAAAAGGTTGAAAAACACTGCCCTACATTAATTCTACTAATATTATAAATGCGAAAGTTTGTGAGGATGGATGGATGGATGGATGGATGTTTGTTACTCTTTCACACAAAAACTACTGAACGGATTTTGATGAAACTTTACAATAATGTAGCTTATACATTAGAATAACACATAGGGTACAATTTATAAAGATTTTATGTGATTTGGCCATAATATAACGATAAGTATCAAGTAAGTCGGAAAAATTCCTGCCCTCTGAGATCTATCTTTGCGTGCGCTGCCTTTTTTTTTTTGGGCGGTTAATCATCCAATGACTTCTCCCGCTCTGGGCGGAGCGGAAGGGCGTGTCAGACTCTTACTGACTAAAACCCACACGTGTTCCTTCGATCCTTGATATCTCTTTGAGGCGCGCGTGGAACACGATGCGCCGTCGACCCGGGCCTGGTCCTTATCGGACGGCGAGCTGCCCGTTGCTCTCCGTCCGCAGGCCCGCGCCTACGGTGGCCGGAAATCGGCTATCAATTCCCGACGCCCGGGACGTCTCCTACGGCGGCGGCGGCTAGGGCTGGTAGGGCGCGGCCTTTGCCACTCCCTCGCGCGCTCCACCTTCTCCTTCGCGAGCATTACTGCTTTGCAGAAGGAGGTGACGGCTTGCCATGCCCTCTCGCTCCGCACCATGGCCTGAACCAGGGCCGTACGCGAGAGGTCACCGCCGCCGATCGCCTCCACGAGGACACGGCGGTGGTCCACCCAAGCCGGGCAGACCTCCACCGTATGCTGCGTGCGCTGCCTAAACCGTTAGAGTTACATGAAGAAAATGTATTGTGGGATTGTTTGTCTTAAAGAGTTCTAAATAAAAGTCCACGACAGCATATATCTACCTTTTATGTGGAAGCCTTTATAACCAAAATAGTGAGCAATAAATACAGTTAAATTGAATACTTTTTTTACATTGCATATTTTAGAGTATTTAGTTAGAGGAGCTCGTGGCTAAGTATTAACAAGCCGCACGGGTCGATCCATCAGGTTAAGCTACGCTTGCCGGGGTTGGTCAGTGGATGGGTGACCATCTTTACATACCGAGACTCCTCCGTGCCTCGGAAAGCACGTTAAGCCGTTGGTCCCGGCTGTCATTTGTGGATCTTTGACAGTCGTTACGAGTCGTCAGAAGCCCGAAAGTCTGACACCAGTCTTACCAAGGGGTATCGTATTACCCAGTTACTGGGTTGTGGAGGTCAGATAGGCAGTCGCTCCATGTAAAATACTGGTATTCAGCTGCATCCGGTTAGACTGGAAGCCGACCCCAAGATAGTTGGGAAAAGGCTAGGAAGATTGATTGATTTTAGAGTATTTAGTTAATTCTTATCAAAATAAATACCTTCATCGCTTTTGGTATTTAATGTAGATAAAGTTTGTCTTTTACACTAAGTAGTTTGGACAAATAGTTTAAAAGTTAGAACGATAAGAATGAACTGCGATATTGAGTCGACGGCGCACAGAACGAGGCTGGAGGGGCGGGCCAGCCAGGGGATGACGCGCCAGAGCGCCAAGTAGAAGCTATTGCTTAATAATTATGTTCGAGAAATAACGTAAATAACGCAATTAATTGTTGAACTGTCAAAATGAAACCCATTGCTATTGTAAGTGCTACGCAATTACCCCGCTGATTTAGGACATGTTACACGTTCCTGTGGGATAATTTCCGACATCCACGCGGGCGAAGCCGCGGGCAGAAGCTAGTTTGAAATAAGATTAGACATTTAAATAAGCCTTTTTTACAGCCCGTTCAACCGATTTTGACTTCTATTGCGTTGGTGTGATGACAAATAGCAGCTGCAGTAAATAGTTGGTATTTTAACCACTTTTTTTGCTTTTCCCTCCACAGCCGAAGGTAATCTTATTTCAAAAGGAGTATAAGTAGTTTGTGAACAGGCTAAGGGAGTAAACCATGAGGTAGTGTTGATGTAGTTGTATTCCTGACTACCAACCACCGTTATTAAACATAGATATTTAATCAAATCTTGTTAGTTAACTGATTAGTGATTAGGTAACAATTTATGAAAAAGTTGTTGGATAGTTTAGTTTTACATTAGGTAGATCTCACATTTTTTGCGGTAGAATAACTGCGTTGCAAGTCTTGCGTACTGTTCTTGTGTACATGTTTGTTTTTGATAGGAAGATATTAGACTGTAAGCTTTCTGAAGAATACTTAATAAAAAATAAAACTTTGCCTGGTTTTTTTGCTTCCAAAAGGATGTTTACATTTCAACCTAGATTACGTAGACATATAATATTATATCATATCAGGTATATTATGAATTTGGTGAATTTGTGTGTCAATAAGTTCGAAACAAAGCTAGACAGACATCTCGTCTACTCCTGTTAGCGGTAAAACCAGTTATTTTAATAATTACAACATTTATAAGTAAGTTATTCTAGTGTTTAGGATGTTTAGGCATCTAATAGCAATCTGCCTCAAGAAGTAGAAAACAAAGTAATTTAGGTAGGTATATTAAAGGTGGAACTCGACCAACACCTAACAAAAATATTAATATTTTTGAATCTTATTCCTATTAGAGATGCGCCGAGTACAAGTTTTACCGAGTAACCGAGTAAGTACCGAGTATTGCTCGGTATTATGTTTACCGAACCGAGTACTCTGCCGAGTAACTGGGTCTAGTTGACGCAGGTAATTGGCGCGTAACAAGAACTGCCATTTGTTTACAAATCACATGCACGGAGTCACGTTGTTACAAAATTTGTTTTTAGGGTAAAATTAAAAGTACTGTCTATTGCATTGATGTATTAAAAGGAGGGTCTATTGATTTGAGAGATGAGTAGACGCAAAAGATCAATAATTTGGCGAAAGAAGGCGACATATCCAAAGAGGTCAGGTTATAATTTTATGAGTTCTTTTCGATTACCTTGGCAGTCAAACCGAGATACTCGTATTTGGCCGATAACCAAAGTATGCCGAGTACCGAGTAATTAAGTACTCGGCGCATCTCTACTCGTTTTAAATCGAATACACAATACTGACTGACTAGATAAGCCACTGAAACAGAAAATGCTCTCGGATTCGATATGGTAACAAAATTGTTATTATCTATACCAGCCCAGTGAGAGATGCCTATGCAGAAGACATCTACTACATCAGTATCATGATCATATTATCTTCATTAACTTATCTTCACACCATCCCAGAGAGAGATACCTACTCAGAAGATATCTACTAAGTACATCAGTATCATCATCATCATCATCATCTACTTATTTTCACACCATCCCAGAGAGAGATCTACATAGATAGACCTATACAGAAAATATACTAAGTACATCAGTATCATCATCCACATATCTTCACACCATCCCAGAGAGATATCTACACAGAAGATATCTACTACATATATCTACACAGAATATATTGCAGCATTGCGCTGCCGTTCAAGCCTCTTTTGTAGTTATAAAAGTTTCATAAACTATTATTTCTTTTAAAAATTTCGAATTGAGCACATTTTCAAATTTTGAATTCTATATCGTTCGAAGGAAAACAATTTTTTTGACTTGCGTCATTCTATTGTGAGTCGCTCTGGATAAAACGTCATGGAATAAAATAATTTTTCTCTGCTTCAAGCGTCCTGTTTTCAGTTCAAGAAACGGATTTAAACAATGACGATAGTATCTTTGTGCTAGCTGGTCGCAGTTGCGTCGAGTACATTGTGGTATCTAGCCCTCAAGTTAAATCTATAGTTCGTGCCAGCCAAGCGAGAGTCTAGAACCACTATTATTGGTGAAGTTTTTACTGTACAAACATGTGAGTATTCAACCAATTTCTCATTTAACAAACTGTACAGTCTCGCGCCACCGCCACCTGCGTAATTTAGCCTATGCCGTTTCTAAAGCCCCCCGTTTTCGGACCTCGACAGAAAAGAAGGTCGTGAGGCCCCCTGGGACCCCGGGCCATCGTGCGGCCACCGACCCAAGTTCTCACATCGCGGCCTGTGGCCAACGCAGGCACGCACGGACGCCGCTGTGCACACGCCGCTCGACTCCGTCACCTTCTCACATGGTAGAGGCCACAACGCACCAAACCCCAGCGAGACGCCGTTCGACGGGACGTCACTTCGGTTCAGCGCCAAGGACTTAGGCCCATTCATAGTTTAGCTCCTAGAACTTTTTCATAATATCAATAACTACCAAATTCTATGTGAGGCGGTTTCCTGATTGACCTGTAATCAGGATCATTACGTGATATTAACTCTTTGCCCAACTTTTGATTTCCGGGATTAATTAGGTAATGGCCAATACTTGTTTAACCCGTCGCGTTCTATTTTAGATCCCAACCTTCAAACACGTAATTTTCCTTCTAAAACAAAAATTCTAACTAGGCGGCTCGCAATAGTCCTTTAATTTATTTATTTCCTTTTATACCTAACTGTTTCTTTTTCTTTACTTTTAAATTACAATACAAATCATATTTAAAATCTCCTGTTATTTTTTCTTTGTATTTAGTTATCCTATGCAAGTGTGGGTTCGATTCTCACCAAGCATTTTTTTTAACAAGTGGCAGAAGCTGATTTCTTATGCTACAATATCTACTACATAATATCTACACAGAATATACGAGTATCTACTTACTACATTATCTCTATTCTTTTTTTATGCACGTGTGTCTGTGACAAATAAACAAATTTTTCTTTCTTAATTTTAAATTCATTTGATGACAGACAACGCTGTGTCTAGAAACATGATGCATAAGAATTCCAAAAAGGTATAATTTAAAAAAAATCACCCCCTGAAAGCGTTACATAGGAGATGAAAGTTGACATACGGCGGCACACGGCTTGTAAGAAATTAAGTTTTTTGGTCAGAAAACTCGAAATTATACCTTTCGAGCTTTCTGACCAAAAAACGTAATTCTCTTACTAAGTAGTACCTATCTCTTTTTGTGTCGATTTAAACCCGCAACATCACGCCTATATTCCCCAAAGGCTTGGGCAGAGTAACACCCAAATTTCGAAAATTATGTTCATGTCTCATGCAGGTAGGACGGTAAGTAATCTGGGGCGAGCCTAATGAATCTAAACTACGGGCTGCGACTTTTAGTTAGTGGGATTTCAATAAAACGTAGGCACGATTACTTTTACCACACAATGGCATGAATACATCTCACTTAACCGGTACCTCGATCTTGATGTTTGACAGATATTTTAGCATGAGCGCAGTCGAACCAGAAATACCTGTTCATCGGTACCGAAAATTATGTTACGCTGTAGGTACGCATGCCGACACAAACCAAAAAGGCAGTTAATTGTTTGGAAACCGACAAGCCATTCCAGAGAAAAGAGTTTCTTTTGTTATGCATCGGAATCCTGACAAAAAAAAATTGAACACTGATCTGTAGCATCGATCCATAGCATGATGCAGAGCTGGGCAAAATACATGCTTTGCTTTAATTAAAATACAAATTACAAAATACTATCTCGCACTTAATTAAAATACAAATTACAAAATATTTTTAAGTCGTGTATTTGAAATATAAAATACAAAATAAGTACAGTATTTTGACTATTTTTATTTAAAATACAAAATACAAATTACAAAATACAGCATTCACATGATTCACTCCATCGCCGAATGAAAATTGCAATTGACAAGTTATGTAATTGACAATTTGACGTACCTATGTACCTGCAGTACAGACTACAGTACAGTTTAAGTGCAGTGTTGCAAACTTTAAAGATTGACATATTTAGCGGTCGCCATTTTGCTTATGAAAGCTATCGAGCGCTATTTTCTGCAGATCGCACCCATTCATAAGATTGCTAAATGTATTTATGTTCAAATGTATTTTGGAGCCATAAGTATTTGAAATACTAACTACAAGATACCTCAGCGTCAGGTATTTGAAATACCAATTACAAATTACATTTATAAGAAGTAATTGAATTACAAATACCAATTACGTATTTGTATTTCAATTACGTATTTTAATTACAAGTAATTCAAATACTGCCCAACCCATGATGCCATGAAAATATTTAAAAGTAGAGTTACCAAAAACTCGAATTACCTACTTACTTACTTAATTTGGCGTCCTTTTTTAAATGGGCAGCTTAACACTACCATCAATATATCCACCTGCCCTGCCATTATCCCTTATCCATTGTTAACCAAAGGAGTAAAATTGACGGGCATGGAGAGTACAGGCAAAGATGGCAAGATGAATCAGATGAGGGACGCCTGAGTGCCCAGTTGAAATACAATTAGAGAACCAATTTTTTATAATACCTAAACACACGACTCGTTGAAAACTTATGCATTTTTATGAAATAGATGCTAATTTATTTCAATTCATCATAGATTCCAAGAAAACATCAATATTATTATTTCGATAAACTCTATAATCAACTACATCTAACATTGAATTCTCTTATCGCGAATGCTGTAAAAGTTTGCCTTGAAACATTATACGGTTCATGCCTTTTACGGGCTCGTTGGTCTAGCGAGGTCTAGGCTTACACTCTAGACTGCCAAAAAAAAAACAACGGGTTGCACTCCGGGAGTGCCAGCAGAAATGAAAACTTGAACATTAACGTTGTGCATTTTTGAATATTTTGGAATGGTTAGGGAATAATTTCGCATGAATTGCTTTATTTATCAGTAGGTATAAAAGTACTATAATTTATGTGGAATATATATAATTTATGTGTATACAATATTCATTAGTAGTAGTAGTACCTATATTGATTTATTTTCAAAATATAGTCTAACAAAAATAAACAATTTATTTTAACACTTTTCATGCTTAGTATGTTTTGACTGCTTTTTTTTACCCATCAATATGGGTAAAATTTCTTACCTCGCAATCTTTACGTAATGTCAAAGACTATTTATTTTGATATGTAGTTAGTCGGTTGCTACTGCTAGGCAACGGACCTTACGGCACATTCTGACGCGAGTTTAACAGTTTTACCCATCCCAAAAAAAGTGCACAACGTTGCTAAAGAAGTTTTCAATTCAAAATGGCCTCGAGGCTAAGTAGCGAGAGCAATTTACCTAGAGATAGCGTGTCGCTGAACAGCATAAAGGAAAATCGTGGTTATAATGCTGGACGATTGTCAATGCTTTCGGACGGGACCGTAGGGTTCCTCCCACATAACCGTCTGCTATAAGGACAGGGAAAGCACTGTAGATTGCTAACCTCCACTAAGCACTGGCAATAAAAGAAAAAAAAGAAGAATTCTGACGAACCGCTGTCTCCGGTAAACAGTAGCATACCCACTCCCGAGCTTGCGGTTGAAAAAGTTAAAATCTACGAACTCAGCCTATTGCAGGCAGGCCTCTCCTAAATTGCGCCACAACTTGAGGCCTATGACTGGCTATTACCACCGCTAGTTCGTCTAGCACCTAGACGAACCAGCGATGGTCATAGGCCGTCCTTCATTAGAGAACTAGCGATTCTAGCTCAGTGCTTCCCAAATTATAATATGGGTTGCGACCCACTGGGCCGGCTTGGTTTTATAATATGGCTATTAGTGGCCGCTGAGGCGTCTCCGTGCTCAGTGGACTGCTCCAACCATAGACAGATTTTTATATTATTGAGGTGCGTTCCCATGGTGCGCAGGGTGTGGAGCGGCTCCAACAGTATCCTAAGCGTGATTTCAAGTCGCCTAGACTGTGTTTTCGTGGGTCGCTGTTGTGCCATCTCACATGGGTTGCCACTACGGTGATCCACTACTATTCGTTTGTTTTTGTGGAGTGTTCGTTCTTACTAATAAAGTTGTAAGTTTTACTTATCGTTTTTGAGTCATAATTATGATAAGACTTGAATAAAAATAATTCTATTCTATTTTATGGCTCCAACGGCACTCGGTCATTTTGCAGACAGAAAGCTTGTTCGGCAAATTAGTGTCATTATTGCTTCTCATTTTATCATAAAACATTTGTTAATAAAACAATAACGTCACTTTTAATATGAATTACAACACCTGTGGAGCAGCTGTATGTAAATAAATATAATCTGAATTTTAATTATATTTTGTTATGTTTTTTTTGTAGATTAGATGAATCTATCTGTATTATGAATGACCATTTTTGTACCTATGCATGCTGTCTTGATTTATGTCTGAATTATTTTCTTGTTTCGTACTTTTAGATCACTTTTATTTTCCCGTATTCGGGTTACAGTTTTATAAACTTAATTTTTAACCTATTGCATAGCTTCTATCGCGGGCCTTGAGCGTGGAGACCTAATCCAGAAATTCCGTAACGAAAATACCTAAAACTAAGGAGAGTGTTTTGTATTGAAAATTATGGTTAACTACTTGACAACAAAGTTCAAATTTACTTAGACGAATGATCTATCGAGAGTGTTGTATTGAAAATTATGTTTAACTGTTTGACAACAAATAATAGTTAAATAAAAACCTTTTTATTAGTTTGATGTTCCCATTACGTTGTGTCAAGTTTTAAAAACTATAAATGTGAATAACAGTTCCTGTCAATGTCACCATTACTATTTCTTGTATTCGGTTCGGGTTAATATTTTACAATTGCATAAGTTGATAAAAATTGCTATGCAATAGCTTTACCGCGGCAGTCCCCGAGTGCCACACTTTTTTTTTATTTTAATAAAGATGTGACGTTGTAGGTATGTATTCTTACACAGGGTGATCCCATGAACTCCCCGGGTTGAGGGAAAATTGGACAATAATTTACCTTACAGGATTAGGTACAGATTCAAATATATGAGAGAATTAATTGGGAATGGAACCGGGCTGTGAAATGGTGTGGAGAAGTATTAGTACCTAGCTACAAACTTCGATGTTTTTATGACAAGATTAGCAAAACGTCTATCAATTTCTCATTCTCCGAAGAAGAATTTTTGGTGACTACCTAGGTAGGTAAAAGTTAAAAATCCAGCAGGTTCTATACTTAGTCACAAAAAATACCGCCCGTCCTTAAAAAGAGGTTTTTTTGTAAGTTTTGTTAATGGTTCGGGGAGTTTGCATGAGTTAGGATTTGTCCTAGTTTGGAGGGCGTCCGGGGAGCTATTTGTGTCAGGGGAAATCCGATTAAATTAATTATTTACAATAAATTAAAACATTATCATCATAGTAAAAAATTCGGCGCGGGTCGCACCGCTCCGGAAATATGTATACCCATGCGCTACTGACCCCCCCTAGCAGCCCATACCTAAATTTTATTTTTGTTATCATAATACCTACCTCAGACAGAGAATACAATCGATTAGTAAATTAAGCCTTTTATTTGTATTGTTGAGGCAGATTTTACATTAATAATAGTTATTTGTTATACAAGAGTGCAAAGTTGCTTTTTAACCGCGTGTTCAATTTTGATGACCGAGCAAGCGAAGGATTCTAAAATTGAATCACGAGCGCAGCGAGTGATTCAAAATTAGAAGCCTGAGCGTTAGCGAGGGAATCAAAAGAGCACGAGGTGAAAAATCTTTGCACTCGAGTGCAACACGTAACTTTTCATTCCACCTCAGCGAGGAAATGACTAAATGCAAAAAAAAAAACGTTTACAATCACAAGATAGGTACACTTTTATTTCAGTTTAGGTATTAATTACTACATTATAACAGGTAAGTATTACAGAATAATCTTTAAATTATAACAAAATAATACTAAGGTATAATTAAGAAAATTTTAAAGTAACGTTGCTACAGTTATTTAAATTGAGTGTAATATTTTTGTTTGGTAAGTACTGTAATATTGGTGTTAGTCACTTGTGTACTGTTTTTCGGTAAACTATCTGTCATACTTAATAGTTGTACCGATTCATCAGATTCCCTTGGCGTGAATGTTGGAGAGAGAGGGAGATGGTTAGGTGTTTCATAACGGCTTATTTTTGATGTAGAAGGGCCAGTCCAAGGATCCGATTGAGGCTCTTTCAGTGTAATGGCTCCTACGATGCCTTCACATATTTTAGACTTATTTTGGATGGAATCCTCTATGTATCCCTCTACAACTGCATTGGACTTCCAGCCTCCGTGGCGCTTAAGGGACAGGAGATCAGCTCCGGAATCAGCCAAAAGTGTGGCTGAAGTTCGTCGGAAACAATGACCCGTGTACAACAGGGGTTCTGGAAGTTCAAGAAATGTTGCTATTTCTCGTGGGATACTGCCAATTTTATTAGTACCCATAGGCTGTCTAACACACTTTCCATTGCGATACTGTAGAAAAAATCGATTGATTGGAGTGTTAGGCGGGCGTAAGGCTTGATATTTCTCAACAATCGTTACGTATTCCTTGCGAATGACGAAGTTGCGGTCTCTTTTTGTCTTTGTATTAGGTAAATTAATTAATAGTAAGTCATCTGAATGTTTCTCAATGTTTTTGACATTAAGTTGTGTTAGTTCATTAGTTCGACATGCTCCGTTTATTCCAATAATAAGAACAACCTGTAACGTAAAGAGTATTGTAGTAGATAAATGAATAAAATTGATATGAACGCATAATTATGCCTATCAACATCTACTAAGTATACTATTTAATTGAGATTAATATACTTAAGTAGATACTGAATGTGCAACTGACTTACTTTTGCCGCCAAATATACGGAATCGGGTGCTTCGTTAAGAAACTTTTCAATATCAGATACTGTGAAAACCTTCGATTTTTTTGGTTGATGACCAGATGAGGCTCTTTTTAAAAATGCCACTAATTTAGGATAGGTATCGATATGTTTGTCTTTTTTCATCTTTATTGTTGCTTTTAGCATCGAATACGTACTCCATAGAGTGCTTGCTTTCTTGTTCTCGGATAATTCTATAAAATATGCCAGCAAAACGTTTTCTGAGAAAGTTTTGGCTCCTTTTGCTAGTCGCCACGTGTTGAACATATCGTACTGTTTTAAATACTTCTCGCGTGATTGTTGAGGGAGAAAGCTCATTTGCGCATTATTAACAGTTTCAGTCAATTCTGTTGGCGTCAAGCAAACTTCCTCGTCGCTAGAATCACTCATTTTAGTTTTTTCACTTGTTTTCAAGTTTCTTGTTTTTAATAAAAGGTTTAACAATGACATGAAAAAATGCCGCGTAAAGAACCGCGTACAAAGCAAATTGAAAAAAGAACACCAAGAAGGTTCCGAGTCTGAGTTTAAAAAAAAATTAAAAAAAAGTTGTATGATATATTCGGCACCATAGAGGTAGCAGTAAATAGGTTTAATGTTTTTTTTAATTCACAAACTTAGTGCACACGATGTTCTAAATTCAATTTACTTTATCCTCTAGCGAATAAAAACGGCTTTTCCACTCAGATATTGAAGATTAAAAATACTCTTTCCGAGATGGTGGGATGAAAAAAAAATTGTATGATACATATCGATGGTTTAATTATTTTATTGTCAAAAAAAATTTGGGGGGCGTCCGGGGATAAATCGTCATTTCACCCAAATGTCCGAGTACTTAAAGGTTTAGTCCGGGGTCCGTAATTTAGGTGATGGCAACCCTATGTAGGGGTAATCTCCGAAACTAACGATCCATTGATAAAAAAACAACGGCTTGCACTCCGAGAGTGCCGCCAGAAGTGAAAACTTGAACATTAACGTTGTGCATTTTTTAATATTTTGGTATGGGAATAATTTCGCACGAATTGCTTTATTTATCAGTATAAAAGTACCTACTATAACTTATGTGGTTAAATACAATATTCATTAGTAGTACCTAGTAGGTACTTAGTATATTTATTTATTTTCAAAATGTAGCTTAAAGGTTTAAATCATTTATTCTCATAAATATTATCACAAATAAACACATTTTTCATGAAGTATAAATTCAATGATGTTTTGACTGCTTTTTTTACCCATCAATATAAAAGTACTATAATTTATGTGGTTAAATACGATATTCATTAGTAGTAGTAGTATATTTATTTATTTTCAAAATATAGTCTAACAAAAATAAACAATTTATTTAAACACTTTTCATGAATTTTTCAGAAGAACCTATTATTATTTTAGATACTTAGCGAGACCAGTAAAATTATTTTCGTTCATTGCAACATTACTCTTTTATATTTTATTGAGCGATTAGTAATCTATATATATAAAAGGAGAAACTGATTCACTGACTGACATATCAACGCACAGCCGAAACTACTGGGACTAGGAACGTGAAATTTTCCACACAGCTTCCTTTAATAATGTAGGGGAGCACTAAGAAGGGGTTTTTGAAATATCGACTTTTAAGGGGGTGAAAAGGGGGGATTTCGATTGTATGCAAAATCGTATTCCTTGAGTTAACAGACTTGAAACTTTGCACGAATACTTACCTAAGTAAATCATAAAGTTTGTCATTTTTAGTTTTTCTAAGCTACCCCCTAAACGGGGATTGGGGGGTGTCAAAGTTTGTATGAAAAAAATTTTAGGCAAGGTCCGAATAACTCGAAACTCAGTACTTAAAATCGAAAATAAAGAATAATGCGTATCAAGGTTTTTCGGAAACAACCCCTAACGGGCTGAAAAGGGTTAAAATATTTTAATGACGGCTGCGATTTACTAATTTTTCGTCATGGGTGTCGTTTTCGTAGTTTTCGATAGTGCTAAAGCCGATAGTGAGGTCAAAATGTAAATCCAAGATGGCGGCTGCGAAAGTTTTCTTATTTTTCGTCATGGGAGTCGTTTTCGTAGTTTTCGATGGTGCTAAAGCCGATAATGAGGTCAAAATGTAAATCCAAGATGGCGGCTGCAAATTCTTTTTTATTTTTCGTCATTGGTGTCGTTTACGTAGTTTTCAAGGGTGCTAAAGCCGATAGTGACGTCAAAAAGTAAATCCTAGATGACGGCTGTGAATATTTTCAAATTTTTCGTCATGGGTGTCGTTTTCGTAGTTTTGGATAGTGCTAAAGCCGATAGTGAGGTCAAAATGTAAATCCAAGATGGCGGCTGTGAATTATTTTTTTATTTTTCGGCATTGGTGTCGTTTTCGAAGTTTTCAAGGGTACTAAAGCAGGTAGTGACGTCAAAAAGTTAATCCAAGATGGCGGATGTGAATATTTAAAAAAAAAAATCGACATGGGTGTCGTTTACATAGATTTCTAATGTGCTTAAGCCGAAAGGGTCTAAATGTAAATCCAAGATGGCGGCTGCGACAAATTTGACATTTTTTGTCATGGGTGTCGCTTTCGTAGTTTTTGAGGGTGCTAAAGCCGATAGAGAGTACTTCGTACGAATACGTATCTTAGTAATAAATGGGGATTAGGGGTGTCAAAGTTTGTATGAAAGATTTTGTATGCGAGGTCTGATTTACTCGAAACTCAGTATTTATACTTAAAACCGAAAACAAAGAATAACGTGTATCAATATTTTTCGGAAACAACCCCCCCAAACCCCTACCGGGATGAAAAGGGTTGAAATATTTTATTTGCATCGCACTGACCTATATCAAGATACACGCAACGACATTTATTTTTTGGAATTTGCTATTCACAATTGGGCCCGATAGGTGACGCTGCAATCGAAGTTCAAGACGGTATTCTGTTCATGACACGTGCACAATTTCTGAGCAGTACCTAAACTAACCTAACAAAAAGTACTAGGGTTTCATGAATTCACGATATAGTATTTCAATTATTAAACAATCAATCTGCCTAGCCTTTTCCCAATTATGTTAGGGTCGGCTTCCCGTGTAGCCGGATGCAGCTGAATACCATTATTTTACATGGAGCGACTGCCTATCTGACCTCCACAACCGAGTTACTGGGTAATACCCCTTGGTAAGACTGTCAGACTTTCGGGCTTCTGACGACCCGTAACAACTGTCAAAGATCCATGAATGGCAGCCGGGACCAACGGCTTAACATGCTTTCCGAGGCATGGAGGAGTCTCGGTATGTCAAGATGGTCACCCATCCACAGACCATCCACGGCAACCGTAGCTTAACCTGAAGGGTCGACCCGTGCGGCCGTTATTACTTACTTTCCAGCTCCTCTACAATTCTTCTCTCAATTTCATTTCATTCATTAGACATCGTGCACTATTTCTGAACAGTAACCTACCTAACAAACATTACGTTATGCTACTAATAGGATTTGGCGATTTGGATTTAGGCGACAGATAGTTTATAACCTGGACAAAGAATACTTTTTATCCCGGTAGTACGATTCCTTGGTTTTCCGACATCCACGCGAGCGAAGCCGCGGGAAAAAGCTAGTAGTTATTATAAGACAAGTATTCTTAATTAATATGTGATCACGAAACATGACACAATAGATGCTTATCGAAGTATTCATGTTTTTATACGTAGATTTTTGCAAAAAAAATTATAAAGTGTTACGTGATTGTTACCTATTTAGCTACCTACTTCTAATTGCACGCCATAAGGCCAATTATTTTTCTTATAACAAACACTTATATTGCTTTAAAAATGTTTTTTCTATTTTTATTTAGTAGTCTAGGTACTTCATTGATTTATAAATAATTTTGTTAATTAATTTCTTTTCACAGAAGCTTTACGTACAGCTTAGGTGTACATACGTACGTCCACTTACAATATTATTAAAATAAACAAAGTTAACTTTATGGAATTAAAATAATCGCGGCACTTTTATAGCAACGGCAGGGTTAGACATCATGAAATTTAAATACTTAGGCAACATTCTTAACAAAAAAGTTTATTAATTCTTATTGGTAGGTCACAGGGGTTAATTGAGGTAACGGTTTCTTTTGTTAATTCGATCTACCTACCAAAAAAAAAGTTAAAAACTTATATTTAACCTTTTTTTATAGTTAAGGGATATTAAAAAGATGTAAAGAAGATTATTTTTTATTTTGAATAACCATTGTAGAAGCGGGTATTCCACACAGAGCACTATTATAATACTGGTCATTACTGGTATTCCAGTATATTATTCCGGGTGAATGAAAATAAGAATACAATGTACCTAGTTATTTTTAGAAAGTAGGTAGGTATATAGGTAGGTACTTAGATTACTTGAATGGAGCAAGGAAGTTAATTTAAAATCACAATAATAATTATATTTATAAGATTATTGTTGAAAAATTGATGATTTAAGATATGAGTCGTTAAAATAATTATAGGAAATACCTAGATAAAAAGTTTAAAAGAACAGAAAGTTCATATCTTACACGATACAAAAAAAAAAACGGAAACGTCGATTTAATTAGGTAAATGTCAAAAATTATCAAAACAAAAACTTACCTCATTGGGCATGCCATTTTCAAAAGCGGTGTTTTTTTTTCACTCAATAACTAAAACAGGAACACGCGAGAAAGACGCGCTTTCGCGGCGCGCGGCGATTCGATACTGAGTGCACATTGGATTCGATTTCGTCACTCGCTACAGTCGCTACTAATGTTGTAACTTAAAACTATTTGATATCGATTTTCCAATGGCTAAGTTAATCCAATGTGGCGCTGCGTCGTCGGCGACTTTAACGTGGGAAATGGTTCATTGAATCGTGGTTCCTTCCGGCACGTGACTATAATAAATTAGTGAGATGCAGATGCTCCAAGTTGAGTTCCGTCGTTAGTTGCCAGAAGCCCGAAATAGATTACCAGTAACCCTACACTTTAGGTTCAGGAAGTCAACTGGCTTGTAAAGCGTTTAGGTATTACATACATATGCAGTAATACGAACAGCTGCTTCTGGTTAGATTTGAAAAGGAGCTTTATACTTGTTCAGTTAGCTAGGGTGATGATAACAAAGACTAAAGTATCTACTAGGTCTATAACGTAGTTAGGTACTTAGGTACTTATTTTTGTTGGCTGGGAGATTCCAATATTTCTAATACTAGCAGGCTTTTAAGCTATTGCATAGCTTCTATCGCGGGCCTTGAGCGTGGAGACCTAATCCAGAAATTTCGTAACGAAAATACTACCTAAGAAAAGAGTGTTTTGTATTGAAAATTATGTTTAACTGCTTGACAATAAAGTTCAAATTTACTTAAACGAATGATACGAGAGTGTTGTATTGAAAATTATGTTTAACTATAATAATAATAATAAAATAAATAAATAAAAAATCGTTTATTCTCTCGCCACAATATAACAAAAAACAAAGCTATGACAGTTGTATAAATACATATTTGTTATTTAGTATTGTGGGAGACTGGTGCCTAAACTAGGCTCGAGGTCTGTATTTCAGGACACCAGGATCTCCGCCAACTACGCCTATTCTAATAAGCATGTACTTGTACACCGACCATGAGGAACACTACATAATATCATGGCAGGAAAAGGAGTTATTGTGACTCAAGTAATGGTGCAGTAATCGTCTCACTAAAAAGAGTCTGGGATTTAATATGTTAGTATTTGTGCATGGAAATGTGTGTGTGTGTAAGAGGAAGGGGGTGTGTTTGTGTGTGTGATGTATGTTTGGTCGTGCGTGTATGGAGCTAGCAGTGGTGTTTGGATTGCCGGGAACTACTTAAAAATAAATAATAAAAAGTAATAATAATAATAAGACTGGAAGAAAAAAATAAAATAAAAAATAAAATAAAAACATTACCATCATCAAGCGCTGCTACATTACACCATTGAGGTAAGCAATTCTTCAGTATCTTCATAATTTAGATTTTGAAGGAAAGCAGTTACTTTTGTTTTGCACAAGATTCTAGGCTGCTTGACAACAAAGTTCAAATTTACATAAACGAATGATACGAGAGTGTTGTATTGAAAATTATGTTTAACTGTTTGACAACAAAGTTCAAATTTACTTAGACGAATGATACGAGAGTGTTGTATTGAAAATTATGTTTAACTGTTTGACAATAAAGTTCAAATTTACTTAGACGAATGATCCTTGACTATTAATAGTTAAATTAAAACCTTTTTATTAGTTTGATGTTCCCATTACGTTGTGTCAAGTTTTAAAAACTATAAATGTGAATAACAGTTCCTGTCAATGTCATCATTGCTATTTCTTGTATTCGGGTTAATATTTTACAATTGCGTAAGTTGATAAAAAATGCTATGCAATAGCTTCGCCGGGGCAGTCCCCGAGTGCCACACGTCTTTTTTTTTATTGACGGCGTCGTGTCAACCTTATACATTGAAGGGTTAACGAAGTTGACAACAGGCATAGGTATTGGGGGAAGGTATAAAAAATGGATTTAAGCGTTCTAGAGAGCTTAGATATTATTTTTTCTTCGGGTTTCTAGCTAAGGTTAACTAGTTATTTTTTTATATAGGTACTGCACAGTTAATTAGGTATTTGTAGGTACTTAAGTACTTAATAGCTACCTACACTGATGAGTCAAATATTCTTCCCAGAGTCTACTTATGCTTTTAGCTAGACCCTACATAAGAGTGTAGATAACACGAAGGTAGGCAGGAACCCACTGTATCAATCTTATCTGTATTTGCCTTTTTTCTGTACTTTATCAATCGTAAATCGTACGGGCTGCTATAAAAAATAGACATTCCAGTCACTTAATATTTGCATAGCGTTTAGTCTACGCAAAACAACATTGCAATTGCCTCAGCCAAATTCTGATGACACAGCTGCAGCCTGATTACGAAACACCTTTTGTTTCTGATTACGATTCTGAAAATAAAGCAATTGCCTTCTTAATCGCATTCCCTATTTGGTATTACGTATTGAATTTTTTACGATTCGACGGAAATTGGATAGGGTTGTACATAGCAATAGGCTATAATCTGCTTCACAGATAATATAGAGAACAGGTTATCTGCTTCATTGATGTGTTTTGTTACACCATTTAGGAATGATTAATTTCCAAAATATTTAATTCTGTTTTAATTACAACTGATGCTCTACTAGTGCTTATAAATAAAAGTGTACAATGATTGCCGAAAAATAAAAAATCTATTTTTAAAACACTTTCTACCAAAAACTATCATAATTCAATTGCGTAACAAAACGTTTTTCTTTTCACGTTTTTGTTATCTGTGGCCAATGACAAAATCGTAGAAAAACAGTGTTGTCAACTTAGTGGGATTTACACTAAACCTGGGGGTTTGGACAAAACTAGCGGACTGTACTGACGGAAAAAAATTGCTTATAGTGGGTGGGGGTTTGTCTAGTGGTAACTTTAATTCAATTTTTAGAAATCAATTAGGTACTAAAACTTTGACTCGAGAAAATTAAAAAAAAAACACGTTAATGGCATATTTATATATCTAACAAACATCCAAACATCTTCGCTAACTTTTTTAATAATATTATTGTGTGAACCGATTTTGACTTCTATACCGTAGGCATAAGGACGGCATTAAAAGCAAAAAAAAAAAAACTAACATACGCGTTGAACATAATTATAACCTCCTCCTTTTTGGAAGTCGGTTAAAAAAGTGGTTACAATACCAAATGTTTACTGCAGCTGCCATTAGTCATGTTAGCAACGCAATGGAAGTGAAAATCGGTTGAACGGACTGTAAAGGTTTATTTAAATGTCTAATCTTATTTTATTAAGGAGTACTTACCTATAGTTTATTATAGGAGTACCGCTAGTGGACTAACATGGGCGGTTTTGGATTTTGACGCAAACGGTTAAATATCCTATTTCAGATATTAAAATCGTTTTCAAAAATTGTTTTTAGAAATCGATTTCAGGAGAAGTTCCGGCTCACAATTTCGATCGTGTCTAGAAAACAAATACTTGCGCAAAGCTACTCTCGTCGTTTGATCGATCATTTTGATGTCTATGATAACGCACGTCTATAGTGGACTCGGGGAAAAAATTGGCAGCACTGGGTAAAAGTTGAAATAACCATGTTCAGAGTCGAATTTAATGCAAAATATTGCTTGACTAAAGTATACCTTTACTGCTCTAACTTCATCAATGTGTAGGTAAAAGAACAGGAAAGGTATATAACATCACATGTTAAACATCGGACAATAATCCGCGCTGGAATGATCATTCTTTGTAGTCTGTGGGGAGAACATTGAGAAAAAATTGTTTTGCATTGAATGTTATAATTTTCAACAAACAAAATTAATTATATTCACACTATTCTCATAAAGAAACATGGGCCTATGTTAAGCAGTTTTGGAACATTTTTCTTGTGGCTTGTGGAAGTCGGAAGAACTTTGAAAAATTCTCTCGTTCAAGATCAAGACAGTCCACTGTTTTAGTATTCTACTGGCTGCACTAAAACTTACTTACTTAGGCTGTTTTGCTCAATAGCGAAAAGTACCTAATTCGATATTATCACTACAAGTAAGTTTAAGTCTAGTTACTATGTCCATCAACCTCACATTCTAACTAAAATTGTTAATTGATATTTTTGTACTTAAATGCTGAAAAAACATATTCATAATATTTCCACAGATGGTGCTAGAGCTGTAAATACAAGAATGGAATGCTACCCAACATCTATTTTGTTGACATCCTAACAAATAAATTGGTGAAATGGTGTTAAACATGAATTGGATAAGCAATACCCACCGACCTAATCTTCTGTATTAATCATTGAAGGTAAGCTTTACGACACATAGTTAAGAATCAAGTGTAGCAACTCACCTAATAATAAAATTATGAATATATTCCCTTGGCCTAACTATCTACATAGACACAGCATATATTTTATGTATACCTAACTAATGTTTATTATTATAAAAAATCTGGAGACTGAAAAATCTGCCATAAATAAAGAAAAAGAATAAATTATACAACCGCAGCAGTGACTAGGCTGATGGCTTTTGTCCAGCCATGAGCCTAATGAAGGCCTATATGTCTACTTTACTTTGCCACATAATATTTAAGTACAGAGCAGAAAATAATATGTTTTTGTTTTAAAACTTTACAGTTCCTGGGACGCATGAATGATGTCTAGAAACTGAAGATTGTTCATGAAAGAAAAACATTTTCTTTAGAAAACTGTTCAGTCTTGTACGACTACAATAAAAATGTGTGTTCCTATTTATTTAATAGATGTGTAAAATTTAATAAAGTGTTTTAATTATGAACTATAGAGATTAGAGTTACAAAATAAATAAAAATAACTTGTTATGTAATAATTGAATACTGTTTTTTATAAATACAGACAATTGATTATTATAATGATACTATTTAGAGGTATTTACCTAAATTAACTGTCATTCATTAGGTTTCAGTAAATAGAGAGAAATAAATTATGGTAAACAAAACAGCTGTTTTATTATATCAATACATAACTCACAGTAGCATTTATTCACTTTTATTATGAAATATTTGGACATGGGGCAAAAAGAAATTCGAACAAATATTTTGTAAGAATTAGTGGAATTTGGGATATAATTTCTTCCTGTGGAAGTCATCATGGATTATGTATGTACTGCTTGCAAATTCTTGCTGTAAGTGCCCGACACCTGAAATATAAAAATAATAATTTAAGTAAATCCTCATATATTCCATGATCTATTACATCCGTCCACAAAGTCTAATAGGCCTAAACACTTTGATGCACAATCTATCTACTTTATAGAACAGAATGTAAACTTAAACATCCGTCCACAAACTCAAATGTAAACTTACTACCTATACATTTGCAGGTGCATTTCACATTCACCAATAAACAGTATGTTAGTGTGTAACGTTCTTGCTGTGCTAAACACACATTCAATGTTTAACACTAAGAAAGAAAATAATATTGATAGTAGGTACCTTAAACAGACAATGATGTGGAAATAGATCTATGTATGGTGGTGTGATGGGTATGTTCATTGTGTCCTTACATAATCCATTGACATAAAATGCTTCAAACTATGTTTGTTTGTGATCTTCCTCTATAACATTGGCTTTTCCAATGAAGTACAAGCTCGATTGCTTGTGGCTCGTGATAAATTTGATACGGTACGATGAATTCCACCAAAATACCTCGTTTCTGAAATATCATAATAATATTATATATATCTTTAGTTTAGGTTGCACTTGTAACAGAAGAACTTTCACAATTATTATAGAAAATCGACCTCGCTGCTTCGATATTTAACATATCACTATTATTGATTTATTACGGAGGTTTTACACAAAAACACATTCCCAATTCATCAAGACGATGTTCACTTACATAATTTCGTAATAATTAAGGAGATTATACGAGTAAATCCCAAAAATATTCCAAACAAAATCGATTGCGACGAGTATACTGCCTTCGGTTTGACGAAGCAAATTGAAACAGATGGCTCGATGATTTGAAAGCAGTATAAACAAATTTACAACTGTCAAAAGAGTTTCGTAATTTGAATAATAGCCTTTTTAGAGGCATATCGTTCACTCTTTAGCGTCTGAAGCAGAGTGCAGTTTGTTTGACAGATTTTGAAGTTACATAATTCGAAAGTCGTAAAATTCAACCAAATGCAAACAAATTCATACCAATTCCACTAAATCGCATTGAGAAAATGTGTTTCGTAATTAGATAGCTGGTCTATTAGAATCAGCTAATTTAATATTATGATTACGTATTTATACGCACGTTTCGAGCATGTGACGAATTAGAAATTATTTACGCTTTAACGACAAAATGTGTTTATTTAAAAAATATAAGTTTATTACGTTCGTTCATAACTGTACTATGTTCGATTTATCATGCCAGTACCCTAATTACGTAATACACGATCAATCAGAATTTGGATCTTTTTGAAACAGATTGCTAATCGCTTCATAAAATTGAAAAAAAAATCTGATCTACAACGTAAATAACGTAATGTATATTTCTGAACTGTCAAAATGAATTAGGTAGTCGGAATCGTTTACGAAAATGTGTTTCGTAATTATAAAGCTGGATAATGGACTGCAAATTATAAAAAAAGCTGTGAAATGAGGCCATTTCACAGCTTTTGAACATAAGATCAAAGGTATGTAAGTAACTGCCTACGTAGGTACCTGGGTTATTAGCATAGGTACCTAGGTATCCAATATCCATATCTATCCATGAGTCTTGACAAATTCCCCCATAAAAATGCAAATATCTCTTACTTATAACTCACAGCCAAAGGAGAAGTTAATAAATATCTGGCTGGCTAATGATACCGACAAGAAGAACGACATCGCAAGCACAAATTCTTCGTACTTATCTCTTTCAAACTCTTTACCAGACCTAAGCTAAGCTAAGCTTTAGGTATTGCAGAACTTGCTATGCTCGTTAGGCAAAGTGGAGCGCATCATGCATGGCACATGAAGGACGAACTTCCATGGACAGGGGACCTTTGGGAGCCAAAACCTTTTTGGTATGATTTTATCTACGGTAAAAAAGGGTAGATGTCAGGTCTGTCATTATTTATGACGTAGATTTATGATGTAACTTTGACTTTGACAAAATTGCTATGTATTTACAGCTGATTTACAGTATTTTTTAAACTAAAATTTTACATTCTGTGCTAGACCTACTATTATAAACCAATGCAAACGGTTTTTTTTTAACAGTTTATACCATAGACTTATTATTTAAAACTAGTGGTTTATATTTAATTTATTTATAAAACTACACCCAAGAAAATGATGTTTGGAGCGTCCAAAATAATGAGGCAAGTGTTGTTTTTGTAGTACAGTAGGTAAATCGATGTTTTACTCACGGCCAGTGCATAAGTGTTTTATTTTACTGAACTATCGTTTATCAGGTTCTAGGTATGTAGGTACACAGAACACTATTACTTCTAGCGGGGTAGGAATATCGTGACAAATAAATTAAAACTTGCCAACCGTTTCGATAATGGTGGTAGCACTTGCACTACAAAAATTAACCTTACTGCTACGACATAAAGGTGCTGACAATGTCGATTTGTTACCACTGATGTGCGGTGGACTGTACGCTACCTTCAACCTTCAAACAATTGGTGGTTTGAGGTTTAATTGAAGTAGATTTTTGTTGTATACCGGGTGGGTTGAACGAAGATAGTTATTAATTTTGCTACCTACTTTCTACTAGGCCCTAAAGTTTATGGAGATGTCGTTATATTGTGCCATAGCAATGTTTTATAGGGTTCCGTCCGTATCTGAAAAGGACAAAACGGAACCCTTCGTTGTCAGTTTGTCAAGAACTCAAGACCCTTTATCTCAGGAACACGTGCTGATAACAAGTTGAAATTAATATCAAGTACATGTTTTAAAGCAAATAAATATATTATATTCTATTCTAGGTCAACGGTCCCTGTGAGATTTTTTTTTGCGATTAAAAACTTACATTTGCAGTTGGAGAATTGACCGTGGCATATAACGATGTATGGGAGAACATGTTTTTCAACTACACTGTTACGTTTGTTTTTGAGATAAATTCATCCCAACTACGGAACCTTTCATTAGGTATAGGTACGGTGTCCGACACGCACTTGGCCGGTTTTTTTGTAAATAAATGATCCACAAACACATTTTATTTTATTTAATTCTAGTCCAACGAAAAAACTTCAAGTTGAGAGACAACTGGCTAATGGCTATAGACAGTTGAGGATAAAAATACAAGTTCACACCTATTTCCATATATTTTCGTAAAATAGTAGAAATCCTATTATTTAGGATTTCTACTATTTTATATGTAATCATAAAAAGGTGGCAACTCTGGGACATGTCACTTTGACGTTTCTCAAAATCTTTCTCAATCTTGTCTTGGCTAATATTTACCTACGCATTTTCGTGAAATTATTGAATAATAAGCCTTTATTTGTTACAAAATAAAACAATAGTGAACAATAAACGTTTTCCTAGTGCTTGACATAACCGTGAGTGTATTTATTTGTATATTTTATTCTATGTGTGAGGAATAACAGCGTAGTAATGTAAGGGTTTTATCTTATCATTTTTTGTTGTTTTAAATTTGATAATTACAGTTTATTCTGAGCAAAGTGAGAGATAAATATGTTGTACAAACAATCTGTGGGTTTATTGGGTGCATTATTATTGTAGTGTTGCTAAGAAAAGGTCTTGTCAAAGGTGATTTTTGTAAAAACGTTAATGACATCAGTAGTTAGTCATATCTGGCTGTTCTATCGATACTGGTGATTGAAGACGGTCAGTTTACGATTTCCGATGTATCCGTTACGATTTACGACGCTCTCCTGCATATACATTTTCATAACATCATTTTGGAATCATGAAGTAATTGTGCTATAGGTAGGTATATTGTTATTTGAAACCTAAGGAGGAGGACCCCGTTTAATAATAAATAGAATTAGCTAGATTTGCTTATAATTTTGGTAGAAAGCATAGGTTTATAGGTAAGTAATACTTAAGAACGATGATTTAAATCATTTGTTGTTAAGAATCATGAATGCACTTATTGGTTGCTAGTAGATTTTTTGGCTTCTAGTTCACTACACAAAGCTGTGTGAGTATCTAAGTCATGGGTCACCAATTACTTTCATTGGGAGTCCATATAAAAAAATTATATGACTGTCGCGCTCTGATACACGATTGCTAGCAGCCAAGATATATATTTTAAATTAATTTATAGCCGACTATATTCATGCATCCTAACTAATAATAGTCCAGAAAGGAATATCAGTTATTTAAAGGGAAAAAAAAATTATATTATGTACTTAATGAAGAAAAATTATAATATTATAAAGTAAGTAAGTACTAACCTAATTAATATTAATGCAAAAAATATATATATATATTAAAAATCCGCCCAGGCGACCCACTGACCATTAAATTAAATTCAGTACTTAATTTTATAATAAAATGCTTAATTTTTTATCAGTTATAATTGTTTTTATTTACATAAGGTTCGCACAAAATAGGTTGGCAGTGCGGATCTGGACCGCGGTCCGACATTTAGTGGCTCCAGATCTAAATGATCTACAGACAACATGAAAAAGACAAAATAGGTTTAAGTTTACACTGGCTTGAGGAAACTAAATAAAAAAGGCTTGGAACATGTTTACTTGGTTGAATAGTTTGTTGCAAAAGGCAGAACAATATAATTATAGAGCAATAATTGAGCAGCACCCATGACATTTCACCCCCTTTGAACTATAAAAGTTTAAAGTATTTATAACTTGACATTTTACCGTACTATCGGTACATACTATTCTTACGGTAAAGGTTAGAATACTGATTCTAGGTTCCTGTTAAAGTAACATTCTATTTTTTCACCAATTGAAAAAAGGAGACTAGTTCGTTTGTGCGTATTTTTAGGGTTCCGTACCTCAAAAGGTAAAAAAGGAACCCTTATAAGATCACTTCTCTTGTCCATCTGTCTGTCCGTGTGTCACCACCGATTTTCTGGAAAGGGTAGACCTAGCAAGTTGAAATTTATACCAGATACCGAGGTCTATAGTCCCTATTAGGTGTATAAAATCAAGGTCCTGAGTCAGAACGATAAAAAGATATGGGTAAATTTTGATTTTCGCGAAAACTTGTAAGTACCAAAATTTACCATAAATACCTTCTTTTTTTTTTGGAATTTTCCCTTTACTTTCCCTTGCTTTTAACCAAAATTGACAATTCAAGGTCAACCGGAAGTACCCTATAGGTTTTGGATCGAAAACCTATATGGTAGTTCCCGTTGATTTAGAATCACATACGGCAAAAAGCAAGGTCTTTTTTTATTTTTTTGGGTGGGAAATCATCAAATGACTTCTCCCGCTCTGGGCAGAGCGGAAGGGCGTGTCTGACTCTTACTGACTAAAACTCACCCGTGTTCCTTCCTCAGCGAACTACTTTTTAAATTTGTTTTTCCAAAACATCAACGTTTTAGTTTAGTTATTTTTGTTAACTTCCTTATCTAAATAGATACATTATTTAATTTTGTAGTATTAAATTTTCTATAGGGTATTGTTTTTGATTTTGTAGTATTTTAGGGTAATTCAGTCGCGGGTTAAAGTTTGCGTTAGCCCAAAGTAACTATTCCACGCGGACGAAGTCGCGGGCAGAAGCTAGTATCAAATGAAAGCGCTTATTGCGACTATCTCAATTTATTCACATAACCTCAATTTTGTTTTTCAATTCTCTCAAAAATTTTCATGAATCTTTTTGCTCCCTACCCATCTTCTTCTGTTTTTCGTGTGGTTCTAAATTGGCCTCTGACCTGGCTGTACATGCCGTCGAGAAATATCTCTCAGCCTCCCGTTTTCCTCACGATGTTTGTCTGCACCGTATACAATACATATAATGCGCACATGAATTCGAAAAGTCAGTAGTGCCTTGGTTAAGTTGGTTAACCATGAAAGCGTGACATAAAAAGCAGTCTAATTATGATTTATAAAAAATTACGTTTATCTCAATAATTTCCAGAGTAATGGGTCAAACCCTATCAGAACCGGTGACGGAGAAGCAGTCGTCCACAGTACAGGACAGTCGCTACCTGGTCGGCTCGTCTTGCATGCAAGGATGGCGCGTGTCCATGGATGACTCTCACACACACATACTGTCACTACCTGAGGATCCAGGGACTGCATACTTTGCTGTCTATGATGGGCATGGCGGTGAGTTTAATTGTTTGTTCATTGTGAAAGATGGTGAGGCTATTTTATATCAGACTAGCTGCTCGCCCCGGCTTCGCACGGGTAGCACTAAGTACTTATCTACGGCGCACCTACCTATCTACCTACCCTGCCCTACCTACCCCACCTATCTACCCTGCGCTACCTACCTACCCTACATTACCTACCTACCCTCACCTATTTTCCTATCTACCTACCCTGCCCTACCTACCTACCCTACCTACCCTGCCTACCCTCCCTACCCTGCCTACCCTCCCTACCCTGCCTACCCTGCCTACTGCCTACCCTGCCTACCCTACCTACCCTACCCTACCTACCTTACTAAACTCAAGTGGCAGCGGGCAGGGCACATTGCTCTCAGAACAGATGGCCGAAAGGGCCGAAAGGTTCTGGAGTGGCGACCGCGTACCGGAAGACGTAGCGTTGGAAGGTCCCTCACAATGTAGACCGATGACCTTGTGAAGGCCGCAGGAATCCGCTGCGAGAAGGACAGAACCGGTCGAAATGGCAGTGCTTGGGGGAGGCCTATGTCCAGCAGTGGACGTCTTTCGGCTGAAATGATGATGAATTACTTGTCATTTTTGCCACTTATTGAAAATTGGTCTATATTTTGGGAACTCAGCGCCGTTTCACTGGTATGTAAAAAGGGGGGGAAAAATCCCTTTTATTTAACTTTTTTAAATATTCTAAAAACGTTACATCCATCCCTGTAGGGTGAGGGAACAATGCACAGAGTGGCAGCAGAGCCGTTTGCCCAGGGTGTGCCGCTCTTGCGCTTATAATGCATGCTTTCTCTTGCCAACTCCATTTGTGGCGAAAGAATGTCTTTGCTGGTTCCGTAGCCTCAGTAAGGACTGAACTTAGAGATTTAATTGTATAATAATTTTTTATACTTTCCCGAAACATTTTTCATTTCTTCAATTTGTAGGGTTTGTATAACTTTAAAAAAAATTGTAAGTGTCATTTGTAAGTGTTACTTAAAATATTCATACTGGTAAGAGTAGTGGTAATATTAGCAGTGGTAATATTCATATATGGGTGGGTCCCTTACACAATACATATACTCCTGTTTGTGTAGAACTGCGTCACTATAGCTCTATCTTTGTTCCCAGGTTCTAACATAGCAGAGTATGCTGGCAAGCACCTGCACAAATTTATAACAGCGCGACCGGAGTATCATCTCGGCAACATTGAGGAGGCATTGAAACAGGTAGCTATTCTATTGACTAACATAACATCTCGCCTATAAATCTCGATGGTATAGACAGGGGGGTCTAGTTCAACCACATTTCATCAGTTAGTTATGTCATGTCATAAGTTCAATACAGTCAGTACCGCTGAGTGTACTTGGGAAAAAAATTAAAACGACGAAAAAAACAGAAAATATGACCCTCAATGGTAGTCATACCCACCTAGGTCTAATACCTGCTGTAAACTGCTGAGGAGCTCTCGCGACTGTCTTCCGTCTCCATCATCAGATCAGCTCCAAGTCTTTATTATGTGGTTGTATCATCAGACCTACATTATGTGTGCGAAATTACAACATAATAGGTTCACAGTTGAAAATTCACTAGGTGAAAAATCAATCAACCCCATTGATATTATATATTAACTTTAGGGGTATGAGGAACAGGGGTAAAGTTCACTCATCCACCATAGAAAATGGAGGATCCTCCAACCAGACGGGTGTTATGTCTGGCGGGCAACTGCCCGTAAGTTGATTTCGGATAGTCTTATCTATGTTTTTCGCTCGGTAAACTCTAACTGCACGATGCAGGAATTGTGTGACGTCATGTCTTCGCTGCGTAGTTCGTATGTGGCGGTGTAACTGCTACATTAACTTTTAATACATCAATGATCAACCCCAATTTTTATAACCTTTGGGGTTGATTTTCGTTTTCAGTTTTACGTGGGACCAACTTCGAGGTATACCCTCCTCAATAAAACAAGAATTGTTCAAAACGGACTATTCAGTAAAAAGTTATGCGTGGTAATATATAAAAATAAAATAAAACTACACATATACATGTCGATTTGAGAACCTCCACCTTTTTTTTTCGTCGGTTAAAAAGCTCGGCAGATGATGTAGCCTTGCTAGCTCGTAGTTAAGATAATTTTCCCACGAATTTGGATCGTAGAACGGATAATTATGATTTAAAAGACGTCAATCTAGTATATTATGATGTAACCTAACCTGTTTTCAACTATCTTAATTTGGTTCCGTGTTGATGAACTGCGAATACACCTCAGCTGTGTTTATCTATATCTATACTAATATTATTATACTATTACGCGGGCGCGTCACTGCGCGTGTCGTCTGAATTTGGCCTAAAAGTTTCTTAGACCTTCAGCTGTCATTAACGAGACCGAATAGAATTTTAATTGTTATGCCCACCTGATGTCCACAGTAACGGTCAAGCGGATATCGAAAGTTGTTTAGTATGACGGGTAGAATCACCCCCTTAACGGATAGGTACAGGTGACTAAAATCACCACTCTGTTTACTCATTTAGTTGTTAGTAAAAACGGGCTTTAATCATTTTCCGTATAAGCAGGATCTATCTTGATAGAATTGGCCATTGTTATTATGTGCCATTGCAATTTACCTTATTCCGTGCTAAAATACAAAAGTACATGGCGTGACCATCCGAAAATTTACATAAATGCATCATAATCCAAAGTCCAAATATAATTTAAACTACTAACTATTGCTAATAATATTTTAAGCACTAACTCCTGAATGTGACCTTATATAAAAACATGTGCTTATAATTATATTCGTAGCATGTTAGTATGTGATTCATTTTATGTAAAAATCTCATTACGTAAAATCTCACACGTGTTGTTGAAAACATAGGGTTGTCAGTTTAATCTTGATATTTTTTTTGCATTGCTGCGGGATAATTGTGTAACACAATTATACTGCGGCCGCATCTTCGTCTATCGTGACGAAGCTTCGCACAGTGATACGATACACGCAGATGTGATCAACCTGAATCGGTTATCGTCGCGATAATTAAGTTTATTGTATATTATTAAGTACATAATAAACGTGGCTAAGCCCCTAATGTGACCACAACATTAGCGCGATAATTTTTTAGCGAGCAAATTATACGAAGCTTCGACACGCATTGCTTTGTCACGATAGACTTAGATGTGGCCGCAGCATTACCCGATTTTGACAAATCATCAATATTCATTGCGTTATTTACGTTGTCGAGCAAACGAATTTTTCAAACATATAAATCAATGGATTCTGTTGAATTTCCTTCAACATCCGGATGTGTATCTTACTGTACAGTCACATAACTGGGCTCGTATAAATTTGCCTTTAGGAAGTCTTCAGTAGCAACTGGGTGTCTGTATTTTGGCCTTTTAATGGTAATAGACTTTGCCCCTATTACATGGGACTTATTACATAAAGGTGCCATGTTATGGAAACAAGTAACATATTTGGTCCTTTGGTTTTGTTTTTCGCCTTTTTGGGCTCGCATGGGTCTTTCTTTCATTTTTAATTTTATTGTTCCTTTTTCTATGGTTTGAATTTCCGTCATAATCATCATCATCAGCCTACAGCAGTCCACTGCTGGACATAGGCCTCTCCTATTGCACGCCATTCAACTCGATCCTCGGTAACTCTCATCCAGCTGCTACCAGCCACCCTGCGAAGATCGTCGCTTCACCTAGCCTGAGGGCCTCCTATCTTACGTCTGTCGATCCACGGTCTCCACTCAAGAACACGTCTACCTCAACGGTCATCGGTTCTACGGCTAATATGGCCGGCCCACTGCCACTTCAGCTTGCTTATTCTGTGAGCTATGTCGACAACTTTGGTTCTCTGCCGGATCACCACGTTCCGGATTGTATCCGTCAGATAGATTCTTGATGCGAGTCTTTTTTCTTTCTTTACTAAATTACACTTTTTCTCGTGCCAGCCCTAAAGCATGACGTCTGAAAGTCTAAGTAGGTGTTCCAGTGTTTAATAACTAAATATTTAGTTATTATGTCATTTTTATAGGTGCGGTGTTTTATTTTAGATCAGCTAATTTGCCTGGACTGTATCTTCTTGGTTATTATTATAAACTAGCTTTCGCCCGAAGCTTCGCTCGCATGGATGTCGGAAAAAATCCCACGGGAACGGATTACCGGAATTAAAAGTACCCTATGGGTTAATCCAGGTTACAAACTTTCTGTGTGCCAAATTTCATCAAAATCTGTTCAGCCGTTTTTGCGCCAATCCGGAACATACATCCAGACAAACAGACAGACGGACAAAAATTCTGCGACTATTTTTTCGGCATCAAACTCGTAGCAATTACTTTAAAAATAAATAGTTTGGAAAATCCAAAAGTGCCTCATACTTATCACTCATTCATAAACGAAAAAGAAATTCAAAACATAGTTTAATAAAATCTGTCAAGTGCGAGTCAGACTCGCACACGAAGGGTTCCATACCATGTCGTACAAGATTTAACACCAGATTTTTGTAATACTTTCGTAAAGCTAACAACAGAGGCGCTATAAAAAAACAAAGATTTGTAAAGAAATTGTCTAATTTTAATGAAAAAATGTTGTTGTGTTAAAATATAGGTGTAGGAGTATATTTCATTTATTTTAAGAGAAAAATATTAAGTTAACTTTATCCAGTAACATGCATTAACTAAAGTCAAAGTTATTTATTTGCTACTAACATAGTATTAGTAGGTATAAATAGGTATATATTACCATATATCCTACCCTACATATCTACCTGCTTACCTACCGGTAAGCAGGTAGATATGTAGGGTAGGTAAGGTACGTTAGGTACCTACCTACCCTGGTAAGAATGGTAGAGTAGGTAGGTAGGGTAGGTAATTAGGTAGAAATAGGTAATTAGGAAAGGTAGATGCGCCGTAGATAAGTACTTAGTGCTAACCGTGCGAAGCCAGGCCGTGTAAAGCTAGTTACTTATAAATAAAAGGATTTCTCTTGCTACATCAGACTATACTGTACAAAATAGAATGTAAGTAGTACGCCAAATTTTAATTATAACTGTGCATTTGCACTGGCGAAACATTCACAACAAAACATGTTGGAATCTCTATTGTCTGTCAATTTTTAATGCATAATGTTTGACAGAAACTAGAGATTTCAACATGTTTTGTCGTGGTGTCGCCAGTGCAAACGCACGGGTCAATACAGGTATTTATTTACGTTATTTTTGATAGCCATACAGAAATCTATTATTTTTACACATCCCATCGGACTATGAGAGTGAGGGAAGAGAGAGTGCACTCGTGTCTGCGCACACACTTGTGCACTATAATATCTCCCGCGCCGAAGGCGGCCAGTCTCCATTGAGATTGGCCGCCGTGACCGAATATTTTTACACCAATAATTTTTCTCAATATGAAATTGTGTCCACAACGGTTTAAGGTAACTGAATAGTACACTGTATGTGCCAGCATTCATTTCAATGTTACTGAATATATTGTCTATTGGAGTGTAGTTTTAACCACATCAACACCGTCTAGGGATACTTTGAAAAAAGTCGATAAAGTTCTTAAACTCAAAAAATACTGGCCGGTTTTAAAATCTTGTGAAGAAAGTTTATTTTGTAGACCTTTTTGGATGATCGAAATTTAAATGATCGAAATAGTATATGCTGCCATGATAGTAGGTACTTACTAATTCCATGTCATTACTCCGACTATTAAATAGTTATCTGTGGAATTTATATCGCATAATATTAGCATGAAATACAAAATTATTACTTTAAGTTGCAGAAAATCGCCCATATTATATAAAATACGTTATGAATCGGCGATTTTAGTATTTGTTGATTATAAACAGTATATGTTACATGATACACACAAGTTTCAAATTCCTAATTTGTTTAGTTGTTGAGATAGAGCTCGTACAAAAATGGTCTAAAACAGACAACTTCTACGGCCCCCTAATTCATCATTTTTGAAGATAAAAACAAATAAAAATTATATTTATTTTCTACTCGATGAGCTCTAAAAAATGATAACCCACATGCCAGGGTCAGATTATTTTTTTTTCAAAATTTAATTTTATTGTATGGCGACCCCCCTTTATTTTTTAATTTTATTATTTGTTGCTCTTGCGGCAATAGAAATGCTCAATCTGTGAAATTTTCAACTGCCTACCTATTACGGTTCATGAGATAGAGCTCGCTGACAGACAGACGGACAGCGGAGGCTTATGAATAGGGTTCCGTTTGTCACCCTTCGGGTACGGAACCCTAAAAATGAACAATTTATCACTTTTCATGAAGTCGTAATGTCAACGACTGACAAAGATATTTACTTGGCGGTTGCTAGGCAACTTCAAGTCAAAGGGTGGAAATATTTAGTTCATCATCATCATCGGCCTATTAAAAATATAAATAATAAAAATAATTTTACCTGAAAACATTAATAAAGAAACTGATTTCTATACTTTACAGACTACTATATATTGTGCGGCATGGACCGCGGCTAAAGTTAACGGAGCAAAAATAACTCTTCAACCAACAGTAGTCACCCAAATGGCAAAAAAAGAATATAAACCTAACTGGGAGACACGACTAGAACGAAAATTGAATGATTTACGATCAAAGATAGCTAAAATGACCCAATTTATCAATGGCGTTAGAAGTAGGAAAATAATTAAACACGTTAACAAAATAACAGACCAGTATAAAATTCACACTGTTCATGAAGAACCAAATACACAAGCAGCACACACATTAGACACACTTAAACAAAAACTGTCAGTTGTAACAGGCCGACTACAACGATACAAAGCATGCACCCAAAGAAAACTACAAAACACTCAATTCACCCACAATGAAAAACTTTTCTACCGCAATATTAGACAGGCGACATCTAACGTTCAGAATAATAACCCAAATGAGGATGAACATAGCAACCCTGACTCAGAGACTTTACAAAACTTCTGGGCAGGAATTTGGGAACAACCAATTGAACATAATGCCCAAGCAGATTGGATACAAACAGAGCTGACAAACAGCAACACAAATATTCAGGCAATGACATTTGAGTACATATCCCCAGAAATTTTCCATAAAGTACTTTCTCGTTTACATAACTGGAAAGCACCCGGTTCAGATAATATTCATAGTTACTGGTACAAAAAATTTACATCTATTCATGGTTTCCTTTATAATCACATAAATACATTCATCCAGGACCCTAAAACAATACCATCCTACGTAACTTCAGGTACAACTTTTATGATACCTAAAGATCGTAATGATTTCTCTAACCCAGCAAAATATCGACCTATAACGTGCTTGCAGACCTTGTACAAGATTATCACATCTTGTATATCTGAACTTATATATCAACACATCGACACTAATAACATCTTAGCTGAACAACAGAAGGGATGTCGGAAATTCAGCCAAGGCTGCAAGGAACAATTAATTATAGACTCAGTAATTCTTAAAAAAGTTCAAAAAACCAAAACCGATCTGTTTAGCATGTATATTGACTACAAAAAAGCCTACGACTCTGTTCCCCATTCGTGGCTTATTACAATTTTAGAGATATACAAAATACATCCAACAATAGTAACATTCCTGAAGGTCATGATGACAACCTGGACCACTGTACTTAGACTAACTACCTCTACTAAAACAGTAGATACCAACCCAATAAAAATTCAAAGAGGTATCTTTCAGGGGGATGCTTTAAGCCCACTGTGGTTCTGTCTTGCTCTAAATCCCCTATCTAATATATTAAACGCAACTACTTTGGGAATCCCATTAAAAAATACAACTACCCAAGAACATACTGAGGTTCAACAAATTGAATTAAATCATCTATTGTACATGGATGATATTAAATTATACGCTCAAAGTGAGACTCAACTCTATGAATTAGCAAACTTGACAGAACAATTCTCAAACGATATTAAAATGGAATTCGGCATAGATAAATGTAAAATAAATTCAATTAGAGCAGGACAGAATTACCAACACCAATACACTTTAGAAACAGGAGAACATATAGAACCATTAGAGGAACAAGATAGTTATAAATACCTAGGCTACACACAATCACGACAGATACACTATAAAGAAATGAAACAAAGATTAACACTACAATTTCAACACAGATTAAATACAATTCTGAAAACGCAGTTATATTCTCGAAATACTGTCAAAGCAATTAACACCTTCGCTGTACCAGTTCTAACATATTCTTTTGGAATAATCAATTGGACCAAAACCGACCTGAAAAACCTTCAACGAAAAATTAATACCACAATGACCAAATTCCGCAAACACCACCCACGATCATGTCTGCAGAGATTGACACTGCCACGGAAAGAAGGAGGTAGAGGACTAATTGACATTCTAAACCTACACAATAGACAGATAAAAGCACTTAGACAATTCTTTTTTACAAAAACGGAAACTTCTATTCTTCACAAAATTATAACACACAACGACCAACAGTTTACACCCCTGAACTTAAAAGATACATCTGAACAGAGAAATGAGAAAGTAATCGACGACAAAACTAAGCTTTTAGATTGGACCCAGAAATCGCTACATGGAAGACATCGCCAAGACTTATGCCACATAAATGTCGACAAAGAGGCGTCGAACGCGTGGTTAAATCGAGGCGAACTCTTCCCGGAGACTGAAGGGTTCATGCTTGCTATACAGGACCAGGTAATTGAAACCAAAAATTATAGAAAGTTTATCATAAAGAATTTAAATAATGACACATGTAGGAAATGCAATAGTTCTCCAGAAACGATTCAGCATATCACAGGCGCGTGCAAGTCAATAGCCCAAACAGATTACAAACACAGACACGATCAAGTAGCCAACATCATACACCAAAAATTAGCAAACCAGTACAAACTTATAGATACCGTTACACCATACTACAAATACAATCCAGAAACTGTATTAGAGAACCCCTCAACAAAACTATATTTTGACCGTGCCATTCTTACCGATCGAACGATCCATTTCAATAGACCAGATATTACACTTATAGACAAGATTAACAAAACTGGATATTTAATAGATATTGCTATCCCAAATACACATAACTTGCAGACAACAATAGCAGAAAAACTGAGCAAATATATTGAATTAAAAGATGAAGTAGCCCGACTTTGGCATCTGCAAAAAGTAATAATAGTACCAATAGTATTGTCTACAACAGGTGTAATACCGAAACAACTTCACCAGTCCCTTAACTCTCTTAATTTACCTCCAAACACCTACCATCTGCTGCAGAAGGCAGCCATACTAAACACATGCAGACTTGTGAGAAAGTTTCTGCAATGTGAATCAGAAAACCCATATCAAAACAGGAATACGCTTCCATCTTCTGTGCAATCCTCTGCACGTGACCGCACTTAATCCAACTGATAATCACTTGGCTTAGGCCCGTGTTATCAGCTCTTACCGGCTAGCCGAGAATAAAAAATAAATGTCAAAATAATAAATATAAATATCGGAAATATTTAGTTAAAGATATTATATTTTAGTTAGTATTTTATTAATTATAATTAAACTACTTTGAATAAAAGAGCCATTTTCAATAGGGTTCCTTCTACGGCTGAAACGAATGTATAAAAAAAAATTGACTCAATTAATTGATTTTATCGCAAGCTACAATGTTTTCAGGGTTCATAAATTGACGGACAGGAATTTTTTTTCAACTATTTTTATGCTTTTTCCATTTCTGCTGCATTAAATCAATTGTTTAAAAGTACAGTATTAATCTCCATTTAATCATCTATACAATGGTATATAAAATTAAGTAGGTTCTGTGTACTAGCAGGAGTGTAACAATAAAAACAGTTACAGAAATGGGGCAAAAAAAAATTTCGATCGTAGAGCACACTCTAATGCTTCGCATTACGAGTCGTGCAATATGAACAGTTTTGATTTCGTTGCTATTTTATTATAATGAATAGATATATAGATTGTGCCAAATGTTTACATTTCTGCAATATTTTTGGCATGAAAAATGAATAGTCAGGGTCAGCGAAGGTAATTAGAGTGCGAAATGCTCGAGCATTAATGAGCAAAAAATTTTTTATATACCAATCGTGAGGGGATAATTATCACCGTACTAGCGAACCGAAGCAAGGATAAGTATTGCTTGATCTCAATGTTTTTCGTCATTGCACCCGGCAATGGCGAAAATCATTAAGATTTCTGTTCTAAATCGTAAGTTACTTAATTAATAATTTGTTATAGGTACAAAAAAACCAACCCGTTTATTTAAAAAATATATACATTTTTGGTTTGTAAGCATTTATGGTAGCTAGTAATTATAATCAATATTTGAAATCTACTAAAGCAACTGTGATGTATGAAAACATTTTTTTCAGGCCTTTAAAGATACTTAGTGATTTCGTTTATTCTCATTTACCAAACCAGCTTCGGAAAAAGTCTGTCTTAAACATGCATGACGTTCGCTTCGGCCGGATATCCGGCTATCCGGCTTCGGCAGTCTCCGGTTATCCGGTATCCGGCCACAAATCACTATCCGTTGCAACTCTAGTAATTATAACAGTATTCTGTACCTAAAGGCTACGCCAGCAGCCAAGTTCAGCATAAATACCTGACAGCCTGACGCTGGTTTTTAACTGTAACTTATGTTGCGTCGACGTCTTACAGATGTTAATCAGTTTTATAGTGTGTGCAATAAATATGTGTAGCAAATAGCAATAAAATCGATTATTTCTCAGGGTTTCCTAGACCTGGACCAGGCTATGCTTGAAGAAGATATGCTGCAAGAGAAGGTGGCCGGTAGCACGGCTGTCGCTGTGCTGGTTAAGGAAAATACCCTGTACTGCGCCAACGTGGGTGACTCGCGCGCCGTCGCCAGTGTTAGAGGCGGGGTGAGTGATCCTCAGGAGTAGTGGCACATGACACTTCAGCCGCATTATCAACTTAACCCTTCTTAGCCCACTGCTGTACTTTGGCCTCTCCCAAGTTGCGTCACAACACCTGATTCTCTGACTTCAGAATCCAGTCTGTAAAGAAAAAAAAAGTCAGCTGGTAGCTGAGTCTGGACCAAAATAGCTCTTTAATCCCTAGGGTACAAAAATGATTTGAATTTGGAAAATAGTTATAAAATAAAAGACGTCCGATATGCATTCCCCTCGCCTTCGTTCGTAATTGTTTACTCAAATTCGTATTTTACGTTTTATAAAAAAATTGTGTGTCTTCCTCAAGTAGTGAGAATGAAATAAATAAACGTAGGTACTATTCTTATTCTTAAGTTGCACTTATTTATTTTATCATAGAGGTTGATAAAAAGTAGAGTGTTCACCTCGGGAACAACACTATTTTAAGCTCGTGTGATGTACTTTGAATCCCTCGCTGCGCTCAGGATTCTACTTTAGAATCCCTCGCTATGCTTGGGATTCTACTCTAGAATCCTTCGTTCCGCTTTGGATTCAAAGAAACACTCGCCTGTAAAATAGTTGTTTGCTCCCTAGGCAAAAAATCTCTTATTTTCGTTCGGCTGTGCCTATTAATGCCGACCCGAACCACAACACGCCGTACTTGTCGACCGTACAACTAAACTGTATGTGTCTCTATTAGAATCTCTTAAAACCTTTCTTCTTTAGGTCGAGATGCTGTCATACGACCATAAGCCCAACAACGAGGAAGAACTTCGCAGGATCACGGCGGGAGGCGGCTGGGTGCAGCTGAACAGGGTCAACGGTAACCTGGCGCTGTCCAGGGCACTTGGGGATTATGTGTTCAAGAGGAACTACAGGCTCTCGCCACAGGAACAGATTGTTACAGGTATGAGATGATATGGGTACAGGTTACGACTAAGGTAATGAGGTAACTGTAGTGAAGACATTGGCAAATATTTCGGGCACGTATCAATCTTCCTAGCCTTTTCCCAACTATCTTGGGGTCGGCTTCCAGTCTTACCGGTTGTAGCTGAATACCAGTATTTTACATGGAGCGACTGCCTATTTCGGGCACGTATACGGTAAGCATAATCAGCTTATAAAGTTCCCACTGCTGGGACACAGGCCTCCTCTCAGTGAGAGGGAGTGGGCTGTAGGCTGTATCCACCACGCGGGCCCAGTGCGGGTTGGTAGATGTCACATGTCTTCGAATTTTTGGTTCTCATGCCGGTTTCCTCACGATGTTTTCCTTCATCGTTTTGAGAGCAGTGGTGATGAAATTATTTACACAAAGTAAAGTGTCTGTCTGGGTTTTGAACCACAGACCTACCCCGACAAAAGTAGCTTAACCTACAACTCGTAAGTCGTGGCCGTTTCTAAAGACATACCACAAAATTGCCTTACTGCCTTGGTCTTCGAAACATTAATATGCAGGTAGTATTTTGTTTGTTCGAGTGTTTGTTCATGTTTGTGGCATTGTGTGACGAAAAAATCAAAGAAAAATTAAGGCCGCGCACTTTGGGTGCGTTTTCGTACGAATTTCACTCGTGCACTAGTTAGCCATATCAAAACAGCGAATTATTTGACATCTATTTGCGACGTTGCCCACTTTCAGAATGCAAAACTATAATAATGTACTATATTCTGACAAATAAATGATTATGATTTATATTTATAGCGTTTCCCGACGTGCAAGTGAGGCAACTGAACGACGACTGGGAGTTCATAGTGATCGCGTGCGACGGAATCTGGGAGGTGTTATCTAACGAGGTAAATTAAAACTAAGTTATCTTTTGCCAAAATTAATTAACCTTTTGTAATTTTTAGGGTTCCGTAACCGGTATTCCGTTTTAGAATAATACCTTTAAAGATATTACAAAGTTTCACCATACCCCCCGCTTATCTTCAAAACGAATGACCCTAAAATTTTGAAAAAAATACAGTCAATAAGAATCACACTCATAAATTATAGGAAAACCTATAAAAAGTCTGTGGTCTTAAAATAAAATGGTTAATCTCTCAATATTGTGCGTACAAACTTACATTTGCACTTGGTCGGTTTTTTAACTTCATCATCGATAGCCTAAGAGCGCTAACAGGGACGCCATGGCGACTTCGCCGGCTCCAAACAATTCGTATTGAAATTTATGACAGCTAACTCACTTGGCTACAGTCTGGCGACGTCGCCAATTTGGAAGCATAGCCACGACCGCCCGGCCCCTACGTGGGAACTGGATACTCTGGCGACCTGGCAACGCGTAGCCAAGTCGCAAGTATTTTGTATACAAATTTAAGCTACCCTCACTCAGTAGCCAACTGATCGTCAGATAGACGAGGCCTGAGTCCCAGCAGTGGGAACATTATAGACTGTTTGCTTATGATTACATGACCTGGTGCAATTGAAATTGTCTGAGACAATACCCGCTACTTGCAGGAGGTGGTATCATTCTGCCGCGTGCGCCTGCTAAGCGGCTGGGAGCCGGCGGCCGTGTGTGAGGCGCTCATGCAACGCTGCCTCGCGCCCAACTGTGCCACGGGCGGCCTCGGGTGTGACAACATGACCGTTCTGATCATATGCCTCGCGCCTTTCCCGCGTATTGATCCCGCTGTGAGTATTTTATGACGTAATACCAACATTGCTAATTATAGTGGACTTTTTTATTTGGTAAACAAATAAGGTATGAAAATAATGAGTTTTCACATCAGTTATAAAGTTTAAATTTGGTATCAGCAGCTAGATTTTTGTAAAATGGTACAGAGTTTGTGTATATTATGTGTCTGTTAAAACATAAATTTTCTCAATTTTAAAATCTCAGAACGCCATATTTGTTTACCGAATAATACAAAAAAAGAAAAATACTCTTCTTTTATGATATTTACCATTATAAGGCTGCCTGTCCACTGGAGCGGAGAGGAGAAAAGAGGAGCGGAGATGTGCCAATATTAACCAATAGAATCTTGACTCCGCCCCTGAGTTTAGATCAGTGATCCTAAGTCAAGATTCTATTGGCTAATATTGGCTCATCTCCGCTCCTCTTTTCTCCTCTCCGCTCCAGTGGACAGGCAGCCTTACGCTAGTTTTTAAATGCTAAGTCTCGGGGTTAAGAACGATCCTTGGAGGCAGCTACAATATTTTATAGTATGTCCGAGACTGCGGTTCCGCGCCTAAGGTAAGTGCGCAGCGAGACGGGGTGGCAGTGCAGACCGCTCATTCGTCAACGCTTACGGCACGCGACGTCCCGCCCGCCGCTCATTCGTCAACGCTGCCCCCCACCTCGCCCCCCATTCCTAAGGCGCGGAACAGGGGTGCCTGTCAAACTATAATTTTGCTCTTTATTTATTTTATGCCGCATGCCTGCCTGCATGTTAATTTATATTGCATGCTCATTCAAATGTTTTGCTGGGAATTAAATGATACAAAAAAAAACAGGAACAAGATCGTGGAGGCTGTGTGGTTACCCTTTATAATAAATGAAGAAATCATGGTTCGGCTGAGATTTTTACCAATAGGTGTGGTAAAAATTTCAGACCTTACTAAGCAAAGAACCACAACTGAACATTATTTTATTAGAGACAAGTGCTAATAAATTTTGAGTGTATTTGCTTAAAATCCTTTTAGACAAAATAGCAAATCGTAATCCCCCCTCTATTTATTTACTACTTTCCGTTGCCTACGGTTTCACACCTTCGGGAAACTATGGGCAAATTTCACCAAAAGAACTTAAGCCAATCAACACATCTAAACCGCGTTCAAGAGATGTCAGTGTCATAATTGTTGTGTGTCATAATAGTGACACTGACAGCTCTTAAACGCAGTTTTACCGTGCTGATCATGTTTAGTTTCGTTGGAGAAATTCGGCCTACGTCATTTATCTGTAGATTCTGTGTCCATAATCTCAAGGTCATAGTAACCCATATATTTGTTCCACAGTCCGCATTCAAGTGCAACGATATGACTCGTCCAAACAAGTACTGGACGTGTACCCCGTCGCGGCGGTTCTCTTAACTTTAACCACTGCCCACCCCCCTTTGCACAAGCTTTAATACTTCTAGTGTGTCTCTATTACTGTGATCTGTGTCCCCACCTCCGAAGTCTCAAACGACGCTTAACTTTAAAACGTCCTTAATAGTTTGTTCCTAAAATTGTACCGTATGCTGGGTACACATTATGTGAAACGTAACGTGTCATTGTAAAAAACGTTGCAACGAATATGCCGTCCAAATACATGCAATGCAACATGAAATGTAGCACACGTTGAAACAAATTTGGCTAGTTTGGCCGTGTTGCGCTTACGAACCGCGCCTCACAACGAACATTTCAAATCGTACGCGCAGCGTTCCATTTTCTTCGGTTCCTGCGAAGTTTCGCGGATTTGAGGAGACTCGTAGTAAATGCGCGATTCGTGCACGTGACATGGTCCTAACTGGTGCAATGTAATATTGGACGTATTGAAATGTTACATTTCAAATATGTGTACCCATCTGAAGACGTCCTTATTGGTCTTTCCCTGGTCGCCGAGTAAACATTAAGTTGAGTTCCGCTAAACGCCGTTGGTGATATCTGTCGCCAGCGTAAACTTAACAGAGTATTTTGTAAGCTGCAGTTTGCGATTCAAGGGTACCACTTGTAATTTATGCTTTGTCACTTTTGACAATAAATCCCACTGAATTTCAACTGCACTAAGGTTGAAACTATCTGACTACAACATACACAAATAGACCTTGTTGTTTTATGACGCGCAAGTGACATTCAACTTTAGTGTGATAAAGCAATTACGAGGTCGACTGTACGTTTCCATTCATAAACGTCAGAAAAACTCATTGAATTCGATAACAATTAAAGTTTTATTGTGTCTCATTAGTGACAGTGGAAAGGATTAGGAGACTTCACCCTTAGGCTACGTTCAGACGGCGACTATACGATCCAATTTTGTCATGGAAACGGTTTTACAGTATTCGAGACAGTGCTTCAGACGACGACCATTTCCATTCGATTTGCTACGTCACAAGGACAACTGCGTGCACGCGCGCGAGTCTCGAATACGAGAGACAAGTTTGTTCGTGTGAACGATACAACATGAACACAAGCGTCATTGCGTGTCGTATTCGATAAAATCGGTAACAACTTCGATCAATTTTTCTCGTACAAGATATTTTCCCGAACAATTTATAAATATATTTTCTACTGTCCCTGCTCTATTCGATAAAATCTCGTGTACGGTATACGGGAAAATAATCGCTGTCTGAACGTAGCCTAATAGCTGTACAAGAATCTATTGGCGCGTGGCCAAAATTTAAACTATCGCTGCCATCTTGGTTTTTCAAAACATTTCCACGAAACAATCGCACAAATGTTTACCAACAGCGCCACCCTGTCAACGTCATTCGGGCGCCAAAAGATCCTTGAAATAATGGTGTATGAAAACAAGGTATGGCATTCCAGGAATGACACATGTTTACGTCACTGTCTATTTGCCACTATATTGCAACAAAACACGAATAAGGAAAGATTTTAAGTCGCCATTTTGTTAAAAAATATATACAAAGCATTTAAATTGTCGTTTGGTTTGTCTAATCAACCGAAACAATACAATATAACATTATATACCAACATAATTGTTAATTAATTTATATATATTTATCGTTTTATCGGATTCGTACGGGTAATAAAGGTGGTTGGGGAGTTATTATTACTCAATACTGGTAACACAAATGTGATGACGTAGACTTGTGTTACACCACGTGACCACTGTGTCTCGAAATGCCATACCTTGTTTTCTTATACCATGCTTGAAATACTGTATAGTGTAACTGACAGCTTGGGTTGGATGTAAGGACGTCTTAAAATTGAGTAGCGTTTGAGAATTCGGCCGTTAGTTTGTGACTTGGTTGATTAAAAAAAAAAAATGTATTTTATGGTTTCTTTAACAAAACAGATTTTGTGGGAAAAATTAAATAAACATGGCCTCATTAGCATAGTAATATATGCCAAAGATTATGAATGAAGATAAGGAGAAATCTTTTGCAGATGTGTTTGTTGACATTCCACAATTTTATCTCTGGGTATATTTAAAATATTCTTTATTAATTTGACGCGTTGTTATCACAATTTATTTGCATGAGACTAGATTTTAAGATACATAATTTAAAATCCGATTATATCAATAAAAAAACCTGATTATACCAATATTAATGTTGACAAAAAAACATGATTCTAATTCTTCTTAAGTGTGTTAATGCCAAAGTTAAATACGTAAAACTAAAATTAATAATAATTATTTATATTTTTTTAAAACAACCAAGTTTGAAACTAAAAATATCTGCGTAATGTTACTAAGATTTTATGAACTTAAATTGTTAAGTACGATGCAGGCGTTAATTTAAATGTCCTGTAAGACTGTTGTGTGCCATCTAAGAGAATATACTACAACGAAACAGTTAAGTAATGTAATATGTGGCTTTCAGTTATTCAGGCTGTAACCTAATTTAGATAACAAGATGGTAATGAACGCGATTTATTGAAACGCCCTGTAAAAAGCTATACTTTAGCAGTCTTGAGGTGATATTACTTGTTTTCACCCTGTATATTGATCATGTATGACATGGGCTTATGAAACAACCTGTTTATTGATTAATTGTATTAATCAATATACAGGTAATCAATATACAGGATGTCAAAATATTGCGTACATGCAACGGGTGTCCTAGCTTGGCGTAATGAAAGCGTTACTCATTTGTTATTTAAATATAGGCTCAGTGTGGTCTATGAATTGATATTTACCCATAAGGTTGATTAAATTCGAGTTATTTTTAAATCTCCATGAAGTGTCAATTACCTATTTTTAATGATATTACATAATAAAAATAAAAAATCAGTATGTGTGCCAGCAACTTGTTCTATATTTGTGACAGGATGAATGATAGAATAAAGTACAATAGTTTAGCCACAATGTGCTATATTTCTATTAAAGGTACTGGTTTTGCTTGATAAAATTACACTACCTATTAATATCAATTTTTTATTTAAAAAGTAATTTTTATTAATCATTTTATCACACTTTTTCTGGATTCAAATGTTAAAATGGCAACACTGAATTTTCTACCATTGTGTTACCATTTTTGTTAAATGGTAACATTTTTCAGTGTTGCCATGTGTGTCGATATGGCTGTATTTTTTATTATTAAACGTTAACGGTTCGCTTTGACAGTTCGTGTGTTCGTTTGTTTATAATTGTTTGGTTTTGAGTGTTTAAATCATGTTTTAATGTGTTGTTTGCTCGTGTTGTTAAAATTAATTAAAAACTTTTTTATACTGCTTGAGTCTACTTTTAGTAATATCTCTTTGCATGTCAAATTATGCATGTTTTACTATTATAACGCATGGAATATTACATACGGTGCCTGGCCGTAAATATGACACATCGAATCTTTGAAAAAGTTTGACTTTGTTAGGGCTGACGCAGATTTGGGCGGGCCGCACCGCATTGCAAAAATCCTCTAACTCCTTCTTAATGAACACTTTGAGGGAGACCCATAGGCGTAATAACAATAAAACGTCTATTGTGTCTCGTTCAGTGTCCTTAATCGATTTATTCGTTCATTTTGTGTGAACCATCGTACACTGTTGACTGTCCGCGTTTTTGTATTGAAATTCGATGCGCTGCGGCCCGAGGCTGCTGTAATGAGTAAAATGGTTTCGTCATATTATAACGACCGTCATGAAAATCTGTAATTTTCACTAGTATTTGACAGTCAAACCCCGCCGCCCAAAGATTTAAATCGCTAGATTGCCTCTCACCGTAGCTTACGCTTGATAGGTTTTGCGTAATTTTCAGTTTTTTATCCGCGTTAGACATAACTTTATAAATTAATTTCACTATGTAATATAAACATAATCTAAAATATTCGTTTATTAAGTTATTAAAAAAATAGTCTAATTTAACATATATTTTTTCCAAACCATTAACACTACTCGTTTAGACGTAATTTTCAGTATAAAATCATTAAAAGTAGGTTATCGTCGCCTTAAGTGAAGTTACTGCTTCAGTGTGTGTCAGAGGTGTCATAACGAAACAGAAATGCGACTATCTTTTGACGCGGTAGGGCGAATCTAATAATTTAAATCTTTGCCACTGCTATCAAATTCATGACAGCTGTCACTACGGCCGTCAAGTGCAGCCACCGCTCTTCTAGGAAACCGTAGCTTTAAGCAACATCTCTCTCACTCATACCTGTATGGCTCTCTTTCTAAACCTCGATGTGTAATATTCACAACCGGGTACTGTACAGTTAAACCACATGTCAGTGGTAACACTTGCACTACGAAATCGTCCGTACTGCTACGTCATAAAGGCGTGATCAAGGTCAAACTGTTATCGCTGAAATGCGGTTGACTTTAACTGCATGATATTATATCTGAGTATTATTAAATGCAAAGATACAATGTTTGTAACATTTTAGGTTCCTATTCATGATTACTTTTGAGAAAATAAAGCTTCGTTTTCGCATGTCTATGTATTTGTTTTTAACATTTGCTTATATTTATGGAATTATTGATAATATTTCAGGAGGCATATTTTTTTTTGTTATTCAGCCCCTATGGAATAAATAGGACTTCATTAATATAATTATAGCAACAATCTTGAACAAAATTATTAACAGTTAACTGAGTAGATTTTTTACTGATTTTTATTTCTTCTTTTAAATATAAATTTAATGTTTAAAATTTCCCATCATAGATTTAAAAGCTAACCTTTCAACTTTCTGTGCCTCATTGGAATATTGTCAACAATAATAATTATATATTAAATATATATAAAATTTTTGTTAACACCGTCTTTTGTTTGTGTACTCACTATGTGTCGCTTAATAAATTCATTGGAAAGCATGCCAGGTTTTATTTATTTATCTTTCCTATACCGAATGTTGAGTTCGTCAAGCCCCAATTTAAGGGGTTGTTGTACAATATTGAACAGTTTTCTCTGCGAATGCAATCTATGTCTGATTCGAATCTAAGCGCTAGGGTAGCCCGCGAAATAATTTTTTTTTTTTACGTTTTTTTGCAATTTGCCGGTTAGTATTAGGTTGTACGTTTATCAAAATATGATTCGCGACCGTAACAATGTATGTGTTTACAGAATTATAATCATGAAACTCATCAATATAACTCTCTAAGTTCAAATTATGAAAACATGACATTTGAGGCTAATTCTAACGAGTTGTTATAATAATGATTCTAATGATTAGAATTCTGTAAATACAAATCTATTATTTATTGGTTGCGAATCATATTTTGATAAAAATACAACCTGACACTGACTTGCAAAAAACTTATAAAAATCAGTGCATGTGATCATGTGCCTTTATTGAAATTCACCTGCAACCAATAAAGGCATTTCAATTTTATTTCGAGTTTAGTGGAACTGTTGATTTAAATCAACAGTTCCACTAAACTCGAAATAAATTAACAAATTGTGGATGAATTGTAGTTATACAAGGAGATAGATACACTCCAATCGAAACATACTTTAAGTTTCGAGATAAAAAAAAAATCTTTTAAATTCACATTCAAAAATCATTTATTTCAATCCATTTTAAAGATCATATATTATTATGTTGTACATTTGAAATAAAAATAAAATTCCAATCATATTAAATATATGAAAAAAAAAATATTAATTAGATTGATTGATTGATTTGATTTTTCTTTATATTGGCTTGGCAAGTTTAATATCTTTTTGGTAGTGCGATTTAAAAATCTTCACGTACATCAAGTTCTGTAACTATTGGTGGAAAATATTGCACAGGTAACAAAATTCTGTGGTTACTAAAATTGGTTGTAGTCACTCACACGGCCATCATTTAAATTAGATATTTACACACAATTTTTTCAAAACCTTTACAGACCCCAGCACTCCCCGTAGAACAAGAACTTAACAGCAAATTCATGACGAAAATGGAAGACCTATTGTACGTTGAAGACGAGGAAGAGGACCTCAAGTGAAAGTATTCATTACTTAATACTTTTCTGTAAATGTATGTACATAGATAGGATAGCGGTGTTGAACTCTATCGTTAATGTTTTAACGTTGAGAATTGTGTGCAGAAAAATATGAATTTAAATCGTTCTGGTTCTATTGCACACTGTTTTTGTGATGTATGAGGTGCATTTTTTTAAAGTTATCCAAAATGGTGACGAGTAGGCTAGTCTCGAATTTGTTAAGGTAATGTTACACGGTTCAACTAAATTGGTACACTTAGAAATAAAGGGTATGGTTGATATTGAAAGACCTTATTAGTTTATTCAATTTGGTTGCGTCATCCAAATTCAAAGGCAAGAGTGAACCGTGTTGTTCAGGAGTTACATTTTAAATTATAGTATCACATTAATAAATTTTGCAAGAACTTTAAGAACTACCTGCCCAATTTTATGTCATTAATCTGCTTAGCCAATTTATTATTCCTAAATTAAATTATGTTTTTATTGTTCCATAGACACGTTAATAGGAGAAGAGAAAAAAGTTTTTTTTATACCGTTAACACACATAGTTTACAATTATTTACATTTATCAGAAAAAACACTTATTTTGAAGAACAAATGCTTATTTTAATATTTTTACGATATGTTACAATTTATTATTATTCTTTTTTTTGCCATATTAAGCAAAGCAATACTATTAGGTTATACACAAATACATGTTTTTATTAGAATTATGTTATTGTAGGATTTGTTTTGGTAATAGGTTAATTGATTTTAAAGCTTTTTATTTAGGTCGCAGTTTCAGGAAATTAATTCTTAATTTGTATTTTTTTATTGCTATACCTAGGTACTAGTTCCTCAGGGTTGGCCCAAACTTATGTTTTATTAAATGGTGCTCATCACATAAGCATATTATAACACAAAATCGATAATATTTAGCAGACGATAAATCTTTTTATTAAAATTATTATATATTTTAAGTAAATTATTTTTGATGTGTTTCCAAAATTATTGTATGGTTGTATCGTCAGTATTAAGTTTTGTGTTATCAAAATTTTTATTATCTATTTTATATTTGTTTGTTGAAAAAAAAGGTTTTTTTTTATAATATTGCTGGTCAATCCAACATCCTGTGATACTAAATACTTTTAGCTTTTATTTTTCAAGTGTAATTTGCAATTTAGTCAAGGTACTCGTATTTACTTTATTATTATTATTTCACTTGTTGCATTTTGTTGCACTGGACATTTATTTAAAAATAAAATTTTAAAAGTGAAATCTTTATTGCATTTAACCGTTTGGTGCTGGAAACCAACTAGAACGATATTCAACCCGCTAAAATATTTAAAAAGTCAACAAAGGCTCAAGAGAAGATTTGGCAAAAAAATACTCAATTGTACAACGCTACAAGGGTTTTTGGCGCATGGCAACAATAAGTAATAATGCCGCCATATTCTTTTGTCAATACAATTTCTGTGACATTTTCGCTAATGTTTACCAACAACGCCCCCCTGTCAATGTCATTCAGGCGCCAAAAGATCCTTGTAGCACTCTACAGCCCGGCCGCCGAGAGAATGCGGTTCTCACACTTGTCAGTTGGACAATTTCTAGTAAAAATAAGGATCAAATTCGCAAAACACATATTAGTTAGTATGAAACTGACAGGTGTCTAATACGCATTTTTTCGACGGTTGGACTGTAGTTTTCAATTTTCTACCAAATATACTGGAAATTGGAAAATACAAGTTTTATTTTGGACTTTGGTAATGGAGTGCTTTGATTGACTTTGTGATGTAGGCGCTAAAGTATATTTCATTGAGCCTTATTAAATATACTAATTGTAGGGTTAAAACATATTTAAATATTATTTGTACCTAATAATTTTACAAAATGAACAATTTTTATTGATCGAAAGGAAATTAAAGTAGGGTTTTTGGGTTTAATTATAATTTATTAATGTTGAAATACCCATATTTTACTCTGTTTACTTTTGACTAAAACATAATATAATTAACCGATGTTATATATAAATAATATTAGGATGCAACATATTTTATTAATAAACATGTTTTCTGTAGGTACGGTCAGCAACGAAAGTAAGTTATCAATGTTTTTTTTTTACATTTATGCTATACAATGCTCATCTGATAATATACTGAAATTAGTCTTATCTAGATTTTGTTATTGTTTTTTTCATATTCATCATCCAGTTATCCAACCGACTTTCGTTGCTAACTGTACAATAAAATATGGCTTGTATGGACGAAAATTGCTTGATCGCTGATGGTTAAGTGCCTAATTTGCAATCAAATGGGTGGCTAAGTGTTCAGTTTTGAAGTAGCTGTATTTGAAGTTTATATTTTAACTCGGTTGTTGATATTGTAAATATCGTTATTTAGATAAAATGTATCAGCAATAATATTGTAGAATTTTAATACCCGTAGCTTTTTTATAATCAGGGAAATTATTTTTAATTATTTTTTGTGTTTTGAATAAAGTTAATTGTATTCATTAAAATTACTGTCCTCTTGATTTATTGGGTTTATTGTTCCTTTTCACATTAGGACATGAATTTGTTTGAATTAGTAGGTACAGTCAGCCCCAAAACTATTTATACATCGACAAGAATTCATCTGATTGTCTACAATTTGTGTTCCATAATACTGTAGCAATGTGTAGCTACAATTAAGTACCCAATGTGTGATATGTTTTGTGGATACATATTGATGCAATATGGAACAAAGATTGTGACAAATAAATGATTTCTTGTCGATGTATACATCTTTTTTGATGCTGACTGTACCTTGTTTTATGTAAGACTCTCAGTATGATGGAGCACATTTCTATTTGTTTTATATTGTAACGATGCAGGAAATAAACAAAGTTTCTGTAAAATACAGGGTGGCAACTTAAGTCACATATAATCGTTATAGAGGTGATTCTATCGTACACCATATTTGAAATGAAAAAAATAAGAAACATTACCATACACGCATAATATGGCATTTGTTGGCAATGACACTACCAGCCGCACTACCAGTAGTGTCGTTTCCAATCAACGACACTACCAAGCCTATTTTGAATTAAATTGTACAGTCAACACAGCAAAGTTCAGAAATATAATTCTTTATTTATTACTACTAAGTAAAGCATGAAATAAAAATAACAGCAAACTTCAGAAATGAAACTCTTAGTGTTTATTTATTAGGTACTTGCTGTGCCCGCGACCTCGTTTCCGTGCATATCGGAAAACAATTACTTAACTTTTTGAGACATTTTGATCTGCATTCACAGATTTTGATAACGATGTAGGTAAGTACATTTAGCAGGAAAATAGGTAGTTTTCACAAAAAAAAATTTTGATGCCAATAGATCCTGTTTCTAGATCTATATATATATCCTAGTTTTCAAGATGGAAAGCCCAAAAAATAAATAAAAAATAATTGGAAAGTCAGACGGACAACGAAATGATCCTATATAGGTTCTGGTTTTTCCTTTTGAAAATATCGAAATCTATACTCAAGTGAAAATAAAAACTAAAAACGTAAACTGAACTTAATACCCGAATTATAAAGCCTCCAGGCATAAAGGGCGTGCCCGCTTGTATATCTATACTTATAATAAAACAGTAAAATCCGATGTCTGTCTGTTTGTTTGTGTCCCAGCAGTGGGAACATTAATAGGCTGATTATGATGATTATGATTAAATTGCAAGGCAGGAAGATATTGTTATCAATGCTTATATACTTACCATCTTGAAAACTAGGTTAGAGTCTCATTTCCTACGAAATGTATGGGAAAAGTTTATTGCGATTTCTGATCTTTCTAGTACTCAAACCTCAGTTGGTCTGAAATAGACTTTTTCTAAAATAGAATCCTTATAAGAAACAGGATCTATTGGCATCAAAATTTTTTTTTTGTGAAAGCTACCTATTTTCCTGCTAAATGTACTTACCTACATCGTTATCAAAATCTGTGAATGCAGATCAAAATGTCTCAAAAAGTTAAGTAATTGTTTTCCGATATGCACGGAAACGAGGTCGCGGGCACAGCAAGTACCTAATAAATAAACACTAAGAGTTTCATTTCTGAAGTTTGCTGTTATTTTTATTTCATGCTTTACTTAGTAGTAATAAATAAAGAATTATATTTCTGAACTTTGCTGTGTTGACTGTACAATTTAATTCAAAGTAGGCTTGGTAGTGTCGTTGATTGGAAACGACACTACTGGTAGTGCGGCTGGTAGTGTCATTGCCAACAAATGTAATATGGTATGTCTACTGTTGTAGGCAGGTATGTATAGAAACTTAGTATTTTTTTAAATATTTGTCGCGAATGGGATATGGTTTTCATATAGAACGTTGTTCATTATGACTGCTAGAGTCACCCCGTTTAAGACTGCATGTAACTAAGTGGCCACCCTGTATTTTATTGTTAATGGCACCTATGAAATAGAACGCGTTCAGCACATCTAAACCACGTTCAAGACCTGTCAGTGTCAATATACCACAACAATTTTGACACTGACAGCTCTTGAACGCGGTTTAGATTGCTGAACGCGTTCATCGCCTTAAATAGTCATTGTTATTAGCCAATAGCCACGAACTATTTCCCTGATTGTATTTTTGTACTATAGAATAATAAAATGAATTGTTTAGCTGTATGTTGTGTAGGTAATATCGTGACATATCTGGAATTGCACTAGTCGATATGTTAGTAGTCCGGTGTGTACAGTACCTTATGTTGAATTATGAGATGTAATAAAGTTTTACATTTTTACGCTGTTCTTTTATTTTGATTTCTATTCATAGAAAAGAAGAGATTATTATTCATTGTTAATGTTAATGTTAAAGTTAATCAACGTTTAAAAATACAACATATAATTCTGTACGACATTCCGTTAGTCCACGTTCGCATGAACGTCAAAATATCGCGGTGGGATTTTATCGCGCACTGAATTTTCAACTCTCGCTGTTGAGCCGAGCGTTGAGAATCTAAAAGAGTGCAACTCAGCGCGTCGAAAAAAAAACGCCCGTGCGAACCTGGGTAGGGAGAACAATTATGAAATAATAAACAAAAGGAATATTCTAACATGGATAAACATAAAACTAAACTATGTAGGTACAGTACGACACAACTTAGATGTAGCATAGATTTGAAAATGTTCATTCATTCATTTCAATTTTACGAATGTATTTGGCTATGAGACTTTACAAATTATTGCGTTTTCGAAAGATCATTTTCACCTGAAGCAGTAATAAAGATTGGTGATTTTGAAGGCGCACTCAGTTCGGATGGAGATCGGTTTTACGAATTTTGGCGATGCTACATCTAAGTTGTGTCGTACTGTACGAGAACTATTTTAAGTACTTAATAGAATCTAGGCGACCGAGCTCTGCTCGGGTGAAAATAGAGAAAACGATTTTTCCCAGATATGAGACCTAGCTAGATTGATTTTTCGCCCCCTTAAACCGCTACCCCCTATATTGCAACTTTCATCGAAATCGTAAGAGCCGTTTTGAGAACGTGATTACTAATATTGCTTATTTAATAATCTAGGATAAGGAATATTATATACCTACACCGTTATTTTTTGTTTATACTAAACCTCTTAAGGGGTCATTGTAGGTACTCATCATTATGAACAACTTTCACTATGAAACCAAAGCTGAAATCGCTCAGCTGTTCCCTACATTATTATGTTTGCATATCTCGTCAAAATGTAGGGAACAGCTTTTATTTTTTCGCAATTTCAGCTTTGACCCATAGTGAAATTTGTTCATAATGATGAGTACAATGACCCCTTAAGAGGTTTAGTATAAACAAAAAATAACGTTGTATACATAGATTTATTAAAAACCGTGTGTGTCGTACCACGCATAATGAAGGTAGTTGGAATGAATTTATACCAAGAACAAACTTAAAATTGTAGTTAAAAAACATGTTCTCCTATACATTTAAACTGCAAATGTAAGTTGGTCGACTATTAGGGCCTGCGCACTGGTGGATGGTAGGGGAGAGTATCGAGGGGGATCCCTCTATCCGCCGTGCACGCTGACAAGAAAATTCCCGCGAGCGTCCGCCAGCTTACCGGAGCATCCGCCGGTATGCCGTGGCATGTGGTTTTATTTATTGCATATGTACTCGTATGTGAAGAACCACACGGATTTGAGTGGACCTATCCAGTCAGTGCAAGCTTTTGTAAGTACCTAATCGTGGAGCTTAACTTAGAACTTCGACTCTACGAACAATACCAAAGAAAATATATTTTCAATTAAAATAAGTTTTATGGTTTCTCTTATGGTTTTCCTTTCATTTAATTTATCATATTTGTTAGAGAGATTTGATCCTTATGATTGACTCTAGATTAACTCTATCGATTGATCCCATAAAAAATCAACGGTTGATGTGACAGCTAAGTAACGCCATCTAACGAAAATGTCAGGAATTTATGTGGTTTGCTGACTGTAAAAGAACGAAAGCTGCTCCATTAAATATAAAACAGAGTGCGCTGTCAACAAAAACATTAACGTCGTGCATTTCTACTCTCCCTCCGTCTTACGAATTTTCGATCAGGTCACGTGTCCTGACGTGAGCTTAACATTTTTTACCCATCCCAAAAAAAGTGCACAACGCCACTTAAAGAAGTTTTCACTTCAAAAATACAGGGTGTAGTTTTTTCGGATTTCATCCGGTTCGATTTCTGAGTGTGGGAAGAGAATCTTTAAATGCAAACTGTTTTCAACCGACTTCCAAAAGGAGGAGGTTCTCAATTCGTCTGTTTGTTTTTTTTTTTGTATGTTTGTTACGCGATTTCTCCGTCAATTATGGACCGATTTTGAAAATTGTTTTTTTGTTTGAAAGGGTATGCTCCCGAGGTGGTCCCATATCAATTTTATTAACTTTACTTGGATAGTTTTTGAGTTAGCTTCAATAATACGTATTTTTTTCCTACTTAGTTTATATGGATGATATAATGATAACTTCCAATCACTGTTATTTACATAGCAGGTTAGTGGTATTCGAATTTGTATGGGGTAGGTACCACCACTAAAAAGTGCAAAATAAAAACTTTTTACAAAAAAAGAACAACCGACTGCCAAAAAAGACACTACAAAGTCAAAAATAACTTTAATTTCGGAAGTCGGTGGCAAAAAACGAAAGTTCAAAACCAAACACACCGACTTCCGAAATTAAAGTTATTTTTGACTTTGTAGTGTCTTTTTTGGAAGTCGGTTGTTCTTTTTTTGTAAAAAGTTTTTATAAATAAAGAAATGTTTCCTTTGAGTAAAATTTGCTATCTTCCGTATTTAGAGTAGGTACTTTCCCTCCAGGTGAGGTTCAAAAAATCCACCTTGTATGTAATATAACTACTGTAGTGATTTTTTTCATAGTTCGATGTGATTATGTTTATTCGGATATTGTGCATTTAGCCACGCTAACATCTCCGCTGATTTGTACTTCTTTTCGCTACGGGTTGAACTGACCTACTCTTCTAAATCAGTTTTTTTACGAAGACGAGAGTGACATGAAACCTCTAAGACCAAACTGAAAAAAGAAGGTATTCAGTCGGTAGGTAGGTAGGTACAGACGCCAGCACATCATGTTACTACAATCTGTCAAATTTCTTTAATAGATTTTCAACTTTATCGCTAAAGAATAAGGTTCAATGTTGATTGAGAAAGGGGTTTGAAGATTTTGGCCCTAAAATCAGCCACCATTTTGATTTTTTTTCAAAATCGAGGTGCTCAATAAATGTCATATATTTGGATAGGGGGCACTCATACAAACATAAAACTTCATATAACATAACATCATAAAGCGTCACGTTTCTGAGATATTCAAAGATAAAAATAACAATTATTATAACGAATTTATTTATTTATGTTGTAGACTTCATGTTGATTAAGTTATTTACACATTAATAAATTGTATACACCTAGTGGATAAAACATAAGATTTTTTAATCATATTCGGTATAAATAATATCATCCAAGAAGGCAGCGAGAGGCTGAATAGAATTTTCTTGGGTGTCGCGCCCATGCCATGCACCTTATCTAAAACAAAGTCGGGTTTGTTCGAACACTTATAACTCAAGAACGGCTGAACCAATTTTCATGGTTTTGGATTTGTTGGATTTGTCTCTGCCCCGAATAGCAGAATAACTATTAAACATTGGAAAATATCACGAAAAAAAAAGATATGAAGAAAAATCATGTTTTTATAAATTTTGCACTTATGATATCCTGGTATAAATGCCATTTAACCTAACAAAAAGTACTAGGCTTGCATGAATGCACGTCAGTATTTAAATTTTTGAAAAATCCACTGGAAAAGTAGATATTTATCAAGACCGTTCTGAGCAGTAACCTAACAAAAAGTACTAGGCTTGCATGAATTCACGACAGTTTCTTTTTATAGAAATTCCACTGAAAAAGTAGATTTATCACGACCGTTCTGAGCAGTAGCCTAACAAAACGGTCTGCATGAATTCACGATATGTAGGGTAAGCAGGTTGGGTAAGCAGGTTGGGTAGGCAGGTAGGATAGGCAGGTAGGGTAGGCAGGTAGGGTAGGCAGGTAGGGTAGGTAGGTAGGGTAGGCAGGTAGGGTAGGCAGGTAGGCAGGGTAGAGTAGGTAGGTAGAGTAGGGTAGGGTAGGTAGGTAGGGCAGGGTAAGGTAGGTAGCTAGGGCAGAGTAGGGTAGACTAGGTAGGTATGGCAAGGTAGGTAGATAGGTAGGTAGGTGTGCCGTAGATAAGTAAGACATAAATACCATAACACACACGGCCTCATTCGGCGGAGGGTATACATATATTTTTGTCTCTTTCGCTCTTAACTAGAATATTACCTATACATGATGCAATTATGTTTTCATAGTTCAATATACTTACCTAAAGGGAAAAAACAAAAAAATATTTATTTCAGGGTTCAGTTTTCGACTTATATTTCGGTGAATAACTCCGAAACCTGACGCTTTAGCATATTGTGTCATATGACAATTATTGTTTGTATAAGTGTCTTCTATCTAAATATATAACTTTCGATTTTCACCGCGATTCTGAAAAAAAATCAAAATGGCGGCATCATGTTAGGGCCACCCTCCATACAAAAATCTTCTAACCCCTTTGACAGATTCGAGTAGGTTGATGTGCTGGCGTCTGTACCTACTTCTTATACTTACCTTCTTACTACCTGCTGCCCGCGGCTTCGCCAGCGTGGACCCTAATTCTATTTCTAAAATAAAAGAAGCCCAAGTTACTATTTATAAGATCAGCTATCTGCCAGTGAAAGTTTCGTCAAAATCGGTCCAGCTGTTTCGGAGATTAGCCGCAGACAGACAGACAACAAAATAAAATTGTTTTTTTTTTTTATAAGTACCTATACTTACCGTTATAAGTTCTTATATTAGGTAATATGCATTTAGTAAAAGCTGTTATTTTGACATTACAAACAGACACTTCAATTTTATAATATAAAAAAAGAATATGTATAAATAATAATAATTTGTAATGTAAGTAAGTAATTTAGTATTTTTTATTATGTCATCAAAACTTTATGCTTAGGTATGTTATGTATATGAGGCCCACTCATGAATGTCGCCAGAATTACTGCTGGCTTCTACAGAAATAGACGCTATTTTTGAAGTCAAAACTTCTTTAGGCGCGTTGATTTCTTTTTGGGTGAACAAAAATCATAGAACTCGCGTCATCGTCACCGAAGGCGCGTTGAACTCTTTTTTGTTGGCAGCGCACTCTGTTTTAATTTTTTTGATTTTTTTTAATGGAACTACTGCTTTCGTTCTTTTACTGACAGCAAGCCACATAAATTCCTGACATTTTCGTTAGATGGCGTTACTTAGTTTTCACTTCTATCGGCAGTCCCCAAAGACTGCCCCGCATGTTTTGTTTTCCATATTTTCCACTCATGTACCTATCTATACGGGCAATATTATTATCTAATATTATAAATATGAAAGCGTTGTCACGCTTTCACACTAAAACGGCTGAACGGATTTGGATGAAATTTGGCGTATGGGTAGACCTTGACCTGGAAAAGGACATAGGCTACCTTTTATCCCGATATTCTCAAAGGATCGAGACTTATGCGGGTGAGACCGCGGGGCGCAGCTAGTGGCTTATAAAGACATGAAGTTTTATTACTAAGTAAGCTTTTACTGGATATCGTAAAGCGAGTTTCAGTAAAAAACCAGCACTGAAGGATCACAGTAATTTCTTAGTTATGAATATGTTTATTAGAGAAAATTGAATCTTGACCTCATACATATATAGGGTACGTACCTACTACTACCTAACCTTTAATCATTGAAGGACGTGCCATGGTGAACACACAGAAATTTTGTTCTAAAACAGTCACGAGGACACGGAATGGCTTTATTTCATAGATGCCTGAGGGAACCTAAAAAACGTTTCTTTTTTAGGCGGGCGCTATTGGGTTCTGGTCACTTCTGGTATAGTCTACGGCATCCTAGGTAAGTATTTTTAGTGAAAATTTCTGACGGGTTCACCTAATCGCATATGGGCGCATATCGCCCTCACGGAGGGCAAATTTTACTTTTTTTCTTAGCGAATACCGTTAACATAAAATCTGATGTCATGTATGTTTTAACAATATTCATTAGTACTTTTAAGGGTTGATTTTAAAATCAACACATTATAATTTTTTTTTTCACTGTTACATATATGTATTCACAAAAAATTTAAAAGTAGGATACTACGTATAACGACAAGACCCTGAAACCACTATTTTGATTTCGTTTTACAGTGTTTTATGACACGGTTTTAAACTTAATGCCGTTGACCGTCTGCGATGGTTAACTTTAGCGCAAACGTAATGCCGGTAACCCTCCCGGAGGGTTCACTTCCAATATGTATAGCGGCATGGCGTATGAGTTCTATGAAAAGTGGGTGGAGTCGAAATATTTACGTGTTTGTTACAGACCTACCTACTTATCCAGCCAAATCGGAACGCCTCGCACATTCACAGATAACTGAATATTTTAATATCTATGGTATGAAAATTTCAAACATCTGGCGACACGCGCCTGCTCTCTAATAGCCATCAAAGTCATAAAACACAAAATAAAAACATTTTCATTGTTTTATTATGATTATGACCACTCGTTTGTGGACGTTTCAAATATTTTTAACACAGGGGCGAGTTATCGGATTAAAAAAGTGACTGAGTGATTCCTTCGTTACCAACGTAGAAGGTACAGACTAGACGCCCACATCAAGTCACTATAATCTGTCAAATTTCTTTAATAGATTTTCAATCCATAATCGCTAAAGAATAAGGTTCAATGTTGATTGGGAAAATTTGGCAGATTGGAGTAGGTTGATGTACTAGTACCTTTGTTAGATGCAGAGATGCTTCGCTTATTACCTAGACAGGTGTTAATTTTGTTGGCAAAGTTTTCCTAATAGATTAAGTATCTGTAAAATTTTGGTGGAAACACCAAGTGCCAGCTTTCACTTAGGTATCTCACTACAGGGTAAAAAAAATACTGGCCAACTACATAGTTAGAAGCGGGGCTCACTGCTCCATTGCTCAGGGTGCGGGTGCGCTGGACGTATGTACATTCAAGTGAATAAATGATTTAGAACAATTTTTTATTGAAGGTACAGGAGGCTCGACAAGCCTGTCACACAATTCCCAACCACTGTACCTAACTTCTGAAAGTCAGAAGAAACAATGAAAACCACCAAAAAAGCGTCTAGGGAATGAAGCTCGGGGATTACCGTAAAAACGAGCAACTGTCTTGGACCTCCAGCGAAATGAATAGCAGCAGTAGTGGTAGCCTAGTGGTGTAACAAGGACTGCCAAGTCGAGGACCGAGTACCGAGGACTGTCGAGTCTCGAGTTTTCACCTAAGGCACGCACCTCTGACTTTTCGGATTCATGTGCATATTGTATAAGTATCACTTGCTTCAAAAACGGGCGGCTTTAAAACTCTGACACCAGTCACCACGTTAGTAACTAACCGCAGAAAAATAAGCTTAGGAACGAAATTAAACGGAAAGGAATAGCGGAGGAGTTTAAAATCCACGATTTATATGTCTTATTTCCATAAACATTCTAAGAGGCTACTTTACTGCAAGACCACCGACTTCCTTCTAAAAAATTTCTAATGTTTGCTCTGGAGGAGCTCGTGGCTAAGTAATAACAAACCGCACGGGTCGATCCATCAGGTTAAGCTACGCTTGCCGGGGTTGGTCAGTGGATGGGTGACCATCTTTACATACCGAGACTCCTCCGTGCCTCGGAAAGCACGTTAAGCCGTTGGTCCCGGCTGTCATTTGTGGATCTTTGACAGTCGTTACGAGTCGTCAGAAGCCCGAAAGTCTGACACCAGTCTTACCAAGGGGTATCGTATTACCCAGTTACTGGGTTGTGGAGGTCAGATAGGCAGTCGCTCCATGTAAAATACTGGTATTCAGCTGCATCCGGTTAGACTGGAAGCCGACCCCAAGATAGTTGGGAAAAAGGCTAGGAAGATTGATTTTTGCTCTGGAAGTCACCAAGTTGGTACTCAAAGCGAGATTTGAGCGCCCAAATACGTAGACTTATGTACATAGTTCTGTTTGCGCAGTTCAGAAATCCATTATCCAACGTATGAGTACCTACCTACACAATACAAACTCCAGACGCCCTTGAAATCTACAATTTGTATACAAACAACCACGTGTCGTGGTTCAGATCGGCATCGAACCGGTTCATTTGGCAGCTGACAGCCCTAATTGGATCATTGGGGTGGTATAAGACAGCGGGGGGATGGCCGCCGCGCAGGAGTGGCGTCCCGTCAGCCACGGCGTTCGTTTGATCTCGTAAGTAGTATTTTTTTTTTCTGAATGCCGGTTAGGCAATGCTAACGAAGTGTCTTCCATTCCCGATTTACCCCCTTTAGGGGATACATTTTCAAAAATCCTTCCAAAGTGATCATCTCGTGCTTTTAGACAGTGAATGAAAGAGTAGACGATTAAAGTTAAGCATCGAGCAATAGGTGTCCTGAAAAAAGTGAAATTCCTGGAAATATTTTCTGTTTTTAAATATTTTCATAAGCATTCATGAAAAATAGTGGAAGATTAGTATACAAAAGCATACTTAAAAAATAAACGTTATAATCGACTTCCAAATAGCGGTGCTGTGTTCCGGTTTGTATTTTTGCCCGCGATTTTCTCAAAACCTCCAACAATTTTGATGATATTGTAACTTATCGATGAATACCTACGAATCTGTAGGTACATATAATAAGGTATACTTTTTGAACTTGTTTTATCGCGACGTCTTCGTGCATTTCTAATTTCGACACCTATAATGTAGTCATATGCATGACATCAAACATTTCACTATTTTAGCTAAACTTTTTATTCAAAATGTGCGTAATGGAAGGCTTGTGTGTACTTACACGCATTTCAAAGGCTTTGTCTAGATCTGATTCTAAGTGGGTGAAGGTGAAATGTATTAGCGCGGACCTAGGCCACCTAGGCTCGGAGCGGATTGGCGCAGCTGAGGCTTTTGGACAACGCGTAGTGGGTTCGATCCCCGCACGCAACAAGTTTAGGCAAGATGGCCTAAATATTCTTCTTCTTCTTTGTCGGTGCACTCTTGATAGAGCGATCGTGGTCATTACGTTGCAGTGCGATTTCGGACAGCCGTGATTTGCCTCATGATGCGACGTTATCCTTCTCTGTCGACTGTAACATGTGTCATAATCAGCATATTAATGTTCCCACTGCTGGGACACAGGCCTCCTCTCTGTGAGAGGGAGTGGGCCGTAATCTACCACGCGGGCCCAGTGCGGATTGGTAGATTTCAAAATGTCTTCGAATTTTTGGTTCTAAGACATGCTGGTTTCCTCACGATGTTTTCCTTCACCGTTTTGAGAGAATGTGTGCATTCGTGTAATGGGCCACCCACTGCGGATTTAATCTGGTCGGTAAATCGCATGGGCGACCTGCCGCGTGATCTTGCTCCTTCGAACTTTCCATGCACTACAAGACGTTCTTTCGAATCTTTTCGCCCTCGTGACACATGCCTAAAGAATTAGAGTATTGGAGCCTGTAGGTACTGTGTAGCTGATGGACGCTGCTTGATGCCGAGTTCTTCGAAATATTATCTGTTGGTACCTATATTGTTCTGGGGCTAAGTTATTTGGTTCATGTGAGAGATCTGTGTCTGTAAAGTGTAAACGCACATACGAATCACGGTAAAAGAGCATAAATTGCAGGTACAACAACATGTTAAAATAACCCTGTCCGATTCGTGAGGGTGTTGTACTGAGAGTATATTCATGTGGACATTTTCAGAAAAAATTGTTTTCAAAAACATTTTTTTTCAATGGGGAGTTTATTGGGTATTACATGGGGCGCGGGCGGCCGTCGTTTAGTGGGTGTTTACAGCTTACAAGTCATAAATTATGAATCCTATTGAAAATTTGCTAGTTTTTATAGTATTTGGGGTAATTTGGTGCTACAAATGTGAATTTTAAATGGCAATAACTTTTTTATTTTCAATAATAATAAGATTTTTATTACTTTTTTTAGTAATGTTATTGCAGTACCTAAGCTATGTGCCTATTTCAGGATTTTTTTACATATTGTCTAACTAAGTCCTACTTACCTCCTTCTTTATCTACCGACCTTCCATTCCCTTCATCATAATTGGTTTGATATAATTATCTCTACAATAGCTTCCCATGAAATGATTATCTACCATAGCCTTTTCCCAACTGTGCTGGGTGGAGTTGACTTCTAAATGAATAGGTCCCAGTATTTTAAATGGACCAGCTGTCTCTATGACCGTCATAAGATTCAGGTCGCAAAATAAATTACTTATTATAAAGGATGGTATTCTATTAAAAAACTCATTTTCATATATTATAAACTCGTGTTGGAAAGACAGTTTAAAAAAAGTTTCAGCGCACTGTTGCGATCAAAAAGTGCCGTATTTTGTTCATATTCATTCACATTTGTTAATTAACATTTTTATAGCGCGTTATTATTATGGAACGTTCCGTCAAAGGAACCTCAAAACGTTGGGTTTCTTTTGTTTTCGATTGGGTTTCAGATTACAGAATTTAATTTAAAATTATATGTCAAGTTATAAGTCAGTGGTAAAACAAAAATCACTTAATAAATGGTGACGAACTGGCATGCAGGTGCATCCACCTCTCCAACAGCACCGAGTCCCACCGTTCAGACAATACGCTTAGGATACTGTTAGTGCTGCGTCGTAAGCGACTTAGTAGCGAGGCGCTCCGCTTTCTAATAATAGCATAAAAGTCATCAGTTTGCGCCTGCGCGAACATCGTAGAAGCGCTGCAAAACCAGCTGTTGTACTGTACGCGCAGGGCACTGTATGCTCGCTGCACATAGTTGGCCCATAGGCTGCACGTATAAAAAGACTGACAATAGGCTTTAAATAAAGTCACCTTTACCTGTTCAGTACAGCGTGCAAACCTACGTGCCAACATGTTACAGCGAACCGACAGCGCCCTACGTTCCCGCTCGATGTCCTCATTGTCGGACAAGTTATCTGTGACCCAATGGCCCAAGTACTTAAAATGGGTAACCCTATTCAGAGTAGCACCGCAAAGAGTAATCGGAGGTATAAAAGAGTAGATTAGGTTGTGCTTTGCCGTGCGTGCTCATAAAGCTACAAAGTCCAACAACAAGTTTTAAGTTTAAATAACAAAATCAACTGCTGATATGGAGTATAAGTTATACTCCATAACATCAGTTGATTTTGTTATCTGTATAACTATAGCTACCTGTACTAATATATAGGAGACGAGCAAAAAGAAGAGCTCGTGGCTAAGTAATAACAGCCGCACGGGTCGATGAAGGTTAAGCTACGCTTGCCGGGGTTGGTCAGTGGATGGGTGACCATCTTTGAATATCGAGACTCCTCCGTGCCTCGTAAATTAACACACATAAAATAACAATTGATGGCAATGGGTTTCATTTTGACAGTTCAGCAACGTTAATAACGCAATGAACGTGTTCATTGCGTTATTAACGTTGTTAAGCAGACGATTTTTTCAAACCTATGCTAGCAATGGATTAGCAATATCCTTCAAAACTATAGGATTTTGATTGAAAGTGTGTTACGCAAGACTGCTGATTAGCCTTTCCGAAGTTTCAAGCCTTATTTAATAAAATAGAAGGAAAAGAAAATAAATTAAACAGAAGACTTTATCCCCTAGTAAATATTTTTATTTCGGTAGGAATGCTTTATGCAGATGACAGCTAATAATTACAAACGAAATAAGCTGAAATGTTTGTGCCGCTGGCAACTGAACGCTTTCGGTCTATTAAATATTAAGGTTCTAAATCTACTTTAGACATGGTTTAAACCAGGGATCACCAATTAGAACTACCTATCTGTCTGAAGACAAAGCGCGGGCTAAATTAAATTACTCAATAATTATAGATTATATTTTAGTTCAAAATTATACTGTTTGACTAGTTAGTTTTAAATCGAGCCAGTTTTAGTAATAAGAACCATCTGCATTCGAAGAACAGTTTTTTAAATAAATCGAACAGCTTAGTCCGGTACGTTGTGTAAATAAAATTTTAACAAAATTTTATTCTGTTACATTTTTGCCTGAATAGTTATTGCAAAAAAACTTCTAATAATATCTTGCGCTAGTACAATATGTTTAATTTTGTTGGGTAGCATATTAAAATATGTAATTTGTTAATTTAATGCAAAAAAACCTATGTTAATAATTTCTCTGATTGTGCTGCAAGTCTGCTGGGGTTCGAACCCACGACCTACAACTCGTAAGTCGGGGCCGTTACCACTGGACACACATTACATTAATTTCATCACCACTGCTCTCAAAACGGTGAAGGAAAACATCGTGAGGAAACTGGCATGTCCTAGAACCAAAAATTCGAAGACATGTGACATCTACCAACCCGCACTGGGGCCGCGTGGTAGATTACAGCCCACTCCCTCTCACGTAGAGGAGGCCTGTGTCCCAGTAGTGGGAACATTAATAGGCTGATGATGATGTGCTGCAAGTATAATAAAAAAATCGTAATTTTGTTTTTATTTCCGTGGTCGAAAATTTTTAATTTTAATAAGAAATATAAATAAAATCTGTCAAGTGCGACTCGGACTCGCACACGAAGGGTTCCATACCATGTCGTACAAGATTTAACACTATGAATTTTTGTAATATTTTCGTAAAGGTAACAACAGAGGCGCTATAAAAAAAACAAAGATTTGTAACGAAATTGTCTAATTTTAATGAAAAAATGTTGTTGTGTTAAAATATAGGTGTAGGAGTATATTTCATTTATTTTAAGAGAAAAATATTAAGTTAACTTTATCCAGTAACATGCAATAACTAAAGTCAAAGTTATTTATTTGCTACTAACATAGTATTAGTAGGTATAAATAGGTATATATGGTAGGTAAGCAGGTAGATTTGTAGGGTAGGTAGGGTAGGGTAGGTAGGTAGGGTAGGTAATTAGGTAGAAATAGGTAATTAGGAAAGGTAGGTGCGCCGTAGATAAGTACTTAGTGCTAACCGTGCGAAGCCGGGCCGGGTAAAGCTAGTTACTTATAAATTAAAGGATTTCTCTTGCTAAATCAGACTATATTGTACAAAATAGAATGTAAGTAGTACGCCAAATTTTAATTATAACTGTGCGTTTGCACTGGCGAAACATTCACAACAAAACATGTTGGAATCTCCATTTTCTGTCAATGTTTCATACAATGTTTGACAGGACAATACAGGTATTTATTTATGTTATTTTTGATAGTCATACAGAAATCTATAATTTCGTACTTATTATTTTTACACATCCCATCGGACTATGAGAGTGAGGGAAGAGAGAGTGCACTCGTGTCTGCGCACACACTTGTGCACTATAATATCTCCCGCGCCGAAGGCCAGTCTCCGTTGAGATTGGCCGCCGTGTCCGAATATTTTTACACCAATAATTTTTCTCAATATGAAATTGTATCCACAACGGTTTAAGGTAACTGAATAGTACACTGTATGTGCCAGCATTCATTTCAATGTTACTGAATATATTGTCTATTGGAGTGTAGTTTTAACATGAGGTACACACATCAACACCGTCTAGGGATACTTTGAAAAAAGTCGATAAAGTTCTTAAACTCAAAAAATACTGGCCGGTTTTAAAATCTTGTGAAGAAAGTTTATTTTGTAGACCTTTTTGGATGATCGAAATAGTATATGCTGCCATGATAGTAGGTACTTACTAATTCCATGTCATTACTCCGACTATTAAATAGTTATCTGTGGAATTTATATCGCATAATATTAGCATGAAATACAAAATTATTACTTTAAGTTGCAGAAAATCGCCCATATTATATAAAATACGTTATGAATCGGCGTTTTTAGTATTTGTTGATTATAAACAGTATAATATGTTACATGAAACACACAAGTTTCAAATTCCTAATTTGTTTAGTTGTTGAGATACAGCTCGTACAAAAATGGTCTAAAACAGACAACTTCTACGGCCCCCTAATTCATCATTTTTGAAGATAAAAACAAATAAAAATTATATTTATTCTCTACTGAATGAGCTCTAGAAAATGACACCCCACATGTCAGGGTCAGATTATTTCTTTTTCAAAATTTAATTTTATTGTATGGCGACCCCCCTTTAATTTTTAATTTTATTATTTGTTGCTCTTGCGGCAATAGAAATGCTCAATCTGTGAAATTTTCAACTGCCTACCTATTACGGTTCATGAGATAGAGCTCGCTGACAGACAGACGGACAGCGGAGGCTTATGAATAGGGTTCCGTTTGTCACCCTTCGGGTACGGAACCCTAAAAAACAACTTAAAAACTATTTCGCCTCAATTTTTATTCACAAAATCTCGTTTTTTTTTGTCTTGATGTGGTGCTGGAAAATGTTATTTTCCTATAACCTATTTGAAGAGCAAAAAATCATAAACACGATAAAAAAAAGAAAATCGATGTTAGGATTTAGTGCAGGGTTCAAACCTAGTTTCCTTGGGCTATAAGTGTAAAAGTTAGATCTTGTTTTGGAATAAGACTTCTTAACTTATTCCAAAAACGAGGAGGATCTATGTTCGTCAGTATATTTCCCACTTAACACCTATTTTACGATGTCCGAATAGCCACCACCACTACTAACCTACTTACCGAATAAATTCAGCCAATTCAAAAACTTAATCGTAGGTGGTGAAAAGGCCTATGTGGATGATGTTATCATAACTTTCTGTCACTGTTATTTACATAGCAGGTAGTAGTATTCGAATTTGTGTGGGGTAGGTACTAAACTAAAAAAAATAAAATAAAAAAAACAACCGTTTTCCATAACAAACACGGTTTCATTACTGTACAGCGTAAACCGCGCAGTAGAAAAACTTGTCTGTCAACAAAGCTACCATAGTGATCCATACAACACGACCGTGCCCACACACGTCACGCTTATTCAGCTCCATTCGCGCTTCACTGAACGATTTTGGTCACACTTATACAGTTCTGTTTCTATCAGCCGCGTACAGCGCTGAACGCGGCAGAACAGCGCTGACCTCTATCTATAGCACTCGCATGATAATAACACATTTTGTCCTCATTTTATACTTGTTTACCGCGAAAGCTGAATAGACGCGGAAAGCTGAACGGATGCGTACCTACGCGTCTCCATACAAAATCGTTGTTTCCATGGGCATGAGCTGAACAGAGCTGAATAAGTGTGAGTAGTCCCTTAACCGTAGTTTTTCACACCAAGAAAAACGTGTGTACAAAAGGGCTTAACTTTCAATTTGAAAAAATATAGTAATATAGATATTTACATAGACTACCTAAGTTTTGGTAAGATACACACCTAATTAACGAGTAAGATAAATAATTAAGGTGTCGTAGTTAACAAGCGCGTAGCTCTAGGCGTGAAATCGTGTTACATCGAGTTAATTAGGACTTAGGAGCCGAGCTCCTCTCGTTTCAGTACCTAATAGTACTTCTTTCTTCGGTCTTCCCCACAGGGGTAAATAGGTAGAATCGTTGGAATCTATGGAATGGCACGTGCTACGATCCTTAAGGCGACGATAACCGAGTTTTAATGATTATATTTATGCTGAAGATCACGTCTAAACAAGTATTGTTAATGATTTGAAAAAAAAATATGTTACTTAAATTAGAGCATTTTCTTAATAACGAAATATTTTAGATTATGTTTATACTGCATAGTGAAATAAATTTTTAAAGTTATGTCTAACGCGGATAAACCACTGAGAATCATGTAAAATCTAAAAAACATGTTTTTCTGAAATCTTCACCATTTTAAAGATAATTCAATTATTAATCTTTTATTATACGTGTTTTATTAAAATACCTTTTGTTTTATGTATAATAAACAGGCTAGCCAGTCAAGGTTACTGGCTTAAAACTGAGTTTTAAGGTATGTCATTTTATACCCTAGGATGCCTTACTCCTTTTGGTTCGTCCAGCACGCGTTATAATTATCACCTCTTATCTCTACTCTTTAGAGACATTTATCTCTTCCTTTACAAAGTAACATTTCTTTTCTTTATTTTTAATTTCGCACCGAAGAAATCTTTCTACAATCTGTCATTTTGTCTTTGGTTTCTCCCGTTTCTATCCGTTTCTCCCGTTTCGGTGGTCAAATTCAAAATATTTTATTTCACTTATGAAACGTCAGAAGCTAGGTGCACGGTTCCCAAGGGCCGACTCTATTGAGAAGAAACTCGTTCAAAAAGAATTGGCTTTTACATTGTTTTCGAATTACAATGTAAATAGGTGTGGTAGGTCAGTGTAGGCCTGTCAATAAGTACTAGGTAGATACTTGACGAAATAGGAAAAGGTCAACATCATATCTTCAGAGCTTAAGCAGTCCACTGCAGGGTATAGGTAGGTATGCCTCTGCAATTGTGGCCTTTTTAATCTGATCCTCAGCGACTCATAATCCGTCACCCCGTGAAGATCGTCGACCTGGCCTAAGGGCGACCTACTCATTTGCTGCTGCTATATTTTAATACCCCGTTGGTCACGTGGTCGCAAGCGCGACTGCTGAGCTTGGGGTCCTGGGTTTGATTCCCGGGTCGGGCAAAGTTTGGAAGTTGGCGGTTTGATACCCCCGTGCCTCGAAAAGCACGTTAAGCCGTTGGTCCTACGCCTGAGGGCTTAGTGTGAGTTTCATTTTAAAATCTCGATCAAACGCATCGACCGCGTTTGGCGCTCCGATTGGCAGCCGGCCGGCCTTCACCGGTGAAGGGCAAATCGGAACGCCGAACGCGCTCGATGCATTTGATCGAGAAGGTTAAATGAAACTCGCACTAGGCCCTCTGATCTCTCTCCGGTCGTGTCGGATTGCCGTCTCATCGAACTATGAGAGTGAGGGAAGAGAGAGTGCACCTGTGTCTGCGCACACACTTCTTGTGCACTATAATATCTCCCGCGCCGAAGGCCAGTCTCCGTTGATTGGCTGCCGTGGCTGAAGTACGGTCTGGAGGGATTATATTTTAATATCCGCTTAGCTTCGTTATCAACACTTTCTTTCAAAGTAGGACACGAACATGCTCATCAATTGAATTACTAGACGCTGTAAGGTTATGTCAGGTCGTAAGTAGGTGATGGTCGTAATCGGCATGTCAAGCTGATTATGTTCAGTTTATGTGTATATGCTTGTGTGGCTTCGTGCGTTCGCGTGGCCTTTGACGGGTAGATACGGTATTGTTGGTGGACTTGTGGAGTTGGTCGGGACTGCTAAAAAGTTCAGTGCTGGATACTGATTTGAAGATGTTCGGACCCTGACCGACGCGCGACGCGGTGGCGAGGTGGTGGCTACTCAGCCCGTATCTATATATTCTATAGAGGGTATGTGGTGTAGTCTTGCTAGGGGATAAGGTAACCAGTACCCTAATTACGTAATACACGATCAATCAGAATCTGAATCGTTTTGAATCTATTGCTTCATTAGTTCGAAAAAAAATCTGCTCGACAACGTAAATAACGCAATGAATGTTGTTGAACTGTCAAAATGAAACAGATTAGTCAAATCAAATCAAATTATTTATTTGCTAGAATGCAGGTATACAAATAAGGTTGTGAAGAAATAAAATTGATCCTTAAATTCTGCCCAAGATTCGACATGCAAAATTTAAATGAATAAACGATGCTCTAATAAAATTATGAACATTAAACACAATAATCAGATAAAAATTAAGAGCGTTTACGCTGAAAGTTGGCAACGTCGCAAATAGCTGTCAAATATTTACCTGTTTTGATTAATTTGGCAATATTACTGTATGAAAATAAAAAATGTGTTTGGAAACTCAAAATTGTGTTGGTAATTAGATAGCTGATCTTAGGAACTTATAAGAAATTGATTTGATCTGGAATCTGTTTGCCTGCAGCATGCGAACTGAATAGAGCCAAACAAGTATTTTTTTAAAATCAAGGATTATAATAAATTAGCTGTGCCTCGCGGTTTCACCCATATAAATCTAAAACAAAAAAATCGCAATAACAAATATCCTAAGTTCTTTTCCCGGTCATGGTCTACCGTTGCGTTTACACAACAATCTAATTACACGTCTTAAATGAAATAAAAAAACAATAATTGAAGTATGTGGCAAAAATAAGTTTTTTTGATGATACTGCTGTAAAACAAACAAAAATATAATAAAATATTTTTAAATATACTATTTTTTTCTTCTTGGAATAATTTGTCAATAATCAACACTTATACATTATAAAGGAAGGACCTCATAAATTGAGTCAGCCTAACGACGCGCAATAATTCACGTAGGTTCCTAGTTTCGGTGCGGCCGAAGGTTCGGTAGATTTTCTGCCGAAACCGAAACTGATGCCGAAACTAGATTTTTTTGTCGAAACTGGCCAAAACCGAAACCGAAACCGAACCTTCGGTCGGACACAAATTTTTATGATGTTAGTTAAGATTGGATAACTACTGGATAGCTTAAAGTGTCTGTGAAAATTGAATGTTTACCAGTTTGTAGATAAGCAGTCTGTCTGAGGGGGCGGACGCCGCTCCAGAGCACCGTGGGGTAAATCAACAAGATGGCCGACAAGAAGGACCTGGAGTCCGTGAGTATTGTACTTTAGCATATTTATGATTAAACTTACACCTAAACCTAGCGCAATGCCTCTTTGAGTAAAAAATACCTTCTAGTTGCTAACATCCGGGGAAGGGTAATTAATATAATTATATAACTTTCTAAGCTAACGTTGTGGAGCGCATGCAATCACATTAAAAATAAAATCATTCGTCTTCTGTAGGATATGAAAGCATGCTGAAGTCTTTTAATTTTTATTTCGTCCTTGCCTTTCTGCACAAAAAAAGAAAAAAAAATGATCTGACATTAAATTGTGTACCGGGATTCTCGAAGCAATAAAAATAATTTCTTTTAGATTAATTTAATTCACTATCAAACCACCATTAAAAAATTTAGGGAAAATGTATATAGCCTATGTCACCCGGACCATTATTACGAATCCATTGATACCTCATTTATCAAAATCGGTTCAGCAGTTTAGGCGCTACGGTGGAACACACGTAAAAGCAAACATATATACATACATACATACATACATACATAGACTGCTAAAATCATAACCCTTCCTTTTGGCTTTGCCGTAGTCGGGTCTTTTTTGAACGTGATTTTTCAGTAGTCGGGTTTTAGTTTTTAAACTTACTATTTTGATTTAATTAGTTGAATAAAATGTACCTCAACCAACGACGGAATTATAGATAAAAATGTTTCAGGGGTTTTAAATTCAGTTTGCGATTTCTTGTTGGAGAATCTAATACTTACAAGCTTACAAGTAAGTACTCATTTCCTATTTAAATACAGGGTGACCCCGAGCTAGAATGTGGCCTCAAACTGAAGGACCTGCCTACCCTGCCCAAAGCCCTGACACTGGAGGAGAAGAAGTATCTCCTGGCCGTAGAGCGAGGGGATATGGGTAATGTGAGACGGTGAGTCGAACATATTAATTAATTAATTAAAATTGAAGAGAATATTGTATGTTCTTGTGAGTCTTGTGAACTATGTTCTGTAAAAATTATACAGGATATTATGGATTGTAATGTATTTTTTGTAGTGAAAACTTCTGTAGCGGCGTTGTGCACTTTTTTTGGGATGGGTATAAATTTTAAACTCGCGTTAGAACGTGCCGTAAGATCCGTTGCCTAGCAACCGTATTTTTCAGTTTTTTTTTTGGCGACAGTATTGTCTTGAATGTTACTTTCATACATAAAATAATAAACTTGCTAACATTCCTGCAAGTTACTCAAAAAAGTATCGATAGCAGGAATTTAAGTTTTTAGTGGTAAGACTGAAATTTTCAACTTCAAATTAAAAATACAAAAATGAGGTTTCATTTATTCTAGCTGACTTTAAAATCTATGCAGGTTCCTAAGCTACGCAAAAAATAAAAAAAAGTTAGTACTTAACCTTCTAATAATTCACTGTAATCGGCCTTCGAAGGTTAGGCTAAAAATCCTTTTAAGCTTTAAAATAGGTGATCTAAATAGTGACATAAAAAAAAAACTGGAAAAAACTCACTACAAAAAAGACATGAATTTTTGAGGGTCCACCGGCAAGAAAACTCAAAAAAAATTTAAAAAAAATTATTACTCGAAAACTACCTAAAATCGCGGAATATACATGGGGTATTTTCGAATACCCCTGGACATGAGGAATCCTTTTTTTTATGACGTGTATTTTTGGTCCACAGGGTGGATATAGATTATGATGCCTGTTATTCCTAACGCCAGTAGCACATCTCCACCGCGAAACCGTAGCAGCGACACCGCGGTAGTTCAATTCAACTGGCTCTCGTCATATTCCGCTACGCGAAATTCGAGTAGCGAAACTCAAGTAGCGGAACATGCCTCAAAGAGATGTCAGCAAAACTGACGGGGTCCGTTAGGGCCGATGCCTGCCGGGGTTGCGGGTAGTCCCAAGGGGAAACCGTGGCCCCTGGTATGGCAAGGGAAGGAACACGGGTGGGTTTTAGTCAGTAAAAGTCTGACACGCCCTTCGCTCCGCCCAGAGCGGGAGAAGTCATTGGATGATTTCCCACCCAAAAAAAAAAAAAAAAGTAGCGGAACATGACGCGAGTCAGTTGAATTGAACTACAGCGGTTTCGCTGCTACGGTTTCGCGGCGGAGGTGTGCTACTGGGGTAAAAGGTTAGGTACACCTATACATGTCGCAAATGGGTAAAAGCTATAGGGAGCGAGCTAATTACTATTACTTATCTAGGAACGACTGCATAGTTACCTACTTTGGTAGCAACTGAAAATCTCCAGTGGGTAGTCAGTCGAATTTATGGAAGCAGTGAAGGCTCCTAAATTTAATTTCGCTATTCTAAGTTTCAAATAAGCCTTTATTTTTATGGAGAGGAGAGATTTTAACTTTGGTACCTATTATTAAAAAAGTTAAGGTAAGTACTTAAACATTCTTAGAAATTCTACAACGGGTACGATATTGCGATACTTTAAATACAAAAGTAAGTCTACTTATTTGGTCTTAAGATCCTTAGGAAAAATAGCCTACGATTTCTTCTGAGCGTTTAATAAAGTCCAGAAAAAATAATGGATAGCCTATAAATTATTAAGGATCTCATTATTGGAAATCTTTTCAACTCAACAAGTAGCTAGCTCCTCAGCTGCGTTTTCACTCTGAGCGAACACGAGTTTGTTCGCGCGTTAAATAAAGACACTAGAGCGAGCGAACATGTTTGTTCAGTGATGATCGCTTGGACTTGGCGAACGAATGCGAGTCGGTCGCTCATTCTTTTAGTGAAAATGACGTCACGGCGAGCGAGCATTCTGTTTCTCGTTGTAGTTTTCTGTTTTGAGCGAACATAGGGAGAACAGCAAACATTTCCTCTGAACAAAATGTTCGCTCGGCAGGGTAGTGAAAACACGGCCTTATAGAATGTCTATTTCTGTGAACTTATAAATAAAAATGAAACTAAGGTTTTGTAGATATTAATGTAGGATATTTCTTGTTTGTTTTACAAAATTCACTTAACATCCAATTATTTTTAGAAGCCGAAGTAAACAGGGGAATGTCTTTGATAAAAATAAAACAGCTTATAATATGTTTTTGTGAAGAAAATGAAAGAAAAGACAAGAAAAAGAAAGACAGTAAAAATAAGTTTATTTGTCCAGAAACATGTGCATAAATAAAATCTGTCAAGTGCGAGTCGGACTCGCACATGAAGGGTTCCATACCATGTCGTACAAGATTTAACACTATGAATTTTTGTAATACTTTCGTAAAGGTAACAACAGAGGCGCTATAAAAAAAACAAAGATTTGTAAAGAAATTGTCTAATTTTAATGAAAAAATGTTGTTGTGTTAAAATATAGGTGTAGGAGTATATTTCATTTATTAGAGAAAAATATTAAGTTAACTTTATCCAGTAACATGCATTAACTAAAGTCAAAGTTATTTATTTGCTACTAACATACTCGTAGTATTGTAGGTAGGGTAGGTTAGGTACCTACCTACCCTGGTAAGTAGGGTAGGGTAGGTAGGTAGGTAGGGTAGGTAATTAGGTAGAAATAGGTAATTAGGAAAGGTAGGTGCGCCGTAGATAAGTACTTAGTGCTAACCGTGCAAAGCCGGGCCGGGTAAAGCTAGTTACTTATAAATAAAAGAATTTCTCTTGCTACATTAGACTATATTGTACAAAATAGAATGTCAGTAGTACGCCAAATTTTAATTATAACTGTGCGTTTGCACTGGCGAAACATTCACAACAAAACATGTTGGAATCTCTATTTTTTGTCAATTTTTCATACAATGTTTGACAGGAACTAGAGATTTCAACATGTTTTGTCGTGATGTTTCGCCAGTGCAAACGCACGGGTCAATACAGGTATTTATTTACGTTGTTTTTGATAGTCATACAGAAATCTATTATTTCTTACTTATTATTTTTATACATCCCATCGCACTATGAGAGTGAGGGAAGAGAGAGTGCACTCGTGTCTGCGCACACACTTGTACACTATAATATCTCCCGCGCCGAAGGCCAGTCTCCGTTGAGATTGGCCGCCGAGGCCGAATAATTTTACACCAATAATTTTTCTCAATATGAAATTGTATCCACAACGGTTTAAGGTAACTGAATAGTACACTGTATGTGCCAGCATTCATTTCAATGTTACTGAATATATTGTCTATTGGAGTGTAGTTTTAACATGAGGTACACACATCAACACCGTCTAGGGATACTTTGAAAAAAGTCGATAAAGTTCTTAAACTCAAAAAATACTGGCCGGTTTTAAAATCTTGTGAAGAAAGTTTATTTTGTAGACCTTTTTGGACGATCGAAATTTAAATGATCGAAATAGTATATGCTGCCATGATAGTAGGTACTTACTAATTCCATGTCATTACTCCGACTATTAAATAGTTATCTGTGGAATTTATATCGCATAATATTAGCATGAAATACAAAATTATTTTTTTAATTTGCAGAAAATCGCCCATATTATATAAAATACGTTATGTATCGGCGTTTTTGGTATTTGTTGATTATAAACAGTATATGTTACATGATACACACAAGTTTCAAATTCTTAATTTGTTTAGTTGTTGAGATAGAGCTCGTACAAAAATGGTCTAAAACAGACAACTTCTAAACAGACAACTTCTACGGCCCCCTAATTCATCATTTTTGAAGATAAAAACAAATAAAAATTAAATATATTTATTCTCTACTCGATGAGCTCTAGAAAATGATATCCCCACATGCCAGGGTCAGATTATTTTTTTTTCAAAATTTAATTTTATTGTATGGTGACCCCCCTTTAATTTTTAATTTTATTATTTGTTGCTCTTGCGGCAATAGAAATGCTTAATCTGTGAAATTTTCAACTGCCTACCTATTACGGTTCATGAGATAGAGCTCGCTGACAGACAGACGGACAGCGGAGGCTTATGAATAGGGTTCCGTTTGTCACCCTTCGGGTACGGAACCCTAAAAAAGATAATTCACTCGAGTAGAACAATAAAATAAAAAAACACAATAGATTTTAATATAATCACGAGTACAAAACAGAAATAGTCGCCAGCATGATGCTGTGCGCTGTGCTAACGCTAAGTATGCTTGTCTTTGATTCACAAAAGTGTAGACTGCCGATGGAAGTGAAAACTAAGTAACGCCATCTAACGAAAATGTCAGGAATTTATGTGGCTTGCTGTCAGTACAAGAACGAAAGCTGTAGCTCCATTTAAACAATTCCAAAAAAATAAAACAGAGTGCGCTGTCAAAAAATTCTACTCTTACGAATTATCGATCAGGTCACGTGACGCCTGACGCGAGTTAAACATTTTTACCCATCCCAAAAAGTGCTCAACGCGTCTAAAGAAGTTTTCACTTCAAAAAATGACCGTTGCGTATACAGTTGGTAAACTTAATTATTGTTTCTACACTAATCGGATTACATAGGTATTAACTATGTCGAACTGTATCCATGATCCTATGAACTATGAATACGGTAATTGGTAGCATTGAGCATTGAATAGGAAGGCTTCCATGTTCGCAATAGGCAATCGAATGTTAGAAAAATGGAATTGACATTTTTAACGTAGATTTTTAGCTACTTTTTTTTACGTTTACGTAAACGTTTCGACTTTCTATTATTATTTTTTACGAAACATTCCTTTTTACCTGACTATAATAATATGTTTTTCATCACACCTATTCGAAAAACGACAATTGCCTATATAGGATAGCGGGAGCAAAATTCAACTTTGCTCCCTAGGGAGTTTGGGGTTTCTCTCTTCTGATTGGTCCACTCCGTGCTTTTGATAGCGTACTGATTTGAGGTCGGAGGCGCTCGCGTGAAGGTTTAATGTAAAAAAAAAATCAAGTACGTAGCTTTTTATTTTTCTTATAGGTAGTGATGAAAAATAGTGTGTATCACTCGGGGACAAAATATTTTGTTCTCGGGCGGCGTATATTGAATTCCTCGCTAACCTCAGGATTCTACTATAGAATCCTTCGCTTAGCTCTGAATTCAAAATAACGCCCTGGAAGAACAAAATATTACTTTGTCCCCATGTAACACAAATAACTATTTCGACCAAATCGTTCAAGTCTCTAGAGTTTCGAGGCAGAGAGCACAATAAGATACGGTGATATTTTTATAGCCTGCTGACACAAAAAACATTATTTTATTCCTTCTAGAACGTAGTTGTAGGTATGCCTTTGTCTTGTATGTTTTTCAACGCATAAGATAATTAAGATACAATAGACGACGTATATTTAGTAACCTAATCCACTTAACTGTTCTTAAAGAGTCATAAAGAACCCTGTAAGAAATCGACACGTGTTTCACCTCTCAACGAGGCATCCTCAGGATGACGATTGACTTATTGCGAACCCGGACACGACGTGTTGTCACGTCAGGCGCCGAACGCAGAGTCGACTCTGCGTTCGCTGCTTGATGTGGCAATGTCATCCTGAGGATGCCTCATTGAGACGTGAAACGCGTGTCGATTTCTTACAGGGTTCTTAATGACTCTTTAAGAACAGTTAACCAGATTAGCTTACTAAATATACATCGTCTATTGTATTTTATAATGGATTTCCGCAAAGTCACGCCTGAGCCAATTAACTATTTTTAACGTATGTAAATCTTGTACTCTCAAAGTTATTTTTATAACTCCTAAAAATCTTTTTACCAAATTTTCCTTAGAATACTCCAAACAGCCCATCGCAAGAAGCACATAGAAATAAACTGCGTAGACTCCCTGGGTCGCGGAGCTTTAACCTTGGCCATCGATGGAGAAAACCTGGAGATGGTGGAGTTGCTCGTCATCATGGACGTAGACACCAAGGACGCTCTGCTGCAGGCCATCAACGCTGAGTTTGTGGAGGCTGTGGAACTGCTGTTGGAGCATGAAGAGCTGATTCATAAGGACAATGAGCCTTACGTGAGTTTATAAAATACACCCCGATTCAAACTTAATGGCGGCTCGGAACAACAGGCGCGTCGCTGCGCAGTAACGAATTCATGGGTCAGCGGGGGTGAGGGGTACTGCGGTACTGCGCAGTGAGTAGCGTACTTCAGAGCCGTCATTAAGTTTGAATCGAGCTGTACTAAGCTAGTTAGGAAGTATGAGTGTATTTGGCTTTTGTAAAATTCAAGTCTGAAAGCCGTACTCCGTTAGGTATTATGGACATACTTTTTGTCCATATGTATGGTGTTTTTAACCCCAAGGGACACGTAACGTAGTAAAGAATTGAACGCGTAACTATTATGCAAACTGTGCGTGTTATCAATCAAGTTGATCATCACTTTTTTTGTTGATTGATTTCAATAGAAAATCAGTATGGTTTCCAAACTATTTACAAGTAATAACTATATAGCTGACGACAATCAAGTCAAATGCTGAGATTCTTTTAATACTAGCTGCGCCCCGCGGTTTCACCCGTATAATTCTCGATCCCGTGAGAATATTGGGTTAAAAAGTATTCTATAACCTAACCCATATCATGGTCTACCCATGTGCCAAATTTCATCCAAATCCTTTCAGCCGTTTTAGCGTGAAAGCGTAATTAACAAACATATACAAAACATCAAATCTTTACTATTTATATATTAGTTTCGATAGCTTTTAATGGGTTCTGGTTCTTGTAACTTTCTAATTTTATAATCGTTTTCTTCTTTGTCATGCAGAGTTGGCAGAAAGTAGACCCCAACACGGCAATGTTCACGCCGGACATAACGCCACTGATGCTGGCGGCCCACAAAAACAACTACGAGATCATCAAGATACTGCTCGACCGCGGAGCCACGCTACCCAACCCTCATGACGTTAAGTAAGACTTCCTTGCTTGGGCTTGTGGCTAAGTAATAACAGCTATGCTTGCCGCGGTTGGTCCGTGGATGGGTGACCATCTTTACATACCAAGACCCCTCCGTGCTTCGGAAAGCACGTAAAGCTGTTGGTCCCCGCTGTCATTTGTAGATCTTTGACAGTTGTTACGGGTCGTCAGAAGTCTGAAAGTCTGACAACCAGTTTTATATACCAAGGGCTAATGTTACCTAGTTACTGGGTTGTGGAGGTCAGATAGGCTAAGCAGTCGCTCCATGTAAAATACTTTTATTCAGCTGCATCCGGTTAGACTGGAAACCGACCCGAACATAGTTGGGAAAAGGCTAGGCAGATGATGAATTTGTGGTCTGGTGACATTACAAGCAGGCTTGCTAAATTCAGGTCTTATGAGGGTTAGCCCTCGATCTTGCCATGGACAACGCCTTAAAACTGACAAACTTATGGGATTGGAAAAACTTCGTATTATCGGCAGAAAGAACTAAACTAATGAACTGGCTGATGGGATTGGGTTTTACATACAATAATTGCCAATTAAGTTTTTGGAATTGCGACTGTGTATTCTGGAGTCTCAGACCAAATAAAAAGCCAAGACAGAAAAATACGGTGAAGCATGCCAAAACTACACCGCAGCTCTGTGCATACATGCTCACACGCACACATTTACAACCTTTTACAATGACACTGTAGCGGTTATACCACCACATACGAACTACGCATCAAAGACATGACGTCACACAAATTCTGCATCGCGCAGTTAGAGTTTACCGCGCGATCGACATATATAATTCTATCAGAAATCAACTCACGGGCAGATTTATCACCCGTCAGGTCGGAGGATCCTCCCTTTTCGTTGGTGGATGAGTGAACTTTACACCTTGTTCATCATACCTCTAAAACACTATCAAACTATACCACACAAAGTATGCATGTTTACGAAACCGTCTTCACTTTACTGTTGACAGCTCTCTGTCTTGGTTTTCTATTTGGTCTGAGTCTGGAGTTTGAAACTACAGATAATTTGCAGGTGTGGTTGTGAGGACTGTATCCGCATGTCTACAGAAGACTCCCTCCGACACTCACTGGCTCGACTCAATGAGTATAGAGCATTGGCTTCACCTTCACTCATAGCTTTGTCGTCAACCGACCCTATACTGACAGCCTTCCAGCTTTCCTGGGAACTAAGGAACTTGGCTTTTGCTGAACAGGTGAAAGCATTTTAAGATATTTTTTCGGGCATGAAATTAGGGTCTGTTTCTCAATGTCCGGGCAGGCACTCACTACCCGAATTGATATTTTTTTTAAGTATCTACTAGATAAGTTAACTCGAACTAAGCAAGAGCGCTGCGCAATTATTTAATTCACCTTTAAATTATCTTGCGGATCCACAAATTCTGTTCTATTTTTATTTAATTTTTTCTGTTGTGTACCTAGTAGCTATCCGGAGGTTGTCAAATATGCCCTTAGTTTCTGTCTCTGTCTATCGGACGCTTGTATTTCTACCCTGTTATGCATAATTGCATCCATAACTCACTCATTACATGAAAATTCCCAAAAACTGATTAAAGAAAATTCTGTACTCCAGGAAAGTAAAGCAGAATATCTGGAACTTCGTCGCCAATCACAAATGTTTGCTGTAGATCTACTGGACCAGTCCCGAAGCTCTCAGGAGCTGGCCATCATTCTAAACCACGACCCTGATGAACCGGCTTTCGTGGTTGGAGACCATATGAAGTTGGCGAGGTTGGAACTGGCTATCGATTTTAAGCAGAAGAAGGTGACTGCGTTATTTTAGTATTTTCTGTCAATCTTGTTTATGACCTAAGCCAAGACTATAATGAGTTTTACAATGAAGCTACCGTGATTTATGATAAACAATTCTTTAAGCCTAGGACATAATAAGTTCAGAGTACCTACTTGAAGTTACGAGAAGCTAACACCACGGTATACGGTATTATAACTAAGCCGTATCTTAGAAATAAATGCGATAGGGCTGCCCGCCTCCAGCATTTTAATTACATTTGCCTACTTTGTGTTTCCATTTACTTTTGTGATTGTAAATATACTTTTTTTATCTACACAAATAAATAAAATACTTTGTGAATTGAATAACAAAACAAAACACAAATGCCCGAGGTTTTAAAACAAGCGTACCTACCGTATCATGATTCATGAACCGCCCATAACTACCTATTTCACTCGTGTCTATCACTTTCCTTTACTCTATTCACTTTATTTATTAATCCAGACATCTTTTTTTCGGGAGATAAAAGGAAATACTTATCCATTAAAAAGACACACATTATGTACCTACCTACCAGTAAGTAAAATTATTTTATAGTAAGACTATAAAATAATTTTGTTGTTGTTGTTTGTTAATAATAATACCTTTCAAAGTTTCCAGGTAATCTAAAAAAGTTATCTCTGGATGCGTTATTGCCAAATTTATGCAACCAAAAACAGCAACAATATATCCTACTCGTCATATTAAATATGTACTTGAATTTATTTTTAGTGTAAAAATCGCGCGGTTATTGTTAAAAAAACAACACACCGTTCGTTCGTCACTGCGGCACAGACGCGACTGTCTGCATACCACGCGCATACCTCGATCGAAGCGCGTAGGTATAGCTCGCGCTTCGTCCGTTTGCATGAAATGGAATACCGTATACCGTGCTAACACTGATGTTACTTACCTACTAATTCACTTATTTAGTAGGCTGACTGTCACACAGGACGGTATGATCAGATAAGATGCATTGCCAAGCCAAACTTTTTCAAACACGTTGTGCACACACTTAATTCCGTGCTGTGTGAAAATCAGGCTATAGTAATTTTAAACTATAAAGATTCGTTTATGTCCGTTGAAGCCTAAATTGTATACTCTTGCTCTAAGCTAAATTGTTATAACTTTTGAAATATCTAAACCAAATTCATTTTGTACAGTTTCAGCATCAACGATTTAATACTCTACAATAATCTTCTGTCTTTCTCTCCAGTTCGTAGCCCACCCTAACATCCAACAGCTCCTAGCATCCATCTGGTACGAGGGTGTCCCTGGCTTTCGTCGCAAGACCGCCATGGAGAAGATACTGATCATCTGCCGCGTCGCCTTACTGTTCCCTTTCTACTGCTCCCTCTACATCATCGCCCCCAACTGTTCCACCGGCAAACTCATGAGGAAACCTTTCATGAAATTCTTGATACACGCGTCTAGTTATTTGTTCTTTTTATGTGAGTATCTCTTTTGTATCATTATCATTGCTTTCTACTGCTCCCTGTACATGGTCGCCCCCAATAGTTCCAATGGCTTTATGAGGAAACCCTTCATGAAGTTCTTGATACACGCTTCTAGTTATTTGTTCTTTTTATGTGAGTAAGTATGTCTTTTGTATCAATATCATTTTTTTCTACTGCTCCCTCTACATGATCACTCCCAACTGTTCCACCGGCAAACTCTAGAGTAAACCCTTTAAGAAGTTCTTGATACACGCGTCTTGTTATTTGTTCTTTTTATGTGAGTATGTCATTTGTATCACAGCGACTGCTCCCTGCAAAAGATTTTTATGTATGTCTTTTCAATTGGTTTTAAAATGGTCACTTGTCTTTTTTGTGTTTTTGCTGTATTTTGCTACAACCTCTTTGACTTTGGTGATTTTAACAGGCTACCTCATAACTCCTAAACACCTCGTATTTTAAAATAAATCTTTTTCTACAAAAAATGTGACTTTTGTCTTTCTTATTTCACTTTTTAACAAGTCTGTTGTCCACAGTGATTCTAATCTTGGTATCACAAAGAGCGGAGGTGCAGGCGATACAACTGTTTGGTCCGGAGTGGATGGTGAAAGAGTTAGAGAAGGAACTCCTCAAGCAGAGGGGGAACGGACCTACCTACTTGGAACTATGCGTTGTGGTTTATGTTTTAGGTGAGTATGCTTGAATATATTTTGCCATTCCCGCTACTTTTCGGAAAATGTTGAAAAAAAATGAGATTGCCTTCTTAGCACAAGATTGAGGGGAGTGGAAAAAAGAGGTCTCTGCCCACAGTGGGACAGTTTCATAATAATCTATCTACAGCATTATTAGTATGTTAGGTGTCTTGGAGTGTCTTCGTTTCTGATCAATTTTGGCTTTTATTTTCAGTACCTTTTACTATAGTAAAGCTGTTATCTACGAGTATTTCTAATAATAATTCATGTATTTTATCACACTAAGGACGCGCACTTTACTTGTGGTAACAAAGTGTTCAAACACGCTGTGAATGTGTTCGTGAAAACGACATGCATCAGCATATAACATACACACGCACATACACACACACTTCCGACTTCGTCCTTGTCTCGGACGGCACTGAGAGCTCCTGTGGTTACACACATATTCAAAGCGTGTTTGTACACTTGGTAACCACAACTAAATCACGCGTCGGTTCGTGAGATAAAAATACTATAGTGGGAAATCAAAATACTTTTAATTAACTATCAGCGCCCCTTGGTTTCACCCGCATAAGTCTCGATCCCGTGGGAATATCGAGATAAAAAGTATCCTATGTGTTAATTCAGGTTATAAACTACCAGTGTACCAAATTACATCCAAATCCGTTCATCAGTTTTTGCGTGAAAGGATAACAAACATCCATCTATCTATCCATCCTCACAAACTTTCGCGTTTATAATACATTATAGTAGGACTTTACTTTATTCGACATTATTTCCCTATCCATACTATCAATTAAAGGGTGTCAACTAGAAATTACATAAAATATTTTTCTTCTAGGCTTCATATGGGAAGAGACACAAGAAATCTACATTGAAGGCATTCGTTCCTATCTCCGTAACATGTGGAATTTCATCGACTTTACCAGAAACTCTCTCTACGTGGCCGTGGCTGTGTTAAGATTCGCAGCCTATATCCAGCAGACCACCGAGATTAGTAGAGACCCTCAGACTAAGTTCATTCCGAGGGAGAACTGGGATGCTTTCGATCCTCAGTTGATTGCGGAAGGATTGTTTGCTGCGGCGAATATATTCAGGTATGTTTTTAACCCATTTTTTATGAGACTACATTTCGCCTCACTGCTGGGAAAGGGCCTCCTTTTCTTTCATATAAAAATATATATAACGAAACTACAATAAGGCTACAATATGATTACCTAATGTATACAACGCTTATAGGAACATTTTCTAGATTTAGAACAACTTCCAAAATGATGATTCTATAAATAGTCTTACGAATAGAACAACAACAACATTATTGTTTTAAATCGAAATGCAAATTAAGAATTGCCAAAAATATAGCCCACAGAAACGAAGTTCTAGCTAACATTAAGTTGTACGCTAAACATGTAATGTTATTTTACTGTGGTCAGGTACTGCACTACATACTACTGTATAATGCGGCCATCTTTACATACGAGTAGCCAGCGAGCTTCTCAATAGCAGCAGTTTGAAAGTTGGTAGTTCGTAAACCCGTGCCTCGGTGCGCACGTAAAGCCGTTGGTCCTGCGCCTGATCTCGCCCCGGTCGTGTCGGATTGCCGTCCCTTAGGAGTATTAGAGTAAAGAAAGAGAGAATACAGAAATTATCCAGATATACAGGAGATGGGTCCTGTTTATCTGGCTAATTTCTGTTGAGATTGGCCGCTGTGACCGAAATTCTTTCGGGAGGACAATAATTATTATCTAGTATCATGTTTTCTCCAGTGCCCTCAAGTTAGTGCACTTGTTCTCCATCAACCCTCATCTCGGGCCGCTGCAGATCTCTCTCGGTCGGATGGTCATCGATATCGTCAAGTTCTTCTTCATCTATAGTTTGGTGCTCTTCGCTTTCGCTTGCGGTAAGTTTACCTATTATATTTGGACAAATTTCGTGTCTCTCAATTCATGCTGTCTAAACTAGGTTTCGGATAGTAATTTGATATTTTTAACTAAACAACATTTGTTTACCAATTTCAGGTTTACTTGTTATTTTTAAGTACCTTTCTTGTTATTTTCTTGCTCTCAGTGTATTATAATTTTGTTTCAAATGCCTACGGTCTGAACATATTGAACATTCAGTACCTGTGGGCTCTGCTCTGGTGAGAATAGAGAATGCTCATCAGTAAAGGAAACATACTAATTATACTAAAGTCCCCGTCAGGAAAAGCTATAAATTTTGTAAACCTAAATAAAACGGGGCAGCCCATTGAGATGGGGCAGCCTGGGACTGCCGATTGAAATGAAAACTAAGTAACGCCATTAACGAAAATGTCAGGAATTTATGTGGCTTGCTGTCCGTACAAGAACGAAAGCTGTAGCTCCAATAAAAATATTCAAAAAAAAGACGTGTGGCACTCGGGGACTGCCCCGGCGAAGCTATTGCATAGCATTTTTTATCAACTTACGCAATTGTAAAATATTAACCCGAATACAAGAAATAGCAATGACGACATTGACAGGAACTGTTATTCACATTTATAGTTTTTAAAACTTGACACAACGTAATGGGAACATCAAACTAATAAAAAGGTTTTAATTTAACTATTAATAGTCAAGGATCATTCGTCTAAGTAAATTTGAACTTTATTGTCAAACAGTTAAACAAAATTTTCAATACAACACTCTCGTATCATTCGTTTAAGTAAATTTGAACTTTGTTGTCAAGCAGTTAAACATAATTTTCAATACAAAACACTCTTTTCTTAGGAAATTTTTGGATTAGGTCTCCACGCTCAAGGCCCGCGATAGAAGCTATGCAATAGCTTAAAAAAAATAGAGTGCGCTTGGATAATATTCCTAACAATACGAGAATTAACCAACACTTAATATACAATCGACCACGGCACCCACGACTTTAATCAGAGCCAAATCTATATTAGTCTATTAATACCTTGTTCGGTACCGTATCAAACCTAGGTCTGAACCAACTTCTGTGGTACTTCGCTGATCTTGAAAAACGCAAGTGCTACGTCTTGCCTGGTGGTCTACCTGACTGGGACAATGCTGGGGACTCCTGCATGAAATGGAGGAGCTTCGGGAAGTCAGTCCTCACAGGACCTTAGTAGTGCTAGATCCTTTGTTTCTGTTTGTACTAGCTAGATTATAATTATTCTGCTGCAATTTTTTTTTGTTAAGAAGATATCAATGAAGCTCGAGGTATTATTTAATGACTAAAAAGAAAGAAAGTAAATACGTTTATTTGTGGTAAACATGACGCAAACAAAGAACACAAAACAAAAAAATAACAAGTTGGGGAAAATATGCGTCACATCCACGCAAAACGGCTATCGCTCAGCATAATGCTTCGTATACTATTAGCGATTAACCATTTGTAAGTTGAACCTACGTGATCGAATCAGAAATGAAGAGATCCGCAGGAGAACCAAGGTAACCGACATAGCCCGAAGAATTGCCAAACTTAAGTGGCAATGGGCAGGACATATTGCTCGCAGAACAGATGGCCGATGAGGCCGAAAGGTTCTGGAGTGGCGACCACGTACCGGAAGACGTAGCGTCGGAAGGCCTCCCACAAGATGGACCGATGACTTAGTAAAGACCGCAGGAGTTCGCTGGATGCGGGAAGCACAGAATCGGTCGAAGTGGCGGTGCTTGGGGGAGGCCTATGTCCAGCAGTGGACGTCTATCGGCTGATATGATGATGATGATTTGTATGTTGTATAAATAATATTTTGAACATTTCATACTCGTATGAAAGATAAAACGTGGCTAAATCGAGAGGTCAAGAGCAGGCCTAATCAGCAATAAAAAAAAAATAAAAAAAAATATGTAAAATAAAAAGTTTGAATACAATCTTTTGGATCTTATTACTACAATAACCTCTGCGCATGTCTTCGACACGTTACGACGACGTTGCCAACCAACAAAGAGTATGTTACCAAGACAACCAATAAAACAGTTTTGTCAATTTCTTCAAGGGACGTGTAATCGAGTTTTGGATAAGGTTTATTTTTTAAATTACTTAGTTCTCCATTTGTTATCATGGGTGAGGAGCAGTTCGGTGTACGTCACGTCATTGGCGCTCCTATAGCGACCACTAGGCTATCAGAGCAAGCCATAGTATGCATGCCGCCAAGAACAGCCAAGTTCACTCTCTCAGAATGGAAGTTAAGCAACGAACAAAGATGCAGGAACACGGAAGATCAGCAGCAGCTTGCAGACAGGGTTCTCGGCGAGTCCGAGCGAATCCGAGCCGAGACTGGCGAACGCGCAGAAATCATGAAAGCTACTACTGACAGACGCATTGAAGAACGCATCGGTGACATCGAGTTCAACAAGAACGAGTTGCAAATACAACGCAAAGAAATATATACAGAATTAGAAGCTCTGGCAATGTATAGAACCCGTGTTTTGGATTGTCTTGCGTCCTTGCAAGCAAATGCTTTGACAATTTGCCGCAAATGTCTGATGCTCAGAGATGGACGCCTTGGCATTGACTTGGTTGTCGACGACGTTGAAAGTGCTCTGCAGCAGGAGATCACCACCATCCTTGGAGGACAAAGCCTACTAAAACGAGTGTTGGAACAGTTGAATGAACAGATGCGGCGTCTACGTTCGACGCGCTATCTTCTCGATCGTGACTTGCAATATAAGCAAGCAGCTATTGATCTAGACAAAGCCAATCTTTCCCTCAAACATACTGATTTATGCCTTTCCATCTACGAAGGTTACGCTAATCTTGACCCGGCAAACATTTCTGCCGATGAGTACAACGCTTATTCGGGGAAAAATATACAAATGGCAGCGAGGGAGGTGACAAGCGCGCGTCCAATCCGAATGTTCGTCGATACAATTCTCAAGCAAGTGATTGACGACCTGTGGGGCGCTTACAAGAAATGCAACCACGCATTCGCTGACCGGATTGAAGATACGAAACGAGCTAAAGCGAAACTCGAGGATATGCACCGGGAGACCACTCAAAAGATAAGTGACATGCAGGACAATATTTTGCAACTACAGAAAGCCTTGTCTGATAAGGAAGGTCACACAGCTTTGGCACACACGAGACTCGGCAAACGAGCTCAAAGAGTGGGAGCTGAGCTGGTTAGAGACCCTCCAGGGCAGTCTTTGTACTACGAATGTGAGATGATACGTCAGAGCACTTTGCAACTGCAACAAATGCTGAGTGAGGCTTCTGCTTCTTTACGCTACTTGCTGCAGACGCAGCTTCAATTGGAAGAAGACATTAACGTAAAGATGAACACCCTGAAGATTGATGAGGTGGACTGCATGACTCTGCGACAGAGTATGGACTATCATGCGTACTAGGAAGTTGGTTTGGCTAATTGTGGACTAGTGCAGCACCATTACATAGAGAACTTTATCCAGGATCTGATGCTAATGTTTGTTACGCAGATGATGATTTTAATGAATCGTGCGCATGGCCGCAATAGTTCACATTATTATGAATTGGACTTTATATTGTGTAACGTGTAAAAATATAACTTTAGAAACTTTAAGAGGTGCTTTAGCCCATCAAACTGAATAACTTTTACTAAGGGACCATCTTTGAATCGCGGAAAAAATACAGCTGTCCCATACAATTTAGAACACTAGGTATAAAATTTACTATGATAAAGCAAATTTTTTTTCGGGGTTATCTTAGTTTTCCCATAGTAAAAAAAATATCCAGTTATATGGTCTAAAACACCTCTTAAAGATTCTAAAGTAAATTTTTTAACACCTTATACAACGTTAGTTTTTGTTTACCCTAAACCTCTTAAGGAGTCACAGTACTCATCATTTTGACGAGCTAAGCGCACATAAATGTAGCTAAGGGAACAGCTGTTTTTTTTTCGCGGTGTCATCGTTGGTCCCATAATGAAAGTTGTTCATAATGATGAGTACAATGAACCCTTGAGAAGTTTAGGGTCAACAAAAACTAACGTTGTATAAATAGCACAAAATAATATTGTTTAATAATGTTAGGGACTGCCCTAAACAGTTCCGTGTTTTTTTATGTAGTAATTATAATGTATTCAAAAATTTGTCGGTTTGCGTAGTGGGGATCACGAAAATTAAATAAGTAGGGGCTCACGGTGTAATGTTAAAGGGTGCACCTTCGACTTGTAAACATTCTTTGATAAAAGTAATATGTCGCTAAGTTTGCAGCACAATTTCTTTTTTGTATTTTTGTGATGTTTTAAAAAGTAGTCATTGTAGTTTGCCAGTTTTTTATTAGTATTAATATTTTAATAAATTGATTGTGGTTGAACTAGCTATGATCTGTTTCTTTTTCTGTTATTTAAAGCGAAGACTTTAAGTCCTATTATGCCACCTTACATATTGCCGTAATTATTAATATACAGCATACGTCCCCATGACCAAGGTTTAAGAATAAACAAATATAAGAAATCCTTTTCTAAAAGTATACCAATAATGTAAGTACCTAACTAAGTAGTAACATACCGCTAGATTTATACGAGTATAGATGTTAAAAAATTAACTTTAAAACTTTCAGAGGTGACCATCAAACTGAATAACTTTTACTATGGGACCAACATTGAAATTGGCGAAAAATAAATCAGCTGTTCCATAGTAAAGTTTAATACCTACTGCTCTAAATGCTGGACAGCTGTTTTTATTTTTTCGTGATTTCAATTTTGGTCCCATGGTAAAAGTTATTCCGTTTCATGGTCTAAAGCACCTCTTAAAGTTTCTAAAGTAAATTTTTTTATACCTTAGGTCCCTAGACGATCAGTCGGCATGACATGCGTTACGTGTTGTCATGCATGCATGACCGTTTAGCTGTATTGCATGATGTAAATGACATGCTAACCACGTGCTAGCAGTTAATTGACAATTTTTCATCATCCAATGAAAAATGCACGACGCATGATCGTGAATTCGTGACGCATGATCAGATCGGCAAGCAAAAGGTACAGATTCTGTGTTACCGACGATTTTGCATGTCATGCCGCATGATCGACCCACAGGGTCCTTCATGCAGCATGATAATTCACGTAGTCTTATTCAAAGAATTGCATGTCATGCCGCATGAATCCGCATGATCGTCTAGGAACCGCCTTAGAATTATGTTAATTTACTTTGAAGACTTCCTCTGGTAGATCTACTTGCTTGCAAAAGATCAACATGGCAGTAGATTCTTTAAAGAATTCATTAATTGTACCTCAATGTTCATCTTAACACCTTTCCACCAGCGTCTTCGAAGCTTCCCAGTCCCTGTTCTGGGCCTCTTTCGGCATGGTTGGTCTTGAAAACTTCGAGTTGGCTGGCATTAAGAGTTACACCCGGTTCTGGGGCCTGCTAATGTTCGGGTCATACTCCGTCATCAATGTCATCGTGCTGCTGAATCTCCTCATTGCTATGATGTCCAACTCCTATGCGATGATTGATGTAAGTATTCCTAAGTTACGTAGGTAATATTGACTTTGATCTTATGATATATTTCATTATAAGTACGGTATTTACGGTGCCATCTGCATGCAAAGCTATACGAGTAGGTCTATCATTGCCGAAAGATTATTGATAAAGATTATTAAATCACGTTTTTTGTAAGTACCTATTTACTTTTTGAAAAGTTAGTCTCAAGAATAAAATGTCTCGGGTTTCATCTTCTAATGCAAGGAAAGATTAAAGTATAATCAATTCTTACTGAAAGACAAATGCGGTCCATTGTGCAACAATCATTTTCCCGCTCGTGTTGCTATAATTATCACTTGGTCGTAACCATAGAAATATAAATAACAGGTCGTAACCGATAATTATACAATACGCACATGAATCCGAAAAGTCAGAAATGCGTGCCTTGGGTTCGAACTCGACACCGCCTATGTAGCTGTAACGAAAAAGAAATGCTGCACAGACCTCAAATAATTTGATATAAGAACAGGAGGATGACGAGAATCATAAGGTCCTGGGTCCGATTCCCATGGTAAAGTGTTATTGGGTTTTACTATCTGGAATTTCTCAGTAGCAGCCCGGAGTCTGGATTTGAGCCCGGGTCATGGCAATAGGCTCGCCCCCTATTACATGGGACTTAAACATTACTGGCGCAATAAAGGTGTACAGGTACATCGCTGCCCAAACTTCCGGGGACTACAGGCGTGATGTTATTTTATTTTATGTTTTATTGAGAGGATCAGCAAACAGTTACATTATAAGGATTTAACAAAATAAAAATTTGGTTATAAAGTAACGTACAACGTTGCCCACAAGTAGGCATAGAAGTATATATCTCTAGAGTAGGGTGGGGTAGGTGTAGGGTTAATATTTCTATGGGTTATATTATGTTTTATTAATTCTTCTTCCTTTCTTTCTTTTTTTAAGAAAATGTTGCCCCACACTAGGAATTTCTCCTGTATTGTGGGTGCGTTTACAAACATTTTCAACTCGCATACACAAACAGCCAGACCCGGAACAACGACTTGTGTAGGTCATACATTTATTTGTTCTGTGCGGGAATCGAACCCACGACACGCAGCGCAGCTGTCAATCGCTTAAGACGCAGATATATGCCAGTGACCTTGAGTAGTTAGCTTGCGTGTTCTGTACTCAGAGTTGGGCAGTATTTGAATTACTTGTAATTGAAATACGTAATTGAAATACAAATACGTAATTGGTATTTGTAATTCAATTACTTCTTAAAAATGTAATTTGTAATTAGTATTTCAAATACCTGACGCTGAGGTATTTTGTAGTTAGTATTTCAAATACTTATGGGTCCAAAATACATTTGAACATAAATACATTTAGCGATCTTATGAATGGGTGCGATCTGCAGAAAATAGCGTTCGATAGCTTTCGTAAGCAAAATGGCGACCGCTAAATATGTAATATCTTTAAAGTTGGCAACACTGCACTTAAACTGTACTGTAGTCAGTACTGCAGATTGACAGATACGTCAAATTGTCAATTACATAACTTTTCAATTGTAATTTTCATTCGGCGATGGAGTGAATCCTGTGAATGCTGTGACATATTTAGCGGTCGCATTTTGTAAAATATGATGGTAAGAATATTCCCTTTGCCTTAGGCTGGGCTGGATTAGTTCTATTCTATTTATATACCTAACCTAACACCAGACTGTATTTTGTAATTTGTATTTTAAATAAAAATAGTCAAAATACTGTATTTTGTATTTTATGTTTCAAATACACGACTTAAAAATATTTTGTAATTTGTATTTTAAATAAGTGCGAGACAGTATTTTGTAATTTGTATTTTAATTAAAGCAAAGCATGTATTTTGCCCAGCTCTGTCTGTACTGAACTCACGCAACGCGTCGTACGTCCAGTCAGTAATAGGACTCACCCATCAAGGAGCGCTGTCCCCAATTTTACGCATTATTAAATTATTACACATAAAACAAAAGGTATTTTAATAATACACGTACACTAAAAGGTTAATATTTTAATTATCCTTAAAATGGTGAAGGTTTCAGAAAAATACGCTTCTTAGTTTTTGCGTAATTCTCAGTTTTTTATCCGCGTTAGACACAACTTTACAAATTAATTTCACTATGTAATGTAAACAGAATCTAAAATATTCGTATATTAAATTATTAAAAAAATGCTCTAATTTCACATGTATTTTTTCCAAATCATTAACACTATTCGTTTAGACGTAATTTTCGGTATAAAATCATTAAAAGTAGCTTATCGTCGCCTGCGCCAGCCGCCGAAACTGCCTGCACGTTCGCCGATAAAATTCATTCATCGGAATACAGAGAACCGTGAAATAAATAAATGGTAGCAGCAGCAATAGACTCCAGCAATAGACGCCACATACGAACTACGCAGCAAAGACATGACGTCACACAAATCCTGCATCGCGCAGTTATAGTTTACCGCGCGAACGACATAGATAAGACTATCCGAAATCAACTTACGTGCAGTTGCCCGCTAGACATTACACCCGTCTGGTTGGAGAATTCTCCCTTTTCTATGGTGGAAGAGTGAACTTTACACTCTGTTCCTCATACCACTAAAATCTAGTGATAGTTACGTAGTACTTACGCGTAGGAACTGTCACGTGTAAGATAGACGTTGTAAGGTCTGGCAAGCTTTATAGTTATTGAAATAAATCGCTCGCTATAACTTGTAATAAGGAAGGTGTTTTCCCGAGCTGGAAATAATATCTGTTTAGATTTTTTTGAGATATATCTGAAGGATACACTCTAGGGATCTAACGGCTGTAAATAAGTCACGGCTGTGTATTTGTGTGTGTGTGTGTGTGTATGTGTGGTGTGTGAATCTGTATCTGCCGTGTGTATATGTAGATTTTTTTGGAAATAGAGCTTCAAATTTTGCAATAAATTACCATGGCTGTGTCGACGCGTTTCTCTTTCTTTTCTATACAGTCTGACAGTGAGAAGCTTGACCTGTTGTCAGCCACTTAAGTTAAAAATAAAATTACGCTAAGATCTTAGAAAATGTCTCGCTTGTTCTTATCTGACTTTGATTCAATTAAAACGGTTTAACTGGCTCTGTCAAAGAACATTAGTTGCAATGAGATTGCACACAAAAGATACAGATGGAGAAGTTCAACTTTATAGATACCTACTCGGCGAAAACCAAGGGAAGTGAATAGTTCATATTCGATATAGTTCAGTTCAAACCCTACTCAAGAGAAAGAAGACCTACAATTTAGAAACCATCTCGGCTGCAAGCTGCAAAGCTTGATGCCGTTCAGTTTTGGACTGATGATAAAAGGGTATCGAAGATTGAGGAACGTAGATAATTATAAGTATTGGCTGTTTCCATAAAACAAAAAAAAAAAAACATTACAAATTGAAAACAACTTTCATTTCGGAAGTCGGTGTCTTTGGTTTTGAATTTTCGTTTTTTGCCAGCGACTTCCGAAATTAAAGTTATTTTCCACTTTTGTCTGTTTTTTTTGGAAGTCGGTTGTTTTTTTTTGTAATAAGTTTTTATATTATCACTTTTTAGTTATGGTACACACGGCTACACTGATCAAGTTATACATTTCCAGTTTATGCTGATCTCGCATAGTATAGATAGAATTTTCGTACAATGCGAGCTCAGCTTTTACAGAAAATGTATAGCTTGGTGTGTAGCTGTGCGTACTTACCCCACACAAATTCAAATATTACTACCTGCTATGAAAATAACAATGACAGGAACTTATCATAATATTATCATCCACATAGAGTAAGTGGGAAAAATACGTATTATTGAAGCTAACTCAAAAATTACCTAAGCAAAGTTAATAAAAACATTATGGGACAACCTCCGACCTACAAAACAAAATAAGAAACATCAAAATCAACATATAATTGGCGATGACATAGCCTTACTATTTGTTTTCAGTCTGTGTGTTGACATGCACTGTATTGACATTCATATTTGTTTTATTTTGTTTTCATAAAAAATTTTGTTGTTTTTTTTTTCTCATTTGACTCATTTTGACGACTTCTATTGCTATTTATTATTAATTAATTTGTATTATGTAATGTGTAATTTTAAATTTATGTTTTTTTTTTCAATGTTTGTTTTTTATTATTCAATCATTATTGTATTCAAACATTTGTACGCCCTCTGGCATAACATAGCAAGCTCTTTATTATTTTGTAGACCATTATTGTACACCTATGTTAAACAAATTAATAAATGACTTATGACTTATGATGTAATCGCGAAATATCCTACTTTTTGACGTCCGTTAAAAACATAGATTCCAGATTCCAGTTGGTAGGTTGCCAGTAAATAAATATAGTGCCAATTTTTGCCGAGCCTAAAGAATAGAAGTGGATTTTCTGTATTACATTGTTCAGTGGCTTTCAAATACATCGTGAAAAGGTCAAAGTTTTCCATGTAAATAGGCACCTACTTACATAGACGGAAATGAGATGAAACTTAGCGTTCTAGCAAACAATTACCTATAAGACTAATTAAAGTTATGTAAACGTATAATGAAGATCAATCTTATTCAAGGAGATTGAGTAACGTTTTGCGAGTGTCAAGTCCGTTGTTGTTGTGCCTAGTTTACTTTGTTATTGTTGTTTACATTGCGTTCCAATCAATTATAGTGGCAAACAAGTGCCTTTCACGGATAATGGTTTTTATCATTTTTTCCTTGTTTATTATTTCCTCACTGTCCTCTTGAATAGGAAAACATTTTTTTTGTAAATCTTATATTTATTATTTTTTAAGTAAATGGTAAAATTAATGTATCTGATCTGTTTGGTACGCCTGCCGCCTGGCTACTGGTACCTACTTTTGGTAGAGACACTTCACTTTGTTCATTATGTACATTTTAATTATAAAGCATTATTGGCTTTAACTTTGCTTTCGTTTAATAAAAAAAGAGAAGGAAAATAAATTTATAAATACAAAAGCATAGCAAAAAGAATGTTCTGCCGAAACCAGGGATTGAACCAGGGACCTTTAGATCTTCAGTCTAACGCTCTCCCAACTGAGCTATTTCGGCTGTGAGAAAGTGATTGAAATTAACAATCACTAGCCAAGTACCTATATGTGCCCTATAGGTACCTACTTAATTAAATTGATGACGTTGTATTTTATCAGTATGGATTTATAATAATTATCTATTAATAATAATTTACATAATCAATACGAAAATAATGTTATTCGGTTAAAAACAAGTTCTTGATCACGCATGCAAGGTATAACAACTTATTTACTTTGATATTTCGATATTTAAAAAAAAAACAAAGGGTGGGTCCGGGAGTGCCGGGAGAAGTGAAAACTTGAACATTAACGTTGTGCATTTTTGAATATTTTGGTATGGTTAGGGAATAATTTCGCACGAATTGCTTTATTTATCAGTATAAAAGTTCTATAATTTATGTGGTTTATTCGAATATTCATTAGTAGTAGTAGTAGTATATTTATTTATTTTCAAAATATAGTCTAACAAAAATAAACAATTTATTTAAACACTTTTATGTATTGACTGCTTTTTTTACTCATCACTACGGGTAAAATTTCTTACCTCGCAATCTTTATGTAATAAGTAACTTTGTCGGTTGCTAGGCAACGGAACTTACGGTCACGTTCTGACGCGAGTTTAACATTTTTTACCCATCCCAAAAACTGTGCACAACGCCGTTAAAGAAGTTTTCACTTAAAAAAAATCTATGAGTGAATAATATTATACCCTTGCAGTTATTTATAGGTTATAAAGAGAGTGTGCTGTAGGGGTTTCGTTGCTATGCTATCGATCGCAGGCGTAGTGAAACGCACATCAAACGTGGTAACACTTGCACTACGAATACCGCCCTTACTAATATGACATAAAAGCGTTGTCAATGTCAAATGGTTAACACTGATGCGCGGTTGACTGTACCTACCTATAGGAAATGATGATGATGATGAATCGGGAATATTAAAGGCTTAAACTATTAACGAATTAGGTACTTACTTATAGAGTTGTCTTGAATTAAAGAGTTGGTTTAACCATTTATTCTTCTCGCAAATAATTTCACGTCAATCGTGATTACGACTACAAACACAAACTCGGAACACCTGTAGGCCACACCCGTTACAACAACTTTTGTTCTTTTATTACAAATAATAACTGCATATAACTGTCCTAGTGCAGGGCAAAGGATCTTCTCATACAGAGAAGGCATGACTCAGCGCTCAAAGTTGAAAAACCAACAGCGTGCTTTATTTAGGCATTCGATTAGATGTTGTCCAAGGTTGCCTGGAAGAGATCGCAGTAAGCGGTAAGGCCGCCCATTGTATGTTTTGTAGTGAATAAGTATCTTAAAATATGTTTATTTTCCAGGAACACTCAGACACAGAATGGAAGTTCGCCCGCACTCGGCTTTGGATGAGTTACTTCGAAGAGAGTGCCACTCTTCCACCGCCATTCAATATTTTTCCGACGCCCAAGCTGTTTCTCAAGATGCTCGGATTAAGGAAGAAGGATAAAGCGAGGAAGATGAAGACTAAGGTAAGTGGGTAATACGTACCTTACAGCAAGCAAATGCATTTGCACATAATGCCTGTAAGTTGCACAAATTGTCAGCGTGGCGTACTTTTTTGCAAGCTCCATGTTCAGACCAAATTAAATACTAAGAGGTAGCGCTGCGAACAATAAAGTGAAGCATGCCAAAACTACACCTCCGCTCGGTGCATACACGCTCATATGAACCATTTACAATCAAACTACACCTCACAAAGTGCACACATGTTTAAGAAACCGGCCTCACGTCACTGTTGACAGCGCTGTCTTGGTTTTTTATATGGTCTGAGGCTACAGGCATATGTATTACGTGCTTTATAAAGGGAATTAGTCCATTAAACATTTTTATTCGGGAATACCTATACTTGCTTCAGTACCTAATACGCGAGTACCGACAAAACAGTAAAGCTGTTTTCAGACCAGCGCGATTTGTCGCGTGACGCGACACCGGTTATTGTTATACCGTGAAGTTTTGTATTGTTAGTGTGGCGTCGCGCGACAAATCGCGCTGGTCTGAAAACAGCTTAACAGAAAGGTTCATCGACGAAATTCGTGACAAATGATCATTTGTCAACGAACCTTATGGGCCAATATTATTGACAAGGTCATAAAAGGTGTACCTAGATCAGAAATACCTACGAGTATAAGCGATTGTAATAGATCACTTTAGGTGGTCGATTAAGTACACCGAATGACGTACCTACTACTACACACTCTAGCTACGGTTCTGGTTACCTACCACGGATATCAAAACGCCTGATCTAATCTCCAATCAATAAAACTGCCATCTGATATACCCTCAATGATTGAGCCTCTGTTCTGTACCCACTATCCTTCGAACTATCTGGATACCTAGGAAAAAGTTTGGGAGTAGCAAATTAGAAGGCATTCATACTGCCAGAGGGTTGTGAATCCGCATTTATGAATGTAAAATTGGAGCCAAAGTGTGTTACCGGCTTTATGAATAAATTTTACTGGATATTGACCTAAGTAGGCAGATTGTAGTCTGCATACGAAGTATACTACAATATAAGTATTTATATTGAGTATTCAGACCGTATGCGTGTTTTCACATATTAAGCAGTATTTCATATTAAAATATTACACTCAGCGTGTGTCCATAGCCGAATATCCGGTAAAATTTAAACACAGGTTTATAACCTTTTGCTTCACGCCCGTAATTAAAAGATCCGGAACATTTTAATGAAAACTTAACTTATTAAGTAAACAATTCTTTTTTGTGAGATTATTAAAGTTGTAATGAATAAATTTTAGCCTAATATTGGGCGAAATTATCTTAAGCAAACTGTGTAAACTAGGGGATTCTTAGGAAGATTCTATCTTAGTCCGTATTGTTTGCATCCACGTAAAAAATGGTTGATTCGTCCGGATTCGGACGAGTTAATTCGGGCGAGTCACCAATAAGCCAAAATATTAGGTACCGGTCGTTGCCCTAACTTTGCCTGGCGTCCAATGTTTGCCTATAATATAAAGCGGTAATATCTTTTTCATTTTACTTGTATGGGAATCGAAACTTGAACTCAAAGTTTCGATTGCCATATACAAGGGTGGCAGGGACATCGACGCGAAGCCAGTTACCATGGATTCAGTACATGGTTTTGAACCCCCCTGCGTTGAAATTATTCGTCGGTTATTAAAAAAATATCTGCTGTTTCATAGAAAAGTGCAATACCTACACGGTCAAAATGTATGGAACAGCAGATTTTTTTTTTAATAACCGACGAAAAATTTCAACGCAGGGGGGTTCAGAATCATGTACTGAATCCATGGTATATGGCTTCGCGTCGATGTCTCGGACACCCCGTATGTAAAATGAAACAGATATTATCTTTTTCATTATAGGCAAACATAGGACGCCAGGCGAAGTTAGGGCAGTTGACAGTACCTACTTTCTTTCTTGCTGTGGTCGTGGTACTACCAATGTACTTAGTAAGATGAAAAATAACAAAGGAAAGGTGGACCAAGTCAAAGTCTCAAGTTGTTTCAGGGTTAGATTTATCATATCGCCTCTTTGCGAGAAAAACGTGCTATCTCGAAAAATGCAATTTTACAGGAAGCGATATTTTAACTTTAAAAAAATTATGAAAAATATAATAAGGTGTTTTTACGTTAAATCTGCAATAAGTTATATGAGTTATGTAATAAACTTTTAAAAAATACTTAAAAGATTCTAAAATTTGAAGGCTTATGGGATAAAAAATCATTATTAAAAAAAAGTTAAAAATATGTCACGTTTTTCCTGGAAATCTATAAAAAGAACGATGTAACAAATTAATTTGTCACATTGTAGATGACATTATTTTTTATTTTGTGCTGAATTATGTAATAAAAACACATTGTTGAAATTAAAAAAATGTATTAAGCTGTTGAAATTCTTGTAGCTAAACAGTGGTTACTACGGACAAATTATCATAAGTAACGGTTAAAAATCAACCTGAATGAGTATTGCAACCATTTTCTTCTATTATAACCATTATTCATTATCCACATTTAAATGTACCTACAATTTTCTCTGCAAGATGGTTTTTCAACATTCTTTTTTCAGTCTATTAAAAGGAGACCATTCACGGTTCATACAATGTTGGGCCCAAAACCCTAAGTGCCGGCCAGCGACAAAAAATGTGTTACCCTGGTTTGGGAAGTCCTCCTAATAATTTTTACTATGGCACCGAATCTCTACGACCATTTCGTCAGCTGTTTTTTTGGTTGAAAATCTAGTTCCCTTGAATGCAACTATCCCGTCTGGGAGGAACATTTTAGTGACGGAGCCTGTTTCACCGTTCTTATATCTTCGGTTGTTGGTTGGCAGATCCGCATTGGGTCGCTCGACGATTGGCGTCGAGCGACCCAATACGGATCTGCCAATTGACGAATGAAGACAGGCAGCGGTCACAGTCCGGCTTCTTTTTCAACTTGAGTGTAGCCTCTTTCGCAAGCTGGTCTGCCCTGCGTGGAAAGGTCTTTGCTCTGGGATAAGAAGAAGACCACACCCACGTTGTGCTCTATGTGCACCGTCTAACCTTGGTTCGCCGGATGTGAAGTTTTCGCAAAACCACACCACCCACCACGCTCAATCTCAATGCCTGCAAGGGCTGGCTGAGGTACTCTTTGCCTCATACAGAGTGGCTGCTTCTTGTATTCGGAAGTCGAGTGGGAGTCTCCCAGCCAGCATCAGGGATGTGTTCAGCGAAACGGTGCTGTAGGATTTGCAGAGCTTTAGGGCGAATACTCATTGGACCGTATGACCGTGAACTAAGAAGATTGGAGTGCATTTTCTGCAATTCACTCTTCTTAGTTGCCGGCGCCCAGGCGCTTGCCGCGTGCGTCACTACGGGCTCCACCGCTGCCATGTAAATGCTCCGGATGATCTCCGGGTGGAGATCCCAGCTTACTTGGGCCGCTCTAGATAGCTGTTTGTAGATTCTATACACGTTAGCGGCGTGGATGTTGAATGTTAGCTGGTGGTAGTATTTTTATTTCCTTAGACATGTTAATGTCGACCCCGCCCGTGCTCAGGAGTTGGACATCGTACTTTAGCTTCCTGGTACCACTGCACAGGTTTTATGTGGTGCAAACTTCAGCTTATTTCAGATGCCATGCCCCATTTCCGAATATACTCGCAGGCGGCATCGGCCTGCCTTTGAACCTCTAATGCACCCAGCATTTCGCGCACCTTCGAAGATCATAACACACGTCGGCGAAAGCCTGGCAGCGATCTCGCAGCTCTTTGGGCCCCTTTAGTAGAGGGTCCAGAAGTAAATTCCAGAGGATTGGATTATCTATATACCTTCACCATCCCATCACCTCGCCCGGTCTTTCAAGAAATTGTTTTTAACTTCATAATGAGGTTTTTTTTTTTAATTATGGGATTTTTGCAGTGGTTTATTTTCATAGTAATACTTTTCGAAGTCACCTTTACAATAAGTTTATTTCATTTATTTTCCATTACATAGCCGGTAGTTTTATATTTTATTAAAATGTAGGTACATAAAATAGACTAGAAAACAGCTGAAGGAACGGTCGTAGAGATTTGGTGCCGTAATGAAAATGCTCGGGTGGACTTCCCCGACTTAGGTGACATACTTTTTTTCGTTTTTTTTCTTTTTTAGTTGGTTATTGTTATACCGTGAAGTTTTCTTAGAAATTGTATTGTTCGAGTCGCGTCGCGCGGCAAGTTGCGCTGGTCTGCAAAAGCCTTTATTCGTTATTTCCATTTTAGAACTGGAATTGCCTTGCTCACTGTCATTATTTTTATTTGTTGCTACAACTAAATATTTTGACCGCGACCCCATCTGAAAAAATAAGTCTAAATTGTATTTTGTTTTTATGTTTACAACGTGATATAACATTATGTTTTACATTTAAATTAAAAAAATATCCGGAAAAACGGAACAACAACAAATAACTAGAACACATTTCTTGCATTAAAATTCCATTCATCATCAACAATGTAACATCCTAAGATATCACAATCCAAAAATGATATTATTTCAACAACAACGTGATATCAGATTTTATAACAATTCGCACACTATACGTTTTTTCAACAAAACCGAGTTAAATACACTTTATCACATTATAATAATAAAAATATAATTGAATTGAAACATACCTTTGCAATTAAACCGTGGTATACTCGTGATGTCACGTTTTTGCAGAAAAGCGAGAGCATCTCACCTTTAGCACTCCATGTGACAACTGACTTGACACATTGTTGAAACAAAATACCCGTGCGAAAGAGACAACGCGACAACGCAATGTACCACTGTTGTGTCGTCCTTTTCACTCATAGGGTCGCTGTCCCTCACTTATCAAATACCGCGTTTTTGCAGAAAATAAAGTTGAACGCGGCGGTTTTGATTATCGAATAAAAAAAAAAACACATTTTCCGAAATGTCACGTTGTTCTCGCAAAGTTATCTACCTTCCCTTTTCCCAACTATGTTGGGGTCGGCTACCAGTCTAACCGGATGCAGCTGAATACCAGTATTTTACATGGAGCGACTGCCTATCTGACCTCCACAACCCAGTTATGGGGTAATACAGTACCCCTTGGTAAGACTGGTTGTCAGACTTTTGGACTACCCGTAACGACTGTCAAAGATCCACGAATGACAACCGGGACCAACTGCTTAACATGCTTTCCGAGGCACAGAGCAGACCGCACCGACGAAGACCGTACCTGAGAGAAAATATCAACAAAATTAACACCTTTTGATGAACTTATAACCAACTTAAAAAGACATGCTAAAAAAAAAACTTATACAACATAAAACTTTCTACTAAGTAGTAGTTCCCTATTAAAACCATTCGAGCTGACCTTTAATTCCAGAAAGCAAGTGGGTACCTGACTATCGTCCTTATGCTTTGTCCTTAATTATTAATTAATTCGGTCGTTAATTAAACGAATGATTGATTCACGACACGATCTCTTATTGTCTTGCTGTTGCTCCAACTTAACGAGCATTTGATACTGTAGGTACTTAATTACTTGTTTATTCTAAATATAGCTATTAAGTATCAACTTAACTATATTTGGAATCCATTTTAATTGTGAATTTAAGAATCTTGTGGCAAGAAAAAGCTTCATTTTAAAACTTGGTCACAACTTCCCATATTTTAAAAGTTCCAAATACGTATAATGTTACCGGCCAAAAACGAATATAGGAACTAGTTTCGCCTAGGCCCAAACCAGTTCTCCCTACACGTGATAGGACAAACCAGTATAGCCTAGGCCAAACCCGTTCATCTTGTTCCCGATAGGATAAACCAGTTTAGCCTAGGTTGAATCGGTTTATCGTAGAATTTACATGCTTTAGGATAAACTGGTACGTCCTAGTCTGAACTAATTTTGCCTAGTCGGATCGCATGTAGCTCCCTATACAAACGGGGAATCCCGAATCACCTCTGGCTCCTCTGGTTTCTGTTTTTTTAAATTATGGACTGAAATAATATTATTAATTATTTTATTATTTTTTATTTAATCCTAGGAAGAAAAAGAGAAAGAAATCGACGTACGCTACACCGCAGTCATGCGCGCTGTAGTCTGGAGATACGTATCAGCCATGCACAGGAAGATGGATGACGAAGAAGTAACAGAGGATGACATCAATGAACTGAAGGGAGACGTATCAGCACTGCGATATGAGCTGCTCGAAGTGTTTGAGAAGAACGGCATGGATGTCAGCTTTACTGATAGGAAGGAGAAAAGTAAGTGAGGGGTTGCATAGATAGAAATTATTAAGAAAATCAAAGAAAAAGTGTAATTTTATGTAAATATTTGGCTAGAAAAAGTTCTAATGAGCCAGCAAAGTAAGTATGGGGATAATGCAAATTATAAATTCGAGCTCTAGTCTGGAGATACGTATCTAAATCATTTATTGCATGTACATATTAAAAGAAAATCAAAGAAAAAGTGTTATTTTATGTAAATATTTGGCTAGAAAAAGTTCTAATGAGCCAGCAAAGTAAGTATGGGGATAATGCAAATTATAAATTCGAGCTCTAGTCTGGAGATACGTATCTAAATCATTTATTGCATGTACATATTAAAAGAAAATCAAAGAAAAAGTGTTATTTTATGTAAATATTTGGCTAGAAAAAGTTCTAATGAGCTAGCAAAGTAAGTATGGGGATAATGCAGATTATAAATTCGAGCTCTAGTCTGGAGATACGTATCAGCCATGCGCAGGACGATCGACGATAAAGAAGTAACAGAGGATGATATCAACGAACTGAAGGGAGACGTGTCAGCACTCCGATACGAGTATGAACTGCTCGAAGTGTTCGAGAGAAACGGCATGGATTTTGCTTTACTGATCGGAAGGACAAGACTGAGTAGGGGAGATAGATAGATACAGGAATACGAAATAAAAAGATAAAAATGTTATTAAAAATTACCATTTTGATATAACCAATTCTAAACAGCAAGCGAAGTAAGTAGGTGTGGGAAACTGGAGAAAGTTCCTGGCAAATTATAATCAAGTGGATGCGAGACTTCGAACCTCCTAACCTGGACGAATACCATGTCTTTTGAACTTCAGCTATCTCATCAAGTTAAATCTACCTACATTATTGTTTTTGGAAATTTGAACCAATGAAATGTTTGAAATCGTCAAAGTTGCCAGCGGCAGCAGATAAGGTAAAAGAAAGGATGTAAAAATGCCTGATGTGTGCGAAACTGCCCCTGGCAATAATCCAATTTTTAACGTTCATGCTGAGTTTAGACTTATCCTGGCTCGACCTGAATCTTTAGGCATGGTGCTTCCATGTTTCGCTTAGCCTAGCATCTCAAACACAAAATAAAAACTCATTTATTCAAAGCACGCTGAGAATCAGCACTTTTTGACCGCCAAAATTACATGAGACAGTCTCCCAAAGCCGTTGTTGAACTTGTTGCGCTGGGTGGCGCAACAAAGTCATTACAACAGCAGCACAGCTGTCTGTTCAGTTAGAAGAACTTGATTCTATACAATAGTTAGTAATTAACATTACGAAACACAAAACATTAAATTAAATTATTTGCCATATGTCAGCTAGCACACGCCAATATGCCGACAAAAACATTGAAAACGCAACTCAAGTAGAAATAAATAATAAAAACGTAAACAGAACTTAATACTGAATAAAGGCCTTCAGGCTTACATAATAATATGCAATAATTATAGCTGTAACGTCATCTAAACAATCCTCGTTTCTCTCACAGTGGTTCTCGGCAAGCGCATGAAGATATGGGAGCGTCGTCTGATGAAGGACTTCCAAGTGGCGCCAGTGGCTGTGGAAGAGGAAAAACCACCGGATGAAGATGGACTGGCTCGGTTCAGAAGAATTGCCAGGTTGGCAGTCGCGAACACCTCTAACGCCAAGTGGGATCAGACGCTTGCAATTACTGGAATTTCGTAAGTATTTTTGAGTGCAGTAATATTTCTGGTGGTTGTTTTGTTTTTGCAATGGAGGTGGGTTTTACTGTTTTGAGTGTATGAGTGTCCTGGGAGAGAATGGCCTGCTTGTTTTCTGAAGGTTACGTAAAAAGTGACAGAAGAATATGTTCACACAATGGAGGTTCTCCTTTTGCATCCTAATTTAAAGTAAATGGCAATTGAATGTTAATTATGGCATATTGAATTTCAGATAAAGTTTAGATTAGTAGAGTCTGCTACTCATCTTTACATTGTTATTGGTGTAAAACCTCTTAAGGGATCATCATTATGAACAACTAACCAGAGATCGCGAACAAAAAATCTGCTGTTCTCTATATTTTGACGAGTTATGCGAAAATAAATGTCCAGAAAATCATCAGTGCCCCATTTTATGTCCAGAAAATCACTGACCATTCCAAGGATGCCTGGAAGAATTCACAAAATATACAATGGGCGGCTTTATCGCTTACGATAAGGCCGCCCATTGTATATTTTATGATGACTTTTTCTTTTGTAATGTATGTACAATAAAGTTTAGTTAAATAAATAAATGTAGGGAACAGCTGATTTTTGACAACATCAAGCACATCACACAAACAACCTACTAATAGTACTTACACCAAGACTTGTTTTTGCTAATAAGTCTGAAATAATATAATTTTATTTTTGGAACGAAGTTCCCTTTCGCGCGTTGCGAAAGGGGGCTACACGGAAAAAATTGGGACCAAAAGTTGTAACGACACTTTTTATTTTTTATTATAACGCCATCTGTGAGCGACCACAGGTACTAATTAGTGGCATGCCTTTGTGAGGTAATTTTTTTTTTATTATAACGCCATCTGTGAGCGGCCACAGGTACTAATTAGTGGCATGCCTTTGTGAGGTTCATTCCATAACTTCGTTCCATCCGGGTGTCCCTTGACACATCTCAGTTTTTTTTATTTAGAAGTCGTACAATAGTAAAATTTTGTAAGGTAATGATGAAATAAATGTTTCCACCAGGTCTCAGATCGGCCGCTGTCGCAGTAGAGAGTCGTTCAAGAACCAGCAGAACTTACAGAGAGCTATGGATGAAGCTAGGAAGCTGGTGCTGCGGTCACCACTGCCAGGTGAGATGTCGTTAGAAATTATGTCCTTTACAATGCTACAAGGTTCTTTTGGCGCGTGGCCAAATTTGGAACTAACGTCGTCATCTTGTTTTGTCAATATAAGATAGTTAATTGAGTCAGGCGTGACTTTGCGGAAATTCATTATAAAATACAATAGCCGACGTATATTTAGTAACCTAACCATCATCTTCCGGATGATGATTGACTTGTTTCGAACCCGGACACGACGTGTTGCCACGACAAGCGCCGAACGCAGAGACGACTGAGAGACTGCGTTCGGTGCTTGTCAAATGTGAAGTCAATCATCATCCTGCGGATGCCTCGTTGAGAGGTGAAACATGCGTCGATTTCTTACAAGGTTGTTTATGACTCTTTATGAACAGTTAATTACCGTCCCCGGTATGTATAAAAATTTATTAATTAAGAATGTCTTGTTCAGTAACCATGTTTTGATCAGTAACCATTCTAATTAATTAAAAATGGTTACTGATCAAAACAGTTTAAAAATGGTGTATTTATTAAGACTACAGGCTCAAAAATTAGCTGATGCGTGATGGGTATCGATTATGCAAAAAAACAAAATAAAAAATAAAATAAGTTTAAAAAACTGTAACCCGACTACGGGAAAATAAAATTAATCACAAGAAAATATTTCAGACAGAAATCAAGACATAGGTACGCAAATGGTCAGGGTAAAGCCGTGGTCGCATGCCATTATAATTTTGTAGGTGTGGTGGTCCTGGCACCCATAGATACATAGACCGCTAAAATCATAACCCTTCTTTTTGGCTTTGCCGTACTCGGGTAAAAAAATAAAAGATATGATGAAGTTCTTTTGGGGTCAATGACCGCAGTTAGTTTTGTTACTTGAAGTGTGAGTTGATGTTGAGATATCGATACCAAGCACAACTGTGAAGTTTACACAAACAGTTTAAGTTTTTAAGTGACTACTGGCGGTTAATGACCCCAAAAAAAACATCATCATATTCATTTCTTTTTTGTTTTATAATGTTTATATGTATATCAATGCCCATCACGTCCGCGGAGTTTCGCTAGCTATTTTAATTGGAATGAATGAAATTAATATACACTATAAAATTTAGATATTTTCGCCGGCAATCATCGTAGATTGATATCAGATATTCAACTTAAACGCTGCATAAACAAGCTGTCACAAATTACAGAAATAGAAACAAAAGCTCTTGAAATTGGTGCCACAAAGTCCAGTGCGGCTGCCAAGTGTATTCATTTGGCACTGACTAAAATTAACTAGTACTCTTTCAATTTCAAGATAGTGTTTCTCTTTAAAAAGTTTTATTAAAATATTCTTTTCAAGGAAATAATTCACTAAGTGCTTTAAATGTTTCTTATAAAACACTTCTTGTTAGTAGTGAAGTGACTTTCAACTTTTTATTCATTTGTAATAATGTTTATAAAATTTTTGAGAAACAAAGTATTCTTCACCGCATTAAAGTTCTGACTACACAGAGTGCAACCCTGCGCGGGATGCGGGACGGCGTTGCGCGTGTCGATTATTTTTATGATTAAAAAATCATGCGACTATTCGGTTTAAGAACTTTATTCTTTAAGACAATCGTCACTTACATGAGAATATTAAATCTTATTAATAATTATATTATATCAGTGCAGGTAGAAGAAAAATTAAAGCAAAGAACAAAAAATAATTAAGTAATTGTCAACAAAATAGGGAGCGAGTTCACTGCCTTCTTAAGATAAGGTGGTGGGCCAAGTTGCGCTAGTTATAATTAACACCTTCATTCAAGTTAGTTGACACAATTGGCGCGAGCAAATTTTTTCCCACACGCGGGATTCGTCTCAGTTTAGCCAGAGCTTAACTCGTCCGCCAACAGTTTCTTTTGAACTTAACATAGTTATCTCATTAAAATCCAATAAGCTTGGTTCAGGCTATGCAGCATGGGAAAAGCCCTTTTTACAGCAGTTGAATACAGGCTTAATCTAAACTTATATTTAACGAGATAAAATTGTGTGTTTGTTGGTGCGAGAACGAAGTAAAGATTAGTTTCGGGCCCGAACTAAGAATGAATGACAACACAATTTGACAGTTGTCCTTACTCCCGATGAGTTTCTGTCTGACCGAAAAAGATATTTAATCGGGAGTAGGGTTCACTCCGATGTATCAAACTACTTTTGGACGGGCCCGTATCTTCGTTGACGGACTTAGAGAGTAGGCCACCTGAACCGATTTAAAAAATTATACTATTACCGAGTGCCATAGGATATGTTCCTCGATGTCGCGTGCAGGAGCTTTTATCGATGTAACTAATTATCATTTGGTCAGAAGGTTCAAGAGCGGGAACTCCGATTGAGATGCCAATCAGTCCGGGACACACTCTGTTGGAGCTGATCAAGGATATATCCACGGAGGTCGCGGAGAGTGAACCGGAACCGACTACTTCTCCCCCAAAGTCACCTTGGAAACCACAAGGTAATTTTAAAACTTCATTAATATTTTTGTAAATTGTTGCATGTTTTGGGTCTGGTAGGCTGACGATTATAACATAAAGGTACAAGATTTTTTTGTGAGAAACTTTTCTTCTCTCTTTTTTTATTCTTATTTTTCTATGATGTACCTACTGGCTAACCTATGTACAACCCGGGCGCAATGACTTGACACCTGGCTCGAATGACGTTTATAACTCCCCTCGCTACCCCGCACGGCGACGGCGGGGCGCCGCGCGGGTATCAGGGGGGAGTGTCTAGTCCGAGCCAGGGGTTGTACTCGTATGTGTACCAACCACCGACTGACTAATCTACCTGGGCTTTGGGCTGTACTTATATAGCCGTCTCTTTATTTTTGGGATCGTTCCTAATATGTATATTCCTTCTTAAATAAAACTAGACTAAAAGTTTTTTTATACCATTCCCCCTCTAAAAAGCTTATTTTATTCACTGAAAACAGTGAATAAAAAGCTCTTTTAATCACTATTTTGGTGTTTGAATTTAGAACACACCAATGTATTCGACCTCTATCTCAATGCTATACAACCTCCTTAACACTTTCGACTCCACCCATTTTCATAGAACTCATAACTCATCATTCCGCCATAAAAGTCTGTGAAACCTCAGGGAGGTTTTGACTTATTATTCGTAGTTGGAAGTGAAACCTCCGGGAGGTTTCACTTCCAACGTCCACGAGGGCTCCCGGCATCCCATACCCAAGTAGGTGAACCCTCCAGGAGGGCTCCCGACACTGAACGTCTACATTTAAAATGAGCCCTCCGCGAGGGTTCCCGGCATTCCATATCCAAGTAGGTGAACCCTCCAGGAGGGCTCCCGACACTGAATGTCTACATTTAAAATGAGCCCTCCGCGAGGGCTCCCGACATCCCATATCCAAGTGGGTGAACCCTCTAGGAGGGCTCCCGACCCTGAATGTCTACATTTAAAATGAGCCCTCCGCGAGGGCTCCCGACATCCCATATCCAAGTAGGTGAACCCTCCAGGAGGGCTCCCGACACTGAATGTCTACATTTAAAATGAGCCCTCCGCGAGGGCTCCCGACATCCCATATCCAAGTAGGTGAACCCTCCAGGAGGGCTCCCGACACTGAACGTGTTAACCTTTTATTAAATGTCCTTTTTGCGCTTAAATCTTTCTTTTTCTCGTAGTCATGGTATAAAGTATAGTATGCAACTCTTGAATAAAACGGATTTATATCGAGGGCCATGAATCACTCGCGTCGCTCAGGATTCGAACACTTGAATCACTCGCTGCGCTCGTGATTCAATCATCATGAATCACTCCCTACGGTCGTGATTCAGTCGTTAGAATCCTTCACTTGATCGTGATTCATCTATGGCCCTCGCTTTAAATCCGTCCTTTATTCATTAGTTGCATAATATACTATTGTCTGTCAGGTAGATTATAAAAAAAATATTGTACACGTATTTTCTAATTTTTTTACGTAATCGAAAGATTACGGCACTACATTGAGTTAAAATGTGGCATGACGTCACTGCCCGGTAGATTTTATACTGACTTGTGACGTAGCGACCCCCACACCCCAACTTTAATGCGTTTTATCTAAACCATTTTTGATTAATTAATACGTCTCTAATATTTTTATTATCTGACTGACGGACTACTCGTAAATAGTTTTTTTCCCTCAGTCAACATCCCTAATAAACTCTTGATGCAGATTTAAATAAATCGGTCAAGTGCGAGTCGGACTCGCACACGAAGGGTTCCATACCATGTCGTACAAGATTTAACACTATTTTTGTAATACGAAAGTATAAAGGTAACAACAGAGGCGCTATAAAAAAACATAAAGATTTGTAAAGAAATTGTCTAATTTTAATGAAAAAATGTTGTTGTGTTAAATTATAGGTTTGTTGTGTAAAAATAGTGTTCACTCGTAAACACCAACCACACACATCTTTCATTAGAAGATTTTTTATTTTCTTGGGTCCCTATATCTATAGTAAAATTAACTCTTACTTACATATCTATTCTCTAAACAGGACCCAGTGTAGGAATAAGGTCAAAGAGTACTTTCTGACACTATCTTATGAAGATACAGAACAACTTTTAATCGTACCAGAGTGATTAGGTTTCTGTGCAAATAATATAAAATATCTTAAACAGCGTTTTACTACCTTCTCAACGTATACTTTCACACACACACATACACACACCCCCACACACCCATACACACCGACTTACTCACTCCCGTCCACACTCCACAACTCTTTTAAGTGTAATTAATAAATATACTGTAAATTAATAAATATTCTGTAAGATTTCACGAAATTGTAAATGTTGGCTAAAATCTTTTCTGTTTATATCAGAGTGGAATGGCGCTGTATGCCGAGATACAGGTTTTTCACCTAGTTCGGCTACAGATGCTCCGATGTTGTATTATTTTCATTATAGCCTACATATTTCTTTCTACGCAATATGGTTGTTATAGTGTTAATATTTTTGGTGTCAATAAATAAATTATAAATTAAAATTAATTAATTAATAAATTATATAAATAGGTTTCATTTATTTTAGTAACATGCATTAACTAAATTCAAAGTTATTTATTTGCTACTAACATAGTATTAGTAGGTATAAATAGGTATATGTGTTGTAACAGTAACTGGGTTGTGGAGGTCAGATAGGCAGTCGCTCCATGTAAAATACTGGTATTCAGCTGCAACCGGTAAGACTGGAAGCCGACCCCAAGATAGTTGGGAAAAATGCTAGGAAGATTGATTGATTGAAATAGGTATATGTGGTAGGTAAGCAGGTAGATATGTAGGGTAGGTAGGTTAGGTTAGGTAGCAGTTAGGGTAGGTAGGTAGGGTAGGTAATTAGGTAGAAATATGTAATTAGGAAAGGTAGGTGCGCCGTAGATAAGTACTTAGTGCTAAACGTGCGAAGCCGGGCCGGGTAAAGCTAGTTACTTATAAATAAAAGGATTTCTCTTGCTACATCAGACTATATTGTACAAAATAGAATGTAAGTAGTACGCCAAATTTTAATTACAACATTCCGTCAATACAGGTATTACGTTATTTTTGATAGTCATAATTCAAATTCAAAAGTCATTTATTCAAACTAGGCTGAGAATCAGCACTTTTCGAACGTCAAAATGACATAAGACAGTCCCCCAAAAACGCCCGCCCTTCACCACTTCCTAGTGCTTTTGCTGGAAAGAAGAAGTGGCGCAACAAACTCGCCAGCAGCGCAGCTGTCTATACAATAGTATGCAAATATTTTACATTACTCAACACGAAACATTAAATAAAATATATTTGCCATAATGACAGCTAGCACACGCCAATGTACCAACAAAAAAAATTATCGAAATCTAAACTCAAGCGAAAATAAAAATTATTTTTACACATCCCATCGGACTATGAGAGTGAGGGAAGAGAGAGTGCACTCGTGTCTGCGCATACACTTGTGCACTATAATATCTCCCACGCCGAAGGCTAGTCTCCATTGAGATTGGCCGCCGTGGCTGAATATTTTTACACAAATAAGTTTTCTCAATATGAAATTGTATCCACAACGGTTTAAGGTAACTGAATACTACCCTGTATGTACCACCATTCATTTCAATGTTACTGAATATTATTGTCTATTGGAGTGTAGTTTTAACATGAGGTACGAGTACACACATCAACACCGTCTAGGAATACTTTGAAAAAAGTCGATAAAGTTCTTAAACTCAAAAAATACTGGCCGGTTTTAAAATCTTTTGAAGAGAGCTTATTTTGTAGACCTTTTTGGATGATCGAAATAGTATATGCTGCCATGATAGTAGGTACTTACTAATTCCATGTCATTACTCCGACTAGTAAATAGTTATCTGTGGAATTTATATCGCATAATATAAGCATGAAATACAAAATATTATTTTTAAGTTGCAGTAAATCGCCCATATTATATAAAATACGTTATTAATCGACGTTTTTAGTATTTGTTGATTATAAACAGTATATGATACATGATACACACAAGTTTCAAATTCCTAATTTGTTTAGTTGTTGAGATAGAGCTCGTACAACAATGGTCTAAAACAGACAACTTCTACGGCCCCCTAATTCATCATTTTTGAAGATAAAAACAAATAAAAATTATATTTATTTTCTACTTGATGAGCTCTAGACAATGATACCCCACATGCCAGGGACAGATTATTTTTTTTTCAAAATTTAATTTTATTGTATGGCGATCCCCCTTTATTTTTTAATTTTATTATTTGTTGCTCTTGCGGCAATAGAAATGCTCAATCTGTGAAATTTTCAACTGCCTACCTATTACGGTTCATGAGATAGAGCTCGCTGACAGACAGACGGACAGCAGAGGCTTATGAATAGGGTTCCGTTTGTCACCCTTCGGGTACGGAACCCTAAAAAACAACGGGTCGCACTCCGGGAGTACCGGCAGAAATGAAAACTTGAACATTAACGTTGTGCATTTTTGAATATTTTGGAATGTTTAGTGAATAATTTCGCACGAATTGCTTTATTTATCTAGTAGTAGTATATTTATTTATTTTCAAAATATAGTCTAGTATCAAAAATAAACAATTTATTTAAACACTTTTCATGAAGTATGTTTTGACTGCTTTTTTTTACCCATCAATATGGGTAAAATTTCTTACCTCGCAATCTTTAAGCAATGTCAAAGACGTATTTATTTTGATATTTACTTTGTCGGTTGCTAGGCAACGGATCTTACGGTCACGTATCCTGACGCGAGTTTAAAATTTTTTACCCATTCCAAAAAAAGTGCACAACGCCGCTAAAGTAGTATTAACTTCAAAAATACAAGATGCTTTTATGACACTATGATTGTTACTCCGTAAGTGGCCTGAATCGCCATCAGATTTTGAAACGAATGGCTTAAAAAACAAAGAATAAAAAAAAGAAATTACGTTTACCACAAATCCGTACCTCTCTAAACGATATCTATTTCATTTCACATAGGAGCCGAAGGAGTAGCAGGCATTGTAGCAGATACATTACTGTCAGCAGCAGACGCTCGCAGTAGACCTGTGTCTCCTAAACCTACTCCAAGTCCTGCCAAATCACCAGTTCCTGCCACATCGCCGGCGCCGACACCAGGACCTGCTAAGGTAAGCTTGGTTCGTTTCAAGAGTTCGTCTTCCTTCTTCTCTTATCGGGAAGATCTAATCAAAGTAAATAATGCTGTGGTCAAAATATGTGGCCATCAGCATATTGCTAGTAGGGTTCACTGATGCCCAATGAGCGCGGGTCTATTTATTTTGTGTTATGCGGTAGATTGTCTTTGTGTAAATAATTTCATCACCACTGCTCTCAAAACGGTGAAGGAAAACATCGTGAGAAAACCGGCATGTCTTAGAACCAAAAAATTCGAAGTCATGTGACATCTACCAACCCCCACTGGGCCCGTGTGGTAGATTACGGCCCACTCACTCTCACAGAGAGGAGGCCTGTGTCCCAGCAGTGGAAACATTAATAGGCTGATGATGGTGATGATGGTAGATTGTCATTCATCATCATCATCATTCATTACAGACTGTCACTGCTGGTTATAGGCCTCCGCCAAGCACCAAATCCCGCCACTTCGACCAATTCTGTTCTTTTCTGGATTCCTGCGGCCTTCACAAGGTCATCGGTCCATCTTGTCAGACGCCTTCCAACGCTACGTCTTCCGGTACGCGGTCGACACTCCAGAATCTTTCGGCCCCATCGGCCATCTGTTCTGCGAGCAATGTACCCTGCCCATTGCCACTTAAGTTTGTCAATTCTTCGGGCCATGTCGGTTACCTTGGTTCTCCTGCGGATCTCTTCATTTCTGATTCGATCACGTAGAGAAACTCCAAGCATGGCCCTCTTCATTGGCCTTTGGGTGACTTTTAGCCTTCTGATAAGGCCCATTGTGAGCGATCACGTTTCAGTGCCATAGGTCATCACTGGCAACACGCACTGGTCAAAGACTTTCGTCTTGAGACACTGCGGTATGTGGGACGAGAAGCGGTAGATTGTGATAGACTAAAATAACTTGACCACGTGGGTAGAGGTCACAAGTTGGACTGACGACTTAATGAAGCTCGTGGGAATCTGCTCGTCACAATCAACACAGGACCAGTCATTATGTTGTGTCGATGCTTAGGAGAGCTTAAGTTCAGCAATGGACGTCCTCCAGCCGACATCATGACGGTGATCATAACTTCGGATAGCCCTGTAATTCTAATCAGAGCGAGCAACTTGCTGGTCGCTGATTCTGTAAGAAATTCACCTCTATTACTATGTATATGAGGCGTTTTCTTTTACTACAGACAGGCAATATACATACAAAGTTACTGTATACGGTTTTAGTACAAAGGAAAGCGAGGAAAGAGAAAAATACTGTTTGAAAGCATTAAATAAAAATACTTCAACAATTTGTTCAGAACTGGCATAGAGCAATAAAAATAACTTTAATAATCCTTTTGTAAATTCATGTGTCCGACATTTTATGAAGATTAAAAGTCGTACATAAAATAATTAGATTTTCAGTGAGTTAAGTTTTCGTTATAGTTAACAAACAGTATGCAGACGTAATTTGAAATGCATCACAGTAGAAACTTGTGTGGATGGAAATTAGCACTTTTGTAATTTACTTTTTAATGAATGGAAACAAACATGGAAATGATGGCGAGGTTGTTCGGGATAATTTTTTATTTATTTTATGTCATGGATACAAAGTTACGAGGTCAGTAAGATTTCACTATCTAGGTCATTTTTAAAAGAGAAAATTATTAGGGTTGCCTTCTAGATTTGCTATAAAATAGCTTTCCTGACAATACCATATATATCTTAATCTGTAAAAAAAACTGTTACAAAACTACGACAACTTTTAGTGTCCTCGAAGTATGAGCTACGCTGCTACGAAGAATTGCTAGACCAAGCTACGCGGCTACGGCAGACTACGCCAACCCAGCATAGCTACCGCTACGCCGCTACGCCAAGCCAGTCTAGGCCGTAGCCCAAGCAAACATGCCGATTATAACGGGTGTAAAAATAGCCAAATAGTGAACCCGTGGGTCATTTGTTCTTCCCATATAACGATCATTTTTGTACTAGACCATGCCTGGGCAGTGGGCACCTTCTGGATACGTAGGAAAAGTTCAATTTTTTAAAACAAATTTTAAATATTATAACTTAACTTTAAACACTCCCACGATCCTTGTACGGTTGCATGCACCCATAAGCACAATTTATTTGCGTGCGTTACATTGTGCACTACCGTACACGAAAAATAAAAATCAATTATTTTTGCGGTGCATAACCGATGAAGAAAAAAAATCATGAGGAAACCGGCATGCCTGAGAGATATTTCTTGACGGCATGTCAACCCAAGTCAGCGGCCCATGGATGGCATAAAAACTCTGACACCAGGTTAGTCACACACCACACGAAAAAGATACAATTTATACAATGACGTAATTTTTCTCTAGACTCCACCCACGGGCCCATCACCAGTGCCCGGTGCGTCAACGGTCGCCAGTCCTGTGCCGACAACCACCAGTCCAACTGGTGACGGAACCACTTCACCACAACCAGGTAAATAATGTCACAAAGCATCTTGCTATGTTCAGCCATGACTCAACAACATTAGTTACTTTGTAGAAAGTAGTAGGTACATTCCATTGTAGCTGTTCCATACATTTTGTTGATTTATGTGAACACAAATATAAAAATTGATCAGACGCTATCTAATTGCGTAAAACATTTTCGTAAATTATGAAGACTAATCTGTTTCATTGCGTTGTTTACGTTGCTGAGCAGATTTTTTTTTTTTACTTATGATGCTTTGGATTAGCAACCTCTTTCAAAATGATTCAGATTGTTATTAGTCGCAATTAGGGTAAGCACCGGCGGCGAGTGCATGTTTTTAGCGATTTTAGGACAATGATGACTAATGATGAGTCAAAAGTTAACAAAAACGATTGTATTTGTACATAAGTTTATCGATGAACAAATGAGTTCGATATTTTCAGCTGTGTCTTGATCAGAACGAAGTGGCCACTTCGGTGTTTTAGATTAGCTGTAGTTGGAACTCTTAACTAAAATGAAAACCCTGTTTATCTGTTATCTTTGCCTGTTTATAAGCAAAGGGTGTTTATATGCAACTAGATATGCATCATATCAGACTTTACACCCACTTAAACCACGGTGACCGTCCTTAGCACAATAGGATGATTCCGGGATTCCTTGTACCAGATTCCGTTATGTGATTGGCACAATTAAATGGTATATTTAATGTCGACCCCAAGTAAAGCTGTTTTCAGACCAGCGCGATTTGTCGCGCGACGCGACACCGGTTATTATTATACCGTGAAGTTTTGTATTGTTCGTATCGCGTCGCGCGACAAATCGCGCTGGTCTGAAAACAGCTTAATATGGGACATGGGTACGCACAAGTGAACGCACTCAACTTCCAGGCAGTATATTATTGACAATACTTATAATGAAACCTCGTGACTAAACAATAACAGGCTCACGGGTCGATTGAAGGTTAAGCTACGCTTGCCGCGGTTGATTCGTGGATGGGTGACCCTCCATTGCATATCGAGACCTCTACGTGCCTCGGAACGCACGTTAAGCCGTTGGTCTTCCGTAGATCTTTGATAGTCGTTACGGGTCGTCCAAAAGTCTGACAACCAGTCTTACCAAGAGGGATCCGGCTATGTTACCTAGTTACTGAGTTGTTGAGCTCAAATAGGCAGTCGTTCCATGTAAGATACTGGTATGGTATGGTAGCTGGATTCGGTTAGACTGGAAGTTGACTGGAATCATCAAATTTTAGGAAACAAAGGAGGATGCATATCCGGTACGGCTCACACATCTTTCCATATTCTAAGGGCACGTCTTCCCTACCATTACCGCGCCCCCCGGTCTACTCCTTGATATGCAATGGTCTCTGTAGCTCCGTTGAAACATGAAGCTCTAGAGGCTAGTGTAAATCTTTGGGTTCATTCAATTAATTGAGTTTAGTTAAACCACACTGGGGTCGGTGCATTGTATTCATTCATTAATTCATTAGATCAGTGGTGGCCCAGTGGTATCGGCCGTAACTTACAAGTTGTAAGTCGTAGGTTCGAACCCAGACTGGCGCTTTAATTTGTGTAAATTATTTTAATCACCACTGCTCTCAAAAACCGGCATGTCCTAGAACCTAAAATGCGAAGACATGTGACATCTACCAACCTGCACTGGGTGGATTACGGCCCCTCCCTGTCACTGAGAGGAGGCCTGTGTCCCAGCATTAATTCATTATTTTAGAAAACAAAGGAAAACAGAATGATATCTCACCATTAATATAAATATTTTGTTTGATTAACGACGTCCTAGATGTGGTAATGAAACGCTTATTCACGCTAAAGTATGTTTTCCATTCTCAATGAAGATGTTTTTTGTTTTGGCAACATGCCAGGGTATATCCTGTGGGCGTCGTGAGAGACCACTTAGGGATTCTTACCGCAGAATGAGCAACAAAATTCTTCTGGTTCATTAGATTAACTAATGATATATTCTTATTTATGTTTGTAGGTAATATACCAAATATATCAATTCACTGTTACTAAAGTGACTCTTGTGTCTTAGGAATGGACAGTCGTAGAATAATTTCTGTTAATAGCTTATAGTTTGTGGAAAAAATGCTAGTAATACCTACTAAGAAAATATGTAGGAGTCTCTAGGCATGAATTTATCTCATTAAATGGTCTCAAGAGTGGGCTCTTGAGACAGTTTTATGAGATAAATTAATTAATTCGTCTCTTGTAAGAAGTTCATTGGTTAAATAAAATTTTTCTTCTCGTTTTAACTTATAGTACTATCCTTTTCAAAGAAAGATGACTCTGTGTTTGTCCAGACGATTATAACGTATTTATTCATTCTTTATTTTTCTGTTAGAATTTGAAGTAACCAGGGGTTATTAAGAGCGATAACACACTGGAACGCCATGACAACGTCGTTGGCTACGTAGCCATGGCAACCTCTAACTACCTACCGTAGCCAAATGGGGTTGCCAAATAAGTGGCCAAACACGAACACAAACACGCGGGCGTCCGTCCTGGCTATCAGGTCGCCACTGAGTGAGAGAGGCGAAACTGACTTGTATACAAAATACGTCGCCAGGTCGCCAGAGTATCGTCTCCACGTAGGGGCCGGTTGGTCAGGGCTACGCTTATAAATTGGCGACGTCGTCGTCCAGATCGTAGCCAAGTGAGTGACCAGCTACATTTAAATACGAATTGTTTCGATATGTAGCCGGCGAGCGACGTCGCCATGGCGTCCCAGTGTGTTTGCTCTTTAAGTCCAATTTTTCTATTTATGTATACTCAAATGTATAGGTTCATTTCATAAAAATATAGCAAAATTCAATCAAATGCAAAAATAAAGTTTTAAATGTCAACTATTTCTTGCTTATCTAACGATCCAATTGATTACTTACCTATAAGACAAACAATTACTTACAAAACCGATAGCATCGAAATTTACTTCAAAATTCCGAAATATTAATCGACAATTGCTGCCTAATCGATCATATTGATCATAATTCGGTTACCAACTATAATACCGTTTGTTAATTACTATGTAACTAGTTGTTGTCTGTGGCGTCGCTTGTCTATGGAAGATTAATGGTTATTGTCTATCGCCAGTCGCCACTACAAATTGGATTATGATGTGTGTAGTTACGCTTTGTTCTAGAGCCGAATAATCGGGATAAAGTTCATTATGATCTATTTGTTTTATTTGGTACAATTTCATCATCATCACGCCTTGTTTCTTTTTCTGTTCTGTGGTACCAATAGTATACCTACAATTCGCCAATTATTTTTAAGTCCCAAGTAATCTAGACGGGCACAGGTACAAATCTAGACTCCGGGCTGCTAGTGAAAATATCCAGATGGAAAAATCCAATAACACTTTGCCTGACCCGGGAATCGAACTCAGGACCTCATGTTCAGCAGTAACTCTTACGACCACTGGACCAACGAGGCAGGCGAAAAGTTAAGGTTAACTAAAATAACTTTCTCTTTCCAATTCTCGAAATAACTCTTGACACTCTTAAGCAGTTCAAATATCTTTATTTCTTGTTCTAAAAGTAGGTGTTAGGACTTAGTATACAATTATGCTTATAAATCACGGAAAAGATTAGATAAATAAATGACAATTAATGTTCATCCTGGAAAAAAATACTTTAACTTTCAAATATGATAATAAATGTACCTAGTTATCGCCAAAACTAATTTTGATCAGAGAAAATTCAGACTAATTATGTTTGAAACTTTTCTAAAAGTAGAATTACTTTTACTCTTACATCTTAAAAACTTCAAGTAACATCGTTTTTATTTGTACAGATCCAAGTCCCTTGAAGGCGAAGCGTGTGCCAGGAGACTCATCTCCACCAAAGGTGATCAAGAGAAAGTCGTCAGGATCACAGTCATTGGGAGAAGAAGCGGTAAGAGACATCAGATTCCTTTCTGAGAATAATTGATAGACCCCAAATTAATCTATTAAGAATGTCCCCAATTCTGTTGAACAAGGTGGAATTAGGACAAGGCCTTGTAGAACTTGTTTACACCTTCCAGTTTATTGAATGGCTATCACCGTTATAATCATCATCATCATCAGCCTATTAATGTTCCCACTGCTGGGACACAGGCCTCCTCTCTGTGAGAGGGAGTGGGCCGTAATCTACCACGCGGGCCCAGTGCGGGTTGGTAGATGTCCCATGTCTTCGAATTTTTTGGTTCTAAGACATGCCGGTTTCCTCACAATGTTTTCCTTCACCGTTTTGAGAGCAGTGGTGATGAAATTATTTACACAAAGTAAAGCGCCTGCTTGGGTTCGAACCCACGACCTACAACTCGTAAGTCGGGGCCGTTACCACTGGGCCACCACTGTTCACCGTTATAATAATATAGTCTATTCAAAAAGTATCTTATAAAAATGTATACAAATGGATCTCGTACACGTGGTAAACGTATCCGTGGATGTCAATTTGTATTGCCGCTTACAATTTGGAGTGTATGATTTGATTATTTGAATACTTATGCCCAAAATTCTAATTTAAAATCACCTTACACTAGTTTTTCATTTGACAGTTGAGGTCCATTTTATAACTTTAATTTTTGACGATGAGATATCGATTACAATTTAATAATGTATTCAAACGATAATAATTGTTGGCAAAAAAGTGCTACTACCCTTTAGTGAGTGACAAATTAAATACAATTGTATACAAAAGCACTGTTTGTCTGGCACAGGCATCAGACAAACCTGAAGATGGCGATGCTAAGCCAGCAGAAATAATAGCTGTGGCCAGACCAGTGGTTCCTGAGATTAAACCCGCAGACGGAGCTATACCTCCTCCACCAGCGTCTGTGAAGGCTAAGGTAAGAATATGATGATACATAAACGATTTGGCTAAGATTCTTGAACTTAGAATGTTAAAATTATAATTTTAAACGCTATTATAGGTATATCGCTCAAGACTCAAGCATTTATAGAGGTATGAGGGACCTCGTTTATAGAGGGGAGGTAAAGTTCACTTATCCTCCATGAAAAAGGGAGGCCAGACTAGACGGGTGTCGTATTTGGTGGGCAGCTGCCCGACGATTGATGTCTCCCGACATCAATCGTCGGGCAGCTGCCCACCGATGTCGGGATGTTGTATATATCGGTCGCGCGGTAAACCCTGCTAGCGCGATGCAGGATTTGTGTGACGTCAGGTCTTTTTGATGCGTATTTCGCATGTGACATTGTAGATGCCGCCAAACGTTACTAAAAACTATAGTTTCAATCAAATGGCTTTAAATTAGCTTGAAGTAAGTAATGCTTGAGTCTTGTGGTTCTGTAATACAGGCCTTTAGGCCTGAACAAGGTGAACTAAGCTTAAAAAGATAAACTGAGAGGCAAAAGTTTTTATGAAGAAGAATAAAAAAATGTGAATAATAAATGATACAACAACTATATAAATATATAACAACAATAAAATTTAGATGTCCTTTCAAATTTTATGATACAGCATATTCAACCATAAGGTCAGACACTATTGTTAGAAGATTATAAGAAAGAAATATCTACTTCACCGATATTTCTCTCCGATTTTTTATATCTCCATACTCCTAGTTCCCCCCACAGGCCCCGCCGGCCCCACCGGCCCCGCCAGCGCCAACTATGGAGGTGACCCCCAGCACCCCCCCGCAAGCGCCGCCCCCCCCCGCGGCCGCCAAGCCTCCGACGCCCCCTAAGGTGGCTCCACCACCTCCGACAGTCGCGTCTCCACAGCCTTCCACCTCTGCTACTGATGCTGTGAGTATTGTGATGTTTAAGGTTAATTTTATAGGACGTGCGGTGGTGGGATCGACCACCTCATGGTAGTGTACAGAACCATGAGAGAGAGAGTCTGAGGGAGTCCGACTTAACCCTCCGTTCTCCCCAAACGGTGGGTACCGATGAGGATTTTACCACAGAACTAAAAAAAAGGTTAATTTCATACAGGAATCTAAAAAGAAAGGGAGTAATAGATGGGGGAGGGCGTTTTATAGAGAAGTATGGAAGAAAAAGAAAAATGTTGTGGCGATGATTTATCACTTCCTTTCTATTCAAGATCATCTGCTTAGCCTTTTTACAGGATGAGGAACAGGGTGTAAAGTCATCCTCTTTAGAAAAGGAAGGATCCTCCGACCAGACGGGTGTCGTGACTGTCGTGTCTGGCAGGCAACTGCTCAACGATTGACGTCGGATAGTCTTACTTATGTCGTTCGCGCGGTAAACTCTAATTGCGCGATGCAGGATTTGTGTGACGTCAGGATTTTTGTGTGACGTCAGGTCTTTGATGCGTAGTTCAAATGTGGCGATGTAGATGCGACCACACCTTTTTACAATCAAGTTGGGGTCGGCTTCCAGTCTAACAGAATGTAGCTTAATACAAGTATTTTTCATGGAGCGACTGCATAACTGCCTTTCTAACCAAGATGTTCCTTTAATAACACCTGACTTAAAAAGCAATCTATTGACCGCGGAATGTGTGGACCCCGCAACTGTAACAAGCAATCAATATTTCCGATAGAACATGAAATAAAATGGCGGACATTATAATACAATCTGCGACACTAAGTAATTATACTCGCAGACGCAGCTGTGTGCATGTATCGAGTCTTCTTTAAGTTTAGATCTTTATTGCTGTTTTAATTAAAAATCACAGCACGATGTTTTTATTAATTTTGTTCTGAACATGCTCAAGCGTAGGTACTTAGTAACTAATTAAAATCTACAACAAAGATAACAATTTCTTGCTACTAAAAACGTGTATTCCCATCGGCAGAAATAACAAACTTCAATAAAAACTTTATCATGACATGTTCGGTATCAAAAGAAAGGTCTTGACAAGCACATTACAAATCCTACTAATATTATAAATGTCAAAGTTTGTATGTTTGAATGTTTGTTACTCAATCACTCAAAAACGGCTGAACGGATTTGGATGAAATTTAATAATAAATAAATAAATAACATCTTTATTTCTAAAAAAAATTACAAAGTGTTTACATTGACCCCAAACTAGGTAAGCCTGTATCTTGGGCACCAATATGGAGGGTTACCATTTTAAACATTTTTAATAACATGTTCGAATAATAAAAAAAAATATGTTTTGTTTTCTTCATCCACCAAAAAATTCATAAGAAACTAAGAATCAAAATAAAATAAAAATATATAGGTAACAAACAAATCTAGAAATAATAAACAAAAAATACTAGAAAGAAAAAAATTAAATAAATAAAACGCTATTAATTGAGTCAGTGTAAGTTTATGTATGTGATCATGTGTTGTGAATGAGTGTGAGTGTAAGTGTGTGAACATGTGATGGTAAGTTTGATGGTGTTAAGCGAAAGAGTGCAAGTGTGAGGTAGAACGTGAGAAATTTGGCACACATAGTTTCGGACCTGGATTAACATATAGGATAGTGTTTATTCCAGTAGTATGTTCCCGTGGGATAATTTCCGACCTCCACGCGGGCGAAGCCGCGGGCGAAGGCTAGTATTTATATATATATATTATATCATATTTAAACATGTTTAAATTGTTGAAAACTAGCAAAAATTGGACTACACTACTTATGGCGCAAGACGATACCAACGCGCAGTTAATCAAATCTTAATAAATAGTAAAGATTTGCATACAAACTAAGTACAAAAAGATATTTGTATTTTGGATTTCTTCGAAGCTCGATGAGTGGTGTTAGCGTCGAAATCAATCGCGCTATGGTTTCGTTCAAGGCAATATGCACTGCTATTTGAATTTAAAATAAGTTAATTATTGACCTATTATGACTTATTTACGCTGTCGTAACGTTTAATAAGCGTTGAAACGGAAAACTATGAAATATAACATTAAGTTTAAAAAACTGAAACCCGACCCGGGAAAATAAAAGTGCGTATTATTATCACTTGCTTCAAAAAAATATGGTGAGGGAACGCATGCCTGAGCGATATTTTTCGTCGGCATGTCAAGCCAAGTCAGAGTCCCATGGGCGGCTTTAAAACCGCTGACACCAGGTTAGTTATTAACCACACGAAAAGAAGTAGAAGAATGTTTAGGTAGCCATTTTCAGTGTAATTTGTATTACTTATATTTTCTTTTACTGATATAACATTATAATTGGACGAAGTTTTAGAACGCCGTGAGGCGCAATCCCACGTAGCAAAAACATATTTCTAAATTCATGATTAAAATACTTAAGTATTATAAAATATACAGGGTGGAAAGTTAAATAGGGCTCTGGAGAAGTACGCTAAATATGAATGTGACCAATTATTACTCAAAGGAAACACGCTCTTTTTTTTAAATAATTAGTAAAACTCAGATCAGGCAAGCGACCTTTCTAAATCTTTGAATGCCTGATTTCATACTGTGCAGTACTAACCTCAGAATCAGAACAAAAGATAAATAAAGACATTGAATAGCCCTTCCCTCATTTCGCCAGTTTATGTTTAAGATCTATGGGGCGAGTCAATTGCCATCAACCGGGCAGTCCAGTCTCTGGGCTACTAGCTACTAATGAATTCCTGACGGAAAAAATCCTAAAAACACTGTCCGACCATATACAGGATGTAAAGGACAGCCCTCCGCAGACTGATGGGGTGAATTCAATATAATATCATTCTAAGATGACCGGTACATGAAATTATTAGGAACGTTATGGGAATCCAATAAATCTGATTTGTTTAGGACCTCACACGCAATGTATTCTTACCTTGGCAAAACCCACGTAGCGATCGCCAGCGCAGCGAGCCTTCGGCCGCACTCCCCGCCACGGGGTGGAGGGAACAGCTGATTACACGCGTCGTTCGTTAGAGTATTTCAACATCCATTGCTAGTTCCTTTATTTTAGCTGTTTTGTTTACATTAATAGAGTGATGAGTAAGTACAGAGAATGTAATTTAACATTGAATAAAGGAACTGAAAAAACGCATCACACTGACGTCACGCGAAATCCGCAAGCACGCAAGCAGAGTTTACCGCGTGATCAGCATATAATATATAACTTCCCGACATGAATCGTCGGGCAGTTGCCCACCAGACACTCACACGACACCTGTCTGGTCGGAGAATCCTCCCTTTAACTATTAGAGGAAAAGGGAGGATTGTAAAGTTCACTCCTCAAACCTCTATAACGCAAATTGTCTCATTGGTCTAGTGGTCGCAAGCGCGACTGTTGCGTATGAGGTTCTAGGCTTGATTCCCGGGTCGGGCTAGGTGTTATTAGGTTTTCCATCAGGAATTTCGCAGTAGCAGCCCGGAGTCTGAATTTGTGCCCAGTTGATGGCAATAGGCTCGCCCCGCATTACATGGGACTTAAAACATAACTGTTGAAAAGTGGGTGGGTGGGCGGCTCGGAACATGAGGCGAGTCGCTGCGCAGTAACGAATTCATGGGTCAGCGGGGGTGAGGGGTGAGGTACTGCGCAGCGAGTTGCGCACTTCCGAGTCGCCATTAAGTTTGAATCCAACTGTACTATAGTTAACCCTCGTTGCGCAAATTATAATAACTTGTCTTTTTGCTTCACCAGCCCGCCAAAACGCCTTCGTCGCCACCAAAGCAGCTAACTTCGACCTCTAGCACGGAGCAACTAATACCACCACCTTCACCAGAGCCGCTGCGACCAGTTCAGAAGTTGGATGAGGTCAAGACTATCAAAAGGCAACTAAAGACTGGCTGGCTTTAGATCAGTGCCTGGTTTTATTTAGTCCTTGTTTGAATGGGGTATTACTGGACGTATTTTATTTTATTTTTAAAAATCTAGAAAAAAAAAAAATGTGACAGAAAAAATAAATTGTTTAATTATCTCAAAAATGCCGAAGTTGTATGCGTTTTAAAGTCTATGCTAGACAGAGTCAGCAATCTGACGTCACAAACATAGGAACGCCATAGTAACTTACAGGGGGCTTACCACCTTTATTATTAGCAGTATTATTTTGATCTTACTTCAATGGGGGAAAGACATGGAGCTATACGTCCTGTAGAGGTTCATCTCTTTTCCCTTTTCCCGTTTAAAATAATACTACTTTAGACGTGATGGTAGGCCCCCAGTACCTACGATGATCCGTTCGATCGTGACAAGAATAGAAGAATAATTTTAAAAGCGTGTAACTTCTCCATTTTTCCACCGATTTTTTTGATTTTTTCACAATTCGTCATGTTTAGTAACATCTTTAAAATAAATATATTTTTTCATAGTAGTCAAATACTCTATTGTGTTAACATCTAGTTTTTCAAGTAAACAACGGAGCCTCGACAGTCATCGGCATTTTACTTATTGCAAGGATAGGATCAATTAATGTCTGGTTAATCTGGTTATGAAGCATAGAAAAAAAGCAGTTGTTATCAAATTACACCAACAACAGCACTCTAATTGCGTAACACCCGATCAATCACAATCTGAGAAAAAAAATCCGCTCATGAATGTTGTTGAACTGTCGAAATGAAACGGGGAGCAGGATTATTCCATATTACGAGGCATCATAAAATGGTGGGAGCGTCCAGCACATCTAAACGCGTTCAAGAGCTGTCAGTGTACAATATTCCTTAACAATTTTGACACTGACAGCTCTTGAACGCGTTTTAGAAATGCTGATCGCGTTCAGTTTGACTGGTGAAATCAACCCTAAGTTTAAATATTAGTGTCTATTTACTTTGGTAAGAGTTACTTGGCAGGTGATGAAGAAATATGTAGTCTATAAAAATATAAAATGAATAAAAAACATTTAAAAGATATCGAACGAAAATTCACTTTTTTATATAATATTATTTTGATATTTTGTATGAAAATGAGTTTGTTGATTTATTTATTTTTTGCTTTTACTTTGATTAACGCAATATACAAAATATTAATAATCTCTTAAAAAGATATCTTAAAAATCTTTATCTTTTTCCGTATCTTTTGCAGCAAGCACATCACAATCAATATGTTCTCGTATATTTCAATAGCGAGCTCGTGTGTAGTTTCAGAGCGTCAAATTCATGACTAATGTGAATGTCTGATAGACCGCGGTAGTCGCTAACGTTATACGATTCCTTATTGATTTGGAGTGTTATTGTACTCCACCTGACTTTAAAAAGCTTTAAAAAATATAATATCATAAGAAATATCTACATACTGATTTAGTTGAAGGCGGGTAATGTTTACGGTAAAAATATAAGAGATGTTAATTTAATATTTTGTTTTATCTTTATTTATAAAAAAAACGAGATGCGTGTTTTTTTTTTGGCATTATTATTTTGTTTGATTGTATTATTTGACTATTTGTTTCAACTTCACTTTATACTTTTACCGAAGATATTGCATTGAAACGATTTTCATTTTTGTTTTGTTATTTACTTAGGTATATTTTCTTTTTTCTCATTTAATCAATGAAAGAATGAATATATTTGAGTAAGATTTTTTACTTTTTGTGCACATTCCTTGACCTTATTCATTAACTAATTTAAAAACCTTCCCAACTTTTATAATTGAAACCATAAAACTAAATAAAAGATTAAAATTCAAGGGTTGACCTAACATTTGGAATGGATCCAACTTTTTATTATCTGTCCTAGTTTTAAGTTCAATGAAATTATTATTAAGTTAAATTGCAAATTACTCATCCTATTATATGGAAATGTTCTTATCTTTTATTTAAAAAACAATGAAAAAAAAAGTAAAAAAAAATATAGGTAAAATAATGAACCTTTTCTTATGTTTGACGTTCTTGAATAATATATCATACCAGTTTACCTTAAGGGGTAAGCAAAACCAATTAGAAAAATAAAGGTTTGGAAGACGAATTAAAATTGTCAAACGTTTTGTACGAAATTGTAACACGAGAATAAAATATAAATACTCACTGTATGATTTTTGTTTTAATTTGAATTACATACCTCGTAATTTCTTTAGCACCCTAATGGCCTAGTCGATAACTCGGTCGATACACAGCATGCGGGGATTCTCCGTAGCGGGCGTAGCGACCAATGAAATTCATCAGTAAATAAAAACCGTGCGGAGTAACTGCCAAACGTGGGTACAGGGGGCCAAGTCTACTAATTTACAAACGTCATAATGGTGTCACGATGGTGAGTTTTTGACAGATTTTGTATGGGAAATCTGTCAAAAACTAACAATCGAGAGACCATTGTGACGTTTGTAAATTAGCAGACGAAAAGCGCGGGAAACGTTGAACTTGGTGGACGCGTCTTTTTAGGGAAAAATTGAAAATTTTAAAACAGTGTATTATAGGATCAGTAGTCGTAGTTTTAGTAGTTTAATTTCTTGTATCTATATTTTAATATTAGTTTTGTACAGTTTCTTCGCTAGGGTAAGTCTTTTTACATTCTTTTTTACTAAGGAAAATGAACCGACCGCCTGACCCGGGGGAGTTTGTTCCCCCGGCAGGCAAATTTGTTACCATTTCAAATGAATCGGGCATGGATACCGATGGATCGTCTTCGTCTCGTCGGTTAAAACGAAGTCGTATACAGGTGTGCAAACACTGTAACAAACGCCGTCGTACCCGTAAACACCAAGGTTCCGAGTCTTCGGGTTGTGGTTGCACGGAATCTTTACATACTGAATCGGTGCCTAACTGCTCCGAAATAACTGTCTCTAACACCGATATCCCTGCTCCGTCCATAGTTGTTCCCACTCAGATAGGTCGTAAAACCTACGACAAAACTGACAGCGCGCCTTTTGTTGTTAATGTTCAAAAAATAGTAATCTCACCTGATGATGGTACTACACTGCACCCTATTACATTTGGCAAGTTTTTAAAACACAACGCCTTTCAAAATATAATTAATGGTAGCGTAAAAAAAATTGGGCGCAATAAAATATCTTTATCCTTTTCGAATTTCCTGGATGCGAATTCTTTTATTTCCCATAATAGTCTTACAACATATAATTATAAAGCGTTTATACCCACTTTTAATGTAACTAGAATGGGTTTAGTGCGTGGTGTTCCGGCGGAATGGTCTCCGGAGGAAGTTATAGATAATATTACAGTACCAATTGGTTGCGGTCCAATTTTAAAAGTCAGACGCCTCAATTTTAAAACCATTGTTGACGGTACAACCGTTTGGAAACCATCCCAATCCATAGTTGTTACATTTGATGGGCAGATTCTACCAAAAAGAATTTTCATGTGTTATAATGCGTTACCTGTAGATTTATATATTTTCCCTACTGTACAGTGTTTCAATTGCTGTCGTTTTGGTCACACAAAAATTCAGTGCAGATCCAAACCTCGTTGTTATAAATGTGGCCAAGGCCACACCGGGGATGGCTGTGAAAGAGAACAAGAAAGTGCTTCTTGCTGCCTTTGCTCTGGTTTTCATTATGCCACTAATAAGTCTTGCCCAGAATTTTCTAGGCAAAAATTAATTAAAACATACATGGCACAAAGTTCAGTATCTTATGCGGAAGCGGCAAAAGTATATCCCCCAGTAACTAAATCATATGCTGATACACTTTTATCTTCTCCTTCCAAAGACTTTGCAGATTCTCCATCTATCTCTTCACCTAATAGAATGCCTACTTCAAATAGCTATAAAAAGACTGTCTTCTTAAAACCCCGCTCCCCTCCCAAATCTGTACAAGGATATAATAAAGAGGCTCACAATGCTATTATTAAGGATTTTAACATTCCCCAACCATCAAATGGTTGTGCTTTTTCTAATAATTGTATCAATGATAAAAATGACGTAAATTTTTCCATAAACGATTTTCTTTCTGCATTACACAATCTTCTCTCCCAGTTCAACATTACACCGTCCAACGTTGCCCAATCTTTAAATGTACCTGAATCCATTCATAATGGACAACAAATCCAAAATAATCCAGTGGAACTGCCGCAGTCTAGTAAACAAAAAGAGTGATGTTATATATCTTTTAAACAAATATGAACCATTTGCCTTTGCCTTAGCAGAGACATGGCTCAAACCTTATCATGTTTTTAAAATTAATGGTTATTTAACCATTAGAGAGGATAGATCTGATGGGTATGGTGGAGTAGCTATACTTATCAAGAATTCTATCCCTTTCTCTACCATTACATTACCTCATCATAGTGAGGAAATTTCAATTGTAGCTATTAAAGTGCAGCATACTTGTCTTGTTTCTATTTACATTCCTCACCCTTCTTCTTCTGTTCTTCAAGAGTTAAATAATCTCTTTTCTTTTCTTCCAAAGCCAATCTTAATATTGGGGGATTTTAATTGCCATCATCAATCATGGGGTTGTTCAAGTTCTAATTGTTATGGAGATGAATTACTAGATATAATAGACTTACATAACTTATGCATCTTGAACTCAGGAGCTGCCACACGTCGTTCAGATCCCAATCAGAACCAAAGCGCAATTGACCTTTCAATATGTTCTCCAAACTTAGCCTCTTCATTAACTTGGCATACTCTAACCTCTACCTATGGTAGTGACCATTTCCCAATAGTTATTTCTTATCCTCTTTCCAAACCAAATGCACTATTAAGGAGATCAAACTTAAAACATAAACTACCTAATAGAAATAATAATGACTGGGACAAATTCAGAAATATTGTTGACAGAAAGCTTTGCTCATTGCCTGTTATTTCTGATGGCAATGAAAATAGTTGTGCGGAAGCTTTAGCACGCATTTTAATCGCAGCGGCAGATGAAGTTTTTCCTGCAAAAAAAAACAATGTTAGTACAATTCCCTCGCCACCGTGGTGGGATTCGGAGTGCACAGAATTGATAAACAAACGTAAAGAGGCTGAATACAATTATAACCTTGATATGTCCGATATTAATTTTGAAATTGTAACTAATTTAATTAATGAAACTTATAAACTTTTTAAAAAGAAAAAATTTGATTCTTGGCGTAAATTTTGCTCATCAATTTCACCGAATACTCACCCTACAATTGTCTGGCAAAATATTCGTAGATTTAGGTCCATTTATAACAACCCTTCTCCTATTCCTGATTCTTTAGCCAGTGAATTTTTAGATAAACTAGCTCCACCTTGGGTTCCTGAGGCTATTAACCTATCTCCCGTATCCAATAATCAAGATACTCATACGCCGCTAGATCTTCCATTTACTCTCACTGAATTAAAGGGTGTTATAAATAAAAGTAAGGATTCTGCACCAGGCATTGATGGGATCCCGTATTCCTTTTTTGCTAATTTAAATGATGATGTCCTCATTTATTATTTAGAACTTATTAATTCTATTATGAATACAGGAAACATCCCAGTTGAATGGAAACGTCAAATGGTGTTGCCATTCCTTAAACCAAATAAAACTCCATCTGATGCTTCTTCATACCGTCCCATAGTTCTGTCTTCAATTCTGATGAAACTAGCGGAACACTTAATTAAAAATCGCCTAGAATGGTATGTTGAAAGTAAGGGTCTTTTGTCAGAATCACAATATGGCTTTAGAAAAGGTAAAAGTACAACTGACTGTTTAAGTATTTTAACATCCGACATTCGCTTATCCTTCTCTAATAACTATTCCACTGTTGCAGTTTTCCTTGATATTGATGCGGCTTATGATAATGTCTTATTATCAGTTTTACAAAATAAATTAAAAGCCTTAAAAGTTCCATTGAATTTGTTGAATTTCATTATTAAAATCCTGACTGAACGTTCTGTTAACATGTTAATAGGAGATCATGAGGTTTCTCATCTTGTATGGAGAGGCCTCCCACAGGGTTCTGTCCTCAGTCCCCTTCTATACAATATTTACACTTTTGATTTAGACTCGTCCTTAACTAATCATGTTAAGGTTCTTCAATATGCCGATGATTTACTACTATATTCTTCAAATCAATCTGTGGAACAAGCTAGTTATGCTATCAATTCTGCATTATCCTCTTTGGAGTCATGGTTACATCTAAACGGTTTGGAATTATCCACATCTAAAAGTGCGGCTGTTTTATTCACCCGGAAGAGAAATATTCCCTTACTAAATCTCTTTTATAGAGAAATACCTATCCCAGTTAAAGATAATTTCAGATATCTAGGTATAATTCTTGACTGTAAATTAAGTAGTGTTCCTCATTGTGATTACATTGTTAATAAATGTGAAAAACACCTCAACATGCTTAGATGCCTCTCTGGTGTGTCGTGGGGTGCACATCCCTTTTCTTTGAAACTTATTTACAACGCAATCATCAGAAGCACTCTGGATTATGGATTGTTCGTTCTAGAACCTGGTAGTGTTATGGCTTTTAAAAAATTAGATCGCATCCAATCTAAGGCATTACGCATTATTTCGGGTGCCATGAAGTCCAGTCCCATTAATGCACTCCAAATTGAATGCGGGGAAGCTCCTTTACATCTTAGAAGACAATTCCTGTCTGATAAATATTTGTTTCGAATTCTTCAGTTTTCAACTCATCCTCTCATTCCTATACTAGAATCTTTAGTTTTGCAGATAGATTCATCAGATTATTGGTCCCATAAACGTGCTCCTTGTCTAGTTGTAAGCTATAAAAAATTCCTCTCACTTTCTTCTCCTATTCACCGTTCTAATAAACTTCCCCTATTTAGCAGTAGTTTTGAGAGTTTACTGTTCAGTCCCATTATAAAATATAACTGTGTAAATAAATCAGATCCCGATTGTCTTATAGTTTTTAATAATTTTCTGGCCGAACACAAAGAGTACCACCATATATTTACGGATGCTTCTAAGCGTTCTCCGACGGGTTGTGTTGGGATAGGCACTTACCATTCTCAATACAACATCGTTCAAAAAATTAAACTGCCTCCTGAAACTTCTGTTTTTACGGGAGAATGTTTCGGCATTCTAAAAGCCATTGAATATTCTCGAGTTTTAAAGCTCAAAAATACCATCATTTTTACAGATTCCCAAAGTGCTCTTCTAGCCATTAATAAATCCCCTTTCGAACACAAATCGCAGTTTCCTATAGTTTTTTTAATAAGAGAATTTACGTCCAGAACCATCTCCGAGGGTAATACACTGCAATTTGTATGGATTCCAGCCCATGCTGGAATCCATGGTAATGAAGTGGCCGATAGACTTGCCGGTGAGGCGATGCAGTGTGGAGACCTATTTCCTTATACTAATTTTTGTTATGACCTCGTGACATTACCTAAGACCTATCTTCGGGACACTTGGAAGGTAGCTTGGGATATCGGAAGTAAATCAAAGGGACGATATTTTTCTTACATTCAACCCGACGTTCCGGAAAAACCGTGGTTTGGCAGGGCAAAGTTTGGCAAGATGGAGACTTCCGTTCTTATAAGAATGAGACTGGGACATGTTTGCTCACCAGCACATCTTGCCAAACTTCGTATTATCAGCGACCCCATTTGTTCGTGTGGCACAGATGTTGGCGATTTAGACCACATTTTTTTCTCCTGTCCATTATATGACCGTTCTTCCTTTCTCAGTAATCTCTTGTCCCTTCGTACTCCTTTTCCTACCTCAATACTTTCTTTACTTTGTACAAATAGCTTTCCTGTTTATAAATGTATAGTCTCATTCATCACCTTAAATAATATTAAGTTGTAATTTAATCATTATTCACTATCTTCACCTTTATATATTATTATACTGATCCTATTTAACCGTCCTATCCTAAATCCAGATAAAATTTACCTAACATTTAAAATTATTCGTTTCCCTACCTTTATTTCTTCAAAGTACAACTAAACTGAACCATAGAACACTATGAACTGAACTAAACGTGACATTGGCTAAATGCACAAACCGTGCGAAGCCAAAGAAAAAAAAAAAAAAAAAAAAAATTAGCAGACTTGGCCCCCTGGTTCTCCGTATGCTGCAATCGTTTCCTATGGATAGACTAATGGAAGCGGTTCCCCGAATACGTGCCCTATGGCATACTTTACAGAAATCTCCAGCACCCCACATGCGGGCCTAATCTACTATTAAAAACTTTTTACAAAAAAAGAACAACGGACTTCCAAAAAAGACACTACAAAGTCAAAAATAACTTTAATTTCGGAAGTCGGTGTATTTGGTTTTGAACTTTCGTTTTTTGCCACCGACTTCCGAAATTAAAGTTATTTTTGACTTTGTAGTGTCTTTTTTGGAAGTCGGTTGTTCTTTTTTTGTAAAAAGTTTTTATTTTGCACTTTTTAGTTGTGGTACCTACCCCATACAAATTCGAATACCACTAACCTGCTAAAATAACAGTGATTGGAAGTTATCATTATATCATCCATATAAACTATAACAGTGGGAAAAATACGTATTATTGAAGCTAACTCAAAAACTATCCAAGTAAAGTTAATAAAATTAATATGGGACCACCTCGGGAGTATACCCTTTCAAACAAAAAAACAATTTTCAAAATCGGTCCATAATTGACGGAGAAATCGCGTAACAAACATACAAAAAAAAAAAAAAAAAAAAAAAAACATACAGACGAATTGAGAACCTCCTCCTTTTGGAAGTCGGTTAAAAACGGTTACCTACATGCGGGCCCTATTGACTTTTTTGATTGAGTGACATGCGGCATGCATTACAAAAATCTCCCGCACCAGCCTTTAGAATGAATGTCACTTAGGGCCTATTTTACGATGCCCGAATAGCAACTACAGAAGAAAAAAAACAATTTGTATGAAATTATCTTCCAAGTAAGTTAATAGGAACTTAATCGTAGGTGGTGAAACAGTCCCTCAGGCCCTGTTATTTATCAGGCACCCGAAGCGTGCGTCCAGTACGCTGCGTTTTGATCGCTCAATAAATTTCTATGACAGTGTAACGAATTACATCAAGCGCTGCCGAGCGCGACAGCAATATTGCGTGCTGATTCGGTATCGCGTGCTGATTCGGTATCGCGTACCGATTCGGTATCGCGTACCGATTCGGTACCGCTACCGAGTGCGATAGCGGTATCGTTTCTATCTGAACAGGCCTTTATATTCGGGGATAAAATATAGTATTGCAACCAAATTAATATGAGACTGCGTTCAGCGCCGGCGGTTCGTTGTGACATTTCAAAGGAAGAATTTTCCCTAGAGTCAACACCGTCGATTGGATATTCCCTGAGGCATGGGGTGCGGTGCTTTTGCTAGCGGTAACAGGCGAAAATCATGTTGTTGAGCTTTGATTTATAAATTAACTAGCTTCTGCCCCCTTCTTCCTCCCCTGAAATTTCTTGTGTGCAAACTATGAAGTCAAGTAGGAAAGAAAAATTACCTCAGCTATTCGAGCTATCCTAAACTAACTTAGCTGAACTCTTGGTCTGCAACCGGTTTTACGCTTAGCGTCGAAATCTACTCCTGTTCGTTGGAGCTTCAAAATCATTTTTCCAGTTATGTTTCAAGTTGTAAAGGGCCTAATACCATTAACTGGTTTCAAAACCAGATTCAGAGTTATTACCTACTGAGGAATTTCTAGTAAAGATGACACTGACGCCGCCCAATAGTCCCTAATCCAGGGATCGAACTTTATAACGTTCGCTCAGGACTTTATAACGTTCATAAATACAGAGTTACGGACCAAAGGCAAAGTCAAAACTTTATTAACTTAAACGTAAATGTAGGTGTAAAAGGTGTTATATAATATTATAACACCTAAGTAGTTTAATAGTCCTCCAGGCCAAATTTCAGCCATGGCGAGCAATCTCAGCGGAGACCAGGCTTCGGCGCGGGAGATATTATAATGCACAAGACAAGTGTGTGCGCAGACACAAGTGCACTCTCTTCCCTCACTGTCATAGTCCGATGCGACAAAAGTGGTAAAACGTAAAGTGAAGTAACGTAAAGTGGTATAAATTTTGTAATTAAGAAGATTATACTATTACACTTCTCTCTCTTCTCTACTTCTCAGTAGCAGCCTGGAGTCTGGATTTGTGTCCGGTTGATGGCAATAGGCTCGCCCCCTATTCCTTGGGACTTCAAAACTTATCTGGCGAAATGTGGGTGTACTATACCCACACCCTTACTGCCTTACTCTTCGGGAAATACAGGTGTGATGTTATTATTATTTATTAGTTGCATGAATACACAATAAGGCAGTCATTATTATAAATTCATGTTTGGTACGATAAGCTTTAGGTTTATAGCAGCATCGATTTGATTGCAGCGGGCAGGCGGCACTCGCTTCGTGGAAATACAGATTCTAGCTGGATCTCGTTAGATTGGGAATTGAGGCGAATAGGTTACGAAAAAGCCGTACCTAACTAAATGTATATAGACAAAATACTTGTAGTAATTTATTGATAAATTACTGCATTATTACAAAACAAGATTTATCTTTAGATTCAGGTTTGAATGATCGCGCAAATTTTGATTAAAGTTCTAAATACAAAAAAAAACGTGTTATCAATTTTGTACTTATACGAGTAGGTATTTTTGGGTCTTTTTTGATAAATTACTGCATTATTACAAAACAAGATTTATCTTAAGATTCAGGTGTGAACCATCGCGTTTACTTTGAAGTATAATATCGAACTTTCTAAATACAAAAAAAAACCACTTGTCAATTTTTTTACTATGGAACTAAGGTTCGAAATATAAAAGTACCTATTTGCGAAAGTTAGAAGGAACACGTTTTGTAAAAACATAACCTTGTCTTTGCTGAGCACAGTTAGGTATTAAGGACGGAGTCTCACTACGGCCGAAGATGGTTAAAGTCTGTAGCACGGTAATATTATTATCTATATCTGTAGTCATGTACGTGGTTAAAGAATTTCTATATCAACAAAGATCACGCTTGAACAACACACAAACAAACATACAAAAGGTAAAGTTACCTTATGCCATTTTAATAAGTATTAAAATCTGTGTGTAGATAACTCCACACCTCATCGGGAACATTTTCTGAATGTTACATAAATATGTTTTGGTGTAGATTAACAACTTTCATGGCTTGTTCGAAGTTATTACTTACTTGTTCTTTCTGAACGTTAAGCAACCAACTTACAACACTGCAAGGATCTTTTGGCGTTTTAATTAAAGTCAAACACAAAGCATTTATTTCAAATAAATCTATTACAGACACTTTTGAATTTTCAAGGGGTCAGTCAGTCAGAAGATGAAGCTAGTTGTCCACTCCGAAGCGTAGTAGGTACCTATGGAGAAGAACGGGGAAAAAACTCCACGGACACTTCTTGAAATCAAAATAATGTTACAAAATATTGGTTACATCATTCATGTTGAAATTATACATGTGTGAACGATGCAGAACGTTAAAAGCGTTCGTAATAAAAAGATTCATAACACAATTCGAAAATTAAATTAAACCGTGGTGGTGGTGGCTAAGAGATGACCAGTCCCTAATGACAATGACAGAGGGCCACGTCTTTTTGAAGTGATAACTTCTTATGGGAGGGTAAATCGTTACGTAACGCGTTACGGCGCAAATCTGTCTGTATAGTTCAACTTAGATTAGTTTAAGTTATCACTTCTGTTGGGCGTCCCGAGACGCACACCTTTTTTTTTAAATTGTATTGAAACATCAATTTGGTATATTAGTTAAGAATATGACCATGCACCGTAAGACCTTGTATAACTACTACTACTTCTTGATGTGCATGCGATGAAGCTCTTTTGTTTAGATTATATTATGAAACCTAAGCTACGTCACTGAATAGCTGAATCTACATAGAAACTACCAGCTCTTTTCACCACAGAACTCTTTCATTAAAGATGTTGATCTTGTTTTACATAATCACTTTAAGGACCCTAATATTATTACTAGACCGAACCTGTGACCAACCCCGGCAAGCGTAGCTTAACCTGATGGATCGACCCGTGCGGCTTGTTATTACTTAGCCACGAGCTCCTCCTTGTAAGTAAATTAGTATCTCCTAAAAAGGCTAGAAATTCTATGTAAAGCTAGTACCTACTATTTTGTAACTTCAGTTCGTTCAACGTAAGAAACTACATAATATGTATCTTTATTATTCTAACTTGCTTTCGCCACGGCTTCGCCCGCGTGGAGGTCGGAAATTATCCCAAGGGAACGTACTACCGAGATAAAAAGTATCCTATGTATTAATACAGGTTATAAACTAACTGTGTGCCAAATTTCATCCAAATCCATTCAGCTGTTTTTGCGTGATTGAGTAACAAACATACAAACTTTCTGTAATATTAGAAGGACGATAATATTGATGTTGAGATTTTTGCCCGCGATTTCGTCTGCGTTGTATTTATATTATTTGTATCCACGATGAAAATCAGCCAATGTCCTTCTCCAGCTAAGTACCAAGCTAGCTATCTGTTAAATTCTATGACGATCGGTTCAGTGATTTAAAAAGGAAGTAACAGACAAAGAGACAGACAAACAGACAGAGTTACTTTCACATTTATAATATCAATATAGAAGTATGGATTAAATCCCCGGTCCAAAAGATAATACAATCTCACTTCGTAAATAAATTCAGACAAGAAAAGAAAATATAAAGAAAGAAGGTTTCATTTGATCTTTCATTGCTTACGTTGTCCTGAGTTACAAAGAAAGGTTGTGTGTTTAATAAAATAGTGGCAAACGTATACCAGAGGTTTTATTTTCTTTATTTCTTTATTAAACATACGCTTAAGACTATGTCAACAAACTACAGTACAATCTGGTCTTAGTAAGGCATTTTGTAATTGGATTTGTGTGCTTATTACATGGCTGTTACATAGCTGAGTTTTTTCTACAACATCTTGTAATAAATATATGTTTAAGGCATTTTGTAATAAATGTTACAAATTGGAATTACAAAGTTTTCTTTTTGTAACGTTATATTATTCTATATTATTTTATTTTGTCCCTAATTGAACATTGTTTTCAGTAATTTTCAGTGTTACGAATTCTTTACTTTAATCACGTCTACATGAAGATCGTTTTCAGTGTAACGTTAATTGGTTTCATTGTAACAATATAGATGATGCATGAGTAAAAAAAAGAAATTCTAGTCCGTTAATCAGATATTAAAAAAAATACTTAGATTTTAACGTATTAAAGTTGGGGAGTGGGGGCTCGCTACGTCACAACTAAGTATAAAATCTACATAGGCTTGACGACATGCCTCATTTTATCTCAACGTAGCGCCATAATCTTTTGATTACGTAAAAACATTAAAAATACGTGTCCTATGTTTTTTAATAATCTACTTGAGAGACAAAAATCATTTTTGGAATCATCCCTATATTGATAGTAGGGGAAAACAAGGCAGAACGGACCACTTATGCAAGAACTACTGTGGGAAAAAAACTATACGGTTTATTAAATATTTTCGAGTACTTAGAACAACATCTACTTTACGCAGCTTATTAGTTTGACTCAAAAATATTCATAGTTAATTAAGATATTAGATGATTTCTAAAAGCTAAAATTGGTCCGTTTTACCTTCATAACATAAAAGCACAACGGACAACACAAAGGGAAAATGGACTCGCATAAAAAAGCTGTTAGAACATTTTGTTTACAGAGAAATACTGCCTGCCTGTGTCCATAAGCGAATATCTGGACATTGAACCTATCCACTTGATTCTGGAAAACAAATTTTTCAGCGTCGGATAACTGGCATTTTTTATTTTTTTCAATCTCTCTTACCACAAATCTTTCACTTCTTCCTTTTCTAAAATGTTTTTTTTAGTTAATGCGTATCGCTATCGACCACATACATAGTTTGATGTTAGTTCAAACATAAGTCAATTTTCATACTGATACCGCAATAACATAATTATTATTATCTTACCCAAGGCAAACCGTCCTAAGTCAAACTGAAAATCGTGAATAATATGTAAAACTACACTTTCCTTGCTAAAACAGCGCTAACGTCGACGGCAGCGTGGAGTAGGCTACGCTGGTCAAGAGAGCATGATTGAGCTTCCTCATGACAGTTTCACCCAATTATGAACTTCGTTAGTTCTATCGGTATTATTTCGTAGCATAAACTGTCAAAAAATTGTTATTTGCAACAAACTATTTACAAATTAACGCATTAATTTTCGATAGTTCATTATCCATGGTAAAATGAAAATTTTTTAAACTGGTATCAAACTTACTTGCGACGAAACGCACCTTGCGCTAATACTAAATGGGCTGCCTAGTCGCGAGCATCTTGGAAGAAGCGCTGTCGCGGCATCACTACGGTCGCTCGGCTTGCGCGCGTTTGGTCACAGTTCTAACCTAACCTATATGGATGTTGTTCCGTATCCGAAATAAAGTTTTTTTTAAATATACTAACCGTTCTCACTATCTTACGATGACAACACTCATTCATAAATGGCGTTATGCCTTTCAAAATTATTAACAGGGTTCTTCGTATGATCTGCAGGGTCCGTTTCACCTTCCTCTCCCCTATCTACGTATTTGAAGTTATTATAATATCAGATTAAATTATCATGAATAGCCCAATTAATTCCAAGCCGGATTAAAGGTCACTTGATCTCAGTTGTTTTACACTATAATTACTATAAAATGTAATAGTATTTTACTTAATTACCAACTCTTGGCTACGCCCATGCGCGTATAAATGTTACGGAATTTCAATATTATGTTTCCTAAAATAATCTTAGATACTCCTACAATAAGATAAGTTTACAGAAAAAATTAAAAAAGTTGACAACTGCTCATTTACCTCCTCTCCTCATCAGCAAATAACGTTCCCACTGCTGGGACACAGGCCTCCTCTCTGTGAGAGTCACTGGGCCATAATCCAATAGTAATTTTTTTTTTTATTCTAGGACATTCCGGTCTCCTTACGATGTTTTCCTTCCATTTTTTGAGCAGTGGTGATGGAATAAACTGCAAAAAGTAAAGTGCTTGTTTGGGTTCGAACCCCCGACACTTAAGTTGGGGCCGTTACCACTGGGCTACCACTGCTCATTAAATTTTAACTAAAATGATGATACATTTAAAAGTTGTTTCTGTGTGTAATAACTAGTAATAAGGCACAATGCAATGGCTGTAAGGCACGACTTTTAATTTGATTTTTGAGATTTACACACAACTACACATCAAGTTTTTTATTTTCACTATAAGCTGACCTCTCATTGTAGGGAAATCCTGTACAATGCGAGATCAGCTTATACTGGAAGGACATATATCAGAGATCATTATGATTTTTTTAAAATTATTTCTTTAATATATTTGTATATGTCATGGACTTATGGCGTACTATTTGTACACAGATAAACCCTTTCATTTGTAATTCCATTTGTAAGAAAAAAGAAAATATCGTCGAGCCATTTGAGAATTTATACCTATTTTACAATTTGTTTGATTAGGTGCTTCCTATTCGTTACTTATGACCATAATAATTATTATTATTATAAGGTATAAATATTTCTAGGTCACGAAATACAATTACAACAAGATACGGAACCATGGCATTTTCTAAATTTTCTTACCGTCGCCTTAGAGTGAAAAACTCGGGAATGCAATTTTAGGTATTTAAAAAAAAAAAATTTTGGAAAGACAACCTCGCAAGGCACGCCCTAGTTTCACACATAATACGTTTAGTAACCTGTAACTGTATCCAAATTGCACACTAAAAGACACATTTGAAGAAGTAGTGGTAATAAAGGCGCAGTTTTTTCTTCCTCCCTGTAAAGTTACCTTTTTCGCATATACGAGGTTTTCTCTCTAAGGCTTAGGGATAGGGATTTCACAATTTTAAATTAAAAGCTGTTCACCATTACGATAATATGTAGACTGTGATATGTGGCAGTGAATTTCTTTCAACAATTTCAATACAAGGACTATAGTTATGGCGTTTAAGCATGGCGATAGCGGTCATTGACCCACGTACATTTTGTTTATTTCAAAAACTAAAATAAAGTCCGTTAACGTCCCGAATCATTATCTATCTGATCTTAGACATGTTCCAATAACGAAAAATCATACATAATTTATTATTTGGGTTCCTACGGAGAAATATTAGGAAAAGGGCAATGACCTCTATTGCCACGCTAAAAGGCGACAACTATAGTACAGTCGTGAACTCGTGACCTAGATCGTCCTAAGTAAATCGATGACAACATATCGATAAAAACTAGTTATTGCTATAACAACAGCATATCTCACTAATACGTCGATTCGGAAATTAGAACACAAACACTAGAAGACTAGAATTATTTTCTCAAATCTCAAAAAAACTGCATGCATTTCAAAAATGGGTCTACATTCAGCTTACAGCCATCCAGAAACGACCCTCCCAGTCACTGTCGACTTGCCTTTATCTCTTCCATAGCTTGGAGAAGCTGATGGACTTACTTTAGCTGATCTAGGAGTACTAGTCGAAGGCCTGGAAGGGGACTTTTCAGGATCACTGACATCTGGAGTAATGACCACAGTAGGAAGCTCTGAAGTCATCTTTTTATACTGGGATTCTAAGCTAGAAGCTGAAAGGATTTGTTCTGACTGAGAATGGGTGCTAGGAGTCGGAGTTATTGGTTTCTGCAGATTCGAGTCCTCTTCTTGAGTGATGTATAAGGTTTTTGTTGGTGAATCCGGTTCTATGGTGATGACATGGTCTGTGGTCTGGAATTCTGCTGGTGGGGGCAGTCGGCTGCCGTCGGCTGGATCGAAAGCTGGTGTGCTTGGCTCCGATGGCTCTTGGGACGAGGATTTCAGTGGAACGGTCTGTTCTGATCCACCTTCTGAATCTGGTGGAAAGAAGTAATATTTTATCGTAAATATTGAGAGGCACACGAGACGTAGGTAAAAGAAATGTTGTTTTTTTCGCGTATTTGTCTAATTTCCGCCACTGAATTTGGTGGAAATTGTGAGTAAACTAATAACTGACTGTTTCAAAAATAGACTTTCTTTTGTGTGGTATTCGCAAAAGAGATGTTTATTTATAAGGTCAAAGTCAAGTCAAAGTCAAAAAGTTTATTGCGAACTAAATGTACAATGTTAGTGTTATAAACGTTGCTTAAAGTTGAGTAATGATTAAGGTCTGGTTAACCATACATTTATATTTTTTACGTTAAACGTCTCTTAACTTTAACCAACATTTATAAATAAAACCTAGAATGGTTATGTTTCCTGATTCGATAAGATTTTATATTCGCTAGGTAATTAGAATATCTTTGAAAATAATGACTTTTAATACTTTAATTTACAGGCGAAGAAAATATCAATTAGTGTTTAGTAAACCGATTAATACTGGTTAGTTCAAGGTAATCCTACATAGGTGCAAATAATAAAATACATAAGTTAGTCAAAATTTGCATCCATCTTGTAATTTATTCATCCGTCGATTGAGCGTTAATTAATAATATCTTAATGCAAAATGGCAGGAAATTCATCTTATTTATTAACTCTCTAAGGTTAATCCCTTGAGTAAGGTCAGTAATTAATAACATAATGAATACGAAATTGATGGAATCATTTAATTTTATCACCCTTATCAATGTTTATTTATATCTTAATTCAAAGGCATTTGAAAGCAAAAGGGCGTTCCTTAAGGATTTTGCACCGGTTGATGGAACTTACAACTTTTGAAATTGAATACAATAATAATTATAATATAATAATTATTCTGATCATTAATTATTTCTAAGTATATTATCAATTTTTATTTATATTATTCAAAGGCCTTTGAAAGCAAAAGGGCGTTCCTTAACGATTTTGTTCCGAGCTGATTGAATTTAAAACTTTTGAAAATTAATACAATAATAATTATAATATAATAATTATTCTGCTCATTCATTATTTTTAAGTATAGGAGAAGGATAATCTTTTATGTCGACGGATTATCGTGAGTTAGTAACAATTTTATTATCATAGTCTGTCTATCAGATTGCAGTCCGTTGTTCATTATTTTTTTTATTTTAGATTTTTATTTATTTACATTCGCGATTATGTGACTGATATTCTGGTACATCATCATCTACCTATAGCGGTTTCCCAACTATGTTGGGGATGACTTCCAGTCTAACCGAATGCAGCTGAATACCAGTATTTTAAATGAAGCGACTGCCTATCTGTCCTCCACAACCCAGTAACTGGCTAACAAGATACTCCTTAGTAAGACTGGTTGTCAGACTTTCGGCGTTCTGACTGCTGCCATGTGACTTTTTCGGGTGGTAGAAATAAGCATAACACCAAAGATTTTCCGCCTATCCCGAATCCTTGGCCGGAGAATTGCCAAACTAGTAGTGGGCAGGGCACATTAGGGCCGATGGGGCCAAAAGGTTCTGGAGTGGCAACCGCGTAGGTACCGGAAGACGTAGCGTTGGAAGCGTGAAGGCTGCAGAAATCCGTTGGCGGCGGGATGCATAGAACCGGTTGAAGTGGCGGTGCTTGGGGGAGGCCTATGTCCAGTAGTGGACGTCTTTCGACTGAAATGATGATGATGGTGACTGACTATCTGACCTCTGCTACCCAGTTACTACGATAACCCTTGGTAAGACTGGTTGTTAGACTTGTAAATAATCTTTTCTTATTATGTAGGTATTTACTAGAATTCTACTTGTCTATATAAACTTAGAATATTAGAAGGTTGATAAAATAGGACCTGGTTTGCGGAGCGGGACATTTGTTTAGTTTAGAATCTGACCTAAAACGTTATTAAAAGGCGAAAAGGTAAGATGAACAAACTAACACAAAGAAATACCCAGTTGGATTAGTCAAAGTGTATAATAGACTTAAACAAAATTAGGTGTTTGTAAAAGTTAGTTAGTTAATTTTGTTAGTTTTAGTTAGGCAAACTAGATCATTGGAGATTTACCTAATTCTCTGCCTTAACTGCGACACATTCAATTCTTGAAGTCGAGGTTTCATTTTGTTCAGGCTGTAATTAAGTTGAAAGTTATCTAGTGTCGGTTATGTCGAATAATTTTCAACTAAAATATGTGTGTAGAAAGATTGGTCATATTTTCGGTATTTTATGAACGTATATTTGTTTTATTTTGATATTGTTTCGGAATCCTGTTTTAATAAGCACATAAATATTATCTTCACGGTTAACTTTTACAATTATCACAAGTAAAACCTGGACACAGCTGAATTTTAATTTATACAGGCTGGATTTTTGAGATGGGGCAGCAGGGACAGCTGCCTTAACTCTAACTGTAATCTGTGAATGCAGATCAAAATATCTCAAAATGTTAAGGACAGTTTCCTTAGACCGTTTTCCTGTAGCTACAACGGTTAAGGTAGCTGTCGTTGCTGCCCCATCTCAAAAATCCACCCTATATAATAGTATACAGGGTGGATTTTTTATAGAATATAGATTCTAGAGAGGAAATATGCACCAGTACGCGTAGCATGACAACCATAGAAACGAGTTTTCTACGGGTTTTTGTCGACGGAAGAATAGACAAAATGACAGATTGTGATTGTTTATCTGTCATTTTGTCTATTGATTTGACTTCATAAACGGTATAAAAAAGGTTTGATTTATATCAAAATTCTAGAGAGGATAGAAATGCATCTGGAGTATTAAGGGACAGAACACAAAGTAAGTATCTTCCTAAGTCGGCTCAGACTCGGTTCATCTGATCATAGACAATTCAACAACATTCATTGCGTTATTTACGTTGTCGAGCAGACGAATTTTTTCAAACATTAGGAGCAATGGATTACGGATTATTCAAAATCCTTCGGATTGTGGTTGAAAATGTGTAACGCAATTAGGATCCTTGGCAGACAGTACATCTTTCAAGCTTGCTGACAAACTTATCTTTCATCACGATTCAAGTTATCCTGGAACGGTCGTCACGAAAGAGGAAGAATGCATAAAAAACATAGTGGATTTTTGAGACGGGGCAGGTAAGGTAGGTCTACCTTAAATGTTGTAGCTGCAGGTTTTTTTTATACGTCTATGCTGCAGGTAAACGGTCTTAGGAGACTGACCTTAACTTTTTAAGACATTTTGATCTGCAATCATAAATTCTGAAAAAAATAATGTACAGCCAAGAAGAAAATGACCAGTTTTCACAAAAACTTTTTTAAGGCCAATTGGTCCTGTTTCAAACAACTATATGGAACCAACTGAGGTTTGAGACGTTTGAGTACCAGAACAGTGAATATCTGTAAAGAATATCAGAGGTATTCTATTCCCTTAATTATAACGTTCGCATTCGCATCTCATTCGCAATCTGTCAAAAATACAAACAATTTTCCAACATTTTTAACAAGTTTGACAGATTGCGACTTGAATGTGAACGTTTTGAAGTACGAGAATGTTATTGGCGTTCTGATAAAGTAAATATCTCGAAATGTCAGGGACAGTCTTCTCAGACCATTTTCCTGTAGCTACAACGGTTAAGGTACCTGGCCTTACTGCCCCATAAAAATCCACCTTGTATATTTATCTATTGTCAGGTCGCGTTACCTTTGTCCTCAATATCGGCTTCGACTTGTATTTCGTTTTCATTCAGTCCTTCGTCATCGTTTTCAGTTTCAGGAATCGGCGTCCTGCTACGGAATGTTCGACCTGTTGAGGAGAAACAATAGTTGAATACTTAGTGAAATTGAACGTGTTCAGCACGAGTGTCACATCTAAACGCGTTTAAGAGCTGTCAGTGTACAATATTCCATAACAATTTTAAACGCGTTTTATAAATGTTGATCACGTTCTGTTTCATTGGTGAAATCAGAGCAATTGAGAGTGAATTGGTGAGGTCTGAGCTCAAATGGATGTCCATTCGCCAAAGAAGAAGTTTACGCGCTTTGACCACGCTTTTCTCCTTTCTGAACTCTCCCACCCCACCTTCTTATCTTATGTCTCACTTCCAATATCTTTGTTCTTCACACGCTAAGAATTTGCGTTCTTCCAACAATCTTCTTCTACTTTGTCCTTCTCATACTTCTGACTTTGTTCATTCTTCCTTTCATATTCAGTCCATTCTTCTATGGAATGCGCTTCCTCTTGATATCAGAACGGCCACCAGTCGGTATGCATTTAAGCGGAAATTGCAGAGTTATTTTCAAAACAAATAGCGTAGAGTCATCTCAATTACCTCTTTTTTTTACTTGTATCCTATATATGTATATATTATAATGTAGGTATATATTATAGTTAATATGTATGTATGTGTATTTTAAGCTTATAACCTATATATGTACTTGTGTGCCTATTTTATTTATAAGGCATTTAGATATCTTTTTAATATTTTTTTTTACGGTTTCTCCTCTTATTCAGAGCACCTGCCATCTTATCTCTTCACCACCCTTGGTTGACTGGTAGAGAATGCCTAAGGCATTAAGTCCGCCTTTGTACCTCAATGTGTGCGAGAAGTTTAAATAAATAAATAAATAAATAAATCAGCCCTTCATATTGTAATAAATTGCACGCAGAATCTACCAGCACGCGTAGCATGACAACCATAGAGAGGGGCTTTCTACGGGTTTTGTCTACGGAAGAATAGATAAAATGATAGATTGTGCTTGTTAATCTGTCATTTTGTCTATTCTTCCGTCGACCAAACCCGTTTCTATTGTGGTCTTTTTATTTCAACACATGGCAACCAAGGAGGTAACTTATCAAAGATTTTATTTAAATTTCGAACTGGCTTAGTAAATACTGTTGTTTATAGTAAAGAAGAAACAAATGAACATTATTGGCGCGTGAAAAATTTTCTTTGTTCGTCATTTATTCTGGAATTTATAAATAATTTACTTGGTTTGAATTTCCGCGCATTGTTTGAGAAAAGTACTATACAAGCCTTGGCCGCAACTAGGCATTGATGGACTCACATTTTCACGATCGTCCATCAATGCCCTGATTGCGGGCCGCGTCAGTAATGTACTATTCGATACAAAAAGTACGGTGCGGCCTGCCATTATTGTGCGCTTTTCCATCACATCTATAAGATGAAATTGCTACAACGCTAGTCAAAGTAATAGTCTCTCTCAAAATAGTATAAAGCTTAAACTTTACTCTTAAACTTCACATCAACCCTTAACTGACACCTGACTCAGAAGAACCTTAAACTTAGCAAACAGAACTAACCTGACCCAATGTAACTTTGAACTTAAAATAGCGGGTTGAGCAGTAATCAGCAAAGCTGTTTAATCAGTGGAAGTGACTGGTGTACTGACGTCACGGGTTGCTTGCGAGATTTGCGTTTCAAAACGTGCGCACGAAACAAATGAATGTGTGTTTTTGAATACGAGATCACGGATTCTTTTTGTAAAACTAAGGATAAGGGAAGACGGAAGACGTAGCGTTGGAAGGCCTCCCACAAGATGGACCGATGACCTTGTAAAGGCCGCAGGAATCCGCTGGATGCGGGAAGCACAGAATCGGTCGAAGTGGCGGTGCTTGGGGGAGGCCTATGTCCAGCAGTGGACGTCTTTCGGCTGATATGATGATGATGATGAAGGATAAGGGTTCCGAGTGCCCACTTAGTTTTTCGAGACTTCACCAAGCATTTGGTAGCCTCTTCACGTGACCAGAGGGCTGGCAAAACACAAAGTGTTTCGTGTTTTTTCTGCGAATAAACACATTTTAATTTTTTTTTTTTCAATGACTTGGCCAAAGAATCAGCACTGCCATACAACGTGGCAAAGGCAATGCTGCCAAAATTTTGCGCACTTTTCTCATTGACAGCGATGTGGCCGAATTTTGATGTGTAATAGTGATGGTTTACGAACAATTTTTCGCACTGGGTTTATGCCAAGGTATGTAACATGCAAAATATGCGTATGCAACAGTACAACAATAACTTACAGGCAAACTCTGCATGCATAAAGAAGTTGTAAGTACAAAACAAAAATTAAACTAATCTACCTAGTTTTGAACAGTTTTAAGAAAACTCTTCAGATCAGTAGTACCTAATGATCTCGGCCAATGAACAAAGAAAAGACCTCTTAATATAGTCTGTAGTTCATTTCGCAATAACTAGTGTCCGACCGAATATGAGAACGAAAACGAAGCTTCGGCTTTATTCTTATTTTCGGCCGTCAACGAAAATGATTTAGACATTTAAAAAAAATTATATTTCCGCTGTACTCTAAAATCTTGTTTGTTTTTCTACACCTAGGGAGAGAAAGAGAAAACATAGGCTTTAAAAGAAATTAAACACGATTATTCTAATAAAGGATACAAAAATTCGTGTATTTCTTGTTGTATTGATTCTCCTGATATTCATATTGCCGAGCTTTACGCAATAGGCCGAATGACACGCAACAATCACGAAGTTTTGATTTTCAGCTTAGACGAAGCTTCAGCTGGTTTAGGGCCGAAAACGAAAATATAGCCGAATCATGATTTTTTGGCCGAAAACGAAATGAAATCTTCGGTTGGTCACTAGCAATAACCAAATTAATTGAATTAGCTGAATCGATTGTGTAGATAATTCATGCTACCAATCATTCATCATTGAATTGGAAGTTTCTGTAAACCTATGCATTTCATATTAGATTCCAATTAATAACCGTGATTAGGAAAATAGACTCGCAAAATTTGATGGATTGTAAATTGATTGTAGACAAATTTTATAATCATGACGCTTCATGACATTCGAGGCCAATTCTAACTGGCGAAAGCGTCAGGGTAGCCCGTGTGTCCTAAGGGGAGACCCCGTGGCCCCTGGCAACTTACAGGCAAGTGAAGGAACACGGGTGGGGCGCCCTTCCGCTCCAAGCAGTCATTTGATGATTTCTCAACCAAAAAAAAAAGAAAAATAAAGGGCAGCCCGCGAAATTAAAATGTCTAAATATGATTTGCGGCTGTATTGCTATCAAACGGGTACGAATCCAGACTCCGGGTTTATAATGAGAAATTCCATATGGAAAAATCCAATAACACTTTGCCCAACCCAGGAATCAAATCTAGGACCTCATGCTCAACAGTATCGGTTGTGACCACTAGGCCAACGAGGTAGTCTAATGATTATGATTTTACATGTTTTGGTCAATATTTTCACACTAGATTGATGGCGCCAGTATTTTCTGGCTGACTGAGAAGGATATTTTGAACTATAGCTCCGTGCTTCCGTCCCTCGATGCTTTTCGATTGTAATCGCCTTTTTTACGACTCATTATTAATTTATCGAGCAGTGATGGCCCAGTGGTATCGGCCCCGACTTACGTGTTGTAGGTCGTGGGTTCAAAGTATTCGAATCCAAGCAGGCGCTTTACGTTGTGTAAATAATTTCATCACTACTGCTCTCAATACGATGAAGGAAAACATCGTGAGGAAACCGGCATGTCTTAGAATAACAAATTCGAAGACATGTGACATCTACCAACCCGCACTGGGTCCGCGTGGTGGATTACGGCCCATTTCCTCTCATAGAGAGGAGGCCTGTGTCCCAGCAGTGGGAACATTAATAGGCTGATTATGTATGTTATTATATGTATATTAATTTATCGATCAAAGTTCCGTGCCACCGCTGTTTCGCAAGTACCTAGTATATAATCTACTCAAACAAAATCCTTATATTAAATAAGATAGCCCTCTCTCACCGCTGCATCTCTTACAACTGTCCCTCTCCCTTTTCTTGGGCGCATCAAACACCTCGTCTTCAATGCTGATCTCCGAGAGTCTCCGGCCCTTCTTCTCTCTCTCGTTGAAGTCTGACTTGATCTTGCTTCTCATGAACTTGGCGTATGCTACCCTGGTGCATGGAGACACTGTCGATAATTGCGGGTTGTATTCTGAAAGAGAAATTGTGTTTTAGATCATAGCTCATAATTATGATTCTTCATCTTGTTTGAGGAGATTTCATGTCCGTATATTATAGTTTCGTAATTAATATTTTTGTTTTTCAACAGTGTAAAGACACACACAACAGGAAGTCTGAAAGTGGCACCAGTATCCGAAAAGTTGTGTGGAAATCGATTGTCATGGTATGGGCATGTGATACGGAGGAATGAGGAAAATGTCGTCAGGAAAGTATTAAGTATCAATGTCGATGGCTATAAGAGTAGGAGTAGACCAAAGAAACGACTGTATGGACTATGTGAAAGATGATATGGCTAGAAAGGGGGTGACTACCGAGATGACGACTAATAGATAAGTATGGAAGGAAGGGACATGTTGCGCCGACCACTAATAAATTGGGATAAGGGCAGGAGACTGATGATGTAAAGACAAACACAATTGAGGGAAGTGGGAGGAATTGGTGAAGGCCTTTGCCAAAAGTGAGACAGCGAGGGCTAATATTTCTAAAATATCTAATTAGGAGATTCTTTTTAAATCACTATGTGTAACTTTTCCCAAATATTATGTAAGTCCTTCCAAAATGTTTGTTTACGAGTGAAAGTTTTGTCTTTGATTCATCAGCCGCCATTTTAGTTTTTGTGTCGTAGTTCGGCAACCACAGGTGCCTCGAAAATCCATCATGGAAACAAAGGAATGCCATCAGCGGCTAACTGTGTCTGAAAATCTTCCTCGTTTTCCGACTAATATAAAGGAATTTCAGAATTTTATACAACCAAATTCATTTGAGTTGAAACGTGAATAGTTGCTAGAACTTATTGAATCAATGATTCTGCTGGTCGTTCATTGTTTTATAGTATTTCAGTAGGACAAAAAAACTCAGTAGACAATGAATGAACATCAGAATTATTGATTAGTATTAGTAATTCAGCAGGGCTAGACCTAATGAGAAAACAATCATCACTAGATCCATCATGGATCTGGCCATTGGATCTTCTAAAATTAAATCTCATTTAGGTACCAGCAGTATTTTAACCACTTATTCTGCTGGTCATACAAATAAAAAGTTTAGCGTATTTCGGAAGTTCTGCAAATCTGCAAATCTTAACTTAACATTATTCGAAAGCGTGCTTCTTTGTTTGTTTGTTTATTACGCTTTCACTCAGAAACGGCTGTAGGGATTTGGATGTTTGATACATGTGTAGGCCATGACTTGGAGACGGACATAGGATACTACTTTTCATCCTGGATAGCAGACGAAGTCGCGGGCAACAGCTAGTATTCCATAAAAATAAAACCTACACTTTTTCTGTAAAATCTTGTTGTATTTCTTAAAGGAACTCTCCAATAAATCAAAATCTTCACTCTGTACTACACTGGTAATACCTGCATTATGAAAATCGCCCTTACTGCTTGGACATAAAGGCGCTGCGGATGACTTTAGAACGTTTTTCAAACTGCTACATTTGCGGGACAATAATCTCCAGGATTCTATAATGTAGGTATACTATACCTAATAGTTGCTGTGGGTCAATAGTCCTGGAAGCCATGTTCTCCAGGATGTGAGCTCTGAGGGACTGTCGGCTTCTCCTGGTCTCAGCTTCAGCAGTGGTGCCTATAGGATCCTTGCGGACTGTGTTAGTTCGCACCAGGGCGTTCCAGTCACGTTTTTTGCTGTAACATATGAATCATTGCAGTCTGAAGTTTTAGGAATATGAAGCTCTATTTACAGGATGCAAGTTTCTTGCCGGTACCATAAAATTGAAGCAACAAATCACTTGCATTGTATATACACTGTTTAGACGGAGCAAGTTTTATAGTTGTTTCATGCTGCTGTTGCTAATGGTATGCCACATGCAATTAAATCACACCGTACACGGTGCTGAGAGCAGTGGTGGCCCAGTGGTAGCGGCTATGACTTACCAGGGGGCCAAGTCAAGGCCAAGTCTACTAATTTACAAACGTCATAATGGTGTCACGATGGTGAGTTTCTGACAGATTTGCCATACAAAATCTGTCCAAAACTCACCATCGTGACACCATTATGACGTTTGTAAATTAGTAGACTTGGCCCCCAGGTCGTAGGTTCGAACCCTGATAATGGCTTTACTTTGTGTAATTTATTTCATCACCACTGCTCTCAAAACGGTGTTGGAAAACATCGTGAGGAAACCGGCATGTCTTAGAACTAAAAACTTGAAGACATGTGACATCTACTAACCCGCACTGGGCCAGCGTGGGCACTCTTTCTCACAGAGAGGAGGCCTGTGTCCCAGCAGTGGGAACATTTAGGCTGATTATGTACACGGAGCTGGCTTTAGATCAGATACATGTTCAGGAGTATGCACTTCACGGTTTTATTAATCTGTTTAGATTAATTAAAGAACCATTTTTGTCATTACAATTCAAGACAAAAGTGATAATATTATCACACTAATTATTTAGAAAGCATCGCAAGCCTTCAATGTGGCATTCTCAACATGCATAGTGTAAATAAAACATGGTAGGCGTGTTATTTTCAAGGCTTTTTACATAAAAAAGATAAAGCATTGACAGCCTCAACAGTTCATCCACCAAAAATATTGCCGGTACCTACTAGTCGCATCTGCTACATTTGCTATGGGTCGACGAACAGCTAAAACAATTATTTTATCATCACTGATATTTTTTTCCAATTTTTCGTAGGACGGGCACCTGTCCCATCACCGGCGATTAGCGACAAGCGAGTGGAGCTAGCAACTCATACTGAGTTGGCGAGCAGGGCGATGGCGACAAGCGATTACTCGGGCTGGTCTGTACAGTTCGCATCAAATAACTTTGCCGCTCTGAAGTTAGGTTGCGCATGCACGCTGGCATGCGCGGCACTCTTTTATTAGGAAGATTGACTGCGCATTCATTTGTAGCCTACTTCAGAGTGGCAAAGTTATTTGATGCGAACTGTACCACTACCAAGCGAGCGTCGCCGAGCGACTACTTGACTATTCAAAATTGCCTGTAATTGGTTTATTTGAAATAAATGCTTTGAGTTTGAGTTTGATATCTCTTGTTGCTTCAATAAACAAGTAGGATATCAAGTAGCTCTTCAAATCCTTTATTTCCAATAATTCCAATTGATGTTATTTCCACTTAAACAAACATCAACTTTATGAGACTATAATAAAGTTGATTTTAGACTGTTGACAAAGTCATAAAAATATGAAGTTGTAGCGCAAACTGAACTTTATGTGCATTACAGTTGTTTTTCGTAAAACTCGTGTTTGTTTACATGTTTGGCAAATAAATTGCGAACGCAGATCAGGGGGCCTACCACCACCTTTAAAGCAGTATTATTTTAATATTACTTTAGTGTGGGAAAGAGATGAAGCTCTACAGGACGTATAGCTCCATCTCTTTCTCCCACTGAAGTAAGATTGGCAGGTACACGCCGCCGCGCCGGCGGCGGTGAGAACAGTCAGTGATCAACTATAAATATATGCATCTCTTTTACTTCCACGGGACCTACAATCTATTGTTCGTTTCATAAGCGAGAAAATCGTTGATAGTCGCTTCCTCATCAGCGGTGGGACAGGCGCCTCAAGGAAAGGTTGATATTCGAAAACAAACTCTCGAGCAACAGCTACTAAATTCATTATAGCTTACCCGTCAGTACTTCCTCTCCTAACAATCGCTTTAGCGATCTGACTGAACACATCCTTAGGTTTGTTCTCCTTGGATATAACGTCTTTTATGATGCCTTCCACTATGCCAATGTGGAAGTCTTTCAGAATTCTTCTCTCCATCACTTTGCCTTTTTTACCAGCAACTGTAACAACGTAATTTAAAATGATTGTTTGGGTTTTAAACTGGGTTTGTTTTGGTATTGTACAAGTGTACCTACAATTTTTATTCTACCAATTAGGGGGAAAGCCTGCGTACTCTAATAACAAAACGTAACGTTAGATATAACGTTCTAAATCCCCTTTTTCTGGTTAAAAAGTTGTTAAGGACAATTTCACTATAGATATTTATAAATTAAATTACAACTAGCTTTTATATTGGTTTACTTGTAAAAATATATTGCACGACTCATAATGCGAAGCATTAGAGTGTGCTCTACGATCGAAAAATATTTTTTGCCCCATTTCTGCAACTTTTTTTATTAAAATACAATAGACGATGTATATCTAGTAACTTAATCCGCTTAACCGTAACTCTTTAAGAACGGTTAAGCGGATTAAGTTACTAGATATACATCGTCTATTGTATTTTATGATGGATTTCCGCAAGGTCACGCCTGAGTCAATTAACTAACTTTTTTTATTGTTACACTCCTGCTAGCACACAGAACCTACTTAATTTATATACCATTGTATAGATGATTAAATGGAGATTAACACTGTACTTTTAACAATAGATTTAATGCAGCAGAAATGAAAAAGTCTTCAAAATAGTTGAAAAAAAATTCCTGTCCGTCAATTTATGAAACTTGAAAACATTGTAGCTTGCGATAAAATCAATTAATTGAGTCAATTTTTTTTAATACATTGGTTTCGGCCATAGAAGGAACCCTATTGAAAATGGTTCTTTTATTCAAAGTAGTTTAATTATAATTAATAAAATACTAACTAAAATATAATATCTTTATCTAAATATTTCCAACCTTGACTTAACGTGTTGCCTAGCAACCCACAACGTAAATATCTAAATAAATATTCTTTGACAATATTTAAGTTTATTGTAGTAAGGATTGCGAGGTTAGAAATTTACCCATATTGATGGGTAAAACAGCAGTCAAAACATACTTCATGAAAAGTGATACTTAAATTGTTAATTTTTGTTAGAAAATATGTTTTGAATTTCTTTTTCGTTTATAAATGTGTGTTATGAGGCGTGCACTCCTCAATTTGGAATTTCCAAACTATTTATTTATTGATTTATAGTTAATTGAAACGGTACAACACCAATTACATTAATTAACATAGAAACATAAAAAGACAAAATACACACAAAACATAAAATATTACTAGAGGAATTATGGACTAAGGTATTTGGACCAACACTGGCTTTATTAAATAAAGAACCAGATTTAATATCAACTGAGATAAGCCTAATGATCTAGAGATCAAAACTTAATAACTGTCAGAACCTGAGAACGCTCAAAATAATAATCTGATGAAATAACTCAACATCATCTTACCCGTAGCATCTTGCATGCTAACCCTGGGAGTCTTCATTCCATTGTTATGCAGTATATCGATCAGCTCGTATCGTAGCGTGGAGATGTCCTGCCGGATCTCCATGACGTCATCCTCGGTCACTCCGGTCTCATCTCTGGCTCTCTGTTCTGCTGTGACGTACCTTCGGACTAGGACTCTCATCACAGCTTCGTGCTCCTGTCTGGCTTTCTCGCGGGATTTGTTCTGTGAAATTGTGTTTTTGAAGGAGGGAAAGAGTAACCTATATAATCCATTGCTTAAGGTAATTAAATAAAGGTAAACAAATCGTAAAAAAAGGGTTTTTTATAGATGACACTTTCTTGTTTAAAAATCCTACTAGGTATCCATAATAAAAATTTTCAGTTTTCACGTTTGTTCCTCTTTTAACAATGCATGTTAAACTTTATTATTTATTTATTAATACACTCTTCGTAGATGTAAATACTTGAGCACATTTTTTAAAAAGTTTTATTATTAATAATATAATATTTTGTAATCTGTCTATTGTAAAGAGCCCAAAGAGACAGGTTCTCTAAACCTCAACGAATTATAACGTTGCTAAATTAAAGGCTATGTACAACAGTGACATAGCATGTCAACTCAGCACATGCAGTCGGTTAACCAGCACGCGTAGCATGACTACCGTAGAAACAAGTTTTGTCGACGGAAGAATAGATAAAATGAGAGTTAAACAATCACAATCTGTCATTTTGTCTATTCTTCCATAGACAAAACCCGTTTCTACGGTAGGTAATCATGCTACGCGTGCTGATGTCTTTGACAGCTCTCTCGTCACGAGTTTTTTTTTTGTTTACCTTTAGATAACTACCTAAACCACGAGTATCAAGTACTTTTTGGACGTAAGAATTATGAGGTCTTACGTCACTATACAGTATGTTAACTAACAGAGGGCGTTCCCGTTAACCCGCAATAGTATAGCGTCTATACATGCTAGAAAAAATATAAACATTAAAAAAATAACTTTTTTTTTTTTTTTTTAATGTGTCTTCTAATTTTTTTTTATTGTTGTGTAAATGTAACACTCTGTACACGCGCACTTGTCTTCAACGTGGAAAGACAAGTACGACAAGTGCGCGTGTACAGAGTGTTTGTTTTACGTATGAAATTAATATTTTTTGTGAATATTTTATGATAAAAAAATTAAAAAATGTTTTTTTTTTCGTTTTTTCTAGCATGTATGGACGCTATACTATTGCGGGTTAACGGGAACGCCCTCTGTTAGTTAACATACTGTATAAGTCAAGTCAAAGAAAGCACAAAGATTCTAAACATTCAAGACGTTCTATAATGCGTCTTTCAGATTTATCAAAGATATATGAGCCCAAGAAGTCCTAGGTACTGCATATAATGAGTAACTAGTCAATGCATATGCATAATTAAACAGATACTGTAATCAAATTAGTAATTTTTTGTGCTTGTTTATCTAATTTATCTGCGGAGTTTTCATAATCATTAAAAACTAAAAATACCACAAGAAACAAGGACGCAGTCACAAAGTAAATTCAATTGTATCTCACAATAATCGACCCTCGATCCCTGTTATAGCAGCATCGTCTGATCCAGCACGTGAAATGCTTGGGGGTAGGGATGATGTTAAAGGGGGGCGGCACCGTGTCCCCATCCTCGAAGTAAGACATCCACAAGTTGCTGCGGGCAAATTTCCACTCCGTGTCGGCTCGTTCCTGAGAAATAAATGTAATAAAGCTCCATGTTTCGTAAAGGTTTCTTTGTAAAACATCTGTTGATTATTGGAAGTATCTAATAATTAGAAACAATATAATAAAAACACAAAACAAACTGTGTTTTGTGGTTGTGGTTTGTAACAAGGTTGGTGAACGACATAACATAACATCACGCCTTGTTTTCCCGAAGGGTGGGTAGAGGTGTACCTACCTATAGTACACCCACATTACGCCAGTGAACGAAATTGTGTTGTGTTGGTGAACGAAATTTATAAAATTCTAAATAATTATTTTGCACACTTTGAACACCATTACCACAATTTGTTTGGGGTATTCACAGCGGGTGTTTTTTATTATAAATATCTCTAATAGCCGTCATCTTAAGTTTTACCACTTTCTAGTCATATTTTATATCATTCAAATTCAAAATTCTGCTCACAACACAAAAAAGATCCATGAGATTATTTTATCAAACAGAGAAAAAAACTGTTTTGAATCATTTAAAACTTACCGAAATAATTTGATAAGAGTTAGACATCATAGCAATCAGCATGTTCAGGAGTACGATAATATTGATCACCGAGTAGGACCCGAAGGTCAGGAGAGCCCAGAATCTGGTGAAGCTCTTGATGCCAGTCAGCTCGAAGGTGGTTAGGTCTACCAGGCCGAATGATGCCCAGAAAAGTGATTGGGAAGTTTCGAATAAGCTGGAATGAAATATGATGTCAGAGAGTGGATTAATGAAGCATATTGAGTAAAGAATTAAGATCAAAAATATATTGATTAATAGATGAAGTGCAATAAAAATATAACAGTGCAAACAAAATGACAGTTATATAAAACGGCAAGATAAGATTCAAAAAGCTATTGAAGCAGTTTTGCTTGACAACTCAAACAAATATGAATTCTAATTATTCTACATTGAATCATTCAAATTAATGTTTCTGTGTTTCATCTATCAATCATCAAATAATTCGTTTATCGCGCGACTAGCATACATACAACATGCCAATATCAATCGTTGGGCAGCTGCCCATCAGACACAACAGCTGTCTGGTCGGAGGATCCTTCCATATAGAAAATATAGCGGATGAGTGAACTTTACACCCTGTTCCTCTGTACCTTTTGAAAGATTTATAAACAGATTTAATAACCCAACGAAAAATTTAAATTGTCTTACTTAGCATATCTTCTCCAAATCGTACAAGCTCGTTCTTGACCATCAAAATCCGGTATACCATTCGGAAGATGGTAGCATTTATTCTTCTCCAGCTCAGCGTAGTACCACATCAGTTGATTTAAACCTGCACCAAGAATGGCGTTAAATGTTTTTTTACTTACAGTACCGAGCCATGAATATGACACATCAAGTTTTATAACAAGTTCGTCTATGAACAGCATCATCTGTGTCACTCATCTTCATCATAATCATTTCAGCTGAAAGATTTCCACTGCTGGACCAAGCCTACTGCCTCCCCATGCATTGCCACTTCCACCAGATCTCTGCTTCTCGCATCCAGTAGAGTCCTGCGACCTTCATAACGTTCACCTTGTGGGAGGCCTGCCAACGCTACAAATCCGGTACTCGGTCGCCACTCCAGAACCTTTCAGCCCCATCAGCCATCTGTTCTGCGTCACTCATAGTACCTTGCTATATTTACAGCAACGCAACGTACTGTACATCCCTTCATCACATTTTCAATAGTTTTATACTCACCACATCCAAACGCAAAAAGCACCAACATATAAACGAAGAAGAATTTCAAAATATCCAGAATCATTCTTCCCAGAGACACCTGCAGCGGTCCAAGGTATGGGTTGATAGAGAAGATATGGACCAGCTTGAGGAAAGAGAAGATCATGCCGGCTGCGAAGGCCCCTTCCGATAGCAGCATGGGGTCGTAGGAGTCCCATCGTTCTCGAGGGTACCAGGGGTCGGTACCAGTGCCATAGTCTCGCTAAAAGGTGAAAAAATATTTACTGAAGCGCCTAGAGTAAGACCTAAAGCTACCTAATATACAGTGTATGAGAGATATATTGAAGAGGAAACTGTAAAAAAAAAACTGCTGTTTTATAAAAAAGTGCAATACCTACACTGTAAAAATGCATAAGTATATAATATATGTTTTTACACATCATAAAGTAGTCGTACGTTTAACTACATTAATAAACATTGAGTATTCAATGATCTGGCCAGGCCACATCATGATGTGCCCAGTGGTCGATGGACATTTTATGAAATTATCAATTTTAAAACCACGACACATACATTTCGAACATGTAGGAATTGTACAAAAAAAGAAGAATATCAAATACAAAAGGAAATTTTTCTACACTGAGGGTAGAACCATGTGCTGAATTCATTGTAACAGTTTTCGTGTCGATTCCCATAAACCGTCTATAGATGAGAAATTGTTTGTTCCGGTGATAGTGCAAAATATCGTAGTTACACAAAGAGTGCAAACTATGCAATAGGAATCAATGGACTCTGGAGATTAATAATTAGAACTCAAAGAGGTAGACATTGAATTGGATACTAGAGGTCATAAAGAACGAATTACTGAATCTCCTTGACAAATAACAAAACTTTTAGAGTAGGTCACCATTTAATTAGAAACACGTTCCTATAAAGATACACAACACCCAAGAGAAGAAACAGGCTTCTTGTTTTATTCATAAATGGGAATAATGTTATGATAACTCTAATTAATTATAACAAGAAATGTTACAATTTGTAAAGCTCCCATTTCGGCAGTTTTGTTTTAATTATGGGCCAATTTAACCGGCAGACACGGTTACAATTGAGATGAGTTTATTTTTCTTCACAATAAACGAGAGATTCTATTCCTTCGTATATTAAGTATCTCTCTCGTACATCCTTACAGTTATTATGTTGGCATACAAGATAACTGCTGCTATGTTGGCTACAAGCTGATGGAAAATAGTTATCATAACCCATGTAAAAATAAGCATCCTAATCTGTCTAGCCTTTTTTCAACAATGTTGGTGTCAGCTTCCAGTCTAACCGGATGCAGCTGAATACCAGTATTTTACATGGAGCGACTGCCTGTCTGACCTCCACAACCCAGTTTCTGGCTAACAAGATACGCCTTGGAAAGACTGGTTGTCAGACTTTCGGCGTTCTGACTGCTGCCGTGTGGCTTTTTAGGGTGGTAGAAATAAGCATAATATCAAAGATTTAAATCGTTAGATTTGCCCTCACCGTACGCGAAAAAGTCGCGCGAAAAAGGGCCAAGAGAAGAATGAGGTATCACAATAATAATGACAATCTAGTCAAGTCTCTGCGACACCGTGTGTCAGAAGGCTTCAAAACGAAAACGAAATACAACTACATTTTGCCGCTGTAGGGCGAATCTATGATTTACATCTTTGCATAAATCATTACGGCAGCTGCCTACATAAAACTCAAGAACTTAGACCATAACTACATACCTGAACGATATACCAAGAAGAGAATCGCAAGCTAATCCAGGCGATGTAAAAGGCGTTCGTAATGAAATCAACGATGTTCCATAGATCACTTATGTATTCTGTTATTCCGCCTGTCCATAGCGATCTTATTTCTGCCCAAATTAGACCTGGAAGAAGGATATTGTAAGTGTTTGTGACATCGTCATCATCTTCCTCCCCATCTCCAAAATAGTTGGTAAAAGAGTAGCAGATAATGATGGCGATCGTCCAGCCCTGATCTCAATTTCTATGGGGTTGGATTAAACACAGTATAAAGAAATAACAGTATTATCTTCTTGTCTTTATAGAAAACGGCTGAAACGACGCACAAATCTCAGTGTATATCAGTACGCAATAGTCTCAAGTGCGCGGCAGTTACTCACCGAAGCGAAAAGTTTATCTACTAAGCGGCCGTAGTTAATTATTTCAAGGTCACGGCTGAGACATAGTACTGTTATTTTATTATACTGTGGCTCAGCGCAACTTTATCTTTCATACATCAGCTGTAATCACGGTCGAAAATTTGGTTGAGTGTTAAAAAAAGTGGAGTCAATATTAATAAGTGTGCTTTTTAAAATTGAAATAGACATTTTAGCAAGCGATATTGAAATAAATGTGATAGTTTGGAATATTATGCAGTCTACCGGTAATGCCCGTGCAACGACTAAAGTGGTTTTTAATTTTGATTGAAATATTACTAAATGCACTTAAAACTCTTCATAGAGATAAAGGTAAGCTGAATTTATTGCTATTAAAGTGGACGGTTTCAGCGTTTTGAGTTACTTTATACAAAAAACTCTGAGTGAGAATCAAAAATAAAATTATAGTCAATAAGAAGAATAAAATTAGAAAAAAATTGTGAAATAAATGGTCAGAGAATAGTTAAAGAAAATCCAAACTACGAACATTCCCCTATTTAACAAAGTAATTATTTAAGTAACCAATGAAGATGTCGAATTGTATTAATGGCCCAATGAAGGCCTTTATGCCACCTAGTTAATTATTAAAACCATCACAGAAAATATAGAAAAGCATGCTAACAAACGCAAATTTACTTGCTATGTAGATGATGACGCTGAATTCGATGATGCTGGGCAAAGAGCCCCGTTCTCGCTCCTTCCAGTGGTCTACCAGCTCCTGGAGCCAGGTGATACCAGACCATTCCAGGATCAGGTAGTCCGCACGTTGTGATGCAAGGGATAGAAGAGCTGAAAGTGGAAGAAAAGGTGACTATGTGTCCTGTTTCAAGTGATTTTCGTTTGTACTAATTAGTGGAATTCAACATCAAACAGATATCAAACAGATGAATCCATAGAGACTGCGGGATTAGGCTCATAGGGGTGTCTATTCAGAAAAGTTTTTAGAAATCCTTACTGTTTTAACACCATACCATTGAAAAAAACATTACATCTAGTAATGTTTTTTTCAATGGTATCCCTGTTTTCTGTTTTTGTCCATCATTCTTCTGTTTTTGTACTAATAATAATAATTATTAATTTCTTTATTGGCATACATAATTTTTAACAAAAAATAGTGAGGCCCTGATTCCTGCGCTAGATAAAGCACCTGTGTTACAGGAGCCAGTTAGTTACAGCTACTTTAGGCGCTATCTGACGAAAAAATCCAAAATTTTTGTTTATTGCATTTCGTGTGGGTACAAACATCGTCTACCGTCTACTCATTCTGGTATTTAACCCAAAATTTATAAAAAGTAAGTGCGAAAAAGTTTGAAAATCCGAATTTTCCGGATTCAAACCTCTTATTCTTTATCATATGTCACACAGTAGAATATTACTGTTCTGAAATTACTATAATTATGCTGTTTTCTACTGTTTTTTTAACCGACTTCAAAAAAAGAAGGAGGTTCTCAATTCGTCGGAATGTTTTTTTTTTTTTTTTTTTTTTTTGTATGTTCCCCGATTACTCGAAGACGGCTGGACCGATTTCGAAAATTCTTTTTTTGTTCGAAAGGGTATACTTTCTAGTTGGTCCCATTGTCATCAAGTCAGGATTGGATGATGGAATCCTGGAGAAGTCGAGGGAAATCTTGAAATATTATAGGCACACCTATAGCGATTTAGGTATTTTTTATAGTAACTCATGAATTTGCTCTCGGAAAGCACCATTTAGTGAAGTGGAACTGATGATGAAGACCACTGATGGCCACCGGAACTACTCAATAATACGTATTTCACGGGTTGCGAACTTGCGATTCGATTACATTAATATGGTTGCCAAGCAATTTATGCCCGTCACAATGCATAGGGTGAAGAGGAGCTGATGGCGAAGTACCAGAAGAACTCCTCAACAATGAACGTCCCTGCATCGGGAAAAGCAATATTTAGTAAAAGGTGATGAGCAGTTGATATTAGGCTATTGTAACTTAGATTAATTACAAACCGACCCACTAAAAAGCGAGAAAAAAAAACTTTTTCACAAAAAAAACAACCGACTTCCACTATAAAGTGAAAAATAACTAAAATTTCGGAAGTCGGTGGCATATAACAAATATCCGTGTCTTTAGTTTTGTATTTTGTTTTTGCCACCGACTTCCGAAATTTTAGTTATTTTTCACTTTATAGTGGAAGTCGGTTGTTTTTTTTGTGAAAAAGTTTTTTTATGGTTGATTTTCTGTTTTTTTGTGTGGCAGAGTTGACAACACTATCCGTAGGTACCACAAAAGATACTGAGCAACTACTCGGGAACCCTTTTGTTGATAATTTTTAGCTGTTTGTCTGTCATAGCGCATTATTTTGACGGAACTTAGGTTTGTATCACTTTTATTACTAATAACCGAAAGTTATTAGTAGGATAGTAGGATTTATGTGCTTTTTTACATCAAATAAATTATTTCAGTACAAATAAACTAATTGTTTAACAGAACTAGTAAGTACAGACGCCAGTACATCAAGTTATTACAATCTGTCAAATTTCTTTAATAGATTTTCAACTTTATCGCTAAAGAATAAGGTTCAATGTTGATTGGGAAAATTTGACAGATTGGATTATGTTGATGTGCTGGCGTCTGTACAGTCAGATCATTTGAAAATATACATCAACAGTACATCAGGTACAAAAATATGACAATCATATATGCTTGGTATTTTATGTGTAAATATAATGGCATTTAGGCTCGCCCCCTCCCATACAGTCCTATGTAATACATGGGTACAATTACGTTTCAGTCCCATGTCGTACATGGATGCAAACATAACGGGCAAAATGAGGGTGTAGGTTACTATACACGTAGGTATACCACTGCCTAACCCTTCGGGGAATACAGGCGTGATGTAATGTTTATGTATGTAAGTTTAATTTTAATTATTTTAAACGGGTTAAGACACGGTCGTCAGTGTATGGATGGATCACGGGTAAGTAATATATGGTATAATTACAAAATGACTAATATTTACAAGATATAACAACTGAATCTATAATTTTATTTGTTATAATTATCAGTTAATATAATAAACGATTGATATAATTTTAAAATAACTAATTTTTATAATCATAACATACATTTAATATAAAATCGTTTGATATACCACTCAAAAGACATAAAACATATTTAGTCTAATATGTCATTTCTATCACAGTTAGTAACATGCGTAGATATGACTGATTACCACCTGCCAAGATGGTCACTCGCTACGCTCGCTCGCCTTCACGCGTTAATGGTCACTGTTCTAACCTAACCTAACCCAAATGGTTCACCAACAAGAGAGGGGATCTGGCACTCGGCGGCCGCTGCCGCGGCACGCTCCCTACGGTCGCTCGCCTTCGCGCGTTAATGGTCACTGTTCTAACCTAACCTAACTCAAATGGTTCACCAACAAGAGAGGGGATTTGGCACTCGGCGGCCGCTGCCGCGGCACGCTCCCTACGGTCGCTCGCCTTCGCGCGTTAATGGTCACTGTTCTAACCTAACCTAACCTAATCCAAATGATTCACCAATAATAGAGGGTATCTGGCACTCGGCGGCCGCTGCCGCGGCACGCTCCCTACGGTCGCTCGCCTTCGCGCGTTAATGGTCACTGTTCTAACCTAACCTAACTCAAATGGTTCACCAACAAGAGAGGGGATTTGGCACTCGGCGGCCGCTGCCGCGGCACGCTCCCTACGGTCGCTCGCCTTCGCGCGTTAATGGTCACTGTTTTAACCTAACCTAACCCAAGTGATTCACCAACAATAGAGGGGATCTGACGCTCGGCGGCCGCTCAAGCCTTAGCCTTCCAACCTAACATATCCTAGTTGGATTGCTTTGAATCGTGGTGTTACGTAATCATAATGATGTGATGGTATCAATATATATTTTAAACGATAGACCTAATGGTTTTCGATTAAATAAACGTTATATCCAATAACATTATACGAAATAAGTTTTAGAGTATATAAATGTTATATGTAAAGAAATTATATCAACAGTTGGTATATCTCACGTTTGTTATATCTTGTGAACGTTATTGAAATGAAAATATACCAAATAACTTTATATGCTATGAGACGCACCCATGGATCACTATGGAAGCTTATTGACAGACAAGTTTTTCTACGGCGCGGTTTATACGCCGTATCGTGTACAAAGGGCCTTAGTCTGCCAAGCCTGTTAAGTAGGTGAAGGTTACATTGTGCTTGGATAATTGTGAATACATGTATCCCACGTGTATCCTTTCCTTAAGATAAGCAAAGCCTGGTGTCAACATTAATCTCAGAAACGTGTTGTGTGTTGTGTTCCTTTTACGACTGAAAAACGAAACGACTGTTGAATGATAATGGGATATTGTAGATTTTTCTTAAATTATTGCAAGTTAAGCCTCCCCTAAGTACCGCTACTTCGACCGATTCTGTGCTTCATCCAACAGATTCCTTGCCTTTACAAGGACATCGGTCCATCTTGTGGGAGGCCTTCCAACGCTACGTCTTCCAGAACGCGGTCGCCACTCCAGAACCTTTTGGCCCCATCGGAGATCTGTTCTGCGAGCAATGTGCCCTGCGCACTGCCACTAAAGTTAGGCAATTCTTCGGGCTATGTCGGTTACCTTGGTTCTTCTGCGGATCTCTTCATTTCTGATTCGATCACGTAGGCAACCTATGTCCAGCAGTGGACGTCTTTCGGCTGATATGATGATGATTGAAAGTTTATTAAAGTTGATTTTTGATTAATGTTACTTATTTACATTAATTGAATTTATTTCCTATACATCTCAAAAACCACCTGTGTCACACCTTACCTCGGTACTAGGACAGTTGTGACATAACGAATCATTTCAGTTTCTGTCGTTTTTTATCTGATCTTTATTATATGTACCATTTTTTCGTCAAAATCCTTAATAGGATAAAACTAGCTATTTTTATCTAAAACGCGCACAGAGTTTAGACTGTTTTCGACTGAGATACGTCCATTGGAAAACTACAAAAAAATCTTATAACCCTCCTCGGTCTCCGCTACATGAGCCATTTCAGCTTTGTCTTACGGATAGCAACTCATCAGCGATGTCTTTGTATTATACAGGGTTATTGGTAAAACACCAACAACCTCTTAAGGGGACATTATGAACACAGAAACCGTGAAAAAAAAATCTGCTGTTCCCTACTTTTTGACGAGATATGCGAATATAAATGTAGGGAACAGCTGATTTTTTTTTTCGCGATTTCATCGTTGGTCCCATAAAAGTTGTTCATAATGATGACTACAATGACCCCTTAAGAGGTTGTTGGTATTTTACCAATAACCCTGTACTATGTCCATAGGAATAAGGGGTCACTTACTGTCAGATAATCCGTCTGTTTGCTTGCCAGCTAATAACATAAAAAGTTAAGAACTTACTTAGAAATAGCATGTAAGAAGAACTGTGGCAGATAAACTTGACGAAAGGTTTCTTCATGAATCTGCCGTACTCTGAATTTGGCGCCAGCATGTAAATAGTGCAGTATACTGGAAACATCACCCCCAGTTTCGCCACCTACGGGAAAAAAAAAAACTGAACTCAAAGCAGTAAAATGTTTTTGTCCTTCCAGCACGCATTTTTGGTAAATCAAACTGCGAATACAAACCTGTGTTTATGAGCATAAAATATTATTTTAATCCCATGATACTAATGCCAACTTATGTTTTTCCACTGCAGACTAATAGACTCTTTTCATACCTAGGTATAAATAAAAACCGGTCAAGAGCGAGTTGGCCTGGCGTACCGAGGGTTCCGTAGGGAGCTTCATTCGTATAGGTAGGTACCTAAATAGTTCTGTCCTCAGAAACTAGTCCTCTAAATTGTATGAGCGCCCATACAACTCAGAGGACTATCTTAATTGGCTTCAACTATGTATGTATGGGGACACCCTTTTATTTTCAACTTTGCAAAAAGCAAGGTACAAATAAAGGAAAAATTCAAAAAAATTAAAAAGTTGAAAACAAGTTTTTGCGAAATTCTAAATTTGGCCATATCTTTTTATGGTGTTGACTCAGGACCTTGATTTTTATACACCTAATAGAAACTATAGACTTCTGTATCTATATATATAAAAATGAATCTCTATTTCCTTGGTCACGGCATCACGCGTGATCGGCTGGACCAATTTCGCTAATTCTTTTTTTGTTGTGTTTGTTATAGTAAGGAGATGGTTCTTATGATAGGTAGGTGAAGGTAGGGTAGGTAGGTAGGTAGGTATGCAAGTAGGTAGGTATGTATGTAGGTAGGTGTAGGTAAGTAGGTAGGTAGGTAGGTATGTATGTAGGTAGGTACGTAGTTAGTTAGGGTAGGTAGGTGTAGGTAAGTAGGTAGGTAGATAGGTATGTATGTATGTAGGTAGGTAGGTGTAGGTAAGTAGGTAGGTAGGTATGTATGTATGTAGGTAGGTAGGTAGGTAGGTATGTATGTATGTATGTAGGTAGGTAGGTAGGTAGTTAGGTTAGGTAGGTGCGCCGTAGATAAGTGCTTACCCGTGCGAAGCCGGGGCGGGCAGCTAGTCTGGTATAAATTTCAACTTGCTAGGTCCACCCATTCCTGAGAAAATCGGTGGTGACACACGAACAGACAGACGGACAAGAGAGTGATATTATAAGGGTTCCTTTTTTACCTTTTGAAGTACGGAACCCTAATAAGGACACTTTTTTTTAGGTAAAATCCCTACGCTACAGGTAAAAAAAGTTTCGAATCAGATACAGACCTGTATACACTGTCCAACGATGTTTTTTCTCTTGAATCCTGGCAGACCTTCATACCATATAGCTCCTAATAATTGTTGTACGTTTGGGTGGGCTACGAACTGAAAAAAATATTATTTAGGTAAAATAAAACAACACAACATAAAGAAAGAAGAATAAATTAATGACTCCGGGCCCATAGAAAATCCCATTAACACTTTGCCCTACCTAGGAATCGAACCCAGAAAAACAAGACCAAAAATAAAGCCCCGGTAAGGCCTATATTACAAGAACTTATTGGCAATCGGACTCAAAAACTAAACTAAAGTCCACTCGGAAATAAATTTTATTTGGATTTTTCACAGGGAATTGAATCCGAGATCGCCATTCAGGCTTGTGTATACTCGACAAATGAGGAGATTCACTTATGTTTACGATTGAATTTGAATAATTAAACTAACCTTTTATGAAAGCTAAAATATTATTTAAGTTTCATCGAGTAAGCAAGATTAGATAAAACCATTGCATTCGTAAGGGGATTGTTTGTATCTTTTTGTTGGGGATATTATGCTTATTATTGATTTTTATTGGTGCTCAATCTTTGTCGACTTTTAAAATTCAAGTAAAAAAACACTTCCTCTCTCCTTAAAAATCATCATTACGTATATAGTTCCTTGTTCTTGTTCCAAGTTTATAACTTTATTTATATATATTATCTAGGTATATTTATATAGATAAGTTTATGCTTTATGTATGTATGTATTTATTGTATATGTAAATGGTACACCACTGACTACCTGCAGTATTGTCTTTCCTTCTTACTTTAATCAACCATCCAAAGGTTGTCTGTAAAAGATCGCTTTTAGCGATAAGACCGCCCATTGTGTCACCCTATGTAAAATTTCTAAACCAATGTCTGTAATTTTTATATGTGTATGTAGAGTATTCTATTCTATTCTATTATTATTACCTTTGGTAATATTATTTTTACCATAGCATGACCTATTCTCTCATAGTTCATGCCAATGTCGATAAGGCCCTCTGTATGTCGACATGCAATCACAAAATCAACACGAAAATTATTCAAAGTCACACTCTAAACTGTTTAGACTACTGCCCAGGTGGTAGACGAAAGCAAAGAGGTGTAAACTTTGAAGATAAACCATTAAATACACTTGTTTGCTTCTCAGCTCCAATGTTGATTGTTTTACAGCAGTGTTTAAGCTTTAAAACAGTGTTGAGTAGGTCTGATGATTGAATTACAGTATTAGCACAGTTTTTAATGTGGTTTACTGAAAGAAAATGTTGTTGGAACTCTCTTAAGTATTCATGAAATTGAATATTTCTCATTCCAGACGTTTCATCTTAATGAAGTAGGCATGAAATTAATGTGGTGCTGTTCCACAAACAATGGGACACTTAATATCGTGTCTTGCGTGTCCTGTTGTTTGCACGTTAGAGGAACTGATGGGCGCTACTGAAGGTGCCAAACTCGTAACCAAATATTGATGTTGACCAAAAAAAAATCCGTCAGATATATAAAAAATAAAAATTGATCACGTATTTGTTACATATATCTTGCATTTATTTATCATATACTAGTTAACTCGACAGAAGTAGTCCTGTCAAAACAATAGTTCATTAGTAGGTACAAAAATCCGATAGAAAAAAGGACTTTCAGTTTTGCCATTTTTCGAATATTTCTTTCCCTAAAACCTTATTCGGACAAGAGTATTACAAAAATGTAACAAATAAAAAAAATGCCAAATTGGTCCTGCCATTCTCTAGTGATGCACTTACCAACGAACAACTTTTCATTTCATTATCTTCCTCTATGGTTTTCAAGCGTAATCTGAAGAAATTATATTTTCATTTTCTTGAATGATCAAAATAATATTTACTTTATCCAAAATTACTTTCTCTTACGAAAATGAAGTCATTCGATGACGGCTTGTGAGTTATATTTAAAAGTGTAATGTCTTTGATTTTAATATTTTTACTTCGAAACGGTGAGCACAGCGTGATTTAGGTAGACAGGTATTTTGTAAAAAGTATGTTATAATAACAGGTGCAGGAAATTACTGAGCAGGAATAACTTTCGAATTTTTATCGTTTTTTTTTGTTATTTATGGGAGTAAATGCAATGAGTATTGGGACAGAAAGAGAATATTTATTGGGAGTAAACAAATAATAGTTTGGAAATTCCAAAAGTGCACGCCTCATAAGGCCGCTTGCCCATTGGTCGGTATTTTACCGCGCAGTACTGTACAGTACTGCGCGGTACTGCTTATGTTTCCTCACTGGTCGGTAAGCACTCTGTACCGAATCGGTACTGCACACAGATATAGATATACCTAGATAGCGCAAGAGCATCTACTTCGCGTGCCCGAACGTGGCTCAGTGTGTCTCATTTTATATAATATAGTATATGGTCTGCGCCTGTTCGCCGCGCTAGTCGGACATAAATAATAAAATAGAAAATGCCTATATTCGTAATACTTTATAGCTTTTTACTAGGAACGGTTGATGTGACGTTGAGTGTTAACAGGTTATGACAATCGAAACAAGTGATACTATCGTATATCGCTTCAGTTTCATGGTATAGGCGCTTTGATCATTTTTCAAAAATGCCACGCATGGTTTTCATACAGATCGTGATACTTGCCTTAACTAGGTATTATTATATATCTATATCTGTGTACTGCACAGCTTTCATCTAGAATTCCAAATTCAAATTAATTCAATTAGTACGAGAGTGCATGACCAACATTTTTGCCTTATCGTTTTACGAACAAAATCGTATAAAAACGATAGATTTGGTTATTCTTAAATTCAAAAATCCTATTTTCAGAAATTTTCCGCGTCACATCTTCTGACCTGACCGCATTTTTAAATATGTCGATAATTCTTTTTTATCATGTTTAAAAATGATAGATTTTACATACCGAAAACACCATTTTCAGAAACCAGTAGCTTCGAGTACGTACCCAAGAGACCATTTGAGAAAATTAAATTTGAGGCAAACAATAAAACCCATAGCAATCCATCTGAAAATCTTGTTTTCTGGTGAACATTGGTCAGTTGATTCGAATACGTCATTTTTGGAAATGTGCTCAGGCCACGTTTGACACACAAAGTGACGCAACGGAAATATCTGAAAACAAACTTTTTAGTAATAAAATTACGAAATCTTTGTATATTTTTATTATCAGACACATTGTGATGAAACCGTCTGCCAATTTTTTTTGACATAGCAGAAATAGGCTCCCATAAAACTGTAACGTTTCTGACCGGTACTGCCCACCGAGTCGGGTTCAGAATCATCAAAACGTAAAGATTTTTTTACAATTATTCCCGTAAAACGATGTGACATGGTTTTGGTCATGGGCTCTCGTACTATATAATTCACTTGTTTTTGGATTTTCCCCAGTTTCTGAATGAATTATCCCTAAATTTCCCTAAAAAATCTTCAAATTTCCTTGGTTTAGGGAGCATGATTATAAATAATAAGGTAATGGCACAATTAACATGGTAAATTAAAATTTGATGAATTGCATTCATTATGAGTTTGGGTTGAGGGAATAAATCGGTGGTTGAATAAATCGAATCCTTTAATAAATCGGTGGTGCCATAGAGTCAAGTAATATATTGGGTGATGCCTACTATAAACAATAAGGTTACCAACTTAAATTCATATTAACCCCTAAATTCCCCAAATCCCTGTCAAAATAAAATATCCCTAAACCAAACTTAATATTGGTATTTTTTCCTTAAAACAGGGAGAAATCCCTAAAAGTGGAAACACTGCGCGGTAAGCTTCCAGTACCGATGCAGTAAAATGCGTGACGTCACGCAGTACCGAAACGATATCGCCCCGCACACTTACCGACCAGTGGGCAAGCGGCCTTACACACAAAAATTTACAATTTATCACTTTTCATGAAGTCGTAATGTCAAAGACTGACAAAGATATTTACTTGGCGGTTGCTAGGCAACTTACGGACAAAGGTTGGAAATATTTAGATAAAGATATTATATTTTAGTTAGTATTTTATTAATTATAATTAAACTACTTTGAATAAAAGAGCCATTTTCAATAGGGTTCCTTTTATGGCCTAAACCAATGTATTAAAAAAAAATTGACTCAATTAATTGATTTTATCGCAAGCTACAGTGTTTTCAAGCTTCATAAATTGACGGACAGGATTTTTTTTTCAACTATTTTGATGTTTTTTTCATTTTTCTTGCATTAAATCAATTGGTAAAAAGTATAGTATTAATCTCCATTTAATCATCTATACAATGGTATATAAATTAAGCAGGTTCTGTGTACTAGCAGGAGTGTAACAATAATAACAGTTGCAGAAATGGGGCAAAAAATATTTTTCGATCGTAGAGCACACTCTAATGCTTCGCATTACGAGTCGTGCAAAATTAGTTATTTGAAGTCTAATGCTTTATTTACTTTAAAGAGTTAGAAAATAGAAATATCAATTGAGAATACTTTATTGCCCTGGTAATAAACTCAAACTCAAAGCATTTATTTCAATTAAACCATATACAGGCACTTTTGAATTGTCAAGGAGTCAGTCAGTCAGAAATATGAAGCTAGTTGCCCATTCCAAAGCGTAGTAGGTACCTATGGAGAAGAACGGGCAAGAAACTCCACGGACACTCTTTTAAATAAATAATTGTTACAAAATAGTGGTTACATAATTCATGTTTAAATTATACATGTGAGACCAATGTAAAAAAAGATGCGCACGTTAAAAGCGTCCTATAGCGTTAAATAGGTACAGTAAGCAGATTCACAGGTTAACACCAAGTTGAGACGAAATGTGTACTACCTACAGCTAGGTTAGAAGGTGAGTGCGAACATAAATGTATGGAACAGCAGATTTTTTTTTCGCGAGTTCAGCGTTCGTCCCATAGTGAAAGTTGTTCATAATGATGAGTACAATGACCCCTTAAGAGGTTTAGTATAAACAAAAAATAACGTTGTTTAAAGAAAAGGATGCCGTTATGGTAGTTTCGTGTATGCGAAAGAGTAGGGCGATGGAATACACTGCAGCAGTAGGGTGACAGCTGGACACCTGGCGGGGTATAGACCTACGAGGGATTGATTGTTAAATATAGTTTTAAGCTTTCTTTTCCTCAATAATACTGTTAACTGTTCCGTAAATATAAAGTATCCAAAATACTAAATTGAAACTATCCCTAAAAATTATTGATATTGAATTCAACTTCAAAGTCAAAGACAAATCATTTATTTCAAATAGGCACTTTTAAACGTCAAAATTTATAAAAAAATACTTTCGCAAAAGCTCTACAAATGTACTAGATAATCAAAACATAAAAAAATATACTGTTTCTGTATTTCAAATACTGTTCTTTCACCGATGTCATTAAACATATTTTTTTTTTTTTAGTTTATTGCCTCGCCACCTACGAACATCTGCAATAGCAGAGAGGCATGGCAGTGCGTCGCCATCGACGCCATCCCAGAGACAAAACTAAAAATGTCTCGAACAAAATAATATTTATCCAAATGCATTAGGTACATAAATGTGATGTATGTTTATCCATTATGGTGTCCATCAGTTTTCCCCTTCTCCCATTTTCTTGAGAAAATATTTATTTTTGTTTTATATTTTATTTTTATGCGGTGAGAACTAACGTGCAGACTTTATTCCGCACCAAATAGGTACAAATGATCAGTCGCCGGGATACTGTAATGGTGGAGACACATTATTTGATATTTTTCTTTGTATTGCATCTGTATACAGTGTACTAATACTATGTACTTATTAATTTATTAACATAAACAATTGTATATTTATTAACACGCAGAATAAATTGTTAAAAAAATTCATTTAATTATATTGAAGTAGATAAGTATGTTATATACAATAATAAAAATTAATGATTGGCATACGTTTGTTAGTATTGCTCAGAGTCACGTAGCAATAACAAGCTTTATCAGAAACCTATAACATGTAATATTTGAGCAAAACGCTATTCTTAATACCTACTCGTTTGTTTTTTTTTTATTTGTAAAAAATATCATTATTCTCCTGCCCTTATCCCAATTTATTTGGGGTCGACGCAACATGTCCCTTTCTTCCATATTTCTCTATTAGTCATCATTTCGGTAGTTACCCCGTTTCTATCCATATCGTCTTTTACAAAGTCCATCCATCGTTTCTTTGGTCTTCCCCTAGTCTTATAGCCTGATAGCTATAAGAGTAGGGGAAGACCAAAGAACAACATTCAACCTCACAACTTTCATCACATTTTCGCCGTGAGTGTAAAAAATACCGACAAAAAAATTGCAATTTGAAATTATAAATAGGTATACGTGTACAATATTCTAGGATTTTAAATCCACTAGGAACATTAATTATCTGAGACTAATAAGTCTAACTCTGATAGTCACATCTACTACAATAAATTTTAACCACAATATCTTCTACTTTACCACCCGAGCGCCGATAATGTGGCCCCATCATTACACGTCTCAGGTAGTTAACAAAACGAGAAATGACGACACTAGCACTGGTCCAGGTACTTAGATGGATATGTACTGCCAACCAAGTCAGTAGTAACACTTGCACTACAAAATCCGACCTTAAGACTACGGCATAACAGCGCTGGGAAAGTCAAATTGTTACTATAGACGCTAGTTGAGTGTACATAGGTTAAATTGAGACTTGAACATGTTAAGATGTGGATATAAAAGGTGTATTTATGTGCGTTTTTATGCCAGGATTATAAAAGTGTGTTACGGGTTTTAGTGGGAGAAAGTTTGTCTGGGATATTTTACTGTTAATTGATGTCTTGAAATATTATAAACTAGCAACTCGCCCCTGCTTCGTACGGATTTATACGACTGTTAACATAGAGATTTCTTTATTATATGTTAGTTTAATAGTAATGTATTCTATCACCGCTTTTCACTTTATAGTGGTTTTTTTTTTGTGAGTCGGAATAGAGGTTTTTAGTCATTAGTATAGCCAAGTTTTGGTAAGCTTAGAGCTCGGGAGTTCACCAGTTATTATAGTGCACCGGTTGGGTACCTGGAGTTATCAGCACATTAAGTAAGTATAAAATAATAAAAAATGCGTGAAAACTAGAGGTAACTTCGTGATGTTTTTCTATCGCGAAAATTTTATCATTTTATGTTTGTTATACAAAAAGTTTGGAAATATCATGTAGTAACTCATATTATTTATTTATATAGTGCAGTTACTTGAAATTTTGATGATAGAAAATCTTTGTCTTTTGTTTTAACCTCATTAGATATCGGTAGGTACCCATCTACGAAGTTTCGCTAGCTAATTTAAATTGACCTTTCATTATGTGTAAATAGTTTGTGTCTGCAGCCTCTCCCCACATCTAAATCTTCAACCTTCCAATAATCCAGTAATAAGCTGAAAGTCAATGACCCGTAAAATTATAGTTTACTCTCCACCGCGCTCCGTCCGTGGTAATGAAATAAAGTGACCGCATGACGTCAAACATCGAGGGATAAACAGCTAATTCTGGTTTCTAAGAATTTATTCCTAGATTAACGTTCGATTTTGGCAATCTTCCTTCTAAAGTCTAAACAAACAATCAAAATAGGCAATATTTTCAATCTGATTGTGTACTAAACTTAGTACACAATTAGAATAAAATGTTTCTGATTTCAAAAACGAATTAATTCTATACCAATTGTGGGTTGGAATTTTCTATGTAGGTACGTAATTCTACCTTTTGCCCGCAGCTTCGTCCGCTTGGATGTCGGAACTTATCGCCCAGCAACGAACTACCGGGATAAAAAGTATTCTATTTTTGAAGTGAAAACTTCTTTAGTAGCGTTGTGCACTTTTTTTGGAATGGGTAAAAAATTTTAAACTCGCGTCAGGACGTGATCGTAAGATCCGTTGCCTAGCAACCGATAAAGTAAATATCAAATGAATAGTCTTTGACATTACGTAAAGATTGCGAGGTAAGAAATTTTACCCTTATTGATTGGTACTAAATTGCTTATTTTTGTTAGACTATATTTTGAAAATAAATAAATGTACTACTACTACGTATGAATATTGTATTTAACCACATAAATGATAGTATTTTTATACTGATAAATAAAGCAATTCATGCGAAATTATTCCCTAACCATTCAAAAATATTCAAAAATGCACAACGTTAATGTTCAAGTTTTTACTTCTGCCTTGAGTTTGAGTTTGAGTTTGACTCCCGGAGTGCACCCCGTTGTTTTTTTTTTTTTAATAACTTCTACTCTGGACGGAGCGGGACTGTTCACTGTGACCCGGGGGATGTCAGACTCTTACTGTCTAAAACCCATCCGTGTTCCTTCAGTTGATCCTATCCTAACCTAGGTCATTGTCATTGAAATCTAATCAAAAGGTACAACAGATAGACAGAATTACTTTCACGTTTATAATAATTAGTATGGATTTAATATTTAGTATCAGCCCGTAGTTTGATTTGTGACTTCTTATTACATATTATCTATAAGAATAACTGGCGAAATCTGGATGTAATATTATGGACATAATATTATGTTACATACAAGACTTACCATCTTCTGCTTATACTTGATAGCTAACTTCAGTCTACCGAGGGTCTGTCTCTCCCCTGGCTCCCAGCAGTCAATGTCCCAGGGGTTGTAGTTCAGCATGATCTCCAGTTCCTTGGAAGTCCTCGTGTGGTCCAGTAAGGAGGTCGCGAACTCTTGAGTCTGTGTGCGTAACGCCTGGGGTTGGAAAATAAAAGATTTCTTTTGAAAAGGCAAACACCCGGTTTCTGAAATTTGAATTGTGAATTTGAATAAGAAAAAGAAAAGGAAAAAAGAAAAAGAAAAAGAAAAAGAAAGAGAAAAAGAAAAAGAAAAAGAAAAAGAAAAAGAAAAAGAAAAAGAAAAAGAAAAAGAAAAAGAAAAAGAAAAAGAAAAAGAAAAAGAAAAAGAAAAAGAAAAAGAAAAAGAAAAAGAAAAAGAAAAAGAAAAAGAAAAAGAAAAAGAAAAAGAAAAAGAAAAAGAAAATACAGGTGTTACCAGTTGTAAAAGTTGGTTTGAAGCTAAGATCTTGTCTCATCTCACTACTATTCCTAAGCCTACCCCTTTGCAGTATTGATTCTGGGTTGGAACAGGTAGGTAGCGGTATAATTATTATCCATCATTTTAGTGGTAATTGAGTACCTTCAGTAGCTTCGGTTTATGAGGCGCTTAGAAAAGTTATCAACATTTTATTTGAGCCACATCTGCCCTTAAGTGTTCAGGCAGGTTAACGTTGCTAATAAAAGTGGTTGAGGTTTTTTTTTAGAATTTAAATAATTTCGGCAAAATAAAGTCTTAACCCAGTAGTATTACGAGTAGAAGAAGTTAGACTTTCAATTATTTATTTCAGAAGAACACAGTGAGGACCGGTTGATGTGGCGACGCTTGGAGGAGGCATATAATGTCCAGCAGTGGACGTCTTTCTGCTGAAATAATAATTTTAGTAGAAAGTTCTATCTCATTCCAACAACTCACCTTATACTCAACCCTGAACTCCGTCTCCATTCTGCTCAACCTTCCCAATTCCCAGGACAGCTGGAAGGCAGTAAGTAAGGGGTCTGCAGAAGAGAGGGCGATGAGTGACGGGGACGAGAGGGCTCGGTAGGCGTTGATGCGAGCCTGGGAGTGACGGAGAGAATCCTCTTGAGAAGATTTGACGCACTCGTCGCAACCGCATCTGGGTGGAAAAAAATTATAATAGGAGTCAGATAATTCAAGTTTTTTTTTGACTATGTATTAAAAATGGAGTCAGCCAAATCTAGCAGTATTTTTCGAGACATTGATCCAAAAATTCGAAGAGTACAGAGAGAGTATAGAGAGAGAGGACACAGAGAGACAGAGACATCAACAGAGAATACACACACACAGAGACACACCACAGGGGAAGGGGGGGGTACAGAGGGGGGTAGTGGTGTACTACAGAGTACATACCCGCACTAGGCCCGCGTGGTGCATTATGGCTCATTCCCTCTCAAGAGAGAGGAGGCCTGGGTCCCAGCAGTGGGAACATTATACATAGGCTGGCTGATTATGCTTATCTTTAGATTGTCATTAAATTTTTTACCGACATCACGCATTCTATGCTTGCCATCAATTAAAATAATATTAAGTTATGCCTAAACGCTACTTCTATTATATGTACTTATTAAACTAATTCAAATATATTTTTATTTGTGCACATAGGTTATCCACCTTTGAGCATGTTTTTATTATCTGACTGGTTTCGGAATTTTAATATGCGGCTAGCCATGTTAGCTACGTTTCAGTTTAAATAATTATAAAAGTATCTGTTATACGCTATGTCATGATTATGCACGTATTCAATAGATGACCATTTTGGCCTTTTTAATATCATGGAAACGTTTCCTCGTTTGAGCTTATAGTTTACCACCGTGCTCGATAGATAGCGTTGTCCATTACGCACGTTTCTGAATCGCGGTGTTAAGATTCTGGGTGAGTGAATCACAACCCCGGATTTTCAGTTTTTTGGTATCGCTTCTCGGCCTTTTGGCTAAGATCAAAGTGTAGTATCTGTTCTTTTCAGCTTAATATCTGAAACTTCCCTCACTGAGGGACCAGTATATTAAACTGATTTTTGTAAGCTGACGGGATGTTCGGGGCTCGCTCCACTCCCGTCGCGGGTCGGCCCGGCATTGCAGTGCCGCCGGGATCAGCCCACATAATTAATATTTGAATGTTAAGTTTTCCCGATGGTCATCGGAAGTTAATGAAGGGTCTAATAAAGATCAATTTTAAAGGTTTCTGGTGTACTATGGGTACACCTCTGCCTTCGGGAAACATCCCGAAGGGTGGTAGTGGTAGGCGGATACCTCAAAATATTTATTTTTAATCATCATCAGCCTATTAATGTTCCCACTGCTGGGACACAGGCCTCCTCTCTATGAGAGGGAGTGGGCTGTAATCTACCAGGCGGGCCCAGTGCGGGTTGGTAGATGTCACATGTCTTCGAATTTTTGGTTCTAAGACATGCCGGTTTCCTCACGATGTTTTCCTTCACCGTTTTGAGAGCAGTGGTGATGAAATTATTTACACAAAGTAAAGCGCCTGCCTGGGTTCGAACCCACGACCTAGAACTCGTAAGTCGGGGCCGTTACCACTGGGCCACCACTGCTCTAAGAGAGTTATAACTCGTCAATTTTAAAAGAGGTTCATGATGAACCTCTTTTAAAATTTCCGGCCTTTTCTCAAAGTTGGTCGCAGTAACTAAGTAAAATATTTTTAGGACATCAAAAATGGGAATTATTGGGATCCGATTAAATAAATGCCTTTAAATATTTAGTAAATCATAACGAAGTACTCTACCTACTTGACGTCGTGAGGCACAGGCAATGTGGCCCCTCTGTCCAGCAGGATCTTGAGGATTTCGTAGTGGTTCCTGTGTGCAGCGAGGATGAGGGGCGTGATATCTGGCGTGAAGGTCGCTGATGATGGGTCTACGGACTCCCAGCTCTGATGGAAGAAAATATTAATTCAATCATAAAATAATAATGGTATTATTGGTACAAATCAAATAATAATATACTTCTAGTATCGCCCCCTTACACACACTCAATCTTGAAAACTTAAAATAATCACTTTTAAACAATTTTAAACATTAAATGCACTATAAGGTCACTAACCTCAATTTCAAAATATTTTATTTCACCTAAACCTACATGGGCACTTCTGAAACGTCAGAAGCTAAACCTACAATTGGTCTTTTCCTATGGAGAAGAGCCGGCAAGAAACTGCACGGTTACTCTTTTAACAATAATTGGCTTTTAAAATATTTACAAATTACAGAGTTTAATATGGGATTTTAATCCCGGTAGTACTTTCCCGTGGGATATTTGACTAGCATGCGCCAGTGGCTTCGCCCGCGTGATATCTTTAAAAATTATAGCATACTAGCTTTTACCCGCGGCTTCGCCCGCGTAAAGGTCGGAAAATATCCCACAGGACCGTACTACCGGGATTCAGATTATCCTCTATCCTAACCCAGATCATGGCCTATACGGATTTAGTTAAAAGACCATACGCCTTTCAACTAAATCCGTTCAGCCCTTACGGCATGAAAAAGTAACAGGCACATTTTAGGGTTGCGTTCCTCAAAATGAAAAAATGATCTCTTCAGTCGTCAGTAATTTGACATTCGAAAGAAGAAGACAAAGCTTTGTAACTATACTATATGTTTAACTATACAGACGCTATACAACGTTTATTAGTAAGGAGGTAATGTTTGTAGCGGTTACACCGCCACATACGAACTACGCATGAAAGACATGATGTCACACAAATCCTGCATCGCGCAGTTAGAATTTACCACGCGAACGACATAGATAAGACTATCCGAAATCAACTTATGAGCAGTTGCCCGCCCGACATAACACCCGTCTTGTCGGAGGATCCTCCCTTTTCTATGGTGGATGAGTGAACTTTACACCCTGTTCCTCATACCACTAAATTGGTGACCCTGAGACTGAACGTCAACGCAGCCTTCGTGCAACTACTTCAGCGTGACGTCATCATCATCAATCCCGCAAGCTTTCGTGAGGCGAGTTACACAGCCAGCCAGCACCCACGGCTCAGCGGGTATCCTGACCACCAGCATGCAGCGAACGCGCATTCCTGGTCAACACCCTTAGACTCATCACCCCGACTCACTGGGGAATCACCGAAATCACCTCAATCACCGCAATCACCGCAATCACCTCAATCACCGCAGACAGTTCCAACTCACTGTGAACTGTGCGGCACCCGGTTCCGACTCACTGGTAGCACAATCACCACAATCGCCACAATCACCGCAGACAGTTCCGACTCACCGTGAACTGTGCCGCACCCGGTTCCGACTCACTGAAACCACACCTTAAATCTCTTAAAAATAAGAGACAACAAAAATAATCACCGAAATCATCGCAATCACCTCAATCACCGAAAACACCGAAATCACCGCAATCACCGAAATCACCTCAATCACCGCAATCACCGCAATCACCTCAATCAGCTCAATCACCGCAATCACCACAATCACCAAAATCGCCGCAATCACCGCAGACAGTTCCAACTCACTGTGAACTGTGCGGCACCCGGTTCCGACTTACTGGAACCACAATCACCACAATCGCCACAATCACCGCAGACAGTTCCGACTCACCGTGAACTGTGCCGCACCCGGATCCGACTCACTGGAACCACACCTTAAATCTCTTAAAAATAAGAGACAACAAAAATAATCATCGATATCACCGAAATCACCGCAATCACCTCAATCACCGAAAACACCGAAATCACCACAATCACCTCAATCACCACAATCAGCTCAATCACCGCAATCACCTCAATCAGCTCAATCACCGTAATCACCACAATCAACACAATCACCACAATCGCCGCAATCACTGCAGACAGTTCCAACTCACTGTGAACTGTGCGGCACTCGGTTCCGACTCACTGGAACCACAATCACCACAATCACCGCAGACAGTTCCGACTCACCGTGAACTGTGCCGCATCCGGTTCCGACTCACTGGAACCACACCTTAAATCTCTTAAAAATAAGAGACAACAAAAATAATCAATAATACACGTGAATTTTAAAATCAACCCCTATTTTACCCCTTTGGGGGATGATTTTACAAAAACGCTGAAAAGCGTAATTCTTTATTTCTTACCAAAGCATAAATTTGAATTTCCATATCCCCAACTTAGAAATATTGAGTTTCCCATACAAACTTTCATCCCTTATATCACCCCCTTGGGGGTTATTTTTGAGCGAAAAAGTACCCTATGTCCTTCTCTAGGATGCCATCTATCTCCTTGCCAAATTTCATCGAAATCCGTTCAGTGGTTTAGCCGTGAAAAGGTAACATACAGACAGACAGACAGACAGACAGACAGACAGACAGACAGAGTTACTTTCGAATTTATAATATTAGTATGGATGTTGTTTTATACAGGGTGGACCAAAAATACACGTCATAAAAAAAATTTGATTCCTCATGTCCAGCCAGGGATATCCGAAAATACCCCATGTATGTTCCGCGATTTTTTGTAGTTTTCAAGTTATATTTTTTTTTGTAATTTTTTCGAGTTTTCTTGCCTTAGGAACTTCAAAAATTCATATTTTTTTTTTGTAGTGACTGTTTTCCCGTTTTTTTTTGCGACAGTGTCGTCTTGATTGTTACTTTCATACATAAAATAGTAAACTTGCTAATATTCCTGCAAGTTACTCAAAAAAGTATCGATAGCAGGAATTTAAGTTTTTTGTGGTAAGGCTGAAAACTTCAATTTAAAAATACAAAAATGAGGTTCCATATATTCTAGCTGACTTTAAAAACTATGCAGGTTCCTAAGCTATGCAAAAAATTAAAAAAAAAAAATTACTTAACCTTGTAATAATTCGCTGTAATCGGCCTTCAAAGGTTAGGCTAAAAATCCTTTTAAGCTTTTTAAATAGGTGGTTTAAATAGCTACGCCATAAAAAAAAAAACTGGAAAATACTAGTACAAAAAAGATATGAATTTTTGAAGCTCCACGCACGAAAACTCAAAATAAAATAATAACTCGAAAAGTATAAAAAATCGCGGAACATACATGGGTTATTTTCGAATACCCCTGGACATGAGGAATCTATATTTTTTTTATGACGTGTATTTTTGGTCCAGCCTGTATAAGAATTTTTTAAATCGGTCCAGTAGTTTTTAGTTTATTAATTACAAACAAAAATACAAATATTTTCTCTTTATAATAAATGATCAGTAGTGTAGACCATGTCGGAAGAGAATCGGATAGGCTACCATCAATTTTGCGCGCTTGTATCATCAATATAGTATGCGCCGACTATGTGTCATTGTCGCCAGGCGCTTAGTATTTGCTATACCTATTCCAGTAACAGTAGGAAAAAAAAGTGCCTGGTATATTCAGCAAAAAAAATACTACATGCTATATATATAAGGGTTTACACATACACAGTCTCATCAAAAGCGGGGTGCGGCCCGGTTGTAGTGCAGGATGGTTTGTACCAAATGTACGAATATGATGTAGGATGACAAAGAATTAGCACTGCCATCCAACGTGGCATTGCTGCCAGTCTTCTGGACACGTTTCCGGATGACAGCGATGCGGACGAGTACTTCGACGCCTAAGTGTCCGTTTGTTTTATTTAATTTTTTTATGTATTTGTATAGTTAGTTAATCTTAGTACGTAGTGTAAATAGTTAATTATGTTAAATATAAATTATGTAACTATAAATAAATAAACCAAGTTATAATTTAAAAAAAATGGTTAATCCCAATAAAAATGTAGGATTAGATTTTTGTAATGAGGTGCGGCTCGCCTATACAGGGTAACATTAGAACATTTCAGACACTAATCTACATGGTTCTCATATGGACCAAGATTATGTCTGGACTTTAAAAGAGACTGTGACCTCTGAGTTTGTTTCGGTCTTTCTTCTCAGAGTAGTCAGATAGGAAACGCCGACCTCATCTAGCTTATTTTTTTAATTTGACGTGTAAAAGTGATTCCGATATCCTATTTAAAGAAAAAACAATTTCTTTAAATTGGCTAGCTAAACTCCACAGAAGTGATGCGGAGTCGCGTCTGCGAGTTTAGCTCACCAATTTAATTTAAGGGTAATCGTAGAAAAGGATATCATGTTTTTGGGATTTGGATAAGTTTAGAAAACTGAAAGTAGTAGCCACGAAATAAAAACGTCTGGCTAGCTCAAGAGTTTCGGATAAACCTTGTAAAAGATTGTAAATAAAAAAGCACTAAAAACGTGCAAAAAGCACAGCCGTATTTTGATAACTCACCTTAACTTAATAAAGACAACAAAACAGCCAACAGATTTTTTGTGTTTTTCATTCACATTTTCTGAATTTTCACGGTCACAAAAACCATTTTCATCAGCGGGGTCTATCTGCCTGTTTCATATTTACCTAACATAGCGTCCTGCTTACAACTACATTTCGCGATCACTAATTTCTCAGCAAGCATGATGATTATGAAAATTAGATTACTTACGTAAGGTTCTCCTGGCACATGGTTGTCTTCTTCCCATTGCAGAAGTAGTTCTACAGCTTCCACGTACTCTTCTTTTATGGCGTGCAGAAGAGCGTCCTGGCAACAAATGGTTAAGTTAATTATAGCTTTTCAGGAGCATCTGGGGAACGAAATAAATTAAAGTAAATTATATCTGTTCCGAATTGCAATCCCTTTTACAAGCCAGCCTGCTATGATTGTCGCTCGACCACCTAGCCTACTACCCTACGCTTGCAAATATTCTTGCTTGGATGATAACTGCACAAGCGCTTTGTGGTCTCTCCAGAACATAAATCATAAGCCAACGTGTGTAGCTTTCTGCGAATATCTGTGTGCGTGTGGTATACTATTTATAACTCGTCAACCTTTAACTTTATTATCGCTGTTTCATTACTACTGCTATCAAAACGGGGAAGGAAAACATAGTATGAAAACCGGCATGTCCTAGAACCATAAACTCGAAGACATGTGACATCTACTAACCCGCACTAGGCACGGGCAGTGAATTACGGCCTGCTTCCTCTTACCGAGAGGAGGTCTGTGTCCCAGCAGTGGGAGCATTATAGGCAGGTATCTAGGCTATTAAGATACGTTCCTTGTGGGCTAAGCCATCGATTTTCACTAGGCTAGATTGAGGCCAAGAGCGGACCTATTAATAAAATTAATAAAACAACAAATACAAGTCGTAAAAGCCACGGTTCACTCAGCGAATATTTTTAAGTGTATGTAAACAAAAGTCAAGTTCACTTATTGCTATCGAACACCTGTTCCCTCGAACATAAATTGATCTGAGTAATGGTTTAGTAACGTATTTTTCGATATAGTCCTCCAGACCGTATTTCGGCCACGGCGGCGGCGGCCAATCTCAACGGAGACCAGCCTTCGGCGTGGGATATATTATAGTGCACAAGTGTGTGCGCAGACACAGGTGCACTCTCTTTTCCCTCACTCTCATAGTCCGATTTTTCGATAGACAGACAGATCAGCAAAATATATTTATTTTTTGTTCAAAATATTTTAGTTTACATAAACCTACATGGGCACTTATGAAACTTCGGAAACGAAGTGTACGGTTCCAATTGGTCGTTCCCTATGGATAAGAGCCGGAAAGAAACTACATGGTTACTCTTTTAACAAGAATTGGCTTTTTCAATATTTCCAAATAATAGTGTTAATAGGTATGGGAGGATAGTGTAGGCCTATCAACAAGTACTTACTAGCTACTTAATAAAATAGAAAATATCAAATCCAATCATCTGCGAGTCTATCTGTATAACATCAATGAAAAAATAAAAATAAAAACCTAATTAAACCAAATGTCATGTTTGCCATTACAACTGTAACAAATCTGAATGAATATAAAACACAAAATATGCCACTAGAGAGTTGAAGTTAGAATTTTATTAAGAAGGTATATCAAATAATTAAAAGTTTATGTCGTAGAAGTATATAAAAAATTAAATTAAAAAGTACATCGTAATTTTGTAGCAGTTAATAGACATTTACACAATTATGTCGTTAATGAGGTACCAGGGAAGCCACATGTGCAGATAGAACCTACAAATTAAAGTTCAAAAGCGCTCTAACTACGTAAATGCGTAAATAAAATAAAAGGCATCTGGTAACAGAGCAGTTTTATTTCATTTAAAGTAATTTAATTTGTAATTTAAACTTTCTTGCTAACGCAGTAAATTAGAGGAGCCTCAGTCGAGACTGGTCGAGACTGCCATACTGGTTAGCTAGTGGTTTCAAGTGCAATTATTGAGGGTGGGTTCGATTCCCAGGTCAGGCTAAGTGTTATTGGGTTATTTCATCAGGAAATTCTCCGTAACCTGGATTTGTACCTATTAGGCTTGCGCCCTTTAAGTATGACTTAAACATAACTGGTCGACAGCATCTCTCATACATCTCAATCATCATCATCTCATCTCAGTATTGACACTCTTTCTGGCCATATAATCTTTCATTTAGAATTCCACTACTCTTATACATACACACATACATACACACATACACATACATTTATAGTCAATTCTGTCCTCGCATCTAACTTCCAGTCGACGTCGTGCGTCGTCGCAACGCAGGTATGGCATACAATGCATTGATCCGTTGCGACGCCGCAACGCAACGCACTAATGCGGCCTCACTCATAGGCAGATTTAGTTTAGTCTAAAATATTCCCCGCTCTCGATACTATGGTTTTCTTCACTACAAGGTGAAATAACGTAATATTAAAAATGTGAATCTCTGGAATCTTCTTCCACGGATTCATAGTTATTCTCAAACCAAAAGTTATTCATAATTTATTTATGGGTGTACCTTATGCCCCTTTACTTATCTCCTTGTAAATCCTTCACAATCCTATCCAAAAATCCATTAGACCATATACCAAAATAATAGAAACTAATAAATCAGAATGTTCCTCCATATTTCCGAATCTTTCAAACTTCGCGATGTTTACCTATATTTCTCCGTCTGTTTCGGGATGACCCGAATGATTTAGGTATAGCAATAACCTGTGTTTTTTTAGATCGTAAACCTGTCTTCTGAAATCTGTCGGATTAATATTACTGTGATGTGTGGTTTCTATGATTAGTTGTAAATGTTTTACGTGCTAAACTATGTAGCGAAGGAGATATCTATTTCGGGAGAAGTTGTTGTGTGATTATTATAACGGTTTGAAATTTAGAGTAGGTGGATATCATTATGTTTAAAGCTGCCACGCAAATGGGTTTGTCCAGTATGGTGGGATTGCAAACACAAACCTCATATTATGTGCACCGGTACTCACACTAGCCCATGTTCAGCAGTCAATCTGCCTAGCCTTTTCCCAACTATGCTGGGATCGGCTTCCAGTCTAACAGGATGCAGCTGAATATCAGTATTTTACATGGAGCGACTGCCTATCTGACCTCCACAACCCAGTAACTGGGTACCCCTTGGTAAGACAGGTTGTCAGACTTTCGGGCTTCTGACGACCCGTAACGACTGTCAAAGATCCACGAATGACAGCCGGGACCAACGCCTTAACGTGCTTTCCGAGGTACGGAGGAATCTCGGTATGTAAAGATGGTCATCCATCCACGGACCAACTCCGGAAAGGCGTAGCTTAACCTGATGGATCAACCCGTGCGGCTGTTATTATTTAGCTTCAAGCCCATGTTCAGCAGTATTTTTGTTCAATTAAAAAAGGTACATCAGTAGCCGCGGACACCGTACGATAAGTAGGTTTTGAGACAAGTTTTAGGGCGACCAAATAAAGGTTTATACAAGTTTATAGCTATCTCTCATTCCGAGGTGAAACCCCTGATTTTACAGGGCTAAGAGATTTATACAAAGAGAGAGAAAGAGAGTGATAAGAAGAGAGTATACTATTCTAAAAAGTAACTATTTCCATCCAGTGCTCCCTGCTAACATACTTTCTGACCGGCTTATGTTTTTAACTTGACAAAAGCTACAGTCAATCTAATATCAGAGTTTAAAAGTAGTATTTACAAAAATTACAACAAAATGTTTGAAGCTAGATTTTACCACCTTAAGTTACCCACCTAACCTAGGTAAGCAAGAAATAAACATAATACTCGTATGCGGTCGAGTCGAGCACGTAACTTAGTTATACCGGTTATCTCTCCGACCGGGTAAAACTTTTATATAATATATAAACCCGCTTATTCATAAACGCTGCATAAAGTTAAGTAACTCATGATTAGCACTCTGTTAAACTATGAATTTTTGACGTTTGAATGTCACACATATAAACATACCAAGATTCCTCCATGCCTCGGAAAACGCGTAGCCGTTGGTCCCGGCTGTCATTCGTGGATCTTTGACAGTCGTTACGAGTCGTCAGAAGCCCGAAAGTCACACAGCCACAAGTTTTACCAATGGGTATCGTTAAACCCAGTTACTGGGTTGTCTAGGTCAGATAGACAGTCAAATAATGGTATTCAGCTGCATCCGGTTAGACTGGAAACCGACCCCAACATAGTTGGGAAAAGGCTAGGCAGATTGAATATTATAAAGAGTAAAGATTTGTATTTTTGTGTTTGTATTTTGTTTGTAATGAGTAAACACGAAAACTACTGCACAGATTTTAAAAATTCTCTCGCCTGTAGAATGCTGTATTACTCGTATCACTGAGTAACACAGGCTATAATATAAAAAGATATCTCGGGGTCAAAGCCGCTGGCGGAAGCTAGTTTATAATAAAGCTTATTGTTTTCACTAGTAGTTACTACCATCTCATAAAATATCACTAAAATAATGTATACCAGTGGCGAATACTCCGAAGAACCCGATTCCCATCGGCTTCCCTTCAGACACAACCACTCTATCATCATTGAATAATCACACTATAAGTATTTGAATACAATTAAAACATTACAAAACGCCTACATTAAATATTTTGTCTTTATATCCCAACAACAAAACATTTCGCTCTAAAATAACTCGTAGGCGCATTCGGCTTATCGTGAGTTCAATTTCTATAGAAAATAAAATCCGTCTGACGTCACTCGGTCACGTGACTCCGTGCGTTTTATACCAAGCCAGGAAGCCGGCTTGCAACGAGTTATAGTAGGTAAAGTAGGCGAAAACGCGCGCGTGGGAATGAGAAAGAGCTATTGCTATTGCTCGCACTCGCATTTGATACTCGGTTGCTGTCGTAGAATTTCGTAATGCATTCGGCTTGAACTTCGCTCATTCGGTCGGACCGGAAATCAAAACATTCATCTATAATTGTAGTCTGTGCATTCATCAATCATTCCAATTTCCATTGACAATGTGAGATGTGTGGTCGATTTTTGTCGTAATTGCATTAGAACCATATAATTTGTTTACAATAAGTAGTTAATTTGCATTTTGTATTCATTAGTTTATCATTACTAGTAGTAGTAATATTAGTTTTTAGTGTAGAACAGTGATTAAGATAGTGTTTGTGTTTCGTGAAAGAGAAGTACGTATTTGGGGTAAGTAGATAGTATACTGGTAAGCCGGTATGCGCCGAGTTACGCTATGGACAGAGAAGTAGAAAACGCGCGGGAACGAGAAGCAGCTATTGCCACCTCGTTCACGCACACGCAGTTATTCGGTTGTTTCCGTTGAATTTCGTAATGCGTTCGGCGCGGAGTTCGGACATAATAATATTGACATTGAATTGATACAAATGTGGTTGTTTGTTTTTTGACGTAATCGTATTTTAAAAACAATTATTTACATTTTGATCGCTCATTTTTCATTGAATTCATAATTTTTCTCATTACTGATATTTGTTGTAGGTATAGAACAGTGATTAAGACAGTGTTTAAGTGTTTTGAGTTTAGTGAAAATAAAGTACGTTGTAATGTGGTTGTAATTAGATATGTGGGGTAAGAATATAATTTATTATTTTGAAATTACTTGTATAAAGTAGATTTGAAAGTATTTAAAACGATCAGTAGGATTAGGATAGATTGTTGCTTGACGGATTATTAACTTTGTGAGGAAACATGCTTTTCAAGGTTAACTTTTGAAAATAAGAACCCAGATAATTATGACTATAAATTACAAACGACCTGATGGTTTTTTCAAACATTTTAATGTTTCCCTTTACGATAAATATCAATGATTGACTGGCAGTTATATCGGAGCTCGTGGCTAAGTAATAACAAGCCGCACGGGTCGATTCATCAGGTTAAGGTACGCTTGACGGGGTTGGTCAGTGGATGGGTGACCATTTTTACATACCGAGACTCCTCCGTGCCTCGGAAAGCACGTTAAGCCGTTGGTCCCGGTTGTCATTCGTGGATCTTTGACAGTCGTTACGAGTCGTCAGAAGCCCGAAAGTCTGACACCAGTCTTATACCAAGGGGTATCGTAATAAAATGTATTGTTTCCCGTGTTTACGATTCCCCACGCCGCGCCACTGATGTATACGTTTTAAGCCATCGATGGATTTTATTTTTTATAACCCATAATCGTAAAAATGGTGCTTTGATCCTTGACCCATTATTTCATCGTCACTCTACTTACTTTGCGTGTGTATTTAAGTGTTTATTCTGAAAGTGGGCAACGTCGCAAAAAGATGTCAAATATTTCGCTGTTTTGATTAATTTGGCAATATCGCTAGTTAGCCACATTTCTTATTTTCATACAGTAGTATGAAAATAAGAAATGTGGCACACAAATCAAATCAATCAATCAATGTGGTGTGTGTGGTGTGTGGTGTGGTGTGTGTGTGTGGTGTGTGTGGGGTGTGTGGTGTGGTGTGTGTGTGTGTGTGTGTGGGTGTGGAACTAGCGAACTAGAATATTGATTATGAAATGCAATAATTAATATCGTAACACCGAATATTTAGTGTTAGATGTAAAAAAAATTATTGGAAACTTTCCAAACGCCTTTTTTAGGCTGCCTGTCCACTGGAGCGGAGAGGAGAAAAGAGGAGCGGAGATGTGCCAATATTAACCAATAGAATCTTGACTCCGCCCCTGAGTTTAGATCAGTGATCCTGAGTCAAGATTCTATTGGTTAATTTTGGCACATCTCCGCTCCTCTTTTCTCCTCTCCGCTCCAGTGGACAGGCAGCCTTACACCTAAAACCGGAACTACATCAAATTCAATGTTATAATTGCAATTCATTATTAATATTCTAGTTAGTTAGCCACATTTCTTATTTCCAAATTAATCAAAACAGGTAACTATTTGACAGCTATTTACGACGTTGCCAACTTTTAGGATGCACGCTTATAATACCTATTTGAGGCACCTGCCCACCGCTGACGAGGAAGCGACTAGCGTTCAACGATGTTCTCGCGCAAGAAACGCACAAAATATTGTAGGTATTGCACGACTCGTAATGCGAAGCATTAGAGTGTGCTCTACGATCGAAAAATATCTTTTGCCCCATTTCTGCAACTGTTATTATTGTTACACTCCTGCTAGTACACAGAACCTGCTTAATTTATATACCATTGTATAGATGATTAAATGGAGATTAATACTGTTTTACTAATTCATTTAATGCAAGAGAAATGAAAAAAACATCAAAATAGTTGAAAAAAAAATCCTGTCCGTCAATTTATGAAGCTTGAAAACACTGTAGCTTGCGATAAAATCAATTAAATGAGTCATTTTTTTTTTAATACATTGGTTTTGGCCATAAAAGGAACCCTATTGAAAATGGCTCTTTTATTCAAAGTATTTTAATTATAATTAATAAAATACTAACTAAAATATAATATCTTTATCTAAATATTTCCAACCTTTGTCCGTGAGTTGCCTAGCAACCGCTAAGTAAATATCTTTGTCAGTCTTTGACATTACGACTTCATGAAAAGTGATAAATTGTTCATTTTTGTGTGTTATGAGGCGTGCACTTTTGGAATTTCCAAACTATTTTTCTAAATATTCATGATTTTTTTCGAAAATTATCTTTAAAAGGGGGGTCTGTCTTTAATATTTTTCTTGTCACTCAATTTAAATTTTTTGAGTAGCGTTTGTGATTTTGCTTTACATTTTTTGCTATATCTCCGATGTTATTGGCTCGATTTGGATTCTGTTCATTATTTCTAAAAGCTTAACTCATAAGCTTTTAGAAATAATAAACAAAAACAAAAATCCCCCAAAAAAATTGACTCCCTTTTACCAGTTCACAATTTTTCGACAGTTTATAATCTAACGGAAATAATACCGTTTGATATCGATAGATTTAAATCTAACGCTCTCAGAATATTATGATGACATACACAGAATGTATCTTAAGAGCGTTTACGACTCAAACTCAAACTCAAATCATTTATTTCAATTAAACCATATACAGGCACTTTTGAATGTCAAGGAGTCAGTCAGTCAGAAATATGAAGCTAGTTGCCCATTCCAAAGCGTAGTAGGTACCTATGGAGAAGAACGGGCAAGAAACTCCACGGACACTCTTTTAAAGAAATAATTGTTACAAAATAGTGGTTACATAATTCATGTTTTAAAAATTATACATGTGAGAACAATGTAAAAAAGATGCGCACGTTAAAAGCGTCCGTAATAAAAAGATAAAAAATTAAAAATAAAATAATTCAAGGATTAAAATAAATTAAAATAAGCCACGGCAGCCAAGAGATGACCAGTCCCAACTGACGGCGCCCGTTCACGAACATGACGCATGTATTAGCACCATTCAGCTCAACCATTTTGAAGGGAGCTAAATGATCCAACACACACGCCACCATCAGCGAGACATCTGAGTGAGCATGACATACACTCAGCCGCCAGGGCACATTCAAGTCAATGAAAGACAAATTACCCGGTAAATGGTAGCTCTGTTGTACATAGTTCTCACACATGTACTATGCAATTATACAATACAAAGGAGATTGAGTTTAAACAATGCAAAGATGGTTTTACAATCTTCAGCAGCGCCAACAGTATTTTCAAATGTTAAGTTGTGGTTGTGGAGCAGGACCAGCATTGAGCCAAGCATTTTTATCAGCGATGTAATCAGCCAACTTATAATATGCCTGCCTGCATAGTGTGCGTTTTATACAAGATTTGAATTTCGTCTCATTCAGTTGAAGTACGTGGAGAGGAATTTTATTGTAACATTTTAAACAGTATCCCATGAAAGATGAGTCTACTTTAGCCAGTCTGAAACCTGGTTGAACTAATAGGTCCCTATTTCTTGTACTATAATTATGTCTATCACCTCTTTTGCTGAAAAGATGTAAATTTTTTCTTACGCACATGATGTTTTCATAGATATATTGACAAGGTACCGTCATGATGTTAATATCCTTAAACCGTTCCCTTAGAGAATCACGCCTGCGTAGATGATATATGGCTCTGATCGCTCTTTTCTGCAGAATAAAAATAGACTCGATGTCTGCAGCCCGTCCCCACAGTAAAATACCGTAAGACATGATACTATGAAATTAGCTAAAATAGACTAGCCTCGCGGTATCTACATCAGTAAATTGACGGATTTTTCTGACAGCATATGCTGCTGAACTTAACCGTCCTGCAAGAGATGTTAAATGAGGACCCCATTGCAGCCTTGAGTCGAGCGTGATCCCCAGGAAAACAGTTTTATCGACGAATTCTAGTTTCTCTTGATTCAATACTATCTCACAATCTCTACTTTTGACATTTGGTAAAGAAAATTTAATGCACTTGGTTTTTTTTCCATTTAATACTAAATTATTAGCAGTGAACCAATTTTGGACCTGCAGTAGGGCGTTATTTACGTCGTCAAAATTTTTAGCACGTCTATCTACATTAAAAATTAAGGAAGTATCGTCAGCAAATAACATTTGTGGTTGATTTGACGTACGGCATATCATACAAACTTTCAAGCCCTTGTTTTTCAAAAGGAATGAACCGATTTAATGAAACTTCATACGCATAAGCAGGATATAAAGGTCTAAAAAGTTAGTTAAGAACATTTTCGAAAAATAATGTGTTACAGCCGAATCAGACTGATTTAAAATTTCCCATAGAAACAGAGATTTCCAGTTATCTGTTTTTAAATAAGACATTTCGAAAATGTTCTTAACTAAGTTTTTAGACCTTTGTATCCTGGGCTGCAAATGCGTATGAAGTTTCATTAAAATCGGTTCAGTCATTTCGAAAAACAAGGGCTTCAAAGTTTGTATGAAATGCCGTACGACGTAAACGCTCTTAACTTCTGAGTAATCTCGACAACTTCGTAATTTGTAGGAACTGATAAATCCGAGTTCAAAACTTACTACCTTGACACCGCCTCCATTACCCTGCGACCTTCACTCGAAACTAAGCCATTATTTCCATTTCGTACGTCTTACTGAAACTACCCTCTTTATGAAAATATACGATCAATGTCATCATGCAAACTATTGGAACACTGATTTCCCAATAGGTATTCTTTTTCATAGATTTTTTTTCGAAACAATACAGTTTCTTTCGTGAAGTTTTTATGTAGTGATGTTTCTCGTGTTTTGTAAGAAAAAGGGTTTAATGATGTGGGTGTTACATTTCGTAAAGTTATTTTATTTTAGTTGGGGAATTTACAAACGTTAAATGATTTCCAATGTAACTGGAAAATCAAGGAAACTATACGAATGGAAACTATTACGCAACATAAACATAGAAATTATTAATTTATTAAATTGGGGTGTGTCGCGGGTCTAAGTTCCTTTCGTTGTATATTATGTATTAATACAGAGCCATCTAGCGTGGTCTCAAGTTTGACACTTGAAACTGACTTTTTCGGACATGCATAACACTTTTTCGTTACGTGACAATTTCTGCTAGTTTACTCCTACCGCCAGCCGCGATATAGAACTTCGTTCAAAAAAATGGTTCGTTTCGTCGCATCCCGTATAAGTCAGACAATTATAAACTGCACGTAGTGAGTAAAAGTAATCAGACGATCAAACTTGGTTCGGTATGGACAGCGGATTTAATTCACTCCTTGTAAAATTTGTTCGTCCTTACAAAAAATAAATATAATTGTCGCCAGACTGCTCTCTAGACCTAGAGTATATGATCAGATTTTGTACGGAGCGAAACATATCCGCTGTCCGTTCCGTACCAAGTTCGATCGTCGGTTAGTACTATTAGTAAGCTCTTCAATTAAGCGCTCTTCCTCCTCATATTCATTTATTTGTGTTCCACAAGGTAAAACAAGATGTTAACAAAAGGCTTATATAGAGCCAAGAGCCCTACCTACTATGCTGAGCCCAGTGTGCCCGACAGGGTCCATAATTGTTACATTAATTTTAAGCCTACCAACTGTTTTACCAATATTATGGAATGCAATAAAGAATTGAGAATAGAGAATTGAGTATTAAGTTATGAATAGTCATATAAGACGAATAAACAAGTACTAGACACTTTTCTACCATTCGAATTTGCTAAATTAAACACAAAGTTTAATTTAACAATATCCTTCAGTTTAGTCTTTGCGTAGACCAGAGACTATTCTGTCTTTAAACAGACAACTATTGCTCTGTGTAAACAATAATGGCGCGCACAATCGCAAACAAACCAGCAGTTATGTTTCTACAACAGACAAAACTGTTGTGACTCTGATGTGCACTCTTCCATTTAAGACCAGCCGGTAAAATCTGTCAAAATCTCACCGTGAAAGTGAGTGAAGTAGAAGTGAAGTAGGTAGAAGTAAGGTAATGACTGCCGCACGGGTCGATCCATCAGGTTAAGCTACGCTTGCCGGGGTTGGTCTGTGGATGGGTATCTTTACATACTGAGACTTCTCCGTGCCTCGGAAAGCACGTTCGTCAAGTCGTTGGTCCCGGCTGTCTTTCGTGGATCTTGACAGTCGTTACGAGTCGTCAGAAGCCCGAAAATCTGACAACCAGTCTTACCAAGGGGTATTGTATTACTCATTGACTGGGTTTTGGAGGTCAGATAGGCAGTCGCTCCATGTAAAATACTAGTATTCAGCTGCATCCGGTTAGACTGGAAGACGACCCCAATATAGTTGGGAAAAGGTAGGCAGATTGGCAGATGTCGATGGTAATAAATAAAACACCCTCTCTGAACACTCTCAAAATAAATATTGAATTAGCTAAGTAAACATAATAGCAGAGAATAACATTCCGTCAGTTCAGCCCTTACTTTTACATCCAGTTGATTAAAGTGATTCCTTCTTTCAGCAAATATTATTTCGAGAGCTATGCTTATATGATTTTAATTTAATAATTATTTTAATTCAAAATCGTCACATTTTCACGACATACTTATTTGCTGCAAATATAATTTCGAGAGCTATGTTGTAAAGGATTTTAAATTAGTAATTATTTTATTACGAGTATAACCAGCAACCGGCTCTGGCTTCGCACGTGTACCAGTAGCAGAGTAATTATGTCAACTTTTTTTTTTCTGTTGTAGTGTCGTATCATTCGTTGCGTCGAGCGTGTGGGTTAGATTAAACGTATAAATAATTTTCATACTACTTGGAGTAGGTATTTTACATCATCATATTTTAGCCAATTCACTCAAAACCATAATGAATTATACACCTAAACCTTACTCATGAATCGCTACGTCCGTCCATTGGCGAAAACCGTAAGAAAATCCGTTCGGTAGTTTTTGAGTTTATCACGACAAGAAAGACAGACAGATGCGGGGGAGGACTTTGTTTTATAATATTATGTTAGTGATTGCCGTTACAGCGTTATTTGCTCAACAGACAACACAAAACAGCGCCGCAATTTGCTAAAAACGTACCTAAGAAATTTTGGACTACATTTATTTATTTAAGTTTTCAAAGGTTTTCATGCACAAAATTACAGAATATAATCCCAAGGCGTTGTACAGAACAATATACAAGCTAAAAAGTGACACACATACCTACGTAATCAGGAAAAAAAAATGTTAAAGCATATAGGCCGGCCGCGCCGCAGCGCAACGCACTAAAAAAAAACAACGGGTTGCACTCCGGGATAGCTTTTTTTTACCCATCAATATGGGTAAAATTTCTTACCTAGCAATCTTTAGGTACGTAATGTTAAATGTTTTGTTATTTATTTCGATATTTACCTACTTTGTCGGTTGCTAGGCAACGGATCTTACGGTCACGTCCTGACGCGAGTTTAACATTTTTTACCCATCCCAAAAAGTGCACAACGTCGCTATAGAAGTTTTCACTTCAAAAATCCTCTACATTATATTTCCTGTGAACCAACGCGCCAACGCACACTACAGGCTGGCCGCACCGCACTTTTTTGTTAGAAAATGCGTTGCGTTGCGGCCCGAAGCGTCTGTAATGTGCGCTTGGCTTTAAAATTAATTTGATCTTAAACTGACCTTGACTTTGATCCCAGAGAGTAGCAGTAGCTTGATGAGCTCTATGTTCTCGTTCTCAATGGCGGCTATTAGGGCTGACCGGTTGAGAGGGTCCACGCAGTTGATGTCCAAGATATCCGGCTGAGGTGTGAATTGTTCTATTAATCTGGGAACAATTAAACAAAAATGTTGTACTTGGTTATATATGATCTGATTGTATGTTTTGTAAGTGTGAAATACACGGTTACGGATATAGTTTGATCCGATACAGCTGAACTGTGCCTTAGGTATGAGCGCGGCGAGACGGGGTGGGGGGGGGGGGGGGGCAGTGTCGCTCATTCGTCAACGCTGCCCCCCACCTCGCCGCGCATTCCTAAAGCACGGTACAGAAGTCTCAGTCAAACATATAGCCATTGAATTTTTGGAAGGTTTTTTTGTCCGACTGATTGAATGTAGAACTTACTACCGGTCTAATAAACATCTGTCACGAAGATTACCGACTTTAGAGGCAAAGGTAAAGTCTTATAATATGCCTGTAATGTCACTGGCACCCGTATTATTCACAGTGAAGGCAGTAGGCCTTTTCGGTTGCCGATTCTTCCCTAGAACTCTTTGGCAAGAAGGTAGGTAGGTAAAGAGGTACCTCCAAACAGCGAAAACCTTTTGAATAGCGTAGCGTTATTGTATTCTAAAATTACAAATATTTCCACAGATCGTCAAAATGAAAATTAAAAAAACGATTTATTCAAATTAGGCTGAGAATCAGCACTTTACGAACGTCATAATTACATAAGTCTGTCCCCCAAAACGCCCGCCCTTCACCACTTCCTAGTGTGAGAGCTAGGAAGAATTAGTGGCGCAACAAACTCCCCAGTAACACATCCGTTTGTTAAGTTGAACTATATTTTGGCCAGTATCCTTTACTGGCTTTAGTTTATATCGGAATATAATATATACATAATATATAAGCTAACAGATTTAAAATAATAACTTAACTTTTCCTGTTAACAGCGATGCGGACGAATTTTTTGATGCCATATGATTATTTTCCTTCTTTTTTTATAAACATGTACATAGTAATATTTTAAGTTGAACTTGATTGTATATAAATATGTTAATATTATACATTATTAATTATCTAGTCAATCGAACTCTGCTCGGGGTGAAAATATAAACATATCGTCCAGGTACACCAACGTTTTATCAGATTGCAATTTAGGGACATAGCTAGATCGGTTTTTCACCCCCGTAAACCTCTAAATTGCAACTTACATCGAAATCGTTGGAGCCGATTCCGAGATTAAGATTATATATATATATATAAACAGGGTGTTAAAGTAATTGCGTGCCATAGCTTAGGGGTAGGTTCAGTATCGATAAAGGAAACTAGGAAAAATAAAAAATAAATCCGGAAAAATAATAAAAAAAAAACAAATATTAAATAAAAATTGCAAGGTCAACCTAATTTAGTACCTACTAACTTAAAATAGCAATCAAATCAACTTAAAACATGAGTAAATGTTGATTTTTAATCTTTGTAAATGCCTGATTCCAAACTAAATTAGGTCGACCTTGCAATTTTTTTAATATTTTTTTTTTAAATTATTTTTCTAGTTTTTTATTTTTTATTATTCCTAGTTTCCTTTATCGATACTGAACCTACCCCTAAGCTATGGTACGCAATTACTTTAACACCCTGTATACAAGAATAAAGGTATTAGATTTCCTACTTCAAACACAAAAGCCGTAATCATGAAACAGAATTATTTTGAAACATACAATGTAATAGCCTTAAAACCTTCAAAATTGCAGAAATCGTCCCAAAGCCTCTAGGTCTGTCCTCTAAGTAGGTAGTCGATTATAGTGAAACAGTAAAAGTGCCGGCTTTGACTTCAGTAATCCTATTTATTAGAACGGCGGCGAGCGTCCTAAATATACTGCAGATTGATTCTTTTAGTTTTTGAGGTCACTTCGGCGGTTTTGTGGATGTGTACGAATTTTTATGTGCCTATACTGTTTCAGTTACATATACCTACATAATTCGTTGTTGGGTTTTCTGTAAAAACGTAGCTATACCACATAATAACCATGTAAAATATTCATCTATCTATCTAAACTAATACACTCCCGGACTCCTAAATCGAGCCACCGTGCATTTTTATGTTTATAGTATTTAACGAGAACACAATATATATATATATATATATGTATATATATATATATATTTAAATGTGTAATATAATGTAGTCATCATCATCATCGGCCTATTAATGTTCCCACTGCTGGGACACAGGCCTCCTCTCTGTGAGAGGGAGTGGGCCGTAATCTACCACGCGGGTTCAGTGCGGGTTGGTAGATGTCACATGTCTTCGAATTTTTGATTTTAAGACATGCCTGTTTCCTCACGATGTTTTCCTTCACCGTTTTGAGAGTAGTGGTGATGAAATTATTTACACAAAGTAAAGCGCCTGCCTGGGTTCGAACCCACGACCTGCGAACGACTGGATTCGTAAGTGGGGGCAGTTACCACTGGGCCACCACTGCTCTATATAATGTAGTATAATAATATATATATGTAATCACGCTCTCGAAAACGGCTCTAACGATTTAGTAGAAAGTCGCAATTTAGAGGTTTAGGCTGCCTGTCCGCTGGAGCGGAGAGAAGAGGAGAGGAGCGGAGATGTGCCAAAATTAACCAATAGAATCGCACCTTTGGAGCGGAGTTTTGATTCTATTGGTTAATATTGACACATCTCCGCTCCTCTCCTCTCCTCCCCGCTCCGGTGGACAGGCAGCCTTAAGGGGGCAAAAAATCGATCTAGCGAGGTCTCATATCTGGGAAAATTAGTTTTCTCCGTATTTACACCCGAGCAGAGCTAGGTCACCCAAAGTTTAGAACAGGATGGCTACCTTAGAATAATGACTGACACTAATGACAAATAAATTGTAAATAAAAGGCAATCTCTGGAAGATCTGATTTCAAAATGTCTGTCACTGATAGAAACCTACTCTGTTGCCATAAGTTAAAACACGCAAACGAAGTCGCGGTCGGAAGCTACTTAGTAAACAATAAAATAACTAACGTTTTACGATTCAGACAATTTGAACGCACTAACGTAACATAAGAGAGCGGAGGTGTAGTTTTGGCATGCTACTATATTGTTCGCAGCGCTATGTCTTGGTTTTTCATTTGGTCTGAGGTTAAGGCTGGTTTTAGAGTCACGCTGACCACACGCTGACCGTCGGCACTGACAGCCGAAACGTATGAACTTCAGATGTCAGCGCTGAGCGGTTGGCGTAATTTCATAAGAATACTAAACTTTATATACATTGTCTTGTCAGCGCCGACGACGGTCAGCGTGAGAGGAAAACCAGCCTAACTGAAAAATCCTTCAGTGACTGCTACACCGTCAAAGAAAAATATTTTTCGAATTGTACTTTTCTGTCGTCAGCAGTAATTATGCCCGGATTATCAGTCAGTTTCAAATCCTACATTTTGTAAACATGAGAAAATTAAGAAAAGATAATTTTTAGACCGTTTCTGTTAGCTTTGAATAGCTTATTATTACTTATTTTTTTGAGCGATGTTTAAATACACTTAAATAAAAACATTTTTGCGTGTTTCCTCTTATTACAAAATTTTTCAAGGAAAGTAGTAATAAAATTTCGCCTTTTTCGTTTTTATATGGCCTTCAGTTCTATATATTTTAGAACACTGTATTATGTTAGCTGTAAGTTTCTCGAACAGAATAATCTAAAATAAAAAAACCGGTCAAGAGCGAGTCGGACTCGCGCACCGAGGGTTCCGTAAGGAGCTTCATTCGTATAGGTACAGCCTAAATAGTTTTGTGCCGAGAAACTCTCTAAATTGTATGAGCGCCCATACAACTCAGAGGACAATCCTAATTGGCGTTTACTATGTATATATGTATGGGGACACCCTTTAATTTTCATCGTTTTTAATTTTTTGGTATTTTTCCTTTTATTGTCTACCTTGCTTTTTCGTTATTCTCTCTAGGTCAACGGGAACTACCGTATAGGTTTTCGACCTAAAACCTATAGGGTACTATAAAATTTGGTTAAAAGCAAAGTCTTAAAGCACAAGTAAAGGGAAAATTCCGAAAAATAAAAAATAAATAAAATTAAGGTAAAAAAGTTTTCGCAAAAATCTAAATTAGCCCATATGTTTTTATCGTGTTGACTCAGGACCTTGATTTTGATACACCTAATAGGAAATACAGATTTCAGTATGTGGTATAAACTTCAACTTGCTAGGTTCACTCGTTCCTGAGAAAATCGGTGGTGACATACGGACAGACAGACGGACAAGAGAGTGATCTTATAAGGGTTCCTTCTTTATCTTTCGAGGTACGGAACCCTAAAAACCGATGGTATCGTGACATATTATGCTTGTTCTACTCCCCATGGGGGTCGTTAAAGGGTCACTGTTACATCAAGTCGAAGGACGGTACTTTTGTACTAATTAAATCACACTTAGATAACTATTAACTAAACAAGCTTAGCAATTATGTTGAGTTATTAGGTTTGTGATAAACCTTACGTATTATGCCGGAGCCGTTCTTGTGTTGAACCTATTTATAATTTTTTGAAAGTTTTCTGATTGATTTCCAAAATTTTATCAAAATTGCAACGGATTCTTTTCTAATTTCCGGGAACACAACTTTGTTTGGGATGGAGGGGACGCTCTAGGAGGACCTAGTGACCTTAATCGTTATGTTCTTTAGAAAGGTCAGGTGCGTAGTACTCGCAACCGGCGAGCGTGTATGACCAGAATATGTATGAACGTAAACGAGGCAAAAGGAGCAATAGTAATAGTAATAGTAATTTAGAGTATGTAAGAATCGTAGCAGGTGGCGTTCTATAGTTTCTGCCTATCCCTATGGAAAGCGTGAGTTTATGGATGTGTACAACTTTGTTTGTGACAAAATTTCTCAAATAAACTGGTAGTTACGTTATATGCCAACCTTCCTTACCTCCTTACTTCATTCCAATTCAACCTTATTCGAAAATCAATCGAACTGACATCAACCAGCATAGCCGATTACGGCTGGCTCCCTCTCACTCAGAGGAGGCATGGGGTTCAGTTTTGGGGACATTACTATCTTGTGCATGAGAGGCGAGGCCTCTACACGTTTATGTAGACCTCGCCCCTTAGGCACGAGATTGTGGGGTCAAAACCCGATCACTGCGACTTTTTTAATTCATATTGTGTACTTTCTGAGTTTGTCTTGGACATTATTAACTTCGGTGACGGAAAATTATCGAGAGGAAACCTGGACTTATAATATAAGTCTGAAATGGGCTACCCGTCTTGGGCAAGCCTGGTGATCAATATTTGTATCTTCTCTGTATGAGAAGAGGCGTTTGACCTGCGGTGGGACAATAATAAGCTGGTATTATTGTGGATAAACAAATCAAACGAATAAGCTCTTGAACTTACCTCTTAACAGTAACATAATCTCCTCTATCGGCATGCAGAAGGAAGGTCTTCTCCTCCTTGGTGAGTGGCCTCTCATAGACCTGCCGCAGGTCATTGTGGCTGTTCCGCAGCGCCTCCTGAGAACTGCCCAGCAGCTCCTCTCTGGAGCCTCGGTTCATGCCGGTCTGAAAGAAGAGTGAGGGTTAATGGTTTTGGGTGACGGTGTCGTAGAGTTGGTCGTAGTTTTCTAGTGACAGAGGGTTTAATGGAGTTGGTCGAGAGGTTTTTGGTAACAGGGATAATTGGCGCTATAGATGAAGAACCTGGGCAGTCTGCTCCAATATCACCTTGCTAATTTTTACAACTGTCTAAGGTATTTGACCTTAGAAGTGGACAGACTGGATACGGAAGGCGGACATTCGGATCTTGAGGTGAGTGAGACCGATATCCAGCAGTAGACTGCAAAAGGTTTAAGGGAAAAGAAGAAGATGTAAGCGTCTCAATGGACGACGGGAATGAGGGACCAGAGAGTGCACCTGTGTCTGCCTAAGCACACACTCTGTTGAGATTGGCAGCCTTGACCGAAATTCGGCCTGGAGGACTATTTTATTTAACTAAATACGTTTATAGACAAAACGATCCCATTTAACAGCCAACAGATCATAATTCTGTTAGCAGCAGCTGTTTTATTGGTACCTAATAGTGGTTCGGGAACGTTTACTTAAACTATTTTATGTCTTCCGTTATTTAGTTTAATATAACTAATTGACTGCCTGGTTGGTCTAGTGGTCGGAAGCGCTACTGCTGAGCACCAGGTTCTGGGTTCGGTTTCCGGGTCGGGCAAAGTTTTATTGAGCTTTTTCATCTGGAATTTTGCAGTAGCAGCCCAGAGGATCACCCTTGCTGGTGACGGTATTGTAATTTGGCGACTGGGCAGATGCTAGGCAGATTGATTTTCTAGGCATTAAATAAATTATCTGCCTAGCCTTTTCCCAACTACCTATGTTCAGGTCGGCTTCCAGTCTAATCAGATGCAACTTGATACCAGTACTTTTCATGGAGCGACTGTCTATCTGACCTCCACAGCCTAACTACTGGGTAACACGATACCCCTTTGGTAAGACTGGTTCTCAGACTTTTGGACTTCTGACTCGTACCGACTGTCAAAGACCTCCCTTCCTAAGTCTTTCCACAATGATACAGTCACTAAAGTCGTTATAAGAGCAGTGGTGTCCCTGTGGTAACGGCCCCGACTTACGAGTTGTAGGTCGTGGGTTTGAACCAAGGCAGGTGCTTTATTTTGTGTAAATAATTTCATCACCACTGCTCTCAAAACAGTGAAGGAAAAAACATCGTGAGGAAACCGGCATGTCCTAGAACCAAAAATTCGAAGACATGTGACGCTATATACCTACCCACACTGGGCCCACGTGGTAGATTACAGCACACTCCCTCTCGAAGAGAGGAGGCCTGTGTCGCAGCTGTGGGAACACTATAGGCTGATTATGAAAGTCGTAGGAAACTATTTGTGTAACAGGAATTTAAAATATAGAGCCACGCGTATTTGCCACACTAGAATAATAATATGAAGCCGTCGAGCCATGAAAGCGTATTAGTCGCTTGAATGTTTGACATTGGCGCACATAGGAACACAGTGTCAAGTTCTTGCTAAACGCTATTATATTTTGTTCTAGTGGAACGGTAGTAGGAACTTACAACTGGAGTCCTCAGTCGTACATATATTGCTTTTCATATCTTTCAATGGGATAAAGCTTAGGTACAACCCCTGTAGGCAAATCCAAATGGAAAAAATTGTAGTCGCATAATTATTATGTGTAATTAAGGTAATAAGTAACATTAAGGCTGCATTTCCATCAGCGATGTGCGAGGTAGCTGAGCGGTACGAGGATGCGTAACGAAGCTGTGAAACGATGTGAGCGTTTCCGCCAGAGATGTGCCAAGCCGCTGCCTATGATGCGTAGCGACGGTGTGAAACGGTCGCAGATGACCGGTGCAAGGATGTGTAGCGGGCTCTTTTCAGCTGCGATTTCTCGCACTCAAGAAATCGCACCTGCCGCAAGAGCCCGCCGCTGCGAGGGATGTGTGCGAGAGATGTGTGCTAGGGATGGCCCTAGCACACATCTCTCGCACACATCCCTCGCACCCATCACTCGCTTGTTTTGTACGTTCAAAAACCTCGCTCCGCTAAGCCGTTTCCACAGGACCTGCGCTGAGCGAAGCTAGGTAAATGAAGCGATTCTATTGGTTCTTAACAAACACATCCCTCTCTACGCATCCTCGCACATCTCTGGTAGAAACGCAATCTAAAGAGGCGCGACGTCGTCAAGGTCGTCGTCAGATAACTCTATAACCGCGCGCACTCAATAGCGCGCGCTTTCCTGGCTTCCTGTGACATACTTCCGTCCCTCTTCACAAAATGACTCCCACAGATTTGAATATTATTTTTTTTTTTTTATTGCAGGAAAGCTAGAGGAAAGACGTTACACATCAAAAGGGCAAAAAAAAAAATACGATGAGCATTCTGGGCAGTCAGCTTAGAAGTTCGACAAAACCCCCACCTGCCATAAACATAGGGAATGTATACAATTTATTATACAATCATGAAAGTTTCTACTAGATTCTACATGATAAAAAATCACTGTTTCTTAAATTATCCGAATGTTTAGTTCCGCAATAATCGATCAAGACCAATGTTTTTGTTTATCAGTATTTTCGTCTTAGTAGGCGTGAAGCAAGATGAACTAACGAATAAAAAAACTAAATCACTACATAGGTACCACAGAGTAATGAAAGGGATTTAGGTACTAAAAATACATACTCTACAGCGCGTACACGTCCACTCCTGAACACGTACTTCCATTATCAATCACTATTTCGAATTACCAATTAAAACATCACTAAATTTAGCTCAAAAAACTAATGGTGACACAGAAAGTTTGTCAATAAAGAAAATCTCTACACTTTTTTTTTGCGAATTTGAACAGCCAATGAAAACATCACTGTGATACTGTCAACTCAAACCGATGATGACAAAAAAAGTTTGTCAAGAGAAACTGATGTCAAAAAAATATCTAAGCGTATAGTAACAGCACAGTTAACTAGACTAACTTGTTCGGAAGTTCAAAGCTCACTAAAAGCTGTAGGTACAGTACGACACAACTTAGATGTAGCATATTTGAAAATTTTCATTCATTCAAATCAATTTCACGAATGTATTTGGCTATAAGACTAGATTTACTAGATTTACAAGTTATTGCGTTTTCGAAAGATCATTTTCACCTAAAGCAGTAATAAAGATTGGTGATTTTGAAGGCGCACTCAGTTCGGATGGTGATCGGTTTTACGAATTTTGCCGATGCCACATCTAAGTTGTGTCGTACTGTAACTTGAACTTACTAGCCAATGTCAACAAGTAGATGGACAGAACACAATGATATACAAATATTGTATAAACAAGCGTATTTTGGGAGTGTTTCTAGTTGCTTTATTTCGTTTAGTGACTGTTTTACCCGACTATGGAGCCTTAAGGAGTATAAATGGTTTTTAGTGATTGTTTAGTTTGATATTTCGCTAGGATTGAAAGATGACGAAATGTTGCCATAATTATTATATTTTATTCACACATATTTTAGAATTAATTATTGTATATTTATTTTATTTTTATAACATAATTATATCTCAATGTATGCTGCACCGGTCGACGTCATAACGTCAACGCCGGCTGTCGCTGAAAACCAGCGCTGGGGCTCTGTCTCGCATAGGGTCGCAGCATTATGCTGAGCGATGGTCGTTTTGTGTGGATGTGACGCGTATTTTCCCTCAACTTTCTATGCGTCATGTTTGCCGCAAATAAACGTTATTTTCTTTCTTCTTTTCCTTTTCTTTCAGATGGATTTACGAGTAGAAGCCCGAAAGTCTGACAATTTGTCTTACCAAGGGGTATCGTATTACCCAGTAAGTGGGTTGTGGAGGTCAGATAGGCAGTTGCTCCATGTAAGATACTGGTATTCAGCTGCATCCGGTTAGACTGGAAGTCGACCAACAACATAGTTGGGAAAAGGCTAGGCAGATTGATTTTATAGTTTGATATATTGCTAGGATTGAAAGATAGGATTATGAATTAAGGAATTGCCTTTTGTTCTGTTCTTCAAGAATTGCAGAGAATTTTTAGTTAGATTTGTGTTCCAGTTGCTTCTTAGCATTGCTGAAATACGGTGGATGTCAAAAGATGGGTTATTCCTGGTTTCGGCTTTTACACACCGTGATACCAGCAGTTTTTCGTAAAAAAATATTTAAAGACTCTCTATGCCGCAGACCTGTTTCTTCAAAATGGCTGATTTCAAAATTTACTGAACGGATTTTATTATAATTTTCATTAATAAAATCTATATTAATAAAAATAAAATGCTGTTCGTTGGTGTGCACGTCACTAGAAAACGGCTGGACCGATTTGGTAATTTTTTGTTTTAAAATGTTACAAATTGGAAAAGTTCCCTGGAAAATTTTGATATTCGGGAAAAACTAAACGTAATTTTTTTAACGTCTTGCACGCTAAATATTTCCAACCTTATTCACACCACTGTGAAAATTCGAAACTAACGCACGCACCTCTGAGTTTTAGAATTCGCGTATTGTATAATTATCACTTGCTTCAAAATTGTTAAAGGAAAACATCGTGACGAAACCGGCATGCCTGAGAGATATTTCTCGACAGCATATGAAGCCAAGTCACGAGGCTTTTAAAACTCTGACACTAGGTTAGGCACTAACCGCACGAAAAGAAGAAGATGGGAAGCAAAAGGAAACACAAAAAACAACTGGTTGCACTCCGGGAGTGCCGGCAGAAGTGAAAACTTGAACATTAACGCTGTGCATTTTTGAATATTTTGGAATGGTTAGGGAATAATTTCGCACGAATTGCTTTATTTATCGGTATAAAGGTATTGTAATTTATGTGGTTAAATACAATATTCATTAGTAGTAGTAGTATATTTAATTATTTTCAAAATATAGTCTAATAAAAATAAACAATTTATTTAAACACTTTTCATGAAGTATGTTTTGACTGCTTTTTTTATCCATCTATAAGGGTAAAATTTGTTACCTCGCAATCTTTACGTAATGTCAAAGACTATTTATTTTGATATTTACTTTGTCGGTTGCTAGGCAACGGATCTTACGGCACGTTCTGACGCGAGTTTATCATTTTTTACCCATCCCAAAAAAAGTACACTAAAGAAGTTTTAACTTCAAACATCAACGCCATAACAAACACGATAAATACAATGTAAACAATCGCCCAAATGTTTCGTAGAACAGATGCTTTCAGTTTTTACTATGAATTGGTAATAACGTGCCAAAGTGCCAAGGAATATATTATGAGATATCAATTAAATTGGGAAAAAACTCAAACACGTCGAAAATAGAGTTATGTGACTGTCAGTTTACATAATATTATGCGATACATTTGCAATAGGAAATAGATGTTTTTGAAACGTATCAATATAAAGAAAACTTCGGCTTTTACACATACAGAGACCAGCAGTCTCTTGTAAAAATGTCTTTAAAGACTGGCTTTTTTTTTTGGTTGGGAAATCATGAAATGACTTCTCCCGCTCTGGGCGGAGTGGAAAGGCGTGTCAAACTCTTACTGACTAAAACCCACCTGTGTTCCTTCCCTTGCCTTGCCAGGGGCCACGATTTCCCCTTAGGACTTCCCGCAACCCCGGTTTAAAGACTCTATGCCGCATAGGTACCTGTGTCTTTTTTTTTTTTCTAATTTATTTAGGGACTTTTACCGCAATGCGTATGACAGTCCCATCATACCCTAAACTAATAATAATATACAGGGTGTTAAAGTAATTGCGTGCCATAGCTTAGGGGTAGGTTCAGTATCGATAAAGGAAACTAGGAAAAATAAAAAATAAATCCAGAAAAACAAAAATCATTAAAAAAAAGTTGTAAGGTCAACCTAATTTAGTTTGGAATCAGGTATTTACAAAGATTAAAAATCAACTTATTTACTCATGTTTTAAGTTGATTTGATTGCTATTTTAAGTTAGTAGGTACTAAATTAGGTTGACCTTGCAATTTTTTTAAGGTTTTTTTATATTATTTTTCTGGTTTTTTTTATTTTTCCTAGATTCTTTTATCGATACTGAACCTACCCCTAAGCTATGGCACGCAATTACTTTAACACCCTGTATACACACACTACTATGAATTACATTTGTGCCATAAAGCTGAACAGACTTTTTGCATCATCACCATTTGGTTGAGACAAAATTTTATGAAATATGCCTAAATCCATTCGGTTCAACTTCAAGACCCCAAACACATTATTTCTATCTGACTCATATCGAACACAGTCCATCAATAAGTGATGTAAGTCTTCCACAACTCCACACTCCACACAATTAGGCGAGGTAGTTTTTCTCATCATGAAACCAAACTTATTACATGAAATGTGTCCAGATCTAAGTCTATGAGCCTGTGTCTTAGTCTTTAACGCATACCTGTGTCTTTGAAAGGGCAAGGGATTTAAAACAAATTCTGAACGGATTTTATTATAATTTTCACTGATCAAGTTGAGAGGATGAATGAAAGGCTACTAACAAAATATGTATTTACAAGGCCGATGTGAGTGGAAACGCCCTAGAAGGACATATACTGACATTATTGGTGATGTTCATCAGAAAGGACAGGTGCGTAGTACTCGCAACAGATGCGCGTGTATGACCAGATCTATGAACGTAAACGAGGCAAAAGGAGTATGTGTATGTGTGGCGTTCTGTGTTGTTTCTTCTGCCTACCCCTATGAGAAGAAGGCGTGAGTTTATATGTTTGTAGTGGTTACACCACCACATACGAACTACGCAACGAAGACATGACGTCACTCAATTCCTGCATCGCGCAGTTAGAGTTTACCGAGCGAAAAACATAGATAAGACTATCCGAAATCAACATATGGGCAGTTGCCCGCCAGACATATCACCCGTCTGGTTGGAGGATCCTCCCTTTTCTATGGTGGATGAGTGAACTTTACACCCTGTTCCTCATACCTCTAAATGTTCACTAATAAATAAGTAGTAAGAGTTCTTCGGAGAATGGTTAAGTATATTCTTTGTCATCATACGTACGATTGCAGGGTACCCTCAGCTAGTCTAGTATGTACCTATATTAGTTTTACTAAGATTAACGTTTTATTTTGTATAGTACCATAAATACCGTTAGTGACATCATAGATTATTGAAGTGAAAACTTCTTTAGCGGCTCTGTGCACTTTTTTTGGGATGTGTAAAAAATTTTAAACTCACGTCAGGACGTTACCGTAAGATCCGTTACCTAGAAACCGACAAAGTAAATATCAAAATAAATAGTCTTTGACATTACGTAAAGATTGCGAGGTAAGAAATTTTCCCCATATTGATGGGTAAAAAAAAGCATGAAAAGTGTTTAAATAAATTGTTTATTTTTGTTAGACTATATTTTGAAATAAATAAATATACTACTACTACTACTAATGAATATTGTATTTAACCACATAAATTATAGTACTTTTATACTGATAAATAAAGCAATTCGTGCGAAATTATTCCCTAACCATTCCAAAATATTCAAAAATGCACAACGTTAATGTTCAAATTTTCACTTCTGCCGCCACTCCCGGAGTGCAACCCGTTGTTTTTTTTGTGTTTTACTAAACATACTACTCATAGACTCCTTAAAACAACAACATAACTACACATAGATATTTACATAGCTGTCTGTGCATTAAGTGCTTTGATGAAAATTAAAAAGGAATTGCATCAGCTACCGCTGTCAAGTCTAAGACTGATGGGCGTGGTCTTAATGGAGTCGCTAGTTGCCTTGTGAGTTATTAATTCATGTTTTGTCATTGTTTTTGTACTAATTATGATTAATGTAGCAGCACTAGTACGTTGGTTTAGTGCTACAAGCTCGACTGCTGTGCATGAAGTCCTTTTTAATATTATATGTATTTTTTTATTTTTTGCGTGCGAAATTAACAAATAAGTTCTTCCGCTCTGGCCAGAGCGGGAGGGTGTGTCAGTCTCTTACTGACTATAACCCACCCGTGTTCCTTCATTTGCCTGTGTATTGCCAGGGGCCACGGTAACCCTTTCGGACTTTCCCTCATCCCCGGCAGGTATTGGCCCTAGCGGACCCCGTCAGTTGTACTGACATCTCTATAAGGCGCGCGTGGAACATAACGCGCCGTCGACCCGGGCCTGGTCTTTATCGGACGGCGAGCTACCCATTGCTCACCGTCCGCAAGCCTACGGTGGCCCAGAATAGGCCTAAGATTCCCAAGAGCATGAAGTTCTATGTTTGATTCTGACTCCATGTTGGGCAAAGTGTTTTTGAGTTTTTCCGTCAGGAATGCTTTCTGCCGGGAATTTCTCAGTAGCAGCCCGGAGTCTGGATTTGTGCCCGGTATACGACAATAGGTTCGCTCCCTATTACACGGGAATTTAGCATGGACTTTAACTACACACTTCTGCCTAACCCTTGGGGATAAACAGGTGTTATGCACATATAGCAACCAAATAGGAAATATTATGTATATTACAGTCAAATATGTGCTCAAGTAGGAGATTATAAAATATATACATAATATATATATATATAATAGATAGATAGAATAGATAGATAGATAGAATACTCTTTATTATGTACACCATAAAAATTACTGACATAGGTTTAGACATTTTACATAGGGTGACACAATGGGCGGTCTTATCGCTAAAAGCGATCTTTTACAGACAACCTTTGGATGGATTAAAGTAAGAAGGAAAGACAATACTGCAGGTAGTCAGTGGTGTACCATTTACATATACAATAAATACATACATACATAAAGCATAAACTTATCTATATAAATATACATAGATAATATATATACAAAGTTATAAACTTGGAACAAGATCAAGGAACTATATACGTAATGATGATTTTTAAGGAGAGAGGAAGTGTTTTTTTACTTGAACTTTAAAAGTCGACAAAGATTGAGCACGCCTTATCGACACGGGCAAGGCATTCCATAACCGTACTGCTTGAACTGTAAAAGATTTGTCATAAAAGCTGGTAGAATGCATCGGCATCTCAAGTCTCAAGTTATATAATTTAGATAAGTAAGTATTTAAATTCAATATAAATATAGAACAAAACACCCACCCCACCACCTACTTTTTTATATAGGTATATATTTAAAAAATATTTTTCTTTCTTTCTTTCTTTCTCGTGGATTAGGAATAACAGCCGCACGGGTCAATCTCTGGAGTTTGTTTCGGCCTTTCTCAGAGTAGTCAGATAGGAAACGCCGACCTCATCTAGCTTATATTTTTGTATGGCGTGTTAAAGTGCTGCCGATATCCTATTTACAGAATAAACAATTTCATTTCATTCCATTATTTAATCACGAGCCCCCAAACAATAATTTGATTAGGTATGTAATCTAGATAATGAGCAGTTAACGGCTGAAGCAGGTCAAGTATCACACAATACAAGTACTCAAGTACCACACAATGAGAAATAGTACAATTTACATAAGGAAAATAAGGAGCTTTCATTTCAAAAGTTGGCAACGTCGCAATTAAATAGCTGTCAAATATTTACCTTTTTTGATTAAATTGGCAATATTACTGTATGGAAATATGAAATATCGCTAACTAGTGAACTAGAATATTAATAATGAATTGCAATTGTAACACTGAAATATCTCGAAACCGAGCAACGCTCGTTTTGTTATTTGGTACGTTTTCTAAAAATGAAACCTAACTAGATCGGTGTATCGCCCCCGAAACCCCCTGCATACTTTCATGAAATTTAATTTCATGAAAATCGTTGGAGCCGTTTCCGAGATTCAGATTATAATATACATATACAAGAATTGCTCGTTTAAAGGTCTTAGGCTAGATTTGATGGTGTAACCGTTTTAGCAGTAAAAAACGCATTTGGAAAGTTTCAAAATACTTTTCACGTCTAAAACTAAATATTCTGTGTTACGATATTAATTTTATTATTGCATTTCATAATCAATATTCTAATATTGCCAAATTAATGAAAACTGCGAATTATTTGAAGCTGTTAATCTGTATTCGACATGATGTCTCATTGAGATGGTCAGATGGCCTATCTGATCAGCACTATTGTATCTAAAGAAAGAAATGTAACGCCATACAAATAACAATAAATTGTCACGTAATAAATCTATTTCCCCCGATTCTATCGCATAATGATGTCGATAGGTGAACCCCATAAATTCACGCCTTTGCCTTGTCTCATGGGGGTTGACAGAAACCTAAAGTCACGAAAGAGGTACCTATTAAAACTACGTAGTTTCGTATAATTAGTATCTGGAACAAATTATACGTAGTTTTTTTAGTGTACTAATTACTATGGACTATCTAGTTTATCTAGAGGTCGCAAGTGCAAGCATGAGGTTATGGTTTCAATCTCTAGATCAACCAGTGTAAGGGACTACTCACACTTATTCAGCTCCATTTGCGCTTCGTTGAACGATTTTGGCCACACTTATACAGTTCTGCTTCTATCAGCCGCGAACAGCGCTGTACAAAACAGCGCTGAAGGCGGCAGAAGAGCGCTGAATTCTGTCTATAGTACTCGCATAGTAATAACACATTTGTTGAAAGCTGAATAGACGCGGAAAGCTGAACGGATGTGCGCGTCTCCATACAAAATCGTTGTTTTTTATGGGCATAAGCTGAACAGAGCTGAATAAGTGTGAGTAGTCCCTAAATTCGGCTTTCATGCAGTTTTTATTTTTATACTACTTTATTAAAAATACAGTAGGTACTCTCTCGCTAATCCGCCTCTCGTCTATCCGACAACTAGGTACTATAATTCTCCGTTTTTTTTGGAATTAAGAAATCAATAATATATAGCGTACTATGTAGTTCAAGGCTTTCCAAAAAATAGAACGAGAGCTTTATTGCTCTTGTTTTTAAAGATAAGCTTTCAATAAAACTTGTATGATTCATTGGGGATATTATTTGTACTAGTGATCTGTGCCTATGATGCTGGTTGATGTTCGCGAATATAAAAATGACGCATCATAATCGTAAATATTATAGTTTTAATAACTAGAAAAGTAGACACCAGCTATAAACATTCAATCTGCCTAGCCTTTTCCCAACTATGTTGGGGTCGGCTTCCAGTTGAACCGGATGCAGCTGAATACCAGTATTTTACATGGAGCGACGGTTAAGGTTGTACGCAGGCGGCAACTGCATGCAGGCGACGTGTCGCTGCAGTCATGATTCCGAACCCGACCGCAGGCGGCAGCAGACCGTATTCCAGTCGGTTGATAGAAGATAGAAAGACGTGTTATCGCTCGAGCGTTGGCGGCACTACTGGTCTGTGGTCGTGCTAAACGTGTTGTGTCGCTCGCCCGTAGCTGCAAACGACGCGACGTGTCGCTAGCTACGGTTTTTTTTAACTAGGGCATCTCTGACTACTTAACCGAACTTTCCAGTGGCTGCCTTAAGCTTCTACACTCGCCAGGGCAAACTATGCTAATTAATACAAGGCAAGCGCTCGCTAAGGACTGCCCCTGTGGGGTACAAACCTCGGTTTAGGGCGACGCTGGGGGGAGGACAGCAAGATGGGACCGGATGGATCAAAGATATATGATTATTATTATCTCGGGGATTTAAAACTACAGGCGCCAACTCGCGTCGATGCTGAATCGACGCGAGTTGGCGCATCGTCGATGCTGAGGGTTGGGGGGGGAATACCTACGGAAGGTACTTCATAGAAATTGATAGAAACCAGTCGTGTCGCGGCGACACGTCGTCGCCTGCAGTGGCCGCCTGCGGTTTGGTACAGAATAGTACGTTTTTAAAGGACGAAAGGGCGACCAAAGGAAAGGCCGTTCTAAGGATTTCAATCATACATTATTATCCTTTTCTTTATCTATTGGAAGGTGTGTTTTACTAGTATTATGTGCGACGTGTGATCCCACACTAGGCTTAAAGAATAGTAGAGTCACTATGACAAAGAAAGGTTTTGAGTCAAGTGGTGAGGGCGGGCTTGGATAGTAAAAGATTATATTTATGACTGAATGAGAAAGACTTTATAATGCGCCCTTGGGCATGTGACCGCCCGTATTTTTCGGAATATGCTGAAAAGCTTTTAGAAATAATAAACAGAATCCCAATCGAGCCAGTAGCATCGGAGATATGGTAAAAAAATTAAAAACGATACTCAAAAAATTTAAATTGAATAACATGATAAATATTAAAGATAGACAAAAAGTCGCAATGAGTTTCATTTTGATAGTTCATCCACGTTCGTTACGTTATTTACGTTTAGCAGACGAATTGTCAGCAAGCAATAGCAATATTCTTCAAAACTCTCGCAATTAGGGTGCTGTTAAAAGTAGCTGTAGAAATACGACACGCTTTGAAAGCAATTACCAGTTGTCTGTCAGATACGTCTGTCAGACAAAAACTTCACAGAAGATGAGACAACAGCTACTAGGTCTATTCTATAAACCAAACCAACTCTCACAGCGCACGAAGACGTCTCGGCGGCCGCTGCCAGAGGCGGTATTGTCAATGCTCCAAAAAAGCCATAGATTATCGAGAATTGGTTTGAGCAGCTGCATCCGGTAAGACTGGCATACAGCCGATCCCAATATAGTTGGGAAAAGGCTATATATGCAGATTTATTGACTGTATCTGCGCTCTGTGATGCACTCACTTCACTTTACTTGTATTGTCGCGAATTTTATTAAGCAAAACACTAAAACAATTCAGGTAACTTTTGAACGATTTACTTCCAAAGTATCTGTTCGTTAATTCACTTCTTTAGCCCGATTTTTTACAAAAAAGATACCAAGTACCCAGTACCGTTGCAAAACCACGACTGCACTGCTAACCACATTTTAACACTATACTAATAAAGTTTATAGGAATCAACAGTCTACCGTTGAATACAATTTATTGCACACTGGCAACACTGTTTGTTTTCTTAGGTTTTATTTAATTTAACCCACTTGATTCGGAAGCTATGTAGTAAGAAATAACTCGAATTGTTGAGGAAGATTGAGTGAAATACAGTGGAAAGAATGAATGGCTATGGATGATAGTAAACTAATTGCTGGAAAAGAATAGTGCTTTTCTTTTTTTTCTAGCAAATATTTATCGTAAAAGACAAGAAGAAATAGGGATGTGAGGTGTTACGAGAATGGATATAGAATAAGAAATGAATACATAAGAGGTGGGGTCTGTCTGGCATAGGGTCGCAGCATTATGCTGAGCGATGGCCGTTTTTCGATGTGACGCATATTTTCCCCCAACTTGTTCTTTTTAGGGTTCCGTACCCGAAGGGTGACAAACGGAACCCTATTCATAAGCCTCCGCTGTCCGTCTGTCTGTCAGCGAGCTCTATCTCATGAACCGTAATAGGTAGGCAGTTGAAAATTTCACAGATTGAGCATTTCTATTGCCGTAAGAGCAACAAATAATAAAACTAAAAAATAAAGGGGGGTCGCCATACAATAAAATTAAATTTTGAAAAAAAAATTATCTGACCCTGGCATGTGGGGTATCATTTTCTAGAGCTCGTCGAGTAGAGAATAAATATAATTTTTATTTGTTTTTATCTTCAAAAATGATGAATTAGGGGGCCGTAGAAGTTGTCTGTTTTAGACCATTTTTGTACGAGCTCTATCTCATCAACTAAACAAATTAGGAATTTGAAACTTGTGTGTATCATGTAACATATACTGTTTATAATCAACAAATACTAAAAACGCCGATTCATAACGTATTTTATATAATATGGGCGATTTTCTGCAACTTAAAGTAATAATTTTGTATTTCATGCTAATATTATGCGATATAAATTCCACAGATAACTATTTAATAGTCGGAGTAATGACATGGAATTAGTAAGTACCTACTATCATGGCAGCATATACTATTTCGATCATTTAAATTTCAATCATCCAAAAAGGTCTACAAAATAAACTTTCTTCACAAGATTTTAAAACCGGCCAGTATTTTTTGAGTTTAAGAACTTTATCGACTTTTTTCAAAGTATCCCTAGACGGTGTTGATGTGTGTACCTCGTGTCAAAACTACACTCCAATAGACAATATATTCAGTAACATTGAAATGAATGCTGGCACGTACAGTGTACTATTCAGTTACCTAGCTTAAACCGTTGTGGATACAATTTCATATTGAGAAAAATTATTGGTGTAAAAATATTCGGTCATGGCGGCCAATCTCAACGGAGACTGGTCTTCGGCGCGGGAGATATTATAGTGCACAAGTGTGTGCGCAGACACGAGTGCACTCTCTCTCCCTCACTCTTATAGTCCGATGGGATGTGTAAAAATAATAAGTAAGAAATAATAGATTTCTGTATGACTATCAAAAATAACGTAAATAAATACCTGTATTGACCCGTGCGTTTCGAAACATCACGACAAAACATGTTGAAATCTCTAGTTCCTGTCAAACATTGTATGAAAAATTGACAGAAAATAGAGATTCCAACATGTTTTGTTGCGAATGTTTCGCCAGTACAAACGCACAGTTAAAATTAAAATTTGGCGTACTACTTACATTCTATTTTGTACAATATAGTCTGATGTAGCAAGAGAAATCCTTTTATTTATAAGTAACTAACTTTACCCGGCCTGGCTTCGCACGGTTAGCACTAAGTACTTATCTACGGCACCTTTCCTAATTACCTATTTCTACCTAATTACCTACCCTACCCTTCTTACCAGGGTAGGTAGGTACCTAACCTACCCTACCTACCCTACATATCTACCTGCTTACCTACCATATATACCTATTTATACCTACCAATACTATGTTAGTAGCAAATAAATAACTTTGACTTTAGTTAATGCATGTTACTGGATAAAGTTAACTTAATATTTTTCTCTTAAAATAAATGAAATATACTCCTACACCTATATTTTAACACAACAACATTTTCTCATTAAAATTAGACAATTTCTTTACAAATCTTTGTTTTTATATAGCGCCTCTGTTGTTACCTTTACGAAAGTATTACAAAAATTCATAGTGTTAAATCTTGTACGACATGGTATGGAACCCTTCGTGTGCGAGTCCGACCCGCACTTGACAGATTTTATTTTGTTTTGTGTTCTTTCTTTGCGTTCTATTTACCGCAAATCTTTATTTTTCTTTCTAAGTCTACTTTCAGACTTAGAAAGAAAAATAAAGATTTGCACCGGTAACTGAAAAGTTGTGTGGAAAACGGTTGTCATGGTATGTGATGCGGAGGAATGAGGAAAATGTCGTGAAGAAAGTTTCGAGGATGAATGTGGATGGATGGCTATTCAATTCTCACTAAAGTTGCAAAAATTTGAGAAATGCATGGTCCGGGAAAAACAACAAAGTCATCGCGAGTTAACGTTTCCTAAAGTTGGTACAACACATGTTTGTGCAGTTGGTACAAAATAGAAGAAACCAAAGACAAAATGACAGATTGTAGAAGAATTTCTACAGCGTGGTGTCAAAAATAAAGAGAAGAAAAGTCACTGTCTTTGTAGAGTAGAGATAGAAGTGGTCGAGCTGATCAAGCTCACCTACTGCTCCGACTTGAAGACAATGATCAGCAGCTTGTTAAAAGCTAAAGATTTTTACCTACTCATTATAAGTATTTTGCAATAACTTGTCTTGCTTACTAAACGTAGGCTCATCGGTTTGATACCATCACATTACATGACTGACCAACTCAAGGCAGCAGGGCTTCTGTTGAGTTCAAACCTAGTTCGAAAATTCCAAAAAAATGCGTGTAAGTAAATCTGTGAATTCTGCGAAATCTGATCATAAAATAATATTTCCTGAATCTTGAAGGGGTATCCGGCATATGTATATAGAGCAGCCGTTATATTTATTAAGTTCACGGAAATAGGGAGCGAGCAAGCCAAACTCCGGGTAGGTATTTAGAAAATTCGTAATTGAAAACTTCATCACACTACCTACCTGACTTTTAGATGGATCCCAGGACCACCAGGCTCAGTAGTCCACCAACCAGGAAAACAAACAGCAAATTATCAGAAAATACTACTATCCTACTATATATATATATATATATATATAATATTATAAATGTGAAAGTTTGTATGTTTGGATGTTTGTTACTCAACCACGCAATAACGGCTGAACGGATTTGGATGAAATTTGGCACGCCGGTAGTTTATAACCTGAATTAATACATGGAATACTTTTTATCCCGGTAGTACGTTTCCATAGGATATTATCCGACACAGAAGAGGGCAAATCAGAGGGCAAAAGCTAGTCCTTACTAATATTAAAAATGCCAACGTGAGTTTGTTGGTTTGTTACGCTATCACGGCTAAACGGCTGATACGATTTCGATGAAATTTGGTATGGGGATACTTTGAACCCTAGGAAAAGACATAAGCTGCTTTTTATCGACATACATGCGGGCGAAGCTGCGGGTGGAAGTCATTTTTACATTGTCCTTTCACAGTTATTTTACGTCTGACTGCAACCCAAACAAGATCACCCGCAACTTTACTGCAGGGAGTATAAAGTTTACTTTAATTTTTAAAGTGATGCAGAATCAGAGGTAATCTGTAGTTTTAAAACTTACCACATTGGTAATGTTGAACCTAACACGAACCTTGCTGTCTTTTTTACGTCTTTTTATTTTGCTCATTGTTCGTTCACTTTTATCTCATTCACTTAACCCATTGCTTTACTCACTCATTCGTTCTTTCATAAGTTATCACTTTAACTCATTGTGAAAAAATATTTTGAGATACTTGTTCATTTTTTGTAAAATCTCTTTGTATTTTTATTTTGAAAGTTAATTTATCAGTTCTGGGAATATCTGTTGTTAACTTGTTTTAATAAAATATTGAAAATTTGTTTCGTAAAAAACCTATAAACATTTTCTTTGTTAAAACCAAAGTAATAAGTAAGTGCCTTTTGTCTTTTAAAAATATAAATGAACCTTTAGTAGATAATTGAACCTATTTTACTGGCAACAATAAAAATAACATTCAAATTAAAATTAGTTTCAAAAACCGAATTCAACTTTTTTTAACATTTATCTTTTCTACACAAGAACGCGGCATGCTAAACAACCGATTTCGAATTTCGAACTTCGCATAAATCGATTAAAACACCAATGAATCGTTCACTCAATCACGTCACTAATTATTGACATTTGTTTATATTGAAATAGTGGTGTGTTCTGCGCTTCCGAGCGCTGCAAAGCGCTTCGCGGATGGTACCAAACTAAATGGCGGGTAAAGTTTCGATGCGATCAGTTGCTATTTTTAGATAAAACTGGATTTGTGAATGAATGTTTGTTAGCTTTGATATAACTGATGTAATGCAATGGGTCTTGATTTTTTTCGTATGTTGGGTATTTTAGAAAAGTTACGAAAACGAAACTTCCTTGAAAAGTTTTAAAGAATTTTCTTAAAATTTTTTCGACATTTTATTTTTAAGTAGGTACTACCTAATTTAAAAAAGTTATAACATATTCATTATCAGTAACCGTGTTATAATATCGTGTAAAATTTTTGATGTTATGTCATAATTAATCAAAATATTTTACTCATCACACAATCTATTAAAATCCCTTTAAACATTTCTCCGTAATCACCAACAGCACATTAATTTATCAATCTTACTGAAACCATTAATTTAAGTGCTATCCGTTACATATATACGCGTAATATCACCTTGCAAAGTGGATAATTATCTAAATCTATAAATTATCCATCCAGAGCCAAGACCGGGGCCATCCGTTTTTAAAGTATAAACAAATGCGCATCGCCAAATTTCTGGATCAAAGACGACGTAAATTGTTGGACGCGATCGACAAACAAGGATACATAGGAACTAGAAGTGTCAGAGAATTAGTAGCGAGCTCTTCTCTTTGTGGTCCTCACATGAATACTATGTCTGACTCTGAACTTTAAAAGAGACTTTGATCCCTGCGTTTGTTTCGGCATTTCTTCTCAGGGGTGTCAGTTAGAAATCGATTCCATCTAGCTTATTTTTTTTAAGACTTGTAAATGTGATTCCGGTTATCTTGTTTGCAGAATTAACAATTTCATTTTTGAAAGAAGAATACTCTTCCGGGAAGTATTACCAGTATAACTCTTTCTGTTACCAACGACAGACAAGATTATAAACCCCTAACTAATATTATAAATGCGAAATTGAGTTTGTTTGTTCGTTAGTTACGCTTTCACGATAAAACGGCTGAACGAATTTAGACAAAATTTGGCACATGGGTAGATAATGACCTGAATTAAGACATAGGATACTTTTTATTCCGGTAATAGGTTCCCGTGGGATAATTTCCAACCTCCACGCGGGCCAAGCCGCGGGCAAAAGCTGGTATGTTATACCTTGTTGAAAAGCTCTGTGAAGGAGCTCGTCCTAGAAAAGTGCTACCTCCATATCTCTTTCGGTTGCCAAGCGGCGTTGCAGTGTTCCAATTTGAAAGGTATGAATGTCAAGTGTAATACAGGCCATGAGATTATTATTCCAGCTTTGTTTCTGGGATGGCATCGTATCTGCTATGGCTCTGGTATTTCAGATATTCACCGCTAGCACCTGATTGTAATTAGTCACCTAATTACAATCAGGTGACCTTCTTGATTGTTACTCAATAAAGTGGTCGCGCGACGGTGGACGTGGTCGCTCACAATAGGCCATATTAGGCAAAGGAGACGGCTATGGTTGGAGTTTCCCTACGTGATCGAATCAGAAATGATGAGATCCGTAGGGCACCACGTTAACCAACATAGCCGAAGAATTGCCAAACTTAAGTGGCAGCGGGCAGGGCACATTGCTCGTAGAATAGATGGCCGATGGGGCCGAAAGGTTCTGGAGTGACGACCGTGAACCGAAGCGTTGGAAGGCATCCCACAAGGTGGACCGATGACCTGGTGAAGGCCGCTGGATGCGGGAAGCACAGAACCAGTCGAGTGGCGGTGCTTGATGAAGGCCTATGTCCAGCAGCTGTGGACGTCTTTCGGCTGAAATGATGATGAACCTTAAAAGTGACTGTTATACACTCGAGAGCAATGAATCCGGGTCACTTAAAGAATCCTAAAAATCTCGGAAACTAAAAATGCTAGGTTAATGCAATAAATTGTATTTAATAGACAATGTAATACTCCTTAAATGAAGGTATTAAAACTTCTTAGTTATTGTAAAGTTATATCATAAAAAAATCAAATTTGAAAAAGGGCCACTTTCGAAGATGGAACTACGAAATTACAGCATTTGGTTTTGCTTTTGTTTGTAATCTGTCATTTATGTGGGTACATAAACCATGTTGATAGTGCTCTATATTCATTATTCAAGCTGAAATTATGTCGCTTACGCCTGAAGAATGCACCAGAATACTTACAATGCTGGAAACCGGCCGGAGTCAGCGCGATACAGCCAGGACTGTCGGTGTGTCGCTGTCAACAGTACAAAGAGTTCTCCGACGTTACGAAGAAACTGGTTCTAACCTACGCAGACCAGGAACGGGCAGAACCAGGTGTACCACAGCACGAGAAGACCGATACTTGGTGAACACCATGCTTCGAAATCGCTTTCTCACAGGAACTGAACTCACAAATCAGTTTCGACGCCTCGGAGGAAGTAACCCAAGTGCATGGACAGTAAGACGTCGGCTTGCTGAATCTAACTTAAAACCCCTTAGACCTGCAAACGGCCCTAAACTGGAGCGTGGGCATCGTATTTCAAGACTAAGATATGCCCAGAGCCACGTAAATTGGAGTATTGAAGATTGGTCAAAAGTTATGTTCTCCGACGAATCAAAATTTATGCTCTACAAGCACGATGGAAGACACAGAGTGTATCGAAGACCAGGGGAAAGATTCAAGCAAGCATGCATCGAAGAAAAAGTAGCCTACGGTGGTGGGTCTGTACTTGTGTGGGCCGGAATTTCTTCTGAAAGTCGCACAGAGCTGGTGATCATAGAAAACGGCTCTTTAACTAGCGTAAGATATGTGGAAGAAATCCTCAATGATCACGTTGGTCCATTTATGGTCAATTTAGGTGAGGATGCTATATTTATGCATGACAATGCCCGACCTCATACAGGTAGGATTGTGAATGACTACCTTCAAGAGATGAACATTACTCGTATGGAGTGGCCAGCGCGCAGCCCGGATATCAACCCGATCGAGCATGCTTGGGACGAGCTAGGCAGATGCGTAAAACAACGAAACCCTCCCCCAATCACGCTTCGTTAGCTCAAAATTGCTCTCACAGAGGAATGGGAGAATATTCCCCAAAATCGTATAAGGAACTTGGTGTACAGCATGCCAAACCGCGTAAACGCAGTAATGGAAGCACGAGGAGGCAATACGAAGTATTAAAATTCAAGAAAATCGTAATAAAGTTCAAAAAATTCATGTTTCCTATTTTTGTTTTAAGGAGAGATCAGCAGTTTTTTTCTTTATGTAATTTTGTGTTAATAAAATGTATGGTGACTCATATTTTTTTTACTTTCATTTAAGGAGTATTACATTGTCTATTAAATACAATTTATTGCATTAACCTATCATTTTTAGTTTCCGAGATTTTTAACATTCTTTAAGTGACCCGGATTCATTGCTCTCGAGTGTAGTACACGAATGCGTTTTGGGTTCGGTAACGTGAATTATCTTTACTAGCAAATTAGTCATCCATGCTTCTGGTTTAGTGCCAGGTCTTTAGGTAATTAGTCGTGCATCGTGCATTGTTATAACCATGCAGCTTGCCAGTACGCTACGCTTTACGCTTGTGACTGGTAATCATGTGATCAGTGGAGAGAAATAGGTTTCTGCTTTTTAAGAGCGAATTTCAGAAATGTAACTGAACGCAATCAGCACATAAACGACGTTTAAGATCTGTCAGTGTCATTATTATCTTTGAAATATTGATACTGACAGTTCTTGAACTCGGTTTAGATGTGTTAATCGCGTTCAGTTTCACTGGTGAAATTCGCACTCAGGGAAAATTATGATGATTACCTAGTATTTGAGGAAGTCCAGTGAACAATACAACACACAAAAAATAGGTTAATTATGTGTTCAAGCACAAATGGTATGGTGCGGTTAGTGAGTCAATCTTCTGCTGTCTGCATAATTATGGAGTTTATCAATAGGATACACCAAGAAGATTTTTAATGACTGCCGCCAAACAAGATAGAGTCCGCGCCACCACTGAAGTTCATTTGACGCGGCGCTAGTGTCTACGCCATTGCATCACAATGCATTAAAAAAAATAGTTCCACAATTTTCCGCCGGCCTTCTTTCATGGCGCTCAAAATCTAAACAAACTATCAAAATGTGACAATTCAAGACTTTGAAGTACCGTGTGACATTTCCACCGTCTTTTTACATCGGCTAGCATGAACTTTCCAGTAACAACTTTTTACATCTTTGGCTTCAATTTTAGGTAAAACAGCTGGATGTTGGCATGGTCTTTGTAGTTCTTTTGTTCTAACAACACCGTTAGGATTATGTTATAAACCTAAATTGTATGTATCTTTACGATAAAATTCAGAGAATCGTCCTAAATGAGGCGGAATGTGTTGGGACGTAAAAATGTTGCCGTTGTACTATGTAAATTACGATTGTTTGCAGTTGCACAGTTTAATGAATATGTTAGGAATTGTTTTCCATAGCTTCAGACTAACTGTTATCTGTGATTTGTATGTTTGTTTGTTTGTATTGAATAAACTCAAAAACTACTGAATCGATTTTAAAAATTCTTTCACCAGTTAAATGCTATATTATCACTGAGTAACATGTTCTATACTAATATTATAAAGAGGTAAATAATTGTTTTTATTTGTTTGTAAGTTTGTATGTAAGGGGTAATCTCCGGAACTTCTATTTGCATTAGATAGCCCATTTGTTGAGTAAGGTTATAGGCTCTGTAACATCACGCTACGACCCTTACGAGGTGAGCAAAAAGGAAAAAGGTCAGAAAGAACGCTAAACGAAAACGTAGTAATAGCGCGGGCGGGCGATGCGATGCGAGGCGGTGTGGCGGTGGGTCGGGGGCCGAGTCGCAGAAGCTAGTGTATAATATATAAATATTATTATTGAGATAAAAATTATGTCACGATTGGAAAATTCACTCGTGATTAGTATGTATTGCACGACTCTTAATGCGAAGCATTAGAGTGTGCTCTACGATCGAAAAAAATTTTTTGCCCCATTTCTGTAACTGTTTTTATTGTTACACTCCTGCTAGTACACAGAACCTACTTAATTTATATACCATTGTATAGATGATTAAATGGAGATTAATACTGTACTTTTTAACAATTGATTTAATGCAGCAGAAATGGAAAAAGCATCAAAATAGTTGAAAAAAAATTCCTGTCCGTCAATTTATGAACCCTGAAAACATTGTAGCTTGCGATAAAATCAATTAATTGAGTCAATTTTTTTTTTATACATTCGTTTCAGCCGTAGAAGGAACCCTATTGAAAATGGCTCTTTTATTCAAAGTAGTTTAATTATAATTAATAAAATACTAACTAAAATATAATATCTTTATCTAAATATTTTCAACCTTGGTCTTGATGTTGCCTAGCAACCGCCAAGTAAATATCTTTGTCAGTCTTTGACATTACGACTTCATGAAAAGTGATAAATTGTTCATTTTTGTTAAAAACTATGTTTTGAATTTCTTTTTCGTTTATGAATGAGTGTATTGTATGAGGCGTGCACTTTTGGATTTTCCAAACTATTATATTTTAGTATAGGTAAACTAATTAGGGCCATCTTTACCACACCGAACGCTCATAAAACTATACGCCGAACAGTCATCGAATGTAGTCTTAAATAACCGTCGCGCAACTATCGTGCAATCCCAACTCCGAACCAAACCCATGATGAGCCAACTGTATGATGACGTATCAAAATCTAAATAATATCTATATTTAGACTCTATTTCGTAGTTTACGCGGTTCGTTATAGTAACATCTCATGTGGGCAACCATAGTAATAAATATTCAATGATTTATTATTCAAATACGTAAATCAATGCTGGGCGGTAATCCAAATGTAGGCTATATTTATTGTTTGAAGGGAGAGCTCTCAAGTGGTCGGGTTTGGATTACAAATTGCATGTTTTGTCCGTTTTGTCAATGTACGGTTTTGGTAAATTGGCGTGTTCCAGCTGACAGATTACAGCAAATAATTTAATGTAATGTTTTGTGTTTCGTAATGTTAATTGCAGTGGTGGCCCAGTGGTAACGGTCCCGACTTACCAGGTGTAGATCGTGGCTTCGAACCCAGGCAAGTGCTTTATTTTGTGTAAATAATTTCATCACCACTGCTCACAAAACGGTGAAGGAAAAACATCGTGAGGAAACCGGCAAGTCTTAGAATCAAAAATTCGAAGACATGTGACATCTACCAACCCGCACTGGGCCCGCGTGGTAGATTACGGCCCACTCCCTCTCACAGAGAGGAGGCCTGTGTCCCAGCAGTGGGAACATTAATAGGCTGATTATGATTGTTAATTACTTTGCATACTATTGTACTTATAGAATCAAGTTCGTCTAACTGAATAGACAGCTGTGCTGCTGGGGAGTTTGTTGAGCCACTTCTTCCCAGCTAAAGCACTAGGAAGTGGTAAAAAGCAGGCGTTTGAGGGACTTTCTTATGTCTGTTTTGTTTCTTGTGACTACCTCGTTGGTCTAGTAGTCGCAAGCGCTACTACTGAGCACGAGGTCCTGGGTCCGATACCCATGTCGGGCAAATTTATATTGGATTTTTCCAATAAGAATTTCTTAGTACCAACCCTGAGTCTGAATTTGTGCCCGCTTGATAGCACAATTGACTTAAACATAATTGGCGAAAACAAGGCGTGATGTTATGGGTTCCCTATCCATTTGCATAAAATTTTAAGACCTAATATAACTTAGTATAATTTTGTTTGGCATAATTATATTTTCGCATAATATAGTTACGCATAACAGCTTACGCATAATTTTTTTAAGCATAATTTCTCTAACCATAATAATGATTAAGCATAATATTCTAAAGCATAAATTTATTAAGCATAAAGTTCTAAAGCATACATTTATTAAGCATAAAGTTCTAAAGCATAACTTTTTTAAGCATAATATTTCGAGGTAGCACTCGCCGGCCGCTGCCGCGGCACCGATCGCTTCGCTCGCTCGACTCGCGCGCAGTTGGTCACAGTTCTAACCTAACCTAACCTAATCCTAATCTAAACAAATAAGATATGCCTAAATCTAACCTAACCCAACCTAATCCTAATTATGCTGATAGTCATTAGGCCTACTAACGTTATGCGAGTCAAATTTATGCCAAAACAAATTAGTCTTTAAGATGATTATGCCAACATAAAATGTATGCCTAAAAAAATTATGCCGAAGTATTATTATGCCAAAACAAATTGTGCCAAAACGTTATGCCGAAGTATATTAGGACAAAGAACATTATGCGAAAAGAAGGGATCCCGATGTTATGATATGTGTCGTTTTTATGTAATTTTGACGTTCAAAAAGAGCTGATGCTCAGCCTAGCCCTTTATATAAATGACTTTTGGTTTTCATTTTGGGTAATACTCAACTGCTTGGAAACCCAAAACCTGTGACCTACTAAATCCGGGTCATTTATTTATTTGTCTTGTTCTCTTTTCAGTGCAAACCGCCATCCGGGTGTTATTGTTAATTATTTATTCTTTTTTAAATTACGGTTTATAAATATCAGTTCCACCTTGATATGGTTTACCTTGGCTTGGCCACTGGCGCAAAGGGACGATTCCAACAGGGTTAACTGAGTTCCCTTGTTGCCTAGCATTATGAATGAAATAATAACATTATAAAAACTTTTTACAAAAAAAATTAAAACCGACTTCCAAAAAAAACCACTACAAAGTGAAAAAAAAGAACAACCGACTTCCAAAAAAGACACTACAAAGTCAAAAATAACTTTAATTTCGGAAGTCGGTGGCAAAAACCGAAAGTTCAAAACCAAATACACCGACTTCCGAAATTAAAGTTATTTTTGACTTTGTAGTGTCTTTTTTGGAAGTCGGTTGTTCTTTTTTTTCACTTTGTAGTGGTTTTTTTTGGAAGTCGGTTTTAATTTTTTTTGTAAAAAGTTTTTATTTTTCACTTTTTAGTTGTGGTACCTACCCCACACAATATCCAATACCACTAACTGCAATAAATAACAGTGACACGAAGTTATCATAATATCGTCCATATAAACTAAGTGGGAAAAATATGTATTATTCAAGCTAACTCAAAAACTATCTAAGCAAAGTCAATAAAATTTATATGGGACCACCTCGGGAGCTTACCCTTTCAAACAAAAAAATATTTTTCAAAATCGGTCCACAATTGGCGGAGATATCGGTGAACATACATAAAAAAAAAAAAAAAAAAAAAAAAAAAAAAAAAAAAACATACATAAAGTCGAACATAGAACCTCCTCCTTTTTGGAAGTCGGTTAAAAAGACTACTACATGATATTAAATAATGTAAATTATACTCTGTATGATGAAAATAATGACGCAAAATCAAAAAACCCTGGAATACTATCTCTATTTATAATAACAAAATAAATAAGCTCATCGTAATAAAAAGATGACGTTGCGTAAACATGCATTTTATATGAGTTCAGTGCTATGATTAATTTATCTTCGTTTACATATTATTAAATGGAGGAGCTGGTTACTAAGTATCGATCCATCAGATTTAGCTACGCTTGCCGTGGATGGGTGACCATCGTTACATACCGAGACTCCTCCGTGCCTCGGAAAACACGTTATTCCGTTGGCCTTTCGTGAATCTTTGACAATCGTTACGCGTCGTCAGAAGCCCGAAAGCCTGACAACCAGTCTTACCAAGGGGTATCGTGTTACCCATGTTACTGGGTTGTGAAGGTCAGACAGGCAGTCACTCCATGTAAATTACTGATATTCTACATCCGGTTAGACTGGAAGCCGACCCCAGCATAGTTCGGAAAAAGGTAGGCAGATTGGCATATTATTAAATGCTACGTATCTCTATCCGTCTGTGTTTAGGTGTAAATTGGTTAAAGGTACAATTCTGAACGCGACCGCAGAACGCATACCGCCTAGGAAAAGCTGCTCAATTGCAATGACGGACCGCAGCGACACATGCACCTGGTTTCTATGTAACTCCATGAAAACGCTTACGTAGATTAAACATAAAAACCATGGTCTACGGTCTGCGGTCTGCGGTCGTCCTCGGAATTGACCCCAGTAGCACCTCCGCCGCGAAACCATAGCAACAAAACCGCTGTAGTTCAATTCAACTGGCTTGCGTCATGTTTCGCTACTCGAGTTCCGCTCCTCGAATTTCGCGCAGCGGAACATGACGCGACCCAGTTGAATTGAACTACTGCGGTTTTGCTACTATGGTTTCGCGGCGGAGGTGTGCTACCGGCGACCTTTATATTAACGAATCGTACTTGTTTTAGAGGCTTTTTTTTACTAAAAAGCTAATAACCCCTTTCAAGCAACAACAAAACATCACGCAGTTTATCTCGAAACTGTACTCAGAGGTGTATAACATACTCACTGTGGGGTGTGCCCACATTTCACCATGTATATAAAATATCGTTTCTTTTTTAATTGCATACAATCTGAACAAAACACAATCTGAATGATTTTAAAGAATATTGTTTATCCATTTGCTTCATATGTTCGAAAATGTTGTCTGCTCAACAACGCGGAATGTTGTTGAACTATCAAAATGGAAGCCATTACGTAAGTGTGTGACGCAATTACCAGGACCCCACGAGACCAGCCAGCCAGTCAATCAATCAACAAATGAGCAGCTTATTCAGTGCAAATATAACAACATTTACAAAAACAAATAGTACAAATACCCCTGAGGTTGCTTCATAAAGAGTCTATGAAAATAAATCATAATATCAAAGGTTACATAAATTGTCTGTAGGGACTCTGGTAGTGAAATACTATTACCTACTTAACTTAAGAGGCCAATCACAAAATTGCGTTCTGGCAGTTCGTACAGCCGACGCATTGCATAAGACAGCAATTTGGCAGTTGTAATAACGTTTATTTTGAGTTTTTTTTTTCAAGTAAGTATGCAATTTTTATTGCTTATGAACTGATATTGCTTGCTTATTCTGGTATAAATTTTACGTAATATTTATTCATATAGTTAGGAGAAATTTACAGTTAATTCTGGGCGTTTTTTAGATATTCCATACATATTTTAAAATTCTGTGGCCGCTATGAACTAAACCACTTTTTAAAAGCTGTTATTATATCTTTTTCATTTCATTTGCTATGTACAGAAGTTCAATCCAAGAGCTTGAAAACGTGCCGTTGTGCATTTTATGAAAAACCTGCTTCGCAATTTTAACATTATATAAATAGATAAGAAAAAAAAATCGAAAAGCGAGGCCGCTATAAACTATACTAACTTTCCACGACTCAATAAGTCATAGTTGTCGAAGTCTTTCAGATTCTTAGAATAAAAACTCCAAAGTTGCCCATTAAACGCAAAAATCACCGTTGAAATCAGTCGAAATGTAATATGGCCTCTTAAATAAAATTGATGTAAAGTACCTACGTCTGCACGTTAAGGCTAACTTTAGAAGAGGGGCTCATGGCTAAATAACGGATCAAATTGATCGATCTGAGCTTAACCTACTCTTACTACGGTCTTGTATGTGTGACCAATAACTATTTTTTACATTTGTATCGTTGGCATCGTCGTCATACGTTCATCAGAAGCTTGAAAGTTTGATAACCGAGCTCACACAAACTCTAATAGGTACTTTATGTACGGTCACAACAAAAGTTAACCAAACTTTTTTTAAACTATTGTGCAAAATATTCAGAAAAAATTGTACCTACTGGAATATAAAATTTTAAGAGTAAAACACTCTTAGTATATTTGTTATCATAGTTAGTATCAATTTTGATTGTATTTTGTAGGTAAAGTCAGTGTTAATCCTCTTTTTAGCTAACTGTACCTACCTACTGCAACCTATGTTTCTCTCAAATCTCATCACTATTAAATCTCACCCCCTAGCAATGTATTTATACATTGTAGGGGGTGAGATTTCTCTACAACTGACTGTACGTTAATTTTCATGACATTGTCTACCATACCTAAAAGGTTTACAAAAAATATGATTTTTTAACGTTCGACGAAAATAAAGTAGGTGAGAAAAAAAAAAGAAAGTAATCTAATCAGAGGCACCGTTGTCCCACACCGCCTTCTCATAAAATTCCCCGATTCGAAGCTCGTAGCTTGAATATTTCACCGTTTTCTTGTATTATCAAATTAGCATACATTTGTAAGAAATATACAGAAATAAAACGTTAAGGAATCAAAAATATTTGGTAGGCCTACCAAAGAAGAAGAAGGACATGCAGAAAAAGAAATGCTTCAAAAATAGAAAGCTTAATTCGGACCACCTTTATACAGGATGGCGATTTAGTCAAGTTTTCTGTCAAGGGGGTGATTCTACGTGCCAAACAACTTTCGCTATGACACTCAAATCCAATCCGTTTGGAAATAACATTTTTATTTAACCGTAGACAATTTCGATGTATGTAAGAAAAGTTTTTTTATGACTCGTAAGTAGGTATATGAGTTTCATAGCGGAAGTTGTACCTATGACGTATTTTAGAATGACCGGTAAAATCACCCCCCTTGACGGATGCAGGTGATTGCCACCCTTTACAGTTGTGCAACTGAAATAAAACGAGCTAGCTTTTTAGATATTGAATATTCCGAATAAATTTTCGCGATGAAAATTCTAGGCAACAAAAAAATTGACGAACGTGGTCAAAGGACGTACGTTTGACTTTGGTAAAAACATAAATTGCAGTTTCAACCGTTTTTGTTTTATCTATTAGCAAGCATATTTCTGCAATAGCTGGCTTTTTTTAAGTCTGGGGTCAATTTATAAAACCGACAAAAGTCAAGTGACAGTCGACAATCCCACGTTTCTGTCTTTTATGATCGGTTTTGCCAAACAGCACCTGACGTGAAAATGTGCCAAATTTGACATTTTTGACAAAAATCGTCGCATTGTTAGATAAACGTTCCCGATAATTCGCACTAATAAAGCGTCCATGCATACCTAAAAAAATATTACCATTAAAAACAAATGTTTTTTTTAATAATAAAATATTCACAAAAAAAAAATTATAGAAACAGTATACGCGCATTTGTCGTGTATTTTTAACGGGGCGAACGTGCTCCCGTTCACCCCGATAAAAATACCTTTCACCTTTCATTAATTAACATACTGCATTAAATAGGGCCCCGGTATTCACACTTATACTGATCAACACAAACTTACAAGTCAAAGTTATTTAGTTTACTAATAAAAATATGTGATGCAAAATCTGACTTAGAGCACAAGTGTAATTATCAAGGGCACGCTTTAAAGTAACAGAACTGCGCCACAAATGCTATTAAATTCTCTTTCCATCGAAGCGGTTATAAGGGATTAATTGCATTAAGAATATGCGTTGCGTACTTGATATCTGTACTGTACCTGTTAACATCACATAACATAACATCACGCCTGGATTCCCCGAAGGGTTAGGCAGAGCTCATTTCGCCAGTATTATGTTTAAGTCCCATGTAATAGGGGGCGAGCTTATTGCCACTATCGGCGACAAATCCATACTCTGGGCTGCTACTGAGAAATTATTGATGGAAAACTCAATAACACTTTACCCGACCTTGGAATCGAACCTATCGAAACCTCATGCATGCTGCACTTGCGACCACTAGACAAAGGAGGCAGTTACAATATCACTTCATGAGAAAAGTCGCTCTAGTCGACGGGGCAGTTTTTCACGACGGCATCGAGTTTTCAAACTCAAACTCAAAGCATTTTTTTTTTCACTATTACTACTGTCAAGTTTAAACGGTAGATCGACACTGTCCACTGTTGTATAAAAAATGTGAATTTATCAGCTAGACACTGTCTCTTAAAATACAGGATAGCCTAGTTTAAGAGACAGGCTGACTTAAAGTTACTTTAATTATGTACAGAATTTTTTTTGCAACATCCTGTATAGCCTTCAATAAGTCTACCCACTAGTTATATCTACTTATGTAAATTTCTGTAACTACTTTGGTAAATAAACTTTATTACTATTACTTATTACTATTACTATTTCTCTGGCGAACTAACGGGGGTTGTTCACCCTGGGCACCCGGTCCTAGGTCCCTCAAATCACAAGAAGTAGTTTTTAATCAAATAAACAAAGATAAAATATGTTCAGTATGAAAAAGGCAGTTTCCAGTTGGTGGCCCCTACCTACATATGAAAAATGTACGTACACATACGTTACTTCTCAAACTTTTTTGCATACCTGGTCGGCCCATGGGGGCCCCATTTAGTTTAAAAAAAAAATATTAACCCTAAAGCCACCGCTAACCACAGCTTTGTCCACCATTGAAGCATTTAATCCGTTCATGTACAGGCACATTTGAATTGTCAAGGGAGTCGGTCAGTCAGAAAGATGAAGCTTGTCCAAATCCAAAGCGTAGTATATCTCGTCCCGCCATCCCCTGACTGTGCCTGACGCGATTTTAGTGATGGAACGAATTGTTGTCACAAGTTTATAATACATTTAGGAAATTATACTTAAAGTTATAAAATATTAGTTACATCATTAGTGTTGATTCTCATTTATCTCGTGTCAATAAACGACATAAAAGAAATATCTTTACGGGATTAACAACGAAAAAAATTGCTTTATGTTGAAAATGTAAGATATTCATCAAGGTTAACAGCGAGGCTGACTAGCTAATGTCCAAGGTGCAACCTTAATATCTACCTCAACAACCTTAGCCTTACTACCTTCAGTATTGTCTCTCCTTCTCTGAATCCATCCAAAGGTTGTCTGTAAAAGACCGCTTTTGGCGGTAAGACCGCCCTTTGTGTCACCCTATGCAATATTTCTACATTTATATCTGTATTTTTTATAGTGCACATAATACAGAGTATTCTATTTAGGTATCTAACTAACTTATCTTCGTAAAAAGTTGTGCTTAGGTTGGCTAGAATAATGATCGTTAGTTGCTATAAGAATGCTTTTCAATTTGTGAAAATCTTGTAAGTTTTATGTCCTGGCTAAAGGTCTTAATTAATTAAGGCATGGCTTCTACAGGATAGTCCTGTTACGCAGCCGACCACCTCCTAGGTTGACCTGCGAGATGCCATACATAAAAAAATCTTGTTCTGTTTAGTATTTCATAATTGTTTGTTTTATAATCAATTATTTCAATTAATTCCAGGTTTTACAATGACATGAAGCCTGCCAATTCGGTAGTACAGTCAAGGTCATGTCGAATCCCTATTTTTCACAGTCACACATAGTTTTTAGACTGATAGAACTATTATGAAGTTTTGTCCATAGCTGATCATAGCTAGAACTCTGCACACCAGATTTTGGCAAAAAAGTTTTGAAATTGACATAATAATTCAGACAAATAAAGCTGTAACTAAGATCTAAAACAAACTTATCGATAAAAAACTTACCATCTATTTTCGAATTTCGGTTTACAAATGCATGATGAATTATCCACTCACAGACTAAGTTTATACGGCTGTCCACGTGTCGCTTAGTCCAACGGGACACTGGACGACAATAATGTAAGTGTACACCACGTTAATCGAATTTTCAAAGAGGGCTCGCCGGTAGTGATGGGACCAACTGTCGATGAAATGTCGATGCATTTTTTTTGATTTTTATGGAGATGTTTTATCTAATATTTTTCCAAAATGTCAATTGAAACTGTAGTGTGCAAACGACCATGATAACGTAAAAATATCTCACATAATTATTGTAACTACAGAGTCAAGAAGAAAAGTTTTGGTAAAAACACCAGTACAATCGTTCTCGATTGAATCTCAATCCTCTAATCGATCAGTACAAGAAAAACTATAGCGAAAATACATTACCGTCGATTCTATCTAAACAAACGGAAAGTCAGAAACATTCAATAAATGAAACATTGCATACGTTTAAAATAAAAGTTTTACATTGAATCGTAAACATTTAAAAAACATCAAAATCATCGTCGGATATCGAAAGCATTTATTTTTAGTTTTGCATTTTGTAAATTAAACAAACAGTTATCACAGTATTTGCCGAGAAAAGAATGTTTCAAACATGATATTGCATTCAATTTGGGTTTTAAAATATTTTAACAACAGCTGTATCTGCGTATCATTTAGTATTAAAATAGGCATGTTTTAGTAATTAAAGAATAACTCCAACAAAATGTTAGTTTTACACATAACATAACATCACGCCTGTATTCCCCGAAGGGTTAGGCAGAGATATTTATTTATTATTTATTATTTATTTTTAAATCGGATAAAAGAATCCATAGTGTGTTAGTAACATAATATAAAAACAACTTACTATCTAGTGTTAGTACCAATCACCCTTCGCACAAACTGCATTACAATTGGAGAGCTGAAGCTCTCCGCTACAGTTCTCAGGATGCTGTTGCGACTGCCTCTCACTCTCCTCAGTAGTGAAGCTGTTTTCTTGCGCAGAACAGTATGAAACCCGTCGGTACGAGTTTGCGCAAACATTTCCGACGCGCTGCAGTAGCGAGGAAGTCCCAACAACATCCTGAAACCATTGTTGTACTGGACGCGCAGGCCATCCAGCGATCTTTTGGTGTAATTGACCCATAGATTGCTCGTGTACAGACTCTGGCAATAAGCCTTGAAAATAGTGATTTTGACTAGGTCTGTACATCGAGCAAATCTACGGGCCAACATATTGCACCGAACGGCGAGTGCCCTGCGCTCCCTCTCTATATCTACATGGTCCTTAAGGTCGGCGGAAAGAAAATGACCTAGGTACTTAATAGTGGATACCCTTTTAATCACTGACCCCCTGATATACCTACGAGTATAGTACACCCACATTTCGTCAGTCGTGCTTAAGTCTCATGTAATAGGGGACGATCCTATTGCTACTGAGAAATTTCAGATGGAAAAACCCAATAATTATCACTTTGCCTAACCCAGGAGTCAAATCCATGACCATGGTGAGCAGTAGCGTTTGCGACCACTACGCGAACGAGGTAGTCTTAGTTTTACTTTTGCGAGTATGTTTCCTTTTCTCAAAGAATATTTGTAAATATGCAAAAACCACTTACTACTTACATAAGTAGAAGGTGTATCCACAGTGGATACACCTTCTACTTATGTAAGTAGTTTTTTTGGCAGACCGTATCCTCAATGGCTTGATTTCTTTAGTCATTTTAGGTTTTTCAGATTCTTAAATATAATTTAAGAACTTTTCCATCGCCATTTAGAATTTGTCAACATAACCTAGCTTAATCTTAATAAAAACCAGGAGCACACGACCGTGACTATGACATTATTTTGATTACGATAAAAAATTTAGAATTTACTTAAATACAGACAGAAACTACAGAACATCCTCCGTACACGTACATCCTTACATAGGCATTTTTCTTCGTTTACGTTCATACATCTGTACCCTAATTACGTAATGCACGATCAATTAGAAATTGAAATGAATTGAAACAAATTGCTAGTCCATTGCTTCATAAGTTGGAAAAAATAAATTGCGCAGATTTTTTTTTCGAACTTATGAAGCAATGGACTACCAAAAGTGTGTTGAGATAGTTTGGACACACAGAAAGGATTGGCTCTTACAAAAAATCTTAGTCCTAATAGTATTGATATTTGGCTCTATTGAGTAATAAGTTTGCTGACCACAGAGGTATCATGTCATTTCTCAAAAAAAAAAAACAACGGGTTGCACTCCAGGACTGCCGGCAGAAGTGAAAACTTGAACATTAACGTTGTGCATTTTTGAATATTTTGGAATGGTTAGGGAATAATTTCGAACGAATTGCTTTATTTATCAGTATAAAAGTACCTACTATAATGTATGTGCTTAAATACAATATGGGTCATTGTCAAGCTTAGGGTTTTTTTTTGCGAAAAAAAGAAACACGTGATTTATAAAAATCAAAGGTATATTATGACTCTTACTTAACGTTACAACAAAAGTGAGTATCAGTCTGAGATCAATATTACGAAAAAGGCGATTTATAAGGAAATAACAATATTTCGGTTCCACCGAAAAGACTAGTATGTCCACCGAGTGGACTAAAATGTTAATTATTGAAAAAAAACAAAACAAAAAGTGATTAATATCTTGAACAAACATAACGTTAATGCTATCCTCACATAATCACAAACAAATCAGTCACTTAAAAGCATTCAAAAAGTAAATAAAAAAATGTTTTGTGTCTGTCTACCGAAAAGACAATTCATTTCGGTGGTCAAAATATGTCTTCGTCGTCAAAAGACCAGAAGCGTTCAATCCGTTCAGCCAGAGAAAGGTGAATTAGTGAATTCTCTGGTTTTGCCGTTGATGTATCTGAGCTGTCAGAATATACGTCCGAAAATTGTATGCGCTTATGGACATTACCTCCAATCACCAGTGATGGACTGCGCTCGTCAATTTTCAATGGTTGCTGCATCGAGCCACTCGCAATTGGCCTGGATCGTCGGCTACTAGACTGTGCAAAGGAGTCAAAGTTGGATTCGGTAAATTCATCCGTTCCGCGGGAGCTGGTGTGTTATTCCGAGTAGGACTTTGCAGAGGAGTCGTCAGGAACTCAGGACTGGACTTTATAGATTTGGGACATTATTTTGGAGAAGTCTGGGACATAGTGCTATGTCAAGTTTTTTGCTGTCTAAACCGTAATGTATACAAGTATTTTCTGAACTAGGTACATTTCATACAACACAACCTACAAAACTCAAGCATCATTTCTTCGGCTTTCTTCCGATAGTAATATTCTCTGTCCTTTCAGTTTTCTCCCAAGGCTTCTGGATAAGTTTTTCACGCGCCTTCCTCATACTCAATGTTTTTTGCTTACGGCGTCGTTTTTTTTTTCAAAAGCATAACAAGCAATGCACACAAATGTAAAGAAAGTAAAGCTGTGCAAGGTAGAGCAGGAGATTTTGTTAGTAAAAAATTATGCATAGGGGAAAAAACCGTGCTTATGAAAAAATATTATTTCCCATGCCCTTAGAAATACATTACAGGAACCAATCATTGTTAACTTAGAGTATATAGCAATGGATAACTACAAGTCGACATGGCGTAGAAAGGTGTGAGGGAAGTGGTGGTTTAAATCATATTTACTCATAAAAATAAAGCGAAAATGAAACAAAAATAGGTCATTAGTCCTTAACTGATAAAAACACCAGTAATCAGAAGCAGTTTTATAAGTTATAATAACTAAATAACCCACCAATAACCACTCGGTGGACATCTGTCATTTCGGTGGACAAAAGTTCCACCAAAAAGATGTCCACCGAATGGACATTTTTCGCAAAATCATTCACACCTTGCGCCGTTTATAGGTTATGTCAAAAGCCAAGGTATATTCATAAAGTTTCATTGTTTAACTAGTTGTTAAGAATGTTTGATGAATTTATAGTGATTTATTTACCAAACTACAGCAGTAACCGGAAAGACAACTCAACTTTGACACCACTAAATATTTTTCTTAGCGGAACAACAACGTTTTCTGCGTACGAGTCACGGCAAAATGGTCTCTGATAGGGATAGTACGATATTGGCTGCGTTCAATTTTACTTTCCGTTCCATCATTTGACATTTACTTCATTTTAGACAGTATCGAAAGTAATGTCCACCGGAAAGACAAAAAATGTTGTGACAAGATTAAATTATGCAAAAAGTGTGTTTTATTTCTATCATTTTTTTTAATACTTTTAACGTTAAATGGAAAACATACGTAGATTAGGAAAATATATCATTTTTGTAAAATAATAAAAAGCACGTATTTATTATAAGCTACATTCTATTGAAAGGTAGAATGCGAACAGTCCACCGAAGTGGACAATTCGGTTAAATGGTGGTGGTAAATAGTAAAAAATAAATAAATTTATACATATCTGTTACAGTACGGTCTAGTACGTTTCGTTTACTTTACTATTATGATGTAAAATTAAGACGCAGTTATTAAAAGTGTCATAAATAATTCGTATGAACAGTTTTTTTTAGGGTTATGACAATGACCCATATTCAATAGTAGTAGTAGTATATTTATTTATTTTCAAAATATAGTCTAACAAAAATAAACAATTTATTTAAACACTTTTCATGAAGTACGTTTTGACTGCTTTTTTTACCCATCAATATGGGTAACATTTCTTACCTCGCAATCTTTACGTAATGTCAAAGACTATTTATTGTGATATTTACTTTGTCGGTTGCTAGGCAACGGATTTTACAGTCACGTGTCCTGAAGCGAGTTTAACATTTTTTACCCATCCCAAAAAAAGTGCACAACGCCGCTAAAGAAGTTTTCACTTCAAAAAAACCATCGATACATCAAACACTGCGGCCCATCCCTATAGAAAGTTAATGTCATTAATGTAAGTCCGTATGCCGCCACATCGCTTGTTTAAGTTGTACGAATCGCTATCAACCACACCATCGCTTATTAATTGATATATTAACTAAGATTAACTTGTTTGTTTTCCTTTTTGACATGTGGCATTGTTATTTGGGGCAAAAGGAAGTATCATATTTTACCATCATTTTTACAAGTCGAAAAATAAAAGTCGCGTTCCTAGTTTCAAGTCAGTCATAATGTTCGCGACGAGGCGTCACCGTAAATTTTAGCTTGTTTAAAATCATTAATTTTAACTTAGCTTAAAAACTTGTATGTATAGGATAAGTATTTCTTCGCAATATGCGTAATAATAGCATGTAGTATGTAGATTCCTTGTTATACGCAATAATGCGTCATCAAAATATTTTGTTAGAAAAGACCTTTCTATTTATCCGGATGTTGAAATACCAAAAATCTGCACACCTATAAAAGAAAAACTAAAGTTGCAATAACGCAAAACAAAATAATACAAGTTGTGGGCAACGCCTATACTAACTCAAAAATGAAAATAGTATAGGTATTAGTAATGCTATCTAGCAGCTAGACACCATCCAAATATCAAATTTTTACTAAAAAAGGTAAACAAAGCCCTTGCACTCCTTGATTAGGTAGGTTAGACAGATATAACGTAAAATCATTTATGGCATCCAGGTCACCTAGACCGAGACCTAGCCCTGGACCTAACTTCTAGAAATCTAGCCCTTCAGGATACCTACTTAATCGAGTTAGAATGCCGCAAAGCGGATTTGTAAAAATAAAGGCTACCCTACCTGTATTCAGAGGCCTATAACTGGCTGAAAAATCTAGATACAATAAATAAAATACTAGATTTCTCTAGGGGAATAGACTAGCCCGAGTGTTCTTTTGGTATGGTGGAAATCGGATCAGAACTTTGTCTGAAAAGTCACTTGCAAATAATTAAATATTTATTTAATCATTTTAATACCGATAATCCTGAAATATCTTTTCAACAGGAATAGTCAGAATCCTGGAAGAACCCTCATTAGAAAGGGGGCAATTTTGTGAATCTCATGATGTATAACATGATGTATATAGCTATTGAAATAAGTGTGTTTAGCTATAAGAAATGTAATTTTATAAGAATTTTGAAAATAATAAAGTTACGAAAACAGGAGGCGATTCATGGGTCTCTATAGGGTAAAGGGCGCTACCAGCTAAGCTAACACGCCATCTCTAGAAATTGTAGTCATCAACATGGAAACTAGTTCCACCTAACAAGTAATGCAGTAGTCCTGAGGAGTCCTGAAATCGTGTCCTGAATAGTTATGAAGACTTATCAATAAACAGTGTAATCATTCCTGCCGAGCCCGTTTTCCTTCAAAAGGTCGAGTGCATATCCATGTGAGTATTCGAAAATAACTAGCAAAAACTTCGGTTCAGGACGTCAGCGCCGCTTGGACCAGGATAGCCTTACAACCTACCTGAACCCGTATCCAGCGATCACGCCCGTCCGGAATATCTGCTGGTCCTTCGAAAGCCGGATTATTTTCGAATCCTGGAGAGCTCAATTGAAGACTGAAGGATTACCGAAGAAGGAAGATTCCTGGAATAAGAAAATCGGTTCCTGAAGAATTATTTTTGGAACCTGAAGACTTACGGCTGAAGGATTATTTTGAAACCTGAAGACTTACGGCTGAAGAATTATTTTTGGAACCTGAAGACTTACGGCTGAAGGATTATTTTGGAACCTGAAGACTTATAACTGAAGAGAAATTTTTTCCTGAAGGATTATTTTGAAGACTGAAGAGTTATTTTTTCCTGAAGGATTATTTTGAAGACTGAAGAATTATTTTCGAATCCTGAAGACTTATAACTGAAGGGTTATTTTTCCTGAAGGATTGTTTTGAAGACTGAAGAACTATTTTTGGATCCTGAAAACTTATTTCCTGAAATTTTTTCCTGAAGGATTAATTTCGGATCCTGAAAACTTTTTTCCTGAAGAATTATTTTTGGATCCTGAAGACTTATTTCCTGAAGGATTATTTTTGGACTTTGAAGAATTAACATTTAACATAGAGAAAATAGTTTGACGTTTGAAGATTTGTTTTGAAGATAGAAGAAACAACTTGGAATTTTGAAGATTTGTGTTGAGGATTACAGTATAGTGCGTTTATAGTGAAGTGACGTCCCCGAATCTAAACCAACATGCCGATCACAAGGTCACAAGGCAAAGCGCCTGAAGCATGGACGGTGGAGCTGGACAGAACGCGTACCTCTACAGCTATACGTCATGAGTTACCTCCACGTTCGCCGTCCACTACGGAAGGGACTGAGCAAGTGCCACCACCACCACAAGCCCTAACCGGGGGTGAAGACGTACCTATACCAACACAATCGAAGGAAACAGAACAAATCGAACAACCAACGACTTCCAGGAAGGAAACCAGACTGGAAGGAACTTCAGATAGAACATTAAAACCTTCAAATAAATCAGTGAATCCGAACAAAATAGTGAAGCCATCAGCTGACAAACGGGATGGAACTTATAGAGGAATTATTCCGATGACTAGCCGGGGAGACGCCCGTTACCCACGTAGACCGCCGTCGACAATTAAGACGACGCGGTCCCATCTAAAAGTAATGAAAGCTCGTGAAGACCTATTGAAAATTAGGTTAGAACTTGCTGAGATAGCACTTCAGAATGCCGAGGAAGAAAATTCCGACGGATACATGGATGACAGAGATTCCAACGACGAGTACGTGAGATCGTGGCTAGAAGACGCACCAGCGCCTGAGCCATTGAAGGAAGTCCCTTCTGCAGAGGTGGAGAACCATGATTGCGAGATAAGCGATCAAGCACTTTCTGTAGACAACGCCGCTGAAGAGAACGGGAGCAATAGAAGACGGGACGCCGTTGCTGCTCCACGCCCCTCCAAGGATGTTGAACCTATAGTAGACTTCCATCAAAAGCAAGTACCCGTGTTACATCATCCTATAGAAAAAGAAGTGAAAAATGTAGTACCATCGAAGGATTCGGGGGAAGGTCAACTCCGTTCATTTATAACGGACTTGACGTCTGCTATAGCGTCGCTAGCCGACAAGAAAACAGATCAGTGGACAGTAAATAATCCCTCGGCGTCGAAGGTCATCATGACCCTGCCAAATTACAGTGGGGCTCACACGGAATGGTTATCGTTCCGTGCCATCTATGAAACAACTCGTCGATACTTCAACGATGTTGAGAATACAGCTAGGCTGAGAAGGAGCCTGCGCGGACGAGCACTGGAAACAGTGAGTTCAGAACTCATCGGAAATGCCAAACCAGATGACATCATGAGAGAACTCGAGCTGCAGTTCGGCCGTCCAGACTCGATAGCTCAAGCTGAAACGGACAGGCTCCGTGGGCTGCCGCGCTGCAGTGAATCTCCGAAGGATATCTGCACGTTCGCCAGCCGAGTAAGGAGTGGTATAGTCACGCTACGTGCGTTGAAAAAAGAACATTACTTAATCAACGCCGAGTTAATGCGATTGTTGACTGAGAAGTTGCCAAACTCCCTAAGGGTACAGTGGTATAGAACCTATACCGAGAAGTACCAATCGCTGCCAGATTTATCTCTGCTCAGCGACTTCATCACCGAACAAGCCCGTTTCTGCAGTGCTTTCGCTCCGCCCGAAAATATAAATCCCGGCGAAGCGACAGCGACTAGGCGTGTCACTCAAAGGACACACACAGCAACAGACAAGACGGCTTGGAAATGCCGTGTCTGCCAGAAAGAAGGGCACGATGCTTATGACTGCGAGAAGTTCAAAGAAGCATCCACAGATGAAAGATGGGAACTCGCAAGGAAACTGAGACTGTGTTTCCGTTGTTTGCGAGTCCATCGGTCGGATAAACCATGCAAAAAGAAAATGTGTGGGATCAAGGAGTGTACAGGCACTCACCATCAGCTTCTTCATAAAGAAAAGAAGAAGCCTGCTGCAGAAGGTACCGAGAAGCCTGATGCCCCAGTAAAGAAGGAGCCTCAGGAAACGGTAGCCAGCTCGAGATCAACGTCAGACCAGACGTACTTGAAAATAGTACCGGTCCGGGTAATCGGACCGGCGGGAGAAGCAGCAACATTTGCGCTGCTCGACGATGGGTCAACCGTTTCGCTGATAGACGAAGACATCGCAAAGGAAATCGGGGCAGAGGGCCGCATCGACCCTCTGAAGATAGGTGCGATTGGCAACACTACGATTGACACTCCTTGTTCGCGTCGAGTAACAGTCGACCTTGCAAGCCAGCTGAGAAGCAAAGTGCCCTTCAGAGCGCGCACGATACCGAAGCTCAACCTAGCACCGCAGTCAGTCAGCGAAGAAGACATCGCCCAGTGCAAACACCTGAGCGATTTGAAGGAACAGCTGACGTACGACGTTGGCGCACCGAAGATCCTCATTGGCCAGGACAACTGGCATCTGCTGTTGGCCAGTGAGATACGCAGAGGTCCGAGGCACCAGCCTATCGCATCACTTACCGCAATGGGCTGGACCCTGCATGGCGCGCACACCAGAATCTTAGGTCAACAGGTACACTACGTCAACCGACTGACAACGAGTGATGAAGAGCTGAACGAGCGACTTCGTGAGTTCTTCGCCTTAGAATCGCTAACTATCAATCCGAAGCGACCAAGCTCAGATCCCGAGAAAAGAGCGGAAGACATTTTAAATCGTCACACTCAGCAGCTAGAAGATGGACATATAGAAACCGCTATGCTTTGGAATAATGACAGCATAGAGATGCCCGATAGTTACGGGACAGCGCTCAAGCGGCTAGTCTCAATCGAGAAGAAGCTCGACAGCAACCCTGCTCTTCGAGACAGATATACAGAACAGATGGACTCGCTCATGCAGAAGGGATACGCAGAGAAAGCCCCCACCACGAGCACACCAGGTAGAACATGGTACCTACCACACTTCGACGTATTCAACCCCATGAAGCCAGACAAGCTCCGTATAGTACATGACGCTGCCGCTAAGTCGAGAGGACTGTCGCTCAACGACTTCCTTCTCACAAGACCAGACCTGCTGCAGTCACTGCCCGGCGTCATGATGAGATTTCGCCGACACTGCATAGCCATTTCCGGTGACATAACGGAGATGTTTATGCAGGTAAAGGTGCGAGCTCAAGACCGAGACGCACTCCGGTACCTATGGAGAGGCAACAAGAGAGAGGGAGCGCCGGAAGAATACCGTATGACGTCCATCATATTCGGTGCGGCAAGTTCGCCGTGCACAGCCATATTCGCAAAGAATTGGAATGCGAAAAGGCACTTCGAGGAGCAACCCGAGGCAGTGAAAGCTATCATCCATAACCATTACATGGACGACTACCTCGATAACTACAAGACGGTCGAAGACGCAACGCGCATCGCAACAACGGTGAAGGACATACACCTGAAAGCGAAGTTCGAGCTCAGGAAATGGGTATCGAACAGTGCGCAAGTCATACAAAATATAGATCCGTCACAGATCCGAACTGAAGTTATCAGTATCGGAGATGCAGAAAACACCGAAAAGATACTTGGTCTAATATGGAGACCGGGTGAAGACGCGCTGGGCTTCAATCTAACGCTCGCGCGCCTACCGAAAGGTGTTCTAGAAAAGGAAGCGCCCACAAAGAGAGAGGCACTGAAAATTGTGATGTCGCTGTACGACCCGCTCGGACTCGCCTCACCAGTCACAATTAGAGCCAAGCAAATACTGCAAGAGGCATGGAGGCGAGGAGTCGACTGGGATCATCCACTAGATAAGGACCTGGCAACTCAGTGGAGAAGTTGGATACAGCACCTGCAGCAACTCAAGAATATCAGCATACCAAGATGTTACCCTGGATATAGTGATGCTGTGGAGACACAAATCCATGTGTTCACCGACGCAAGCGAGATGGCATACGCAACAGCAGTATATTGGCGGGCCACATCGATGGAAGGCAAGCAGCAAGTCAGCCTCGTCATGGCAAAGGCGAAGGTGGCACCACTGAAGCTGCAATCTATACCACGCCTCGAACTGCAAGCCGCGGTGATGGGAACCCGCGTGGCTGCAGCCGTGATACGTGAGCACGACATCAAACCCGCATCGGTGACATACTGGTCAGACAGTAAGACCGTCTTGACATGGATCAGGAGAGGAGCACGGGTATACAAACCATTTGTTGCTCATCGCATAGCCGCCATAGAGGAAAACAGCAAAGTAGAAGATTGGCGTTGGGTACCCACCAAATTGAATATCGCGGACATCGCTACCCGTGATGTACCGCGTGACTTTGACTCACAGCATGCGTGGTATTCCGGCCCTAACTTCCTATACGAAGAACCGTCGTCATGGCCTGCAGAAAAACCTCCCATCAAAGAGGAGACAGGGGAAGAAAGGACCCTCGTTGCCGTCGAAGAAGCTAACACGCGAAAGCTAGCAGAAGCCATACCAGATCCGGCCAGATTCTCGAGATGGGAACGGTTACTCCGTGCGACAGCGAGTGTTCTTCGCTTCATTGCTCTCTGCCGAGGAAGAACAGAGAAAACGTTCTACAAAAGAACGAGGAAAAACGCAGAGAAAGATCCAGATTGGCGGAAAAAGAAGACGACCCCAAGTCCTCCGAAACAGACAGCAAAGACGTCTGAAATTCAAATCGTGAAGCAAATCTTAGAAGCAGAGTATCTCCACGAAGCGGAGAAAATACTCATTCAAGTCGTGCAACAGCAGTCTTTCGCTCATGAGATAGCGAAACTGCGAGAAGAGAAAAAGTTGGAGAAAGATAGTCGTTTGCGGCCACTGCAGATCGAAGTAGTGGACAATATCCTACGGCTAAGAAGCCGGATAGCCGCAACAGACGAAATATCAGATGACGTGAGACATCCGCCGATATTACACGGCGACCATCACATCACCCAGTTATATATAGACTGGACACACCGCAGCCTACAACATAGTGGAGTAGAACTCACTATCAACGAGGTGAGACAACACTATTGGGTTGTCAAGATGCGGCCGACCACGAAAATGGTGCTAGCCAGATGCCTACAATGTCGCATTCGCAAGGCACAACCACCCGTGCCTGCGACCGGCGACCATCCGAAGACGCGCCTCGCGCATCACCAGAGGCCGTTTACCTATACGGGGCTTGACTATTTCGGCCCACTGTCCGTTACTGTCGGACGCCAGCATCAAAAAAGGTACGTAGCACTATTCACTTGTCTAACCACCAGAGCCGTCCACCTTGAGATCGCCGCCAGCCTCAGCGCAGACTCCGCCATACTGGCGCTGCGCCGATTCGCTTCTCGCCGAGGTTGCCCGACCGAGCTGCACTCCGACAACGGCACCAACATGCACGGTGCCGACAAGGAGCTCCGAGACGCGTTTCAAAAAGAGGCAAGTCGAAGAGGCATCGTGTGGCGCTTTATAACGCCATCGGCGCCATTCATGGAAGGCGCCTGGGAGCGTCTCGTACGCTGCGTGAAGTCCGCATTGTACACTGTGTTACTTGAGAAACACCCACATGAAGAGGTGTTGTCCACACTATTGTGTGAGGCAGAGTACACAGTGAATAGCCGTCCACTGACACACGTTTCAGTGGACAGTGAAGACGACGAGTCGATAACACCGAACCACTTCCTACTTGGTGGGTCGGCCAGACTCCCAACACCCGGGGTATTCACCGATCAAGACATAGACAGCAAGAAACTATGGCGGCGCTCACAGATACTAGCCGATATGTTCTGGCGCCGCTGGGTCCGGGAGTACCTGCCGGAGTTACAAAACCGGCGGGAGCCGCATAGCCGCGGACCAGACCTGCAGGTGGGTGACCCTGTTCTCATTGCTGACGGCCAGCTGCCTCGCAACACATGGCCGCGAGGCCGCATAATCGCCGTGTTCCCCGGGGCTGATGGTGAAGTCCGGACTGCTGAGGTGCGCACTGCCGGCGGCACCCTGAAGCGTCCGGTGAAGAAACTCGTCCCCTTACCGAAGTAACGAGGCGTCGAGACGGCGAGCGTCGCGGCGGCGAGCGTCGCGACTACGGTCGTCGCTCACCGGTGTGATGCAGCGCCGTGCCGACGTCGCTACTAGTCGCCACTGCACTGCATGGCGGGAGAGATGTTCGCGACGAGGCGTCACCGTAAATTTTAGCTTGTTTAAAATCATTAATTTTAACTTAGCTTAAAAACTTGTATGTATAGGATAAGTATTTCTTCGCAATATGCGTAATAATAGCATGTAGTATGTAGATTCCTTGTTATACGCAATAATGCGTCATCAAAATATTTTGTTAGAAAAGACCTTTCTATTTATCCGGATGTTGAAATACCAAAAATCTGCACACCTATAAAAGAAAAACTAAAGTTGCAATAACGCAAAACAAAATAATACAAGTTGTGGGCAACGCCTATACTAACTCAAAAATGAAAATAGTATAGGTATTAGTAATGCTATCTAGCAGCTAGACACCATCCAAATATCAAATTTTTACTAAAAAAGGTAAACAAAGCCCTTGCACTCCTTGATTAGGTAGGTTAGACAGATATAACGTAAAATCATTTATGGCATCCAGGTCACCTAGACCGAGACCTAGCCCTGGACCTAACTTCTAGAAATCTAGCCCTTCAGGATACCTACTTAATCGAGTTAGAATGCCGCAAAGCGGATTTGTAAAAATAAAGGCTACCCTACCTGTATTCAGAGGCCTATAACTGGCTGAAAAATCTAGATACAATAAATAAAATACTAGATTTCTCTAGGGGAATAGACTAGCCCGAGTGTTCTTTTGGTATGGTGGAAATCGGATCAGAACTTTGTCTGAAAAGTCACTTGCAAATAATTAAATATTTATTTAATCATTTTAATACCGATAATCCTGAAATATCTTTTCAACAGGAATAGTCAGAATCCTGGAAGAACCCTCATTAGAAAGGGGGCAATTTTGTGAATCTCATGATGTATAACATGATGTATATAGCTATTGAAATAAGTGTGTTTAGCTATAAGAAATGTAATTTTATAAGAATTTTGAAAATAATAAAGTTACGAAAACAGGAGGCGATTCATGGGTCTCTATAGGGTAAAGGGCGCTACCAGCTAAGCTAACACGCCATCTCTAGAAATTGTAGTCATCAACATGGAAACTAGTTCCACCTAACAAGTAATGCAGTAGTCCTGAGGAGTCCTGAAATCGTGTCCTGAATAGTTATGAAGACTTATCAATAAACAGTGTAATCATTCCTGCCGAGCCCGTTTTCCTTCAAAAGGTCGAGTGCATATCCATGTGAGTATTCGAAAATAACTAGCAAAAACTTCGGTTCAGGACGTCAGCGCCGCTTGGACCAGGATAGCCTTACAACCTACCTGAACCCGTATCCAGCGATCACGCCCGTCCGGAATACATAAACTAAAAAAATTGTTGTCTAATTATTTATTTATTGCAGAAGTAACGACCCGCCCCTGCTTCGTACGGTTTTACCTCAAATACAAACATACAAATTAAATGAAAAATTTAAAGATGTTATTTTAAATTTTTCATTTAATTTGTATCTTCAAGCCACGAGCTCAAAAACTGCCGTCACGCATTTTATGAAAAACTTGCTTCGGTATTTTGGCTTTATATAAATCGTTAAGCAAAAATGTCAAATAAAATCTGTCAAGTGCGAGTCAGACTCGCACACGAAGGGTTCCATACCATGTCGTACAAGATTTAACACTATGAATTTTTGTTATACTTTCGTAAAGGTAACAACAGAGGCGCTATAAAAAAACAAAGATTTGTAAAGAATTGAGGTGTAGGAGTATATTTCATTTATTTTAAGAGAAAAATATTAAGTTAACTTTATCCAGTAACATGCATTAACTAAAGTCAAAGTTATTTATTTGCTACTAACATAGTATTAGTAGGTATAAATAGGTATATATGGTAGATAAGCAGGTAGATATGTAGGGTAGGTAGGGTAGGTTAGGTACCTACCTACCCTGGTAAGAAGGGTAGGGTAGGTAGGTAGGGTAGGTAATTAGGTAGAAATAGGTAATTAGGAAAGGTAGATGCGCCGTAGATAAGTACTTAGTGCTAACCGTGCGAAGCCAGGCCGGGTAAAGCTAGTTACTTATAAATAAAAGGATTTCTCTTGCTACATCAGACTATATTGTACAAAATAGAATGTAAGTAGTACGCCAAATTTTAATTAAACTGTGCGTTTGCACTAGCGAAACATTCACAACAAAACATGTTGGAATCTCTATTTTCTGTCAATTTTTCATACAATGTTTGACAGGAACTAGAGATTTCAACATGTTTTGTCGTGATGTTTCGCCAGTGCAAACGCACGGGTCAATACAGGTATTTATTTACGTTATTTTTTATAGTCATGCAGAAATCTATTATTTCTTACTTATTGTTTTTACACATCCCATCGGACTATGAGAGTGAGGGAAGAGAGAGTGCACTCGTGTCTGCGCACACACTTGTGCACTATAATATCTCCCGCGCCGAAGGCCAGTCTCCGTTGAGATTGGCCGCCGTGACCGAATATTTTTACACCAATAATTTTTCTCAATATGAAATTGTATCCACAACGGTTTTAAGGTAACTGAATAGTACACTGTATGTGCCAGCATTCATTTCAATGTTACTGAATATATTGTCTATTGGAGTGTAGTTTTAACATGAGGTATAAGTCTAGGGATACTTTGAAAAAAGTCGATAAAGTTCTTAAATTCAAAAAATACTGGCCGGTTTTAAAATCTTGTGAAGAAAGTTTATTTTGTAGACCTTTTTGGATGATTGAAATTTAAATGATCGAAATAGTATATGCTGCCATGATAGTAGGTACTTACTAATTCCATGTCATTACTCCGACTATTAAATAGTTATCTGTGGAATTTATATCGCATAATATTAGCATGAAATACAAAATTATTACTTTAAGTTGCAAAAAATCGCCCATATTATATAAAATACGTTATGAATCGGCGTTTTTAGTATTTGTTGATTATAAACAGTATATGTTACATGATACACACAAGTTTCAAATTCCTAATTTGTTTAGTTGTTGAGATAGAGCTCGTACAAAAATGGTCTAAAACAGACAACTTCTACGGCCCCCTAATTCAACATTTTTGAAGATAAAAACAAATAAAAATTATATTTATTCTCTACTCGATGAGCTCTAGAAAATGATACCCCACATGCCAGGGTCAGATTATTTTTTTTTCAAAATTTAATTTTATTGTATGGCGACCCCCCTTTAATTTTTAATTTTATTATTTGTTGCTCTTGCGGCAATAGAAATGCTCAATCTGTGAAATTTTCAACTGCCTACCTATTACGGTTCATGAGATAGAGCTCGCTGACAGACAGACGGACAGCGGAGGCTTATGAATAGGGTTCCGTTTGTCACCCTTCGGGTACGGAACCCTAAAAACGAACCGCTATGAACTATACTAATGACTATTCTTCACCACTCAATATGTCATAGTTGTCTAAGTCTTTCAGTAACTCAGAATAAGAACGCCAAAGTTGTCCATTTAACGCAAAAATCACCGTCGAAATCAGTCGAAAAGTCGATTTCTTTATATTATGTAAGTTTTATAAACCTTCCGGAATAAATGCTCTAATGTTATTATAAATCTCACTTAGACATTAGGCAATACCATTATCCCAAACAATCCAAGCCATGCGTAGGCTGTAACATTGATAATACTTTTCCTGGACGACCTTACAATCGCAAAAATATTCTCAAGGCTTTTTCTATCACAACATTGACACTGTACGTTCTAAGGAGTGACGTTAAAATTGTTATAACAAGAAGTGTGTTTGCATAGGATTCGACCATCTGTAAGACAAGAACATCTTTCCAAAAGGGTTTAAAAAAGTCAAGTGGTCTTATATGAAACAGTTTTGGGTTCCGTACCCAAAGCACCTGCCACAGGGCTGTATCTTTTGAACCGTAATTGGTAGACTCTTGAAATTCACGGAGTGTGTGCTACTATGAGCACTATAACAACAAATAATAAAAATAATATAAAATTTAAAAAAACCGGCACAATGAAGGGTTCCGTAGTCCCAAAAACAAACTTAACTTTGTAGTTGAAAAACATGTTTCCCTTACATCGATATATGTCACAGTCAATTCTTCAACTGCAAATGTAAGTTTGTAATTGCATTTTTTTTGTGTTATACTACAAATTTTCAATTTTCGGACTTCGTTTTATTAGGCTGTGAGACCTTGCTTCGTGTCAAATTTCATGATTCTTGAAAAACTATGATTGTGATGATTCTAGGTCAACGGGAAGTACCCTGTAGGTTCTGAATTATTGGCGAGTATCAAAATATGTCGCATAAATGCCCCAGGCATTAAGTCCGCCTTTGTACAGTATTTTTTTTACTTGTGCATAAAGTTTTAATAAATAAATAAATAAATACGTAGGATTGAAGTCCAAAGGACCACAATCCTACGAATTTGATATTCGCGTTCCTGACAAAAAGTGACTTGACAGACTGACGGACGGACAACGAAGTGAAGAAGTATAAGTGTTCCGTTTTTCCTTTGAGGTACAGAACCCTAAAAATATGTCGTGTTAAATATTGTACGGTGTTACGCAACCATTCCAGAGCGACTCCAACTCGCACTTGGCCGCTTTTTTCTGAGACAAGATTTTCGTATAATTTAGTCAATTATCTAAATTAATTCGGGGTACGAACTAGAGTGACTGTGGGTGGGTCCGTAACTCTGAAATTCTTTTGTTTTATAGAGACAAATTCAGTTGGACTTAATTAAAACTGGAGGAATAATGTCTTTCTAGGTTTTATACCTTAATATTTGCACTTTAAGATATTGGTAAGTAGTGTGCTAAATTGGTGCAAAACAAGCTAGAAAAAAAAAAACGAAACTGCTTATTGTCGCAACGTATAATTTCCTTAGCAAAATTCGTCCAATTTCGAAAGTAACTTAACAAAACGTATCATCACGCGTTGTCTTCCCGAAGGGTTGGGCAGAGATGTACCTGTAGTATACCCACATTTCGCCAGTTATGTTATAAGTCCCATGTAATAGGGGACGAGCCTATTTCCATCAACCGGGCACAAATCCAGACTCCGGGCTGCTACTGAGAAATATCTGATGGAAACCCATAACCAGAATATAAAACATAGTTATGACGGTGGGTATACCGCTACTGCTGAGCATGAGGTGCTGGGTTCGATTCCCAAATAAGGCAAAGTGTTATATTGTGCTTTTCCATCTGGAATTTCTCTGCAACTGTGAAATTCCAGTTGGAATCCCGCAGGGCTATTACTTATCTTGCAACAGCAATGCGATATCGATAATTGTACAATAATCTCAAATCCGTCGCTCTACTGTCAAAAACTATATGAAAAATTTGCGATTACCATGCAATCAGTAGACGGATTTGCGATTATTGTACAATTATCTCTATCGCATTGCTTCTGCAAGATAGGTAATAGCGCTGCCGGAGTCTAGAATTTGTGCCTGATGGTGACAATAAGCTCGCCCCCTATTTTATTTAGTTCCAAAACCCTTTAAATTAGTTGACACATCATTTGGGACTATGTAATAAAGTATTAACACAGTGGGTATTTATAATAAATTATTAAGAAGAACGAATAAAAACCTTTCACTGGAGAATTTTCGCTGATATTGCACATGCAGGATATGGGGCTTCACATTGAAGAGCGTGACTTTCACAATGGTCATTGCCAGCTCTCACGTAACCTTTAGTACTACCGGCTAGACGTAGATACGTCAATGTCAGTCACGGTAATAACCTCGGATAGATCCAGGGCAACTGGTCTATGTAAGTTTGTATCTTCTCTATTGAATAAAATCTTAAATTCATTCACCAGACGGACAACGCACAGCCTAAACCGCTGAAGCATAAAATTTTCAGCACAAGTTCTCCTAATATATCGTAACTGAGCCCAAAGATCGGTTTAAAAAAAAAAAAAGACGTGTGGTACTCGGGGACGGCCGCGGTAAAGCTATTGCATAGTATTTTTTATCAACTTATGCAATTATAATTATTTATTTATTTGTGCAGTATTTTTTTTCCTTTGTTTTTTTTTTCTTTGATATTAATTAAAGTTACACTTTTTGAGCGTGGTGACCGCTATGAAAACATATTTTTTTCTTTTATTAAATAAATGAGAAGTTAATATTGTTCAAAATATTTTTATTATCTTACAATAGATGTAGGTTATTCAGGAATATTTATCATTGAAACTATAGGTTTATGGTAACTGAAATAAGAAACTTGATATCTTCTAAAAATATCTGGAAAATACCGCGTCAATGGTGGTCCCATATTTTGTTGTGGATTCTTGTGGATCATTATTCATTTTCAAATTCAATATTTTCGAAAGAAAAGTTGTCAACCGCTCTGATTTTTTATCAGCGAAGTTGATGTTGAAATCGCCAGCCAAGATAAGTGGAAATTTATTACCATTTGTACCAAGTATTTTCGACCCTTCTTTAGTGTACTCCAGTAAAGTGCGATGAATAAAATGCTCTACCTCGTCTAATTTTGGATTCGGTGAAATGTAAATTGCTACCATGACTATGTGTAGGCCATTTCTAAGTTTGCATAAGCACGCACAAATATCTCCAACAATTGAGCTCCTAACATTAACATCGCTAACGTGTGCAATATTTATTTGATTGAAGTACCTTGTCCAACATGCTTAAACGCAACGTTGACACATTTACTAACTCGCAACCTCATTTTAGCAGCGATGTATAAAAGTTGTTTTCAGTAGCACGTCTATCAGTACGCCGAAGTTCGCTGGTAGCTTGCATAAATGGAGTAACAATAACACCATCTCTGTATATTCGAAAATGATCGCCGTAGATTGTCGGAAAAGATAGTTCTTCCGCATGTTCATCCATTAAAATACTGACTGGCCTGTTATATTCACCGGGTGCTAGACTCAAAAAATAATCATCATTCCACAAAAGAGTTTGCTGCTGCGCAACTAAATTGTCTTCAATTGGCACATGTTCACTTATTTCATCCATATTCAATTGCGAAGTACGTTCATTGCCGGTAAAAAAAGATTCATCGATTTTAATATGATTTTAATTTCTCGGCATTGTAAAATATTAACCCGAATACAAATATCAATGGTGACATTGACAGGAACTGTTATTCACATTTATAGTTTTTAAAACTTGACACAACGTAATGGCCGGGAACATCAAACTAATAAAAAGGTTTTAATTTAACTATTAATAGTCAAGGATCATTCGTCTAAGTAAATTTGAACATTATTATCAAACAGTTAAACATAATTTTCAATACAACACTCTCGTATCATTCGTCTAAGTAAATTTGAACTTTGTTGTCAAACAGTAAAACATAATTTTCAATACAACACTCTCGTTGATCATTCGTCTAAGTAAATTTGAACTTTGTTGTCAAACAGTAAAACATAATTTTCAATACAAAACACAAAGAGTGTTTTGTTTCTTATGTATTTTCGTTACGAAATTTCTGGATCTTCTATCGCTTCTATCGCGGGCCTTGAGCGTGGAGACCTACTCCTCGCTCAAGGCCCGCGATAGAAGCTATGCAATAGCTTAAAAATCACCGCCTAAATTATTAAAATTAAATTACTAACCTATATTGGGTGACTGGTAATTAGTGACAAATACTTAAACACGTGACTTTACTCATCATTATAAATTACTTTTACAATGCGACCAAAAAAGAAATCGGGAAAAAAAATCTACTGTTCTAGCTCTACATTTTGACGAGTTATACGAACATAATTTATGTGGCCTAGATTGAATTAGTAATATAACATAACATCACGGCTGTTTCCCACGAAGGGTTAGGCAGAGGTGTACCTATAGTACACCCACATTTCGCCAGTTATGTTTAAGTCCTATGTAATAGGGGGCGAACCTTTTGCCATTAACCAGGCACAAATCTAAACTCTAGCATATTCCAGATGGAAAAACGTTAATAACGTTCTTAGTTATTGCTTTAAAATACTTGACCGATTGCCTTTTTAGGGTTCCGTACCTTAAAATGAAAAAACGAAACCCTTATAGGATCACTTGCGTGACTGTCTGTGCGTCTGTCACAGCTAATTTGCTCTGAATCTAATGGACCAATCAATCTGCCAGGGGGCCAAGTCTACTAATTTACAAACGTCACAATGGTCTCTCGATTGTTAGTTTTTGACAGATTTGCCATACAAAATCTGTCAAAAACTCACCATCGTGAGACCATTGTGATGTTTGTAAATTAGTAGACTTGGCCCCCAGATGGATCGACCCGTGTGGCTGTTATTACTTAGCCACGAGCTCCTCTGAATCTATAGTCATGTAGCTATGTATATCAAATCTATGGTCTTAAAATAACATAGTAAATCAATATTGTATGAGAGAACATGTTTTTCAACTACATACAATGTTAAGTTTGTTCTTGGCATAAATTCATCCCAACTACGGAGCCCTTCATTGTGCGTGGTCCGACACACACTTGGCCGGTTTTTTATATAGTCTAGTGGGATCACCTTTGCGTAATTTTAGATCAGATTTGATCAAATTATAATATGATGTATTCATTTACGCTTCTACAATTGCTATTGATTATCTAAAAGAGCTTTTCTGATGCCACTTCAGCTATAAATAGGTATCTGTTCTATACCAACTAAATCAAATTGATATGGAACGGGTTCGCAGAGCGTTGACAGTCAGGGTTAATATGCAGGCTCGCTTGTTTGTCCGCTGCACAAGAGAGGTTAAAGATTATTTAAATGTGACCCCAGTAGCACACCTCTGCCGCGAAACTGTAACAGCGAAACCACAGTAGTTCAATTCAACTGGTTTCGCGTCATGTTCCGCTACTCGAATTCCGCGTAGCGGAACATAACGCGAGCCAGTTGAATTAAACTACTGCGGTTTCGCTGCTACGGTTTCGCGGCGGAGGTGTGCTACTTCTGACGGTTCAATACAATAATGCATTCAGGGTGCTGCTGAGGCTCCTTCCATATTGCAGCACGTCTGCCGTGTTCACGGATGCACGCACATTATGGTTTCGCGGCAATGTTACGCAAGAAAGCGGCGTCACAGCTGCACAGAGTGCGTGTGAGTGGCAACAGCATCCTAAGCGTGATAGTGGACAGTTATGACTATCTGTTCTTCAAGCATTGAATACGGGAACTAACATAGGTTTAAGCACTATTTTTACCTTACTACTAATATGCATCAATGTTGTCTGAATAAATAAATAATGACTTTTCATAAAGCTTTCCTGAATTTCCATTAGGTATACCTAGCCATTATAAGAAAAAAGCTAACCAGTATTTAGGTACCTGCTATAATGTCGAAGCTTTTTCAAATATTAATTTGAGATAAACCAACAATATCTTTTACAAAATACAATGTCTTCGTTGCTAAAACTCACAAAAAGGAATTCTTAAATTTTTCTGATCGCAAGCTTTTTGCTTTATAAATAAACAGACCCGTATTCTGTTTTCTTCCTTAAAATTGAGGGCTATTAATAAAGTAACACGATTTCATTTTTTTGTTAAACGGAAACTTATCTTTAGTTGGCAGTGCATTAGTTGAATTTATCAGCTTTTCAAAAACCGGGAGAACAGTCGAGTTACTGTTTCACGACACTAGTTTCAAAGTTAAAAACAAATAATTATTTATTTCAAACAAGCACAGATAAAGGCGTTTACATTTTGACGTTCAAAAGTGAAAGGCACTTTTGAACGACAAAATGTAAACCTCGCTTCAATCCTGGAAAAATCCAGAGGGAGGATTCAATTTCCGTATTTTTAAGAACGTTCACATTCTGATCTCAGACTAAAGGACATCGCTCATTATAGCAGCACCGCTCCGACACGGCAAATAACTTGTCATTCAAGTTAGGATTTTAAATCAAAGGGTAAGTCTATTAATTGCTATACAGAATTGTGGACTCGATTCCATCACACGTCGCCGGCAAAGAAACGCCTGCAGGCGGTATGCATGCCGGCGGCGCCTCGTCGTCCGCGTGGTGACGCCTTGCCGGCCGCGCGATGACGCCCTGCCGCCGCTCGGCGACCGGTGTCCTTGCCGCCCATGAACAACAAGCTAGCTGTCACCTCACCGGGGTGGCGTACCGGCAGCGAGCGGTGACCTTGCTGACGCTGTGTGGGCGACTAGCGGTCGCCTTGCTTCCAGCGCGTTGGCGACTAGCGGTCGCCTTGCTTTCGGTGCGTTGGCGACTAGCGGTTGCCTTGCTGTCGACGCGTTGGGAACTAGTGGTGCCTTGCTTTCGGTGCGTTGGCGACTAGTCGTTGCCTTACTTACGGCGCGTTGGCGACTAGCGGTCGCCTTACTTACGGTGCGTTGGCAACTTGCGGTCGCCCTGCTTACGGCGCGTTGGCAACTAGCGGTCGCCTTGCTTGCGTTGGCGACTAGATTTTTCGAGGCGTTGCCGGGGCGTTACTGCTGTGGAGCGGTGCTGTTTATGGGCAATGTTCTTTAATCTGTCAAAATATCTCTAATTTATCTACATTTTTAACAACTTTTTGACGTTGATTGCCGCTGAGGTGAGATTTGACTGGATTTTTGATGTTTTTCAAATACGCGAATTGGCCTTCTGGAGTTTTTCACTATTTTTTTTTTCCAATTATTTTGATTCTGCCATATAGAAAAAAATCTTACCCAAAATAGAAAACACTGATCTAAGATCACAATTATTTTAGTTTTTCTCACACAGAATAATCTAATTTACTTGGCTTAGTAAAACTTTTTGATGCAATTTGCGCCATTCTTGATAAGGGTAGAACTTTCAGATAGTTTTTTATCCTAAAATCCCAGACAGACAATAAAATTCAGGCATTTATTGAACTAGCTGCGCCCCGCTGCTTCACCCGCACAAGTCTCGATCCCGTGGGAATATCGGGATAAAAAGTATACTATGTCCCAACTCAGGTCATGGTCTACCCATGTGCCAAATTTCATCCAAATCCGTTCAGCCGTTTTAGCGTGAAAGCGTAACAAACAAACTAATAAACCAACAAACTCACTTTCGCACTTATAATATTAGTAAGTATTACTAATAGTGTTAGTTAGATGTTTAAATCTTAATAAAAGTTGGTGTGAGCATTCACTAAAAGTCGTAAATTAATTGGGAAAGTCTATCTTCTTTTAATTTGAGTGTTAATTAATTTCATTACATTTGTCTGAAGAAATTTAAAGGTCGGGGATCAGATTATATTGTTTTTAATGATCACTTAAAGCAATAATTAGTATCACATTACAATTAAAATGTGTGTGGGTTTACCTCATTAGAGATCCCTAGCGTCAAGGGTCAAGAACCCTAGTGGCGATCGCGTACCGGAAGACGTAGCGTTGGAAGGCCTCCCACAAGATGGACCGATGACCTTGTAAAGGCCGCAGGAATCCGCTGGATGCGAGAGGCACAGAATCGGTCGAAGTGGCGGTGCTTGGGGTCTATGTCCAGCAGTGGATGTCTTTCGGCTGAAATGATCATGATGATGACCTCAATAGGGCATTGGTCCACGGAAGGCTATCAGGCAGTTTTCAACTTAATAAAAATCGTAAATTCACTGATATCAAGCACACTGCACAGCCTACACCGCTGGGTCTAGAAGCTGGATATTTTGCACCGAGTTCCTTATATTATAAAGGAAGTGAGCACTATAGAAGCATTTTTTAAAGTTCATCCCCTAAACGGGTTAAATAAGGAATGAAAGGTGTATGGAATCTCGCAATTTTTACAGATGAGAAATCCAATCGGACTTTACGGCTTGTGTAATATAAAGAAATCTGTTTCCAAATCTACCAACATTACTAAAGCTCGACGTATGGCACCAAGCTACGCCACTACGACGCTAAGCTACGCCGCTACGACGCCAAGCTACGACGCTACGACGCCAAGCTACGCCGCTACGACACCAAGGTACCACGCTACGGCCGCGGCGCCAAGCTACACCGCAACGACGCCAGGCTACGCCGCTACGACGCCAAGTTACACCACTACTAGCCCAAAGCTACGGTTTCGTACGACAGCGGCAGCCGCCACATAACGACAGCAGTGACGGCTGTTGTATAGAAAATGATGGCACTAAGTTTGACTTTACGTTATCAAAAAACGCTCTCTTGGGGGAAATACACTAACTTACTTTCATAAGTACCTAACGTTTCATTTGTGGCGACCACCGCATTCTTAGGAAACTGTCACTTTACAGATTGCCTACTCTGTTCCCTATTCATTTCCATACAGTTCCCCAGGACAAGATGAAGGTATAATTTAACTGATCTTGCGACCACAAATTTACACTCATTAGCCGATTACCGGTCTCCCTTCCAGTTTACAATACGGTGACGGTGAACTTAATAGAATGCAAATTGGTTAACTTTTTAAGTACGTGACCAAAGTACAGAATTTGTACTTTTGAACCGAAATTTAAATAAGTAGGATCGCAAAAAGTGGTCAACCAGCAGTGTCCGCGATGGTACCAATTACTTGTTTGATATTGTATGCACCTCTCTTGCCTATATATGTGGTACAAAAAATTGAAATGCAGTTACTAGGCCAAGTGTCAACTTGGCGTTTGAAAATAATACTACTCAGTAACAAACTGCTATGAATTTTCAAATATATAAATTACTAGATTTTTCCAGCGGCTCCGCCCGCCTGAAGGTCAGATTATCCCATGGGAATGTGAAACCAGGATAAAAAGTATCCTATGATCTAATCATCGTCATGGTCTGCCCTTGAAATTATCACTCAAATACGTTCACACATTTTTGCGGAATCAATCCAGAACATACATCCAATAAACAGACAAACGGACAAAAAATATTCGTTACTATTTTATTACACACTAGCTTTAATATCCCACAGGAACGTACGGGATCACATACCTAATACCCGAGGCAAAGGTCATTGACTCCTACCGCTGCGCCCGCGTTGCCGTCAACCATGATTATTTTGTTATGCGTAATTTTGAATCTTCGATATCTTTTAAACTATTCATTTAAATGATATGATGTCATGTCGTTTAATCTATATTAAATGCCCAATTCCAATAACATATTTAATTGGATAAGGATCAATGCTGTGTTGCTTAAAATCGCTTCATAAATAAGCCATTATTTCTCGTAAAAAGTAAAGGATAAAAAATGGTTATTGTGGGTTATCCCTGAGAGATAGACATACCATCACATCAAAATCAGTTTTAGAGATCTAAGCATACATAGGAACAGACAGGCAGCGGGCGACTTTGTTTTCTACTATGTAGTGATATACATACATACATAAACTCACACCATTTTCCCATATAGAACGCCACCTGGTACACTCCGTACATAGGTACTCCTTTTCCTTCGTTTACGTTTATCATCATCAGCATAATAATGTTCCCACTGCTGGGACACAGGCCTCCTCTCTGTGAGAAGGAGTGGGCCGTAATCCACCACGCGGGCCCAGTGCGGGTTGGTAGATGTCACAAGTCTTCGAATTTTTTGTTCTAAGACATGCCACCGCGGTTTCCTCACGATGTTTTCCTTCAACATTTTGAGAGCAGTGGTGATGAAATTATTTACACAAAATAAAGCGCCTGCTTGGGTTCGAACCCACGGCCACCACTGCTCTCTCTTTCTGTTTACGTTTATACATCGCGTCAAACACGCACGCCTTCTGACCACGTCTTCCTCCGCAAGGCTATAACCTTTTTTAAAAAATTGGGATATACAATACAAAAAGAATTTTTCAAATCCGCCTGGTAGTTCCGGAGACAACTCTTTAATTTTACCTCTTGATAATATTAGTATAGATATAGTACAAAGTAAAGAAGTATGAATATTATGGAAGAATGCATTTTTAAACTCTGCTTTCACTTGGCCGCATCAAGTTACTGGCAGTTTGCAGTCAATTATTTATGTCTAATCACCCGCACCTAACAAGATGTCACTGCACAATTTTCCATTCAACTAGATCAAAACATCCCACCTCCATCTCAACTCCCTCTGCAATGAAACCTACACCTGCAACAACAATAGCAGGCAAATAAACAATAGGTTGTGTACAGTCCACACACCGTGTAAGTAAGACCAGGTTCCTCCCGGTATGCCTTAAGCTAATTATAACAGAAGCTGGTGCTCAAAGTTGTCAATGTTACCGGTCGATTGAGATTGTGTAGTGTTGTCTGTGTGTAGTGTCAATGTTTGTATCTGTCGCAGTAAGATGGTCATAGCTATATACCGTAATATTGTTATATGAAAGCGGTTCTAACTGTCGGAGTGCCCTAATTTTGTTACTGCGACCAATTTCAACGTAGCGCTCGTTGGTCGCTGTTGCGGCATCGCTCGCTTTGCTCGCTCGGCCCGCGCGTAGTTAGTCACAGTTCTAACCCAACCTAACCTATTTGGTGGGAGTGCCCTAATAGTTACATTACTAGATCGTGCTCGTATCATTGTTATATTCCTAGTAAGTCAGTTATGAACCGCTTTCATATAACTATATTACTATATCACAGTTATAACTACCTTACTGCGACATATCTGTGTTAGGAGGCTAACGAAGGCATTGTTTGATTTGTTGCCAGTGGAATATTAAGATATTCCAGGTCAGAGTTTTACCCCGTATCCTACTCCTAACCAATGCGATCGGTCGCGTATTGTTCATATGTCAGGCCGCATCCTATCCTATATAAAGCGATCAAGGGCGCCTTGCGGTTTTGCGAACAAAAAGTGACAAGAATGACGATCGTTTATTCGCGCGACGATCGCTTTCTATGGACGCGGGGTCACTCGTTTGTTTGTTCTGAAAACCGGAAGGCGCCGTCTGTTGGCGCGATGACGCGTTCGGGTTCGCACAACAAAATGAACGGTTGCGTGTTCGCGCGAAGATTGCTTTAGTTAGGACTCGGCACAGTAGTGAGATATTTTTATGTTATTATGTTGGTAATTTGGACAATAATTGGCCATCAAGAAAACCAGAGGGTTTACCATTGCGCTGTTTTATGAATTTCATTACCACTCTTAAATCTGAAAAGCAGATTAATGGACATTGCAAAAAAAAATGGGCAATATTTTCTTTCCCGAATTTCACACAGCAGTTGGTTTAAAAAAAAAAAAGTTGAGTCATGGGAATAAAAATCATGTCATAAGCTCTTGTAATTAAATCAATCATATCAATTATATTCTATTAAACGTCCTATCACAGGACAAATACCTACCTCTTATAAAAAGGCTCTAATAAAAACCTTGTATCATTTTCCTATAAAAAACTTTGAGCACCACATTCTCGGTGTCCAAGGGAGCGATACACACGCTCGGTCTGCCGATGTTTCCCCACATTTTCCGCATATTGCCTCGCCGGACTTATTATTAGATTAATGTCACTTTACCAATGTGGAAACTCTGCTAAAATAGTACATGTTCGGTTTGAGGTTTACGTAATGGAGAATTTATGTACAGTTTGTTTATAAACATTTTAAACATCTTACTTAGCTAGATATTTAATTATTGCCTACTGCGTTTTTCGGATTTTTTTTACCATTTTCCCTTTTAACAGGTATGCATTGATAAAATGACAAGTGATTTTTTTTCTGTAAGTAGGTTTGTACAAACTCTCTTAGGGCCTGTTTTACGATATCCGAATAGCCTCTACTTACCGAATAAATTCAAAAATGGAACAGAATTTGTACGAAATTATATACCAAGTAAGTTAATAGGAACTTAATCGTAGGAGGTGAAAAATGCCCTTAGGTTTATAACATTTTTTAAACTAAATGAGGTCGGCTTTTACTATCTGACTACTTTGAGAAGAAAGGTCGAAACAAACTCAGAGGTCAGTCATGCCCAAATATCCTTACATTTTATTCCTGTAGTATCACTATAGATAGCTTATATCTAGTGTAGTTTGTCCGTGGATATCTCTGACAAATAGTTGCTTATCACTGAGCTGATTGATGGCTCCAAATTGCTTCTTAAATACTGGGATTTCGGTTCGAAAGGAAGGATTTTTTCTGTAGATAGTATAGCAGTGAAATTGCCATAAGTATAGATAGTAGAAAAATTACGGAACTCTATTACTAAAATATTTATTACTCTGTCCGTCTGTCAGTCAGCGGGCTGTATCTCTTGAACCGTACCTAATAGATTAACGATTGACATTTTCACAAATAGAACACATATAATAAAATAAAATAAAGTTTAAAATTAAAGGGGGTCTTCATAAAAGAAACCTTTATTAAGTAAGTAAACAAAAGTATTAAAAACAAAAGTGTGTTAATTTAAGGTACGGTGGTACGAAACCCTTCGTGTGCGAGTCCAAATCGCAATTGGCCGGTTTTTAACCGACTTCAAAAAAGGAGGTTCTCAATTTGGATGTTTATTTATACAATGTCGCCCATGCGCATGTGACCGCCCATAATTTTCAGAATATTCATGAAAAAATATCGAAAATAAACTTCAAAAGGGGGGGTCTATCTATAACATTTTTCACTAGTTTTTTTAAAATAAATACACAATTTTTTACCGAAAAAATTACTTCGATTCCGTTTTTTTTTTCGTAGTCGATAATTTTTTGTAAAAATTTTAATTAACCTGTTAAAATAACTCATAAGCTTTTGGAAATAATAAACAGAATCCAAATCGACCCATAAACTTCGGAGATGTGTCAAAAAACAGAAAACAAATCATTAAAAAATAAAAAATTGAATAAGTAACATGAAACGGTCACATGCGCATGGGCGACATTGTATATTTTTTAGTTCCGGTTCTTCTTCCTAACTTAGCTTTCAGGAAATGATAGTGTTTATTTTGGTTCAATAGGTATTTAAATATCTAATCTTATAAAACATCCTCAAATCGATATCATTTTATCTTCTCGAATTCAGGATGCATCTTTCCCACCCCTAGCTGCTACAGGATACCTGATATAAATCTCAGCTCGGTGCGTCCAGTTAACAGGAGTTGATTTATACAATATATTGTTAGTAACAGACCAGAAGAGGCAAAGTTCACTTCAATAACTAAATGTAAAAGATGACTGGGCAAAAATCGTCTAATTAGTGATGAAAAGCATTTGGAGTATTTTTGGTGCCCAGTATTTTCGTGTTATCGCTGCATACTAAATTAGCCTTTTCTGTCATCAGAACCTTAGATATTTTTAAACAATTTTCGAGTACCTAAATGTAACATGGACACCAGGTGGTGTTCAGGGTCTGATGATTGAGCCATAAGGTGGCCATAGGAACTCCTCAATCAAACAAGATAGCACCACCGTGTTTTGACGCATTGGTTACGCATTAACAAGTGCTTTGATACTAAGTGGTGTTCAGGGCCTGATGATGGATCTCGGAGGTGGCCATGGTAAAACCTCAACCAAACAAGACAGCACGATTGTGTTTGGTTTAAAATTTATGGTTCGAGTCTCATACATCAAGTCAAAATAGTTTTACTTACCAATTACCAACGAGAACAGTACCAATGCCCATACAATGATTCAGCCTTTCGTGCGCGCAGACAAGGCATGATTAGTTCACCTTCATAACGCGTCATTAGATGATCAAAGGCTTCAGAAATCAACTCTGTTCATTAATCAGCGTGGTCTCGATGTTTCACAATGGGGACTCATAGGCACAGGGGAAGTTTGTGAAGCTATGTGGAGCAATACGTTGCAGGTACTTACCACTAGCATGAAATTAACATAATAAGGGAGGTCCGGTATGAAACGTCAGTTTAACTGAATACACAAAAAAATAATTACAAAAACAACATAATAATCAGCCTATAATGTTCCCACTGCTGGGACACGGCCTCCTCTCTTCGAGAAGGAGTGGGCTGTAAGCCACCACGCGGGCCCAGTGCGGGTTGGTAGATGTCACATGTATTCGAATTTTTGGTTCTAGGACATGCCGGTTTCCTCACGATGTTTTCCTTCACCGTTTTGGGAGCAGTGGTGATGAAATTATTTATACAAAGTTAAGAGTTACAAAAATTTCTTATGCACTGCATGTGATGTCTTTTTTTTATTTTTTTTGTGTTTCACTAACATAGCCCTAGCATAGCGTATCCTGAGCGTATTGTCCGAACGGTGGGACTCGGTGCTGTTGGAGAGGTGGATGCACCTGCATGCCAGTTCGTCACCATTTATTAAGTGATTATTGTTTTATCACCGACCCTTTTAAATCTTATAACTTGACATTCATTTTAATTAAATTCAATTTTGTTATAATAATATTTTGTATAACTCATTCGATTATTTTAATTTCATTTGACATTTTATTTTAATTCTGTGACCATTATAATTTGTACCTATTTTATTTCATTGCGTTGACATTTTACTATTTTTATAATTTGACATATAATTTTAATTTAGATTCTGTTGTAATTATAATTTGGATTACTCATTCGTTTATTTTAATTGCAGTTGACGTTTTATTTTAATTTTAATTCTGTGACTTTTATAATTTGTACCAATTTTAATTGCTGTATATTTTATTGCAATATTGTAAAATTTTATTTTGTGTAATTTTTGGGTTTTGGTTTTGCCTGAATTAAATGTATTTTTTTTTTTTTATATTTCATAAGTACTTACAAACACAAATATTGGTGACTCTGTATTGGATAGTCTGAAATAAAGTTATTATACATAAAAATTACAACCGATTCCAAAATAATTACTGCAAAGTGATTTAGTTGCGCTGCTTTCTGTCTCTGGGAGACAGAAAATTTGTCAATTTTGGGGGTCGTCTTTTAAACAAGTCATTTCAAAACCGTAAGTGTCTGTCGCAATATACAAAACTCGCACTAGTGTGTATTGACAACTCTTTGGAATTGCTTGTAGTATAATGGCACTATTAGCTACATCAGGCCCATTTCGAGCGAAGCTTTTCAATGATCACTTTACAGATTTATTTTGAGTCAGTAACCTTAATAATATGGAATACTTGTTTAGTTTCAAATAGTTTGTCATAGTGACTTCGGGTCCTTATAAGCTTTTAACAAAACTGTCAATGATACGAAATGGCTTCATCTTAGAGTAATCAATAACAGACTTGATTAACAAGTGTAATTTCGCCTGTCAAATAAACTATTACCGGCAAAGTTCGTCTTGTTTGAAGTTTGTTTAGTTTTAGACTAGGAAGTGCGGAGTTACATAGTTATGATTATGATAACAATAATCAGGTCTGTATAAACAATCAGTATTGGTTAGCACTACCGGCGCCCCGGGCAAGATTTCTGTGGTGCCCCTCACTACTATTGGAGAGTAGAGGGGCGAAAATTGGGATTATTCCGATCTGTCACCCTGTTTTGTCCCCTTAGGGGAACAGATGAAACTTTTTATTCCTGTTTGTCCCTCATAGAATTGAATAAAAGTAATGCCACACATTATACGCAATATTACATTAAATAAAAGACTAGTGGTTTGGGTTTATACTCATCTGTCTCCGATCTGTCCCTCTAAGGGGACAAAATATGATGACAGTTTGGAACAATCCGAAAATTGTAGCTTTTGTTCCGGTGCATTGATACAGTTTAATAAGATATACAACGTAGGTAATTATGCAGAAAAGGGAGAACGCAGGATGCAAAAGCGAGCGTACCGAACTCGAAAATTATTGAACCCTAAGTAGCTCAACTTAAAGTATTTTTTCAGGTAATCGTTTGCTTATTTTATTACACTCTTCAATTAAAACATGTCTTTAAACAGCTACAATCTTAAATATATACAAACAAATAAATAAAATCGAAGTGTCTGTTTGTAATGTCAAAATAACAGCTTTTTACTTAACGCAACGAAGTATAAACGGTACTTGAAACAAAAAAACCACTGTGAATTTTTTTATCCGTCTGCCTCTCTGTTTGTTCCGGCTACTCTCCGAAACCAATGGACCGATTTTGATGGGACTTTCACTGGCAGATAGCTGATGTTATAAAGAGTACCTAACCTAGGCTATTTTTATTTTAGAAAAAGTAATAGAATCAGGGTCCACGCTGGTGAAGACGCAGGTAACAGCTATTGAACAAAATAATAAAAACAAGCGACTTATTGACAGACGCAAGCATCCTTTTCTATTTCCTGCCAAGCTTCCTGCGTTCGTTCATACAATAGATTGCTAGAATTTTAATAAGTAAGTATTGAATTCTCATTGAAATAGAGTAGTCATCGGTACTCTGTAAAATATTGGTATTCTGCTGCATCCACTAAGGGTTATTGGATCATAGTCTAAGATCATAGAGCTTTGAGTCATAGATAATTATAATGAAATTGTCAAATAGACATAATTGACATATAAAATCTGTCACATGGGTAGACGATAACCAGCCCCCCAATTACGCAATGCACGATCAATTTTAAATTGAAACCAATTGAAAAAGATTGCCAGTCCATTGCTTCATATGTTCGACAAAAAAATCTGCTCAATTTTTTTTGTCGAACTTATGAAGCAATGGACTGGCAATCTTTTTCAATTGGTTTCAATTTAAAATTGATCGTGCATTACGTAATTAGGGTGCTGGGTTAGGACATAGGATACTTTTAATCCCGATATTCCCACGGGATCGAGACTTATGCGGGTGAAACGGCGAGGCGCAGCTTGTTAAGAATATTTCGAAAATGTCCAGAGACCACGGGTCGCCTCAAGTAATATTTTTAAAGTCAAAGCTTCTTTAGTGGCGTTGTGCACTTTTTTTGGAATGGGTAAAAAAAATTAAACTCACGTCAGTACGTGACCGTAAGATCCGTTGCCTAGCAACCGACAAAGTAAATATCAAAATAAATAGTCTTTGAAATTACGTAAAGATTGCGAAATAAGAAATTTTACCCATATTGATGGGTAAAAAATGCAGTCAAAACATACCTACTTCATGAAAACTGTTTAAGTTTTCACTTCTGCCGACACTCATGGAGTGCCCGTTGTTTATTTTTAAATTAAAATATGTTTTATAAAACACATATATATATCGAACCAATCAATCAATTTGAAAAACATTAATTATTAAAACAAATATTTTTTCCCAACAAATTAAAACTTTTACAGCGAAATTATAGTCATGCTCTTAATAATCCCTTATTTACATAATAATGGATTTCTGTATGAATTGAATTTATTCAAGTTCCAAGTGTTGTTTTGTCCCTTTTAAGTACCTTTAGTAAATAAGATGTGATTAAAATAATCCTAGCTGTTTTGACTTTATAGTACCTACTTAGTCGTATATATACATCGCCATACATCGTGGCAATGCTGCCAGCTTTTTGGGCACTTTTCCTGTTGATAGCGATGCGGACGAATTTTTTGATGCCCTATTATTCTTTCCGCTCTTTTTTCTTAAGTACTATCTTAAAATTGACAGTAATTACGTGCAATAATTACTGTCAATTTAAATATATTTAATTGACTCAGTCGTGACTTTGCGGAAATCCATTATAAAATACAATAGACGAAGTATATTTAGTAACTTAATCCGCTTAACTGTTATTAAAGAGTCTTAGAGAACCCTGTAAGAAATCGACACGTGTTTCGCCTCTCAACGAGGCATCCTCAGGATGACGATTGACTTGTTGCGTACTCGGACACGAAGTGTTGCCACGACACGATTCGATTTCTTACAGGGTTCTCTAAGACTATTTAAGAACAGCGGATTAAGTTACTAAATATACATCATGTATTGTATTTTTTAATAATCACTGTCTACCAACATGAAATTCCGTATCCATTCCATTACTCAAGTATGTCAAGGTCGACATACTTTCCAAAGAGACAATATAAACGTTAAACACTGTGAAAGTTGAATTAATTGTTAATTAAAAATAATCTCCAGTACGAATGTAAGTAATTGAAAACAGAGCTCTTTTAAAAAATCAGGTCAACTGCGTGTCGGACTATGCACAATGAAGGGTTCCGTAGTTGGGCTAAACTTATCCCAAGATTTAAAACTTAACATTGTAGTTGAAAAACTTGTTCTCCCATACATTGCAACTGCAAATGTAAGTTTGTACACACAATATTTTATTGAGAGATTTACCATGTTATTTTTTTAAGACCATAGACTGCTCATAGGTTTTCCTGTAATTTATAGGTATAGAACTGTAACGTGGGCGCTCACAATGGGCCTCATTAAAACGCTGAAAGCCAGCCAAAGGGCAATGGACAGGGCTATGCTTGGAGTTTCCCTACGTGATGAAATGAGAACCAAGGTAACCGACATAGCCCGAAAAATTGCCAAACTTAAGTGGCAGTGGGCAGGGTACATTGCTCGCAGAACAGATGGCTGATGAGGCCGAAAGGTTTTGGAGTGGCGATCGCGTACTGGCAGACGTAGCGTTGGAAGGCCTTCCACAAGGTGGACCGATGACCTGGTGAAGGCCACAGGAATCCGCTAGTTGTCTCGCAACTAGCGGATTCCTGTCTACAGAACCGGTCGAAGTTGCAGTGCTTGGCGGAGACTTATGTCCAGCAGTGGATGTTTTTCGGCTAAAATGATGATGATAGAGCTATTTTCTGTATTTTTTTTCAAAATGTTGGGCTCTGTACTTCCGTAGACAAGGTATGATCAAAATTTCATCTATTTTCTTAAATCAGACCCTCAGGTCTCAAGTACTCGTATATTTTCTTTAATATTTTTAAAGTGATTAGTAGATAGTAAGCCTTTTCATTTGATACGTCACATTCACATTTCGAACTGTACCGCAGTTCGAAATTTTTTTTTAAGTTTCTTATTTGTCTCCCAAAAGTTACCTCCATATACGCATTCATTTTATCAACGTAACACATCCATGTTTGGGTCACAAAAATGATTGATATGTGTACAAAATTTCAACTTAATCGGTTCATTAGATTCGGAGCAAATTGGCTGTGACAGACACAGACAAATACACGAGTGATCCTATAAGGGTTCCGTTTTTTCCTTTTGAGGAACGGAACCCTAAAAAGGCTTTTTCATTCAGACAAGGAACCCTAACAAAAGGGAGAATATTGATTTTGTAATTTCCAATTAAAAGGTGAAAGTAGGTCAGACTATATCCTAGGAATTATATTGCCTTATGTAAATAAAATATTAGTAAAAATCTTTTTAAAACAAGCTTTTATTGAACTAAAAAGTACAAAATAAACCTTACGTAAACAGATAACTTTAATGTTTTCTTAAAAGCTTGAGGCTTATCTTTATGTTTAAGAAGGACGTTCACGCCTCAAGCTTTTAAGAAAACATTAAAGTTATCTGTTTACGTAAGGTTTATTTTGTACTTTTTAGTTCAATAAAAGCTTGTTTTAAAAAGATTTTTACTAATATTTTATTTTGTGTTTTTTAGCATTAGTATTTTGATAAAATATCTGTTCTGTCACTTTCACTTGTCTAAACAAATCCAACGAGTTCAACACAACAGGGCTACCTTGTAAAGTTGAGGTTTTCCTGTGGCTACCTTGCGGCACTATCATCACACCCTAGACTACACATCGGGAAATAGTTTTTGACAAAAGATCTTATTTAGTTGAGGATTTTCTATGACCACTTTCTATGTGTCATCTCTTTTCAGCTCTATCATCAGACCCTGGATACTACTTTGGGCTATAGTTCTAGTCAAGACAAAACCAACCAGTTCAAACTCGATGGTAGTCTAGTTTTTTTTTAGAAGTTCCTATGTTAATCTTCCGGCTCCATCATCAGACCCTGAATTCCATTGAAGTATAATAGCACAATACATATCCATGTATAAAATGTCGTGTTTATCCTGTTGATTATTGAGGAATCTCGTCGTCTGGAGCCAATCCCGGGTGCAGCAGCCAGGTCATGTTGGAATTTAGAACGGACCATCATAATTCAAGCGTATATTACGTGTCTGTACTGTTGACCGTTCAGGACTTCCCTCGTCTGAAGTCAATCCTGGGTGCGCCAGGTCATGTTGGAATTTAGAACGGACCATCATAATTCAAGCATATATTAAATTTCGTGTCTGTACTGTTGACCGTTCAGGACTTCCCTCGTCTGAAGTCAATCCTGGGTGCAGCAGTCAGATCATGGTGGACTTTAGAACGGTCTATCATAATTAAAGCGTATGTAATATTTCGTGTCTCTACTGTTGCCCGTTGAGGAGTTCCCTCGTCTGAAGTCAGTCCTGGGTGCAGCAGCCAGATCATGCTGTAATTTAGAACGGACTGTAATAATTAAAGCGTATATAAAATTTCCTGTTTGTACTGTTGACCGTTGAAGAGTTCCTTCGTCTGGAGCCAACCCTGGGTGCAGCAGTCAGATCATGGTGGAATTTAGAACAGCCTAACATAATTAAAGCGTATATAATATTTCGTGTCTGTACTATTGGCCGTTGAGGAGTTCCCTCGTCTGAAGCCAGTCCTGGGTGCAGCAGCCAGATCATGGTGTAATTTAGAACGGACTATCATAATTGAAGGATATATAAAATTTCGTGTCTGCGCTGTTGATCGTTGAGGAGTTCCCTCGCCTGAAGCCAATCCTGGGTGCAACAGCGAAATCATGATGGAATTCAGATCGGATCGTAATAATTAAAGCCTATATAAAATTTTCTGTTTGTACTGTTAACCGTTGAGGAGTTCCCACGTCTGGAGTCAATCCTAGGTGCAACAGCCAAATCATGGTGGAATTTAGATCGGACCGTGATAATTAAAGCGTATATAAAATTTCCTGTTTTTACTGTTAACCGTTGAGGAGTTCCCTCGTCTGAAGCCAATTCTAGATGCAGCAGTCAGATCATGGTGGACTTTAGAATGGTCTATCATAATTAAAGCGTATATTATAATGTTTCGTGTCTGTACTGTTGGCCGTTGAGGAGTTCCCTCGTCTGGAGTCAATCCTGGGTGCAGCAGTCAGGTCATAATGGACTTTAGAACGGACTATCATAATTCAATCATATATTAAATTTCGTGTCTCTACTGTTGATCGTTCAGGACTTCCCTCGTCAGGAGCCAATCCTGGGTGCAGCAGTCAGATCATGGTGGACTTTAGAACAGTCTATCATAATTAAAGCGTATATAATATTTCGTGTCTATACTATTGGCCGTTGAGGAGTTCCCTCATGTGAAGCCAGTCCTGGGTGCAGCAGCCAGATCATGGTGTAATTTAGAACGGACTATCATAATTGAAGGATATATAAAATTTCGTGTCTGCGCTGTTGATCGTTGAGGAGTTCCCTCGCCTGAAGCCAATCCTGGGTGCAGCAGCCAAATCATGGTGGAATTTAGATCGGATCGTGATAATTAAATCGTATATAAAATTTCCTGTTTGTACTGTTAACCGTTGAGGAGTTCCCTCGTCTGAAGCCAATCCTGGATGCAGTAGCCAGATCGTGGTGGAATTTAAAACAGACCATTATAATGAAAGCGTATATAAAATTTCGTGTCTGTACTATTGGCCGTTGAGGAGTTCCCTCATCTGGAGCCAATCCTGGGTAGCCAATCAGGTCATATTTGTCATAAAAATGTATTGTCATCGGAATTGAACCAACATGTAAAATATCAACTCCATGGAGTTAGAGGAAGTGGTCTTAATTCAGCTTGCAAGAATCCACCTAAACAAACATACTAACTTACATACAAACAAACAAACAAACAAACATTGCAAGTTGAATAAAAGCTTTTAAAAAACAAAACGATATGGACTGTAAATTCAAAGCCGCAGACAGGCAGGTTCCTATGTTTATCACCAAAGTGCATAAAGATACTACGGAAAGTGATGTTACAGATTACATATACCGAAAAACAAACATTGTGATTAAATTAGAGAAAATATCTTCGCTAAGAGACAAATATCATAGTGCATACTAGTTTTTTATCTCGGAACAAAAGCTATCTACGTTCTTAGATGACAAACTTTGGCCCCAGGGCATCATATTTAGGCGATTCACAAACTTCAAGCAAAAGAATGCGAACGGTGGGAGCAACACTGTAAGCGGCCCTTCCACGGAACATCATAATAATACGGAGTGTCCGCTGCAATCGGCCTATTGCCCTCTAATGATGGATAAAACTATCTACAAGTTTGCTAGTTATAATTGCAAAAATGTGAAGAGTGCCGTTAGCGATATACGACGTTTATGTGACGAGTGTGTTGTGATTGCACTACAGGAAACCTGGCTGCTGCCGGAAGAGTTGGCGTATCTGAATAGCATAGACAGCAGATTCAGTTGCAAGGGGACATCAGCTGTTGACACGGCGGCGGGCCTACTGCGCGGTAGGCCTTACGGCGGTACTGCGCTGCTGTAGAATACCGGTGTGTTTCCGAGTGTCTCAGTGATTAAGTGCGATAATCCGCGAGTGAGTGCAATTCGTGTGAATACAGCTGCTAGTCCATTTATAGTAGTGTGTGTTTATATGCCGACAAACAAGTCCGAGAACCTGACAATGTTAACTGACTGCATGGGAACTGTAAGTGCTATTAGTAATGATTATGAAAACGAACCTATTTTTGTATTAGGGGATTTTAATGCTCATCCCGGTGAATTATTTTTTAAAGAATTAAATATTTTATGTGATGAATTTAAATGGGTAGCTATTGATGTATATAAGTTAGGATTGACTTCGGAAACTTTTACCTACATAGATCAAGCTTGTGGGTCTAGGCGCTGGCTTGATCATTGTGTTGTGTCGCAATCGGCCGCTATCTCTGTGTGCAATGTGTATGTTGATTATGACGTAATGTGGTCAGATCATTTTCCCATTATTTGTGAATGTAAATTGCAAGGTTTGACTCCTTTAAGAAGTGTGACACGTGTAACTAAAAATAAAATTGTGTGGGGGGCGAAAACAGCACATCAAGTTAAACAATATACGTCTCAGACTTATTGATTTTCCTACTGAATTTCAAATGTGTAGTGATCGGTATTGTAATGACCCTGCTCATAGCTTACTTATTGATAAACTGTACTCTGACATCGTGCTTGCCTTATCCCAGGCATCGGTGGAGGGCGGGGGAGGCAAGCGTAAGCTGAATAAGCGTCAGCCTAAGACCATTGTTGGATGGAATAAATTTGTGAGCGAAAGTCATGGGGCGGCCAGGGCGAGTTTTCGGGAATGGTTATTGTGTGGTAGTCCTACCACAGGTGACATGTATACAAGGATGTGCGAAACCAGAAAAATATTTAAGTCGCGTTTAAAATGGTGTCAGAACCATCAAGAACAATTAAAAATGGATATTCTGGCAGCTAAGCATAGCACGAAAGATTTCGGTGGTTTCTGGAAAAATACCAATCGTTTGAGGAGTCGGCCTGGTCTTCCTGTGACTGTAGACGGTACGAATGATTTAAAAAGCATCGCTGATAAATTTAAAAATAACTTTGTTGTTAGGTCACCGTTGGGACCATCTTCATCTCAGAAAAAGGGTGGGGTGAGTGGGGAATATGTTGATACCAGAATCTCGACTAAGGAGGTATCAATGGCGGTAAAATCAATTTGTAATGGCAAATCCCCTGGTCATGACGGATTAAGTGTGGAACACGTACAGCACGCAGGGCCTCATATGTGCAGAGTGTTATCTTTGTTGTACAACTTTTGCATCTCACACTCATACCTACCTACCGACATGATGCGGACTGTCGTAATGCCAGTAGTAAAAAACAAAGCGGGAGATTTATCAGATATAGCTAACTATAGACCTATTTCTTTGGCCACAATAGTTGCGAAGGTGTTTGACAGCATTCTTAATAAACAACTAAATAAATACCTAAAGTTACACGATAATCAGTTCGGGTTTCGGCCGGGACTGTCTACAGAGACTGCAATATTGTGTTTTAAGAGTGCTGTTAAATACTATACTGAGAGAAAAACATCCGTGTACGCTTGGTTTTTCGACCTTTCCAAAGCCTTTGACCTGGTTTCATATGATATCTTGTGGAATAAAATGAGATCATCCCATATACCGAACGAACTTATCAAAATCTTTAAGTATTGGTATGAGAACCAGGCGAACAATGTGAAGTGGGCGGGCACGTTGTCGGACCCGTATAGGTTGGAATGTGGGGTGAGGCAGGGGGGGTTGAGCTCTCCCTCCATTTTTAACCTGTACATCAATGGGCTGATCGAGGCGCTCAGCGAGCAACATATAGGTTGTCACATAGATGGCGTCTGTTTTAATAATATTAGCTACGCGGACGATATGGTGCTGCTGAGCGCCTCGGTCTGCGGACTCAGAAGGCTGATGAGTATATGTGAGGGTTCTGCAGCTAGTCATGGACTGCTGTATAATGTAAAAAAGAGTCAGTGTATGGTTTTCCAGGGTGGACCTAGAAAAGTAATAGAAATGCCACCAATTAAACTGAATGGATCACCTTTAGAAAGGGTAGACGAGTTTAAGTACTTAGGCCACCTAGTGACACCTACACTGAAAGATGATGCGGACATTGAACGGGAGCGGAGGGCGCTGTCGGTGAGAGCGAACATGGTAATCCGTAGGTTTGCTAGATGTTCATCTGAGGTTAAAATAACTCTTTTTAGAGCATACTGCACCACAATGTACACCTGCAGCTTATGGTCTGACTACACGCAAAAATCGTACAGTGCCCTTCGTGTCCAGTTTAACAACGCGTTCAGGATGATGTTGGGGCTCCCCCGCTATTGCAGCGCATCGACGATGTTTGCGGAAGCCCGCGTTGATTGTTTTTACGCAACAATGCGCAAGCGAAGCACTTCGCTGGTGCGGCGCGTGCGGGGGAGCCCCAACAGCATGCTGGCTGCGCTCGCGGGAAGGCTTGATTGTGCTATCATAACTCACTGCTGTAAGCGGCACGTGGCGCGCTTGGAGGTATAAAATTTATATTTCCAAGCGTGTTACGTGTCGCTTACTTACTTTCTTTCTTTATTTGACGAACAATATATTGTAATGAAATTATGTTTTTTAAATTTTAATGTGAATTCAGATTGTAATCTGGATTTAATTAAATTTTAATCTAATTTAATTTAATTTTAATCTAATTTAATTTAATTTCAATCTAATTTAATTTTAATCTCAATTCAATTTAATTTTAATCTTAATTTAATTTGTAAAAATGTTATGTTATTATGTTATGCCTATACCAATTGTTGTTATGAGTCTATTATGTTACTTGAATTAAATGATTTGAATTTGAATTTGAATTTGAAAAGTGTCTTATGAAAATGTAAACAAATAAATCAAAACGAACCTGTAGCTGCCAATTTGTAGTGCCACTCACTTATTTTAATACTTACTCAAACCCGAAATTATAAATTTTAATCACCTTAAAGATGGTTTTCATTTACAATTGAGGTTAATTTCAGAACTTCAATTCTCATCGATCATTTTTCAATTACAAAATAATGTTGTTCAAACAATTATTTATCGCTGAAAAAAGTGGTGAGATAAAAAATTTAAGCCTTCTAAAAACAAATGAATAATTATGTGACTTTCCCTTTAAAGAGAACATTAACTGTCGATTTACCAGCGTATTTCCAACGAGGCGATTTATGAACGTGCTCTCCGCGGGTGCGAAGCGAGCTAACCGCGAATACGCGACGTATCCGCCGTTTTATAAATATACACGCTGGCTTCGCTCTCTCTTGTATACTCACGTCAATCGCCAATCGCTTTCGTTACGCAAAAGCGGCGAACACGTTGCACACACGTGGCGTACTCGCTACGCACACTCGGCTCATTGAACTCGCTCGCAAGTCACCAGTGTGATAAGGCCCTTAATGATTGCGTAAGAATTTAACCTGAAAAGTGTTTGCTTACACTTTCATCAAATACTTTTGTAAGAGACTAAATTGCCGATAACGAACAAGAAATAATTAAAAAACAAAACCCATTATGACCAAGTTTTAATGTTTTTGCTGTCTCGCTCATTGCTCCCGTGCCGCGTCGGTTATACTCGTACAGGCGGTTACACTCGGGCAGCGGGCGACAGACAAGAATCATTTTCTAGTCCATTGAAGTTTTATAATTAATAGCGACCAGCAGCCTAATTATGTAATGCACGATCAATAGTAAACTTCATAAGTTCGAAATAAAAATTGAGCAGATTTTTTTTCGAACTTATGAAGCAATGGACTAGCAGTCTGTTTCAATTCATTTCAATTTATTATTGATCGTGCATTACGTAATTAGGGTACTGGCTCGGCTTCGCATGATTTTTACGACTTGACAAAAGATGGAGATTTCTTTATTGTATGCAAGTTTAATATTAATTATTAACTAATCTCTCTTTATCTGTTAGATTTGAAAAATTATTATTGAATGGTTTAGAAAAAAATACTTTTTGGAAGTGGGTAGTTTTTTTTTTATTTTTATTTTTGTGTTTTTAGTTATGGTACCTACCCCACACCAATTCGTATACCACTACTAAATATGTAAACAATAGTAAAAGGGATCACCGCGCACGCAAATGAAAAAGAATTTTCAAAATCGGGACGAAAATATTGATACACATAATTAAAAAAATATTAAATATAATAAAAAAATACAGGCGAACATAATTCTATTAAGTCGGCTAAAAATGGAACGTCTTCCATCCCGCACTGGACCCACGTGGTAGATTTCAGCCCAGTTCCTCTCACAAAGAAGAGGCTTGTGTCCCAGCTTTGGGAAAACTTTAAACCGAAAATGACATGATGTTTATGCAATAAAAAATGAGAATGTTTATAGCTCCTAATAATCTCCTCAAAGTACTTCTTCTTCGTTTCGCTCTTGACAGAGCGGTCGTGGTCACAATAAACTATGTCCAATCGCAGGTGTAGTTGTTGCCCGCCTCACGATCTCCCTCCATCTGGTTCTGTTACATGACAGTCTGGCGCATTCATTGACAGGGCTTCCAACCGCGGATTTTATTTGATCGGTCCACCTCATCGGTGACCTCCCGCGTGGCCTGTTACCTTCCACTCTGCCCTGCACCACTGGATGGTCTATGGAGTCATTATTCCGCCTGGAGACATGACCAAATTACTTCAGTATTCGAGACTTTACTAGTGCTGATAGACGCTGTTTGATGCCAAGTTCTTGGAGTATGGAGACGTTTGTGCGGAATGTTGTCCGTGATACTCCAAACATTCTTCTCCAGCACCACATTTCTAGAGCATCTACTTTTTGAAGTGAAAACTTCTTTAGCGGCGTCGTGCACTTTTTTTTGGGATGGGTAAAAAATGTTAAACTCGCATTAGGACGTGACCGTAAGATCCGTTGCCTAGCAACCGACAAAGTAAATATCAAAATAAATAGTCTTTGACATTACGTAAAGATTGCGAGGTAAGAAATTTTACCCATACTGATGGGTAAAAAAAGCAGTCGAAACATACTTCATGAAAAGTGTTTAAATAAATTCTTTATTTTTTTTAGACTATATTTTGAAAATAAATAAATATACTACTGTACTGTTCTGTACTTTTATACTGATATAAATAAAGCAATTCGTGCGAAATTATTCCCTAACAATTCCAAAATATTCAAAAATGCTCAACGTTAATGTTCAAGTTTTCATTTGAGCCGGCACTCCCGGAGTGCAACTCGTTGATTTTTTTCTTTTCCAGTTCTCGTAATGTCCACGTCGCAGCTGCGTACACAATTATGGGGAATACAAGTGTACGGATAAGCCTGATCTTAGTGGCCTTAGTTATGTTGCGATTCCTCCATATCTCCTCAAAACCTAGCAACAATTTAGTATAACGATCGACAAGAGCGGTATAAACTCCTAACTGCATGTTATACGATATTTATACAACCAACGCTCCAATTAAACCTTTAACTGAGCCATAATACGGCGCACTTTATTTTACTGCTGTCATACGACGCTTATTTATTACTTTTACGAGTTGTTGCTGCTAGTCTGATTTGTAAGACGATGGAACTACAGGGTCAACTTTGTATTATGGTAACCAGCAAGGATTAGAAGAGCACCCTAATTACGTAACAGCATAACACTTTCTGAATGATTTCGAAGGATATTGCTAAAATGAAATTTCTTTATTCGGACAACAAATATCCATAATGTTAGTAATACCTTATGGCTAATGTTCATAATCAGCCTATTATTGTTCCCACTGCTGGGACACGGACCTCCTCTCTGTGAAAGGGAGTGGGCCGTAATCTACCACGCGGGCCCAGTGCGGGTTGGTAGATGGCACATGTCTTCGAATTTTTTGGTTCTAAGACATGCCGGTTTCCTCATGATGTTTTCCTTCACCGTTTTTGAGAGCAGTGGTGATGAAAATATTTACACAAAGTAAAGCACCTGCTTGGGTTCGAACCCACGACCTACAACTCGTAAAGTCGGGGCCGTTACCACTGGGCCACCACTGCTCTCATGGCTAATGTTAGTAATACTAATTCATCAGTAGTGCTAGTGTTGCTAATCCATTGATTCATATGTTCGAAAATATTGGCGGCAGCGACACGGCTCGGCGCGACCACCTCTCGCTTCCGGGGACTCCACCGCGACGGACGATTCTCCTCTCTAATTGAACCTTTAATTGTTTGTCCGAGTAATTGTAAATTTGTAAAGATCAGACGGCATTAAACTATTGCCTATTTATATAGTCCACTCTTTTATTGCTCCTCCGCTAACACTAACTATGTATTGTAGTCTTAGTACGGTAAGTGATTATAAAGACAGCATAAAGCTGTTTTCAGACCAGCGCGATTTGTCGCGCGACGCAACACCGGTTATTGTTAATACCGTGAAGTTTGGTATTGATCGAGTCGCGTCGCGCGACAAATCGCGCTGGTCTGAAAACAGCTTAAAGGGAAGTGACATGAGTTTCTCAGCTAAATGTTTTCTTATTCTATGGTCCTTTGCAGAAGTGGTTGAATCAAAGAATTTAAAGATTTTTGCAGTTTTGCAGTCCCTTCATTACAGATCTCTTGTGGTAAAACTAGACGCTTCTTCGGTTTTGTATTCAAAGGAGATGAACGTGAGATGAATATGATTCCATATTGAGTTGAGACATTGCAGAGTGTACCTTGGGAGGTTTATTATACAGTAGATTTTCCTCCTTGAATCTCATTCAAGTGACCGTACACAAATGAAAACGGAACTGGATTATATTTTTGAAGTGAAAACTTCTTTATCGGCGTTGTGCACTTTTTTGTGGGATGAGTAAAAAATGTTATATAAACTCGCGTCAGGACGTGACCGTAAGATCCGTTGCCTAGCAACCGACAACGTAAATATCAAAATAAATAGTCTTTGACATTACGTAAAGATTGCGAGGTAAGAAATTTACCCATATTGATGGGTAATCGTGCGAAATTATTCCCTAACCTTTCCAAAATAATTAATCAAAAATGCACAACGTTAATGTTTTCACTTCTGCCGGCACTCCCGGAGTGCAACCCGTTTTTTTTAAATTAATTAACATTAATTTCGAATTTCAAAGTAATTTTATTAATAACTGACTAGGTACATCTCCAAAATATAAGATAAATATAGCATTTTTGGTTCATTAATGTTTTCCCAGCGTGCCGAAATTACTTAAAATATCAGATCGCCCATTAACAACTGCGGTCATTACAAAGCAATTAAATATTAATTCTATTGAATGTTAAATCTATTTATTACTGTTCAGAAAATTATATCCTATTTTCGTAAAGGTCACCTTCGAGAAAATGTTAAATATTAAATGTAAAATTATTTACTACTGTCTGTTTCAAAAGAGTCGAGGTGCTTATGGCTAAATAATAACTGCCGCACGGGTCTATAGAAAGTTAAGCTACGCTTGCCGCGGTCAGTCTGTGGATGGGTGACCATATCCATTACATATTGAGACCCTCCGTACCTCAGAAAGCACATTAAGCTTACCATGAGTTTCAACCGAGTCCAGTGCTACTTCACGCCCTCAAGTCAGTACAGTTGACTAACCTACCCGTCTGTTTAGTGGGACGAATGGGAATTCAAAATAAAATTATTAAAATATTCCCGTTCGTCCCACTAAACAGACGGGTAGGTTAGTCAACTGTACTGACTTGAGGGTGTGAAGTTAGCACTGGACTCGGTGGGACGAACGGGAATAAATTTTTTATTATTTATTTAATTCCCGTTCGTCCCACCAGTGGGACGACGGCAGTGGGACGAACGGTATTTTCGGGCCCAGTAGCTTCCCCTGCTTGACTTACTGCCGATCTCGTCTACATGAACCCACCGTCAAATCAATCTGCCTAGCCTTTTCCCAACTAGGTAGAGATCGGCTTCCAGTCTAACCGGATGCAGCTGAATATCAGTATTTTACATTGAGCGACTGCCCTTCACAACCCACTTACTGGGTTACACGATACCCCTGAGTTAGACTGGTACACGAACATAAAGTTGATATTTGTTTATGAGGAAATACTTAACATCAATTCGAAACGAGGATTTGAATGAACCATACATGACGTCTATCGTTTAACAGCTATCAGCGCTTTTGCTATCAAACGCCATCTTAGATTAATACTCGCCATAAAATTCAATGACTACTAGAAGTCGTATCTAATCGTCCACATAGCAGTCACATTCTTGATCGTCGCAGAGATCTACTTTGTAGTTTTGTACGATACCCGTTGGTAAGACTGGTGGTTCTGACTGCTAATAGTAACAAAGATATACGTACGACAGCCGAGACCAACGGTTTAACGTGCTTTCCGAGACATGGAGCGGTCTCGGTATGTAAAGATCACCCATCGTTGAAGACCTGTTGATCTGTTATTGTAATGATCAAAAGACAAAAACAACCTAAAATATTAGGTACAAACTCAGCCTGAAGTTGAATAATATAATTATTCCCTCTCGCTTACTTTCAATAACTGATTTTGCACTAACAAGCTTTAATTTGTACCTTTTGGGAAAAAATCTTTATAACTTCCTTCACGGCATATTTTTTCCTCTTTCCAAAAGCTTATTACAACAAAAGTAGAGCGATGTTAACCATTATTTTTTAAGGAATTTCCTCGTTAATAATTAAATTATATACCCCTTAAACTGAAAGGTATTTGGGATCTAATTTCCGGGCAGTAGGCTATTATAAAGTACCTAATCAAAACTTTATCAATAAACTCCATTTTATTATTTAAATAAAATATTAAATGAATGCTCAATCATTACACAATAATGCTTTATTTAGTATTGCAACAATTCAATACATAGGTACTATTTTATTAACATCGATTTTAACATTTTAAATACATAGTTTGAGTAATTAAATGTAATTTTATATAAGTGTGTGCATCCGAAATTGAAATAACACCCAGCCTACATTTCAGATGCTAACACGTTAAATGTACTATTTTTGTTTCATTTACAATATTGAGAATAACTTTGGGAAAACAATGATTAGATCCAGAAAATAAATGTACTTCTATTTCTTGCATTTGAGAATAATTTCAGTAAACAATTGAAATGAGTTTGTGAAAATAAATGTAATTATTTATAAATATATTTATTTGTATAATAAAATATTTTTCACTTTTGTGACCCACTTTACAGCTGCTAATGGTTCTACACATTAATATCAAGAAAAAAGAATATAATTATATACGTATTTGAGATCAAAATATTATAAGCGTATTATGCTTTCAAGATAAATATTTTTATATTTAAAATATTGTTAAAATGTTTAACTGTATTTTTCTAAAATTTTAAAACCTATAAATACTTATACCATTTTTTATATATTTTTTTAAAACATCAATGCACCACATAGTTTAGCCTCATTAGAAAACATTAGCCCGTCCAAAATATTGGGGAAGAAGAAATGTAATACATACAATGAAAAACCGCAGCATGAGATACGCACTGCCCAACTACCTACTCCTCATTTACAGTATTAAAATTGACAGAATATAAAATACAGGCATTTCCGACAGCAGTTTAAAATTAAAATACTGAAAACACTAATGAAAATTCATGGAAACAATCAGGTATGCAAATCCTTTACAACGACCATGTATTTAAAAGAACAACTGCCATCCAATGCTTGCTAAGTTCCCAATAAAAAATCTCATACAGCGGTCAGCATAGCAATGTAAACATAACAAAGAGATTACGACTGGCAGTCGTGACACGCTTCAGCGGACCTCTTCCTTCTGCTTTCTTCGGCTTCCTCAAATTCATTCTCATTGACTTCTTCGCTATCCCTGCCAAGCCTGATGAAATGATCCCTCGCTCGGCTTTTCCTCTGAGGGTATCCACTGACCATCAGCTCAGAATTCTGCTCAAAAGCACTTTTTTCATCCTCAGCAGAACGTCCAAGGCGGATAAAGTTGGGGTCCCGTCCGAAGCGGACGAAGCTGGCGGATTTCTTGGTCATGGGGGTGTCATAGTCTTCTTCGTATGCTCTCAGGAGGGAGACCAGGTCGTCGGTTGAAAGGGTGAGGGGCTGAGAGCGGCCGAAGCGGAGAAAACTGTTGCCGCGCCGTGTGGGGCGCTGGAATGCCTCTCTGATGTCAGCCGCTGATGGTTCTGCAGGGTATGATCGGCCGAATCTGTAAGGGAAAACGATTTTATCAAAGTGCCAGAGATTGATTTTGTGGGGAGCTAGAAGAAGATGCACATACTATTAATTGGGAGACCCTTTCAAATTTCAAAATAATATTCTGAGCAAAGCCTGACATGATCCTTTAGAGGCATGTGGATTAGGGTGTAAAGTTCTCTCATCCTCTATAGAAAAGAGAGGATCCTCCGACCAGACGGGTGTCGTGTCTGGCGGGCAACTGCACTGGTTGATGTCGGATAGTCATATATGTATATGCCACTCCAATGCCAAATCGACAACTTTAATAATGTGGGATAATAAACCCACATTGTTCAACAAACAAAAAAAAAATGTTTGTGATACATTTAGTGTTCAAATTAGAAATGCAACGAAGTTTTGATAGACATACAACCACTCGTTCACCCTCACTATAACATATCTTTTGAGCTAACAGTCTATCGCCACCTATACTCGTATTCTACAAAACAGTCTTACAATTCTCACTAACCTGATCATACTCCTGTCGATGGCACTTCTGCGCCTCGCCTCGAGGTCTGGAGACCTTCTGACAGGGGAGGAGGTGGCTCCCACCACCAGCCACAAGGCAGCTAGCAACGCAACGGTCCGGGAACAACTCATGGTTGGATGTGGTATACTGAAAAGAAAGAGAAATATTTAAGTTTATTGAACAGCAAAAGAGAAGTTCTTTTTATGGGGATAAATCATGTCGTGGTGGAAAAATTTGCTCGTAAGTAAGGTTTGTAGCGGACCTTACTATCCAGGTTGTTTTAGCTGGTATGCATTAAAATACAGATACGGAGACAATTGGCGATACTGAAATGAATTTCCGGTGCAGCCTGCACCGTCAGCCCCGCTTATTTGCGCCTTGCTGACTGGTTATTTATAATGGCGTGAGCTATGCTCAATGACTCTTAGGCTGGTTTTAGAGTCACGCTGACCGCACGCTGACCGTCGGCGCTGACAGCCGAAACGTAGGCTGATTTTAGTCTCACGCTGACCGTCGTCGGCGCTAACAAGACAATGTATATAAGTTTAGTATTCTTTGAAATTACGCCAACCGCTCAGCGCTGTCGTCTGATTTTCATTGTCAGCGCCGACGGTCAGCGTGCGGTCAGCGTGAGTCTAAAATTTTAGGGTCACATAGCACATTTCTTTTGCACCACATGAACACACACGAACAGAACAGATGTTAACGTGAGATTCTAACTTTTTGCCGTAAAATATCGACGTGTGAGCAGGGCCCTATAGTTCGTGCCAATTACAAAAGAAGAAGCAGTGGCTTTAGCATCACCCAAAAAAAAAATCCCAGCCAAGTTTTATTTATAACGTAAGTCTAATATGAGATTAATTAAACTGATTCATTTCGATCTACGACTTAGAAGTTCTTGTGTTATTATGTGATGTTCTTTTACTTCAACGTTTGCGTTCAAAATTGTCTTTTTATGTATCTTTGGCTTTGTTTGTTTAACTTAAATTGATACCAGCATCAAGTGCGTTGTTTGTTTGTTTGTTACCGGTAAGCTCTGATCTAACTGATCCTGAATTTTCAATCTCACAGTATCACGATAAGTTTATCTTTGCGCTTGAGTTGTGACGCATGTATTCTTTTTACCCGACTTCGGCGAAGCAAAAAGGAGGGTTATGATTTTGACCGGTATGTATGTATGTATGTATGTATGTTCATCTGTAACCTCATAACTTCTAAACCACTGATCATAATTTGACAAATGAGGTATCGTTGGAAGCGTTCTGATCGTCCGCTGGTTATAGGCTATAAGACGTTACATTAAATTCAATATGGCGCCCTCTAGAGGACATAAAGTGACGAACGAAAAAAAATATTTTTTGTAATCATACCATGTTTGGTATCAAATGAAAGGGCTTGACGAGCACATTTCAAATATGTATATATATCATTTTTTCAAAGTAAATAAATTTGTTTAAATTGTTAAAAACATGCAAAAGTGAGACTGTGCTACGTACGGCGCAACTGTAAAATTAATACCTATTATACAATTAAACCTATATAGAGGAGCTCGTGGCTAAGTAATAACAAGCCGCACGGGTCGATCCATCAGGTTAAGCTACGCTTGCCGGGGTTGGTCAGTGGATGGGTGACCATCTTTACATACCGAGACTCCTTCGTGCCTCGGAAAGCACGTTAAGCCGTTGGTCCCGGCTGTCATTTGTGGATCTTTGACAGTCGTTACGAGTCGTCAGAAGCCCGAAAGTCTGACACCAGTCTTACCAAGGGGTATCGTATTACCCACTTACTGGGTTGTGGAGGTCAGATAGTCAGTCGCTCCATGTAAAATACTGGTATTCAAAAGTAAAGCCGTAGTCGCATGCCTGTCAGCTATAAAATTATAATGGCATGCGACTACGGCTTTACTTTGACCATTTTTGTACCTATGTCTTGATTTCTGTCCAAAATATTTTCTTGTTTCATACTTTTTAGAGCGTGATTTTTCAGAAGTCTGGTTTTAGTTTTTAAACTTGCTTTTTTATTGTAAATGGTGACACACAATTACGGTATTGCGTCTTTCAGGTTTTTTATAAGACGATAATTATAATTACGTTAGTGTCATTTACGGAGATTGATTTATGACGTTCTGGCCAGAGAAGGGAGCAGAAAGTTATGTGGAGAATTTTTCCAGCAGTGGGACTGTGGGGGCAGTATATGATGAATTAAAAAAACTATTCAACTACGAGGCTAAAACCTCTTCGTGTAGAAAGAGAGGACGAATATAATAAACTAACTTCTGCCCGAAACTCCGCCCACGTGATATAGTGGCCCCCGATATACCTCGTAGCATCGCATCGCCCGCCAACGCATTTACTTTCTTTTCGCTTAGCGTTCTTTTCGACTTTTTTTTCTTGCTCGGCTTGTAAAAGTCGTAGTGTAATATTAAATAGCTTATAACGTTTTTCAAGAAGTGGATTATAGAAAAACCGTTTGCAGTTCAGATCAAATTATAATTTACTATCAAATTAATCACACTAGCAGTTCACACACGACACAATTATTCGGAATACGACAGTTTCTAAACGTGTTTACTGCTTGACCGCCACCGATGAACTCTGCTTAGCTCCGGCCAGTCTGAGATTTATGTGACTTCATCGAGCGTCGCCAGGTGGCACTGGCGACCCGATTAGTCAACTGAATAACCTTTTTCCGACATATAGATAGATATAAGCTCTGTACGAGAAGACGTTTTGGTTTTCACGCCATAAGTTTTCTTCACGACCATTACCTTCACCGTGAATCGGTGGTAGTATTACAGAAGGGCGATGATTCCAGTAGTTTTATTAACGTTTAAACTTCCACAGTGCTTCCACGTTTCAGAATCCCTTGGAATTTCGCTTTGATCACTATGTAACCTAAGTAGGTATCTGGAATCCCGAGCGATGAAAGGTTGAAATTTTTCGAATAAATTCTCGTTTCATGAAAAAGATGTTTTACTTAATTAAAAAATTCTCGCTTTAATAGCTGTGTTACTATCCGATAGCTTATCGAGAGGTTGCTATTTCGAAACGTAGCCTTTGTCGTAGTGATTTTATGGAAAATATTCTCTTCTTTTGCGTATTATTCAGCTGTATGTTGGAAGTTCATCAGTAATAAAGAACAAGCTGAGTTTCTGCAGCTATTGGAGTTTTATTTCTGCATGGAATGCTTTTTTATGCCCAAAATAAAAGAGTTATTTTGTGCATGCAAAATAAAAGAGTTATTATGGCATTTGTTAGCCTGATTTACATGGTGCGATTTAATTTGTAGAAATGAAATGAAATTAAATTGTTTATTTTGTAAATAGGATTTTGGAATCACTTTTACATGTCATATTAAAATTTATGTTAAAAATTAGGTAGATGATTTCGGCGTTTCCTATCTGACTACTCTGAGAAGAAAGGCCAAAACAAACTCAGAGGGCACAGTCTCTTTTAAAGTCCAGACATAATCTTGGTCAGGCCATATGAGGACCAAGTAGACTAGTGTCTGTAATGGTCTTTTGAGGAAAGAACCATACAGCTTTGAGTGGACCTGTCCAGTCAGTGATGAGAGCAGTGGTGGCCCAGTGTTGTCGGTTGGGACTTACGTGTTTAGGCGATGCAAGTCATTTGTTGCTTCAATTCTAAGGTATGCCACATATAAGAAACTTGCATCATGTAAATGGGGCTTTAGTCTCGATCAGAAACCACATTTTTGTGGAAATTGTGAAATCTTTCAGTTTTTAATCGCATTGTATCGTTCTACAATGCGGGCATTTGTGCATATTATATGGAATGGAGCTCGGAGAATTAGGAGCTTGTGGCTAAGTAATTACAGCCGCACGGGTCGATCCATCAGGTTAAACTACGCTTGCCGGGGTTGGTCAGTGGATGGGTGATCATCTTTACATACCGAGACTCCTCCGTGCCTCGGAAAGCACGTTATGCCGTTGGTCCCGGCTGTCCTTCGTGGATCTTTGACAATCGTTACGAGTCGTCAGAAGCCCGAAAGTCTGACACCAGTCGTACCAAGGGGTATCGTATTACCCAGTTACAAATAGGCAGGCGCTCCTTAAAATACTGGTTTTCAGTTGCATCCGGTTAGACTGGAAGCCGACCCCAATATAGTAGGGAAAAGGCTAGGCAGATTGATATGGAATGAAGCACAATGTGATAAATAAACACTAACATTTTGTAAGTTTTCTAATTAATTGACATACCTAGATACTGTCTACATACGAGTACATAATGATAGTTACCGGTGGACAATTTATATGGTTTCACTATACCGTATACATCCTTTGTTGCTACGTTGCTAACATATACAGTGTACATTTATGATGTAACTTTATTTGGCAGGTGCGATTATATCTATTACACATCACGCCTCTGTTCCCCGAAGGGTTTGGTAGAGGTGTACCTATAGTACAGCCACATTTCGCCAGATATGCTTAGGTCCCATGAAATGGGGAGCGGGGGATACCTACTACCTAGTCCGTAAACAAGGTCGTAAGGTCATGTTAAAAGAGTTTTAAATAAATGAGTATCATCGTCTTTGGTTGCCGGGTTGGCTGATTATCGTCATTTGTTTTAAGTTTTCATTATTTTCAGCTTACATTATCTTGTCATGCGGTATTTTTTTAATAGTTAAGTTTGTTGCACGATCTTCGTAAAATTCAATCAAACCGTGAGACCCCTTGGATTTTAATTATTCTATCATTCCGTTTTTGGAACAATAAAATAATGATCATTACTTATTATTTCTAAAATGTCTTTGACATATCTCGGGATCCTGGTGTCCGGAGCTTTGGAGCCAGGCGTACGAGGGGTCGAAGCCAACTCGCCGAAGCCAGTTAGACGTTTTTAATTAAATGAGGTACCAACCGACGATTCTGGCTGTGACAGTGCTGCCAGTGCACCCAAGGACAACCCCTGGTTGGTGGTCGGACTGGTTACCTAGAATTATCGAAGGGCCAAGACCCCTGCCTGCATAATTATTCTACTAGCTTCAGTTTTCATCTGGCAGTCCAATATCTCAATTTAATCCTCAATCCCAGTCTCAATAAAAACACAATCCATTCCATGTCGTTCCATCGGACAAACGGACAAACAGATTAGCTATATTAACTAGATAACGCCTTCTTTGCACAGGACTAGCAGCAAACTGGTCTTAAGGGAGAGACGAGATAAATAAAAGAAAAATATCCCGGTATTGAGGTCAACGAACTCATATAGGTAGTAAAAGAAGGTTGTCATAAATACCTATAAGGCTTTCAGTTGCGAATTTCTGTTACGTAGAATTATGCGGCAAAAATATATCTTGGCATTTGAGTTAATCAATCATTTAATGACGAAATTCTTTAAAATAATCATAACAGACAGGGCAGACGTGTACCTATAGTACACCCACATTTCGCCAGTTATATTGAAGTCCCATGTAATAGGGGGCGAGCCTATTGCCATCAACCGGGCACAAATACGGACTTCGGGCCGCTACTGAGAAATTCCTGATAGAAAAACCCAATAACACTTTGTTCGTAATTCCACAAGTAGAACTGTATGACTTTTACAAATGAATTTTTATTGAAAATTGGACCAAACTATCACAATAATCACGTGAGGTCAAAGAATGGACATAGTAGTTTTCAACGCTCTGCATCAAATAGGCTATTCACCTTGAAAGCATAATATTTTCCTTAGTCTGTTAGTCTCTGAACGTAAGAAAATAGGTAGGTTTTTTTAGTTTTCTACTAATAAGTAAGACTGTACTGCCGAAAAATTGAGCTAACGTTTGAAGAATACTTCCGGGGGCCTATCACCACTTCTAATGCAGTATTATTTTAATATTACTTTAAGTGTGGGAAAGAGATAGCTTACGGCTCCATCTCATCCCCCACTGAAGTAAGATTAAAATAATACTGCTAAAGATGGTGGTAGGCCCCCAGTACTCTCACGTTAAGCTAAATTAAAGTTATACTTAAAACAAACTTGATTCTGAAAGGTGAAACATAACATAATATTACTCCTATATTTCCCCTAAGGGTAAGGCAGAGGTGTACCTAAAGAACGCCTACATTTCTCTAGTTATGTTAAAGTCCCATGTAATAGGGAGGCAAGCCTACTGCCAATTAAAAGTATTGAAAGGTTAAAATAGAAATAAAAATGCTTCATTATGAGACTTGTAACTTGAAGGGCCAAGTTGATGAAAAGTAAAGAGGAATTTATCAACTCATAGAATATTATTAAATTTTGGAAATCGGTGAAAACTTTCAACTTTAGTTTGTTATTAATATTGAGCGGTGGTTTAGCACACCTTTAAAATAAATTTAACTGAATAAATTCCAAATACAAAGAGCAGTATATTCAGTCAGCCTGTACGTATTATTATTTAACGGATTTCACAAAACCTTGTGTCAAATTCATTGAAGCGGGTACAGTAAGTAGATTAGTAGTTTCTGTTAATCCTGGCTGGCGTAAATGATTACGACACCTAGTTGTTACATCAGCGATGTGACTTTAAAGTATCGTGACCTCGGCTACAATGTTCGATGAATTTTCTAACTCATAACCTACTTATTCGATATTAACCTGACCCACGGATATCGCACCTGAACCCACCAACAAGCAACAGATTTGTTACATATACAGGGTGGCAGACGAATGATCCTTGACTATTAATAGTTAAATTAAAACCTTTTTATTAGTTTGATGTTCCCGGCCATTACGTTGTGTCAAGTTTTAAAAACTATAAATGTGAATAACAGTTCCTGTCAATGTCATCATTGCTATCTTGTATTCGGGTTAATATTTTACAATTGCGTAAGTTGATAAAAAAATGCTATGCAATAGCTTCGCCGGGGCAGTCCCCGAGTGCCACACGTATTTTTTTATAACAGACAGAAAAATTTCAACTCAGGGCGTTCAGAATCATTTGTACTGAATCCATGGTAACACGTTTCGCGTCGATGTCCCTGCCACCCTGTATAGTCGCTGAAAGGAAGCCTAGCCTTTTCCCAAATATGATGGGTTGGCTTCCAGACTAACCAGATCAGCGCCGGCAAAAAGCGATAATATTGGTATTCAGCTACATCCAGTTTGGCGCCGACCCTGGGTTAGAGCGAGAGTAGCGGTCGCTCTAGACGCGACAAACTTTGACAAATGCGAAAGACATTTACAGCGCAAAAAAAAAAGCCGAGAAGGCTTTTTTTTTTGCGCTGTAAATGTCTGAGTGACCGCTACTCTCGCTCTAACCCAGGGTCGGCGCCAAACTGGATGTAGCTGAATACCAATATTTTACATGGAGCGACTGCCTATCTGATCTCCACAACTCAGCTTCTAGGTAACCCCTTGGTCACTGCAAGCATAGGAATTTCAATTAAATTATTGTCTGAACTTGTTGATGGTTTGATTAGATTGGTTGATCTAATTAACCAATTTCAATCCAGGATTTTACAGCAGATTTAATGAACTTACAATTCGGAAACCAGAGAAACCCTACAAATCTTCTTGCCCTACACCAAAAAAGAAATCCTAGTATTCCCTAATCACCAAATATCTTCAATCTCTGCCATATCAAGTTCCCGTGATTAGCAGATAAACATGACCTAAGTATTAGTGATACTTGTTCTATGATAGCAGTCACAAGGTCGAGACAGTAGACATCAAGGCGCCACTGTGGGTGGACGTCTGACTCACCACGCAAGGACATTACAGTAAGTTATGTCAGGAGAATAGTTGTAAATATAGAAGGACTAGCTTTTGCCCGCAACCTCTCCCCCCCCACCCCACCCACTGCCTCGCATCGCATCGTCCGCCAGCGCTATTACTTCTTTTTGCTTAGATTTTTTTCTGACTATTTCTCGTTTTGCTCGGCTCCTAAGAGTCGTAGCCTGATGTTAAATAGCTTATAACCTTCCTCAAAAATTAGGCTATCAAATGCAAAAAAAAAATCTAATCCGACTGGTATTTTTAGAGATTAGCAAAATATATCAAATAAATAGATTTTTCGTAGGAGAGAGGAAGGTAGAATTGTGTGGGTGGCAAAGCTATTTGGCACATCAAGCGTGTAGTTTCTACTTTTGGGTGATTTATAAAGTGTTCTTTTCAGACGTTTGGTGGAAGTATTTTAGTCTAATAAAAGTTACTTTAGTGCTTTAGTGAAAAGACATAAAGATAAAACCAAAAAGTTATTACGGTCCGAAATTCGAACCGTTGTTGGGGGTTATAAGGAACACAGCAATAACGAACGTTACCCAGAAAGCTGCTAAGCTTACGTGGGACTGGGCTGGACATGTCTGCCGCATGTCAGATGACAAGTGGGCTAAGAGACCACCGATTGCGACCCACTAAATGCACGACAACATAGACGACCCAGACGAAGATGGGGGGACGAGCTTGACTCCTACCGAAAGGCCTGGCCGATACTAGCAAAAGACAGAATTGTGTGGAAGAGGGAAAGGAAAGCCTTTGCCCTGCATTGGGAAAATACAGGCTAGTTAAATTAGAATAGAAATTAGAAAGTTAGACGATATTGACCTACTGCACACTAACCGGCACTGTGACTCACATCCTTACTAAGTAGAATTGTTTTATTCGTAAACTGTCTGCGTCATGCTCGTTTCATTGCCCTACAGTTGTTTTGGCAAAGCAATCCGGCATTTAGATGTTTTGGACTACGACGCACGTAATAAAGCGGACAAGGTTCTTTCCAACAGAAAAGGCTGGACCACATTATATTCAGATTAATCCAAAGATTGAAATCGTAGATTTGCCTGCTGCGTCAAAAGATTTTGTTTCGTTTTGACAGCTCTGATTCACAGTGTCGCAGAAACTTGACTTGATTTTCATGGAAACGCCATTGTTATTGTGTGAGCTCGCTCTGCTCAGTATGGACACTTTTTCGTCCGACCTAGTACGGTGAGGGCAAATCTACGATTTAAATCTTTGGATTAATCTGAACTAATGCAACCTGTGTTATATGTTCTGGTACATGGCCAAATAGGTATCATTAGATCGCATTTTCTTTCTGTGGGTTGCCCCAAGGTTGCTTTATTTGTTATATTGTAATATCAACTAAAATCAGAAAGATCAATGACGATAAAAAATATTTACACTGGATATAGGGCCCGGGGTTGACAGCACTGCAGCGTGTCCGCAGCGTAGTGTTTGAGCGGTTAAAGATAGTTGCTGCATCCTTTATCAGAATGTCACTAGTACCTATTCCTATTAATAAACTCAAATGCCTTCTAAACGCTATACTTTTAAGAGACTATGGGGACCTCAGTGGCTGAGGCTCGGTCTACGTTAACGTAGTAGTCATAACGTAAACGTAACGTAGTCATAATTTGAACCAATACCGAGCGGTATTGGTTCAATTTACTACTACTACTATATAAGTCGCTTAAATTGTTAAATACTTCTTTCTCAACCCTCAAGAGATCAGAGGCGAAAAGGTTAGTTTCTTTACAACACTACAGGGTGACGCTAAATGATATAAAAGTCTTACAAATAAAGATGTACAGCACTTCATCTCAGCGGTCATTCTTTGGGCTAATTTTATGAGATTTTTATGGTTGTCTACTGGAATAAATCTAATGGGATGTTTATGGTTCTTTGATGGCTTTAGGACAAAGTGTTCAGAGTGGTCATCTTTGCCTCGATTATTTTACGGGTGGCGAGGACGGTAGATAATGGATGACATAATTAATGCCCGCCAGTCTTTGGGCACATTTTCGAATGACAGCGATGTGGAGGAGTATATACTTCGACTCCTAAGTGTCCTTTTATTTTCGCATATATTTGTACTTCTGGTTACTTATTTAATTTAGTACCTAGTGTAACATGAAAAGAAAAATGGGGTATTAGACTGTGTGAAAGATGTTATGGCTAGAAAGGGATTGACTACCGAGATGACGACTAATAGAGAAGTATGGAAGAAAGGGACATGTTGCGCCGACCATAAATAAATTGGGATAAGAGTAGGAGAATGATGAGTATGATGACCAAGTGGTCCCTTGTATTATAATTAACTATTGTATATAAGAATTATGAAAAAAAGATTTAGCTAGTCTATAATAAAATAATTACCCATAAGTAAAATTAATTACTTACAACGCCGTGAATACAACGAAACACCCCGGACGGATTCCTTAAAGGGAACTAGAGATGCCTAAACGTAGGTATATGATATGATCCACTGTAGTTAATAAAATCAGAGAAATATATGATATTCTTCAGGATATAATGCTAGTTAGATAGTGTGTTGAAAACATAATACAACAAACTTGATACGATAGAAAAAAATCATGAAGATACCTCTAAAAATTTCTTTGAATAATTAAATGCAATATTAAATTTGCAATCATTCTGATTTTTAGTTAGATTAGCTTACAAGCAACATATTAATAACGTAATAGTGTTTTAACTTTTTAATCCCATCATATTTTTTTTTGTAAATACATAATATTGCTTCATATATTCAATAAATTACCAGCGTTGTGTCATCGCACTTCACTTTCTTTTCTATGCAGTCCTATAAACCACGCTTTAGGTGTTGTCAGCCTCTTAAGTAACAATCTAACACCCGAAGAGTAAAATGCCTTTCAACATATATGTAAAAGTTTTAGATAAAGTGTGACTTAGCGGCAACTTCAAATTGAGTTGGGCGGTCGGGTATTTCTACAACCGTAAGGGTGTTCCTAAAGAATTTTCCTTAAAATAAGGCCCATGGAATTGTCAAACTAAAGTATGGCGCATTTGCCTAATGTGATTGTTTGTGCAAAGTGCTTGAGATGCTATTTAGTTGTCACGCGAAGACATAATCAGTGTAATGGTGAGCTGTACACGAAATGAAGAGAAAATAACCTTTGCAAAGATATTTTAGATGACCTTGAATTTTGTGGTGTTTACCTTGATTTCGTAAAGTTTACAGGTGAGAAATGGCGAAGATTTAATAAAGGAGGATAATTTGATCAGAAATTATGTTGAAATAAAATTTTACACAAGCCCAGCCGAAGCAGTTCACACATTTCAAATTCCGTTTCTTTTATTTGTCCTAGTTATGTTTTAGCAATATTTTTGATTACATTATTTTTTTGGCTCGTGATCTAACATAACATCACGCCTTGTTTCCACGAAGGGTTGGGCAGAAATGTACCTGTAGTACACCCACATTTCGCCAGTTATGTTTTAAGTCCTAAGTAACCCCCTACCCCCGCGACCCTATTACCATCAACCGGACACAGTTCCAGCCTCCGGGCTGGTACTGAGAAATTCCTGTTGGAAAAGCCTAATAACACTTAGTCATTTAAATGGTCAATGTCATACTTAATTAAGTTAGTTATTTTTATTTAATTATATTTATATAAGTCTGTTTTTTGTTCTGTTTAAGACCAGTCAACACTGTTTCTTTTTGTTAAAGTTTTTTTTTTTTTTCTCTCTATGATTTTATTTTGTTTTCCATTTAATTAATATTATACATTCGCTTTTTTTCAATTGTATGTGATTTAAAAGGTTGCTTTGTTATATGTGAATGTCGTGTACACCTGTAATTGGTATATGTATACAATGTCGCCCATGCGCATGTGACCGCCCGTAATTTTCTGAAATTCATGAAAAAATATCGAAAATAAACTTCAAAAGGGGGGGTCTATCTATAACATTTTTCATGTTATTCAATTTTTATTTTTTTAAAGATTTGCGTTCTGTTTTTTGACACATCTCCGAAGTTTATGGGTCGATTTGGATTCTGTTTATTATTTCCAAAAGTATATGAGTTATTTTAACAGGTTAATTAAATTTTTTACAAAAAATTATCGACTACGAAAGAAAAAACGGAATCGAAGTAATTTTTTCGGTAAAATATTGTGTATTTATTTTTAAAAAAACTAGTGAAAAATGTTATAGATAGACCCCCCCTCTTGAAGTTTATTTTCGATATTTTTTCATGAATATTCGGAAAATTACGGGCGGTCACATGCGCATGGGCGACATTGTATATAAGAGCCCATACCTGTTAATTTTAATGTTTAATGTATAATATCTATGCTGTTGGCGTACCTATTTTAAATAAATAAATAAATAAATAAAATAAATAAACACTTTGCCCGACCTGAGAATCAAACCCAGGACGTCATGCTCAGCAGTTAGCGCTTGCGACCCCAAGACCAACGAGGCAGTAGTCGTCTGACGGTCACACCACTAGACTACCACTGCTATTATGACTTTGATTTATAATAATCACCTCGAAAGTTAGACACCATGGTTTAATAATAGCTTCGACCTAATTACATAACTTTATCTCCTATAAAATCATCCTCTAAAATTATTATGTTCAACTTATTATCCTTTTAAAGCGATTGTTACCTTTTATGTTCTCATAAAAGACATTGCTTACATGAGAATATTATTCGCGAAAATGAGCTGTGCATTCAGATCAGAATCAAATTATCTAAAAAACAGCGGACATGGGCGAGTCGGACTCGCACACGAGGAGTTCCGTACCAATATTATTTAATTTAATTTAATTTAATTTATTATTCAGTTTCGGACAACAATACAATCCATCTTGTTAGTGAAAAAATACCTTATAACTAATGTTACCTATACCTTAAAACACACAATCAACACGCACACATAACAAATTAAATTAAGTGTCCGAGGCAGGTTGGTCAGAGAACGATCAAGCAAGAGAGCTACTTAGTTGACCATCCTCTCCACAAAATGCCTCAGAACAGGGGAGTAAGGACTCTCCGCCACTACTTTCAGGATACTATTGTTACTGACCCGCGTTCGATGCATCAGGGAAGCAACTTTTTTGCGTATGACTGCGTGGAAACCGTCAGTTTGGTTTTGCGAAAACATCTCTGATGCACTACAGAAACGGGGCAGTCCCAACAGCATCCTAAAAACATTATTATACTGGACGCGTAAGGCATCTAGCGATCTTTTGGCGTAGCTGACCCATAGACCCCCCGCATACAGACCCTGACAGAAAGCCTAACACTACATAATTTCTTTAACTCGTTTCTTGTATGGGAACCTCCTTCCATTTTTACTTTATTTTATTTTTATAATTTGTAGTTAGAGCGGCTTCATTGGCTTGTGGCTAAGTAATAACAGCCGCACGAGCCGATCAATCAGGTTAAGCTACAGTTGGCGCGGTTGGTTCGTAGATGGGTGACTATCTTTACATACCAAGACCCCTCCGTGGCTAGGAAAGCACGTTTAGCCTTTGGTCACGGCTGTAATTTGTAGATCTTTGACAGTTGTTACAGGTCATCAGAAGCCCAAAATTCTAACAACCAGTCTTACCAAGGGGTATCGTGTTACTTAGTACTGAAAATACTGGTATTCAGCTGCATCTGGTTAGACTGAAAGCCGACACCAACAAAGTTGGGAAAAGGCTAGGCAGATTTCAAGTATCGACCTATTATAGTTCATAAGATACAGAGTCTTAGTAATAAGGTCCTGTTGGTACCCTTTGAGTACGAAACCCTAAAAAGACATTTAATATTTCCTTGCGCTCGATTCCAAAATGGCTGTTCTTATGTTTTATCAAAGGAAAACCTACCAAGTATTTCATTGAGCCTCCATGTTTGAGTCAGGTATTAGCAATGGCTAGAGGCGAAACATGATCAAATAGATACGTTTTAATATACACCATGAGATTCCAAGTTTATTTTTGGTTTTCGAATATTGTGTTTGTTTCAACAGCGAGTTGCTTCAAAAGGTATAAACGGCGTTTGTGGCAGCAGTGTCTTGAATAAATATAAAGGTTTGGTAAATGTCACAGAATAAAGATTTGCCGGTAGAGTTTGTTTAGGTAACATTTTCTTTTTTGTCTTTTTAGTGTGGATTTGAGGCCACACTGATGTTTCTACTTACGCCTCTGGGCACAGAGCGTAGTCTGTCCTAGAAGATCTATTTAGTCATATCTAATTAACGATATTCGGCAAAATTTAGAATAAGTAAATCAAAAATCGGCTAAGTGCGAATCGGATGCGCAAACGAAGGGTAAATATTGTACCACCGTACAATATTTAGCAAAAAACGCTGATAAGACTTGTAGGAAAAAAAATATCTTATTCTAATAAAAATTTAAAATAACAATCTTAAAAATTAAACAGCCCCTTTAATTTTTAAGATTATTTTATTTCTATTATTTATTGATAAAGCGGCAATGAGGAGCTCGTGGCTAAGTAATAACAAGCCGCACGGGTCAATCCATCAGGTTAAGCTACGCTTGCCGGGGTTGGTCAGTGGATGGGTGACCATCTTTACATACCGAGACTCCTCCGTGCCTCGGAAAGCACGTTAAGCCGTTGGTCCCGGCTGTCATTTGTGGATCTTTGACAGTCGTTACGAGTCGTCAGAAGCCCGAAAGTCTGACACCAGTCTTACCAAGGGGTACCGTATTACCCAGTTACTGGGTTGTGGAGGTCAGATAGGCAGTCGCTCCATGTAAAATACTGGTATTCAGCTGCATCCGGTTAGACTGGAAGCCGACCCCAAGATAGTTGGGAAAAAGGCTAGGAAGATTGATTGATTGATAAAGCGGCAATAGACATGCACAATGTGGGAAAATTTCAACTGTCTACCTGTTACGGTTCATGAGATACAGCCCGCTGACAGACAGACGAACAGATCGACGACGGACGGACAGTGGAAGCTTAGAAATAGGGTTCCGTTTGGCAAAATGGAACAAGGCGACCAAGCAAATGTGAAGTTGGATTTTAATTAATCTATTCTATTCCAGGAAGCTTGGGAGAAATTGACCATCCAATTTGGCAGATCTTTTTGACGGCTTGTCAATCAAAAATATCAATCATCAGAATAGTCGGAACAGCCTGTCTGAACAGGAACATGGAGCTGAAAATAGTGACAGGAATACATCAAGTAGGTAAGTTAATTTAGTTGAATGTGCGTTCATCGTGTTCATTCATTACATTACTCTTCGAGCGAATTCAAAAGGGCTTAATTGTGTGTGAATCTAGAAATTACACAGACTATTACCATTATACCTACCAGTTTGGAATTGCAATTTAATTATTGTTTCAGCCATTTCTATAATTTTGCTCGCAAGAGTTCGTAAACATACTTTTGCCCCATTACAAAATTCCTTTCTTAGAGTGCATTCCTAAACATTTTAGGTTATCTTTTTCTATTTTCAGTAATACTTACACAAAATACAAAATAATAATAAACACGAAATCTAGGAATTTATACCTATCAAAAAAATTATCCCGGCCAAGTGCGTCTCGGACTACGCACAATGAAGGGTTCCGTAGTTGGGATGAATTTATCCCAAAAACAAACTTCAAAACGGTCAATTCTCCAAGTGCAAATGTGAGTTAGTAATCACAAAAAAAAAAAATGTTGTTTGATAAAACTACAAAATAACTATTTTCTGACTTTTTCCTTTGCTGTGAGACCTTGCTTCCTGCCAAATTTCATGATTATAGGTCAACGGGAAGTACCCTGTAGGTTTTGATTTATTTGCATATATAAATATTTCGCAAAACAGCCCGCATTTTTTTTATCGAAGTGTATAGAGTGCCGCGAGTTTCTTGTGGCACTCTAGTGTCACTGCCTCGGCCCGGCTAGGGTGCCGTGAGCGTTGCATTGTCACTGTCACTTGTTATTTAGGTTAGGTTAGGTTAGAACTGTGACCACACAACGCACGAGCCGAGCGAGCGTAGCGAGCGGTGCCGCGGTAGCGGCCGGCGAAGTGCCACGGTCCGTTTAGGCACAAGAGAATGTAATGTTTTGGTTTTACAGCGATCTAACCTCGATAATCAAACAAAATACCAAGTGACGTGCCTTAGTGACAGTGACAATGACAATCCAATGCTTGCGGCACTTTGGCCGGGCCGAGGCGGTGTTACTAGGGTGCCTGTAGTGGCACTCTATCCGATAGGGATAGAGTGCCAATGGTGGCACTCTATACACTGCCTTTTTTTATTGTATTGACTTAGAAACTTGATTTTTAGAGCTCCAAGGGAAGATAAACCTTCGTACTTGATATTAATTCAAAGTTGATACCTCCACGCGTTTCTGAGAAATAGGCTCTTGACAGACTGACGGACGGACAACAAAGTGGTCCTATAAGAGTCGGAACCCTAAAAATTGTGCTAAATCGAGACACTTAATTAATTTAGCTTACAAATCTATTAAAAACAAAACAAAGTCACTGTTTGTTCTAAATACAAAAACAATCGGTAACAAAGCGGTTCGGATACGGTTATTGTAATGCCGTGAACCGGAGACGGGCCGCATCGTAATACACAATGTGAATGCAACGTCTTCGCTTGCCGGATGACGTCAGGTGACGTCAAAATGGCGGAACTAGCCTCCTAGATTGTGCAGACTGAGTATAAAAGGTGAATAATAATTTGTAGGTTAGTTAAGCATTGTGTGGTTTACAGTCAAACATCTAAAATATAATTTATTCTAATATTCAGTCAAATGCCAAAGTAACTATATGTTTGTTAAATTTTTACGGCTAAATCGCTGAACCAATTTTGACGCAATTTGATATAAGTAGAGATAGCTAGAACCCTGAAGAAAGCCATAGCTATACTTTTTAATTAGGTACGTTTCCTAAGGAGGTTCAAATGGGTGTTGAAGAGGGCGTGGGAATATCAGAAAAACATATGAACGAAGTCGTGGGCAAAGCTTATGGAATCAGTATTAAACGCATTCCATTTCACGATCATAAAAGTGTATGTCCAGAACATTTGCACCGCCTTCGATTTAGCCTAATTTTTTTTTATTGACTGTCAACGTCTAATCAAATTCATAATAATTAATATTATCTCATTTATTTTCAATTCAATTAATTTATTCATTTTGTAAACATAGGGTTAAAATTTTAAAGATGTTTTACAATTAAATGTTGGTCCAAACAAAGTTCCGCCAGAAGGCATACCGGAGATAATGTTTTCAGAAGATTTATCTTCTGTGCGAGTATCAAACAGACCGCAAGCATAATTATAATTTCGTGGTCGTTTGCATGTTCCTACAATGAATCTTAAAGAACTGTGTGTTTTTAACAAGCCAATATTTTGTCGTGGTTTGTGGTCTGTCGTGTCGTGTAATTATAATGAATTGAAATATATAAATGATTTGAAAGATTTTAATGAATTCAAAGATGATTGCCATTAACTCTTTAATTTATCTTATACAATTTGATTTTATGTATTTTAGCCTTATTCCGTAGAACCCTATATTGCACGACTCGTAATGCTTCGCATTAGAGTGTGCTCTACGATCGAAAAATATTTTTTGCCCCATTTTTGCAACTGTTTTTATTGTTTCACTCCTGCTAGTACACAGAACCTACTTAATTTATATACCATTGTATAGATGATTAAATGGAGATTAATATTGTATTTTTTAACAATTGATTTAATGCAGCAGAAATGGAAAAATCATCAAAATAGTTGAAAAAAATTTCCTGTCCGTCAATTTATGATCCCTGAAAACATTGTAGCTTGCGATAAAATCAATTAATTGAGTCAATTTTTTTTTTATACATTCGTTTCAGCCGTAGAAGGAACCCTATTGAAAATGGCTCTTTTATTCATAGTAGTTTAATTATAATTAATAAAATACTAACTAAAATATAATATCAATATCTAAATATTTTCAACCTTGATCCGGTGCCGTTGCCTAGCAACTGCCAACGTAAATATCTTTGTCAGTCGTTGACATTACGACTTCATGAAAAGTGATAAATTGTTCATTTTTAAACTATGTTTTGAATTTCTTTTTCGTTTATGAATGAGTGATAAGTATGAGGCGTGCACTTTTGGATTTTCCAAACTATTGGTCCTATACGATCGAAAAAATTTTTTTGCCCCATTTCTGTAACTGTTTTTATTGTTACACTCCTGCTAGTACACAGAACCTACTTAATTTATATACCATTGTATAGATGATTAAATGGAGATTAATACTGTTCTTTTTAACAATTGATTTAATGCAGCAGAAATGGAAAAAGCATCAAAATAGTTGAAAAAAAATTCCTGTCCGTCAATTTGTGAACCCTGAAAACATTGTAGCTTGCGATAAAATCAATTAATTGAGTCAATTTTTTTTTTATACATTCTTTTCAGCCATAGAAGGAACCCTATTGAAAATGGCTCTTTTATTCAAAGTAGTTTAATTATAATTAATAAAATACTAACTAAAATATAATATCTTTATCTAAATATTTTCAACCTTTGTCTTGATGTTGCTTAGCAACCGCCAAGTAAATATCTTTGTCAGTCTTTGACATTACGACTTCATGAAAAGTGATAAATTGTTCATTTTTGTGAAAAACTATGTTTTGAATTTCTTTTTCGTTTATGAATGAGTGTTATATATGAGGCGTGCACTTTTGGATTTTCCAAACTATTTTCATAAATATTTTTAATCACAACAACCTACAAAATATTGTTAAACAGCCATGAGAAAAACATCGATTTTATGTCAAATCTTCAGGAAACGATAATGAACAACTTGATAATATTTCATGGCTACCATAAAACTTATAGAGAACGCATAAATATTTTGAGAAGTCACATAAAACTTGAGTTATTGCTGAACAGAGATTCTAGATTTTACGACTACTCACTTTTGCCACCGCCTTCCCCCGCGTCCACGTCGGAAATTATCCCACGGGAACGTAATGGCGGGATAAAAAGTATCCTATATTGTTATTCAGGTCATGGTCTACCTGTGCGCCAAATTTCATCCAAATCCGTTCAGCCGTTTTAGCGTGAATGCGCATCAAACAAACTTACTTTCGCATTTATAATTTTATATTAATAAGTTAGTATATAAAGATTTCTTTGACAAAGTATTTCCGTATGATGACGAAAACCAAAATTTTATGATTACAAATCTTTCGCCCATATGGAAGTAAACAAGTAGATAACTCTTTTCAGTACAAATCTATTGTAGACGCAAAAATGTGTAAGCTTTATTAAATGTATTGGCTCTCTGCCCATCCTCATGGTTGTGATATAACATCACGACAGTATTCCCCGAAGAGTTAGGCAGAGGTGTACCTATAGTACACCCACATGTCGCCAGTAAGTCCCATGTAATATGGGGCGAGCCTATTGCCATCAACCGGGCACAAATCCAGACTCTCGGGCTGCTACTAAGAAATTCCAGATGGAAAAACCCAATACAACCGAGTACAAATTAAAAATCGACAAGTGTATACAGTTTCTAAAACTGTTATAAAACGGTTTTACAACTCATTCACGTTATAACAGCCAATCAAACTTCTCCTTGAATATCTAGTTACCAACAGCTTGAATTGAATACGCATGAAGTGTCTGTATTTCTAAGTAGCACCGACTGGTCAACGCTTCGTGTGACCAGAGGGCTGGCTCGTTCTTTGGCCAAAGAATTAGCCAAATACATTGCCATTCACCGTGGCGATGCTACCAGTCTTCTGGGCACGTTTCCGAATAACAGCGATGCGGACGAGTACTTCGATGCCTTAAAGGTCATCGCCCATTATAACAGCACCGCTCTAGCACAGTAGCGCCCCGGCACCGCCTCGAAAAATCTAGTTGTCAACGCGCCGTAAGCCAGGCGACTGCTAGTCGTCAACGCGCCGGAAGCAAGGCGACGATGTCGGCCCGACGGGTGACGGTTCGCGGGCCGCTCGCTGCCGGCAAGCCGTCCTCTTAAAGTCCTAACTTGATTGACAAATTATTTGCCGTGTCGGAGCCGTGCTGCTATAATGAGCGATGACCTTAAGTGTCCTTTTGTTTTGTATTTATTTGTATAGTTAGTCATTTAATTTACTACATGTGTAAATAGTTAGTTGTGTAATCCTTAATAGAATTAGGGGTTCAGAATCATGCACTGAATCCAAGGTAACAGTTTTCTCGTCGTCCTGCCACTCTGTATTATATTCATATACAGAGAGATAACAAGAATACGTGTAAATAAGTAGATGTAACTAGATGTCATGAGTCATGACAGAATAAACATACTACGATAAGTATTGAGTGCAACGCAGTGAAACGTTTTCATGTGTTTCTGCAAAATAAAATATTTAGAGCGGAAAGATATACCTGTGACTGCTGTGACTAATTTTATATTCGCAATGAACAGTCAAAGAATGAAAAGATTAAGAACAGGGAACTTTTCAGTAACTTAGGAGTGGTTTGAAGAGAATTTAACAGCAATATAAGCCTTCAATCAAGTGTGACAGAATTTATCGAGTGTTATTTAATATCTGTAACCCAGTTAGTGGATAGGATTTTAACAAGTTGATAGGACTTTTAAGCTGTTAGGCTAAGTGGCCATTACGATGGACTGCATCTAGTAGCGTAGTGTAGGACTACACTGCTACTTCTTTTACATTATGACGTGCTCTGTCAGCTCTTCAAGCTGATTTTCTCTTATTTTATAAAATAGACATGAAATTGTGTTTATCTCTTTATACATGCCATTAACTAATAACATATTATTGGAAGTCGGTTGCCCTACACAGTATAGAGATTCAGATACAAGATCGTACTTATAATTTCCTAATAAGCCAAAACAAATAACATTGCCCCGCATGGGGATCAAACCAAGGACCCCACGCTCAACAGTCGCTTTTGCGACTAACATTACAGCAGAGAAATTGCTATGGCAAAGAGCACAAAAAATAATCTTACAACCCACATAAAATATATTAGGTTGATCAAAATGTGCTCTGCACGTAAAGGCATAATAACCTCATTTGAATACATCGATAACTGTTATAGAATAATAACCATAATGCGATCGAATTGTTCATAGATGTCCTATTCTAAGTACACTTTTCTTTTCAGTAAAGGCTGAATAGGTTTCTAATTTCCATAAACTGTACCAATACCTTAGGAAGAAGGTATCATTTCCTGTTTTACTACTACATTTTAGTACTGTTCGGGCATCTCTGACCCCTCGGCAATTTTCGGCTGCTGTCGTGAGACAGCGGAAGACGGCGCGGGCGGCGGCGAGAGGTGCGGCGTGCTGGACGCGGACCATCGGACCACCACTACCACCACTTTGATACCGAACGATCTCCGACGACGCACGGCACGCGCGCGCACTTTATACGTTTACCAACATCAATTTATTGTACCTTATTCGGATAACATTAATTTGATATAGTATACAGTCCACTGCTTTTAACTTCAGTTCTTAATTAGGGCCCTACCAAGTACCAAAGTGTAGATTTTCAAGAGTGAAACAGCTGTTTGAAAATAACATATCGTTAAGAACTTAATGGCATCTTCCAAGTTAAAAATGATGAAACAATAAGATTAACTTATTATGCTTTGAACCAGTCAAACACGGCAAGTCACTAAAGTTATGACATAACATCAGGCCCATATTCCCGATTAAGGTTTAGGCAGAAGCCCATAGTACACTCACATTTCGCCAGTTCTGTTTGAGTCTCATGTAATACGGGGTAACACATCAACGGGGTACAAATCCAGACTCCAGTCTGCTACTGAGCATTTCCAGATTAAAAAACACAATAACACTTTGCCCGACCGGAGAATCGAACCCAGAAACTCGTACTCAGCAGTAGCGCTTGCGACCACTAGACCAAAAAAGCAGGCAGAACTAAAATGGGTACCAAAAGAACCCCCAACAATTAATTATTTTCATCACAAAAATATTAAGCGAAACTTATTTCTTGTCATACTTCAAATACTTATAAACAGGTATAAGCCTTTTCAAGATTAATCACAAAATACTTCAATGAAAATGTCTATGTAAGAGAAAATAGAGGCCGGTCCTCATATGAGGACATTTCGGATTAAAACGATTAAGTCTTATTTGGGTACCTGATGGACCGCGGATTTATCTCAAAAAAGGTTTTACGTGTATCTTCAAGATTTGCTGTTGTAGACTGTTTTGTGAATATTTATGATGAAGAGTTCTTTATGTTGTTTAATAAATGTCCGCCTAAATCCGGCAAAACTTTTTCAATCTTCAGCCTAGTCCTAGTTTATTAACAATTTTGCAGTGTAATGGACTACTACACCTAATGCCTGGTTTATACGATGACAGTGACTCAACTCAAACTAAAACAATTCAATTAAACCGTATACAGGCACTTTTGAACTGTCAAGGAGTCGGTCAGTCAGAAATATGAAGCTAGTTGCCCGTTACAAAGCGTAGAGTACCTATGGAGAAGAACGGGCAAGAAACTCCACGGACACTCTTTTAAATGAAAAAAATGTTACAAAATATTGGTCACATCATTCATGTTGAAATTATACATGTGATATCAATGTAAAAGACATAACATAACATGTAAAAGACATAACATAACATGTAAAAGACATAACATAACATCACGCCTTGTTTCCCCGAAGGGTAGGGCAGAGGTGTACCTGTAGCAACTGCAGCCACATTTCGTCCCACGTCCCAGTTATGTTTAAGTCCCATGTAATAGGGGGCGAGCCTATTGCCATCAACCGGGCACAAATCCAGACTCAGGATAGAACATTATATATAACTTCGAACAAATTATATTACGGTTTTAATTTTAATCATAACTGTACACTATAGTAGTCAAACTTTATATACAGGGAGGATCATTTGAGTAGTTTGACTACGGGGAAAGTTCCATGGTCAAATCAGTTGGACAAAATGGTTTGACTACGGGGAAGGACCGAATAACACTTTGCCCGACCAGGGAATCGAAACCAGGACCTCATGCTTAGCAGTAGCGCTTGCGACCAGTAGAACAACGAGGCAGTCAATCATGGCAGCTAAGAGATGACCAGTCCCAGTTGACGACCAGTGACCATTCAGAGCAACCATTTTGGAGGGAGCTAAATGATCCAACACACTGACTGGACCCAGTGACTCAGAATTTTTTACCCAGATAGTAGGTTCATGTAGACGAGATCGGCAGAAAGTCAGGCGGGGGTCTAACCTACTGAAAACAAATCCAATGCTTCTTTGTGTCTGTAATGGTGCACTATAACAAATCATATTCCGAAAATCTACCCTTGTTCGGTTCAACGAGATTTAAAATTAATATGCGACCGAAGTCACAGGCACCAACTAGTCAAAGTAATCCTTTTAGTTTAGAAGTACATGTATAGTAAGAACAAAACATAGTTTACACCTATTATCATGATGTAGTGACTTCGAAACTTAGTTCCGACCTTTAGGAATATGCTTAGAGCGCCATCTATCAAAAGTTTTCGGCAGCTCCCCAACGAATGTAATTATTGGTAACTTGTAAAAATATTTTGATGTTGATGTATGTATTTAGGAGCTGTGCTTACATGATACGTTACATTATCATCATGCCTGTATTTCCCGATGGGGTAAGCAGAGATGTTTAGTGCACTCACATTTAGCCAGTTATGCTTTATGTTTTTTATACAAGACTAGAGCTTCTGCCCGCGACTTCGTCCGCGTGGAATAGTTACTTTGGGCTAACGCTAAAAAATCCCCCGATTTTGAAACATTCTTCATTGGTACTCCGCTCCTATTGGTCTTAGCGTGATGATATATAGCCTATAGCCTTACTCGATAAATGGGCTATCTAACATTGAAAGAATTCTTCAAATCGGACCAGTAGTTTCGGAGCCTATTCGGTACAAACAAACCAACAAACAAAAAAATCTTTCCTCTTTATAATATTAGTATAGATTTATTTATTTATTTATTATTTAATTATTTATTTTATAAATTACAAACTTACACTTAAACAAAGCACACAATTAGACCTCTGGGGTCTGTCTTAGCATGCCATGGCCTGAGATTTGATCAACGCGCTATTGACAGTTATTTTATAATCGAGTTGATGTAATGTTCCTTCAGCTTACGCTTCATGTTTTTACTATTCATTGAGTCTCTAATGTCTACAGGTATTTGGTTTAGTAAATTGGGTATTGTGAAAGAAGCGGTACGCCTGCCATAAAAGTTATTTTTGCGAGGCACTTGAAATGATGGAAAGATGGAAATGGCAATCAATCTGCCAAGCCTTTTCTCAACTATATTAGAGTCGGTTTCGAGTCTAACCGGATGCCACCAGTATTTTTTATGAAGCGACTGCCTATCTGACCTCCACAACCCAGTTACTGGGTAACACGATACCCCTTGGTAAGACTGGATGTCAGACTTTCGGACTTCTTCTTTTTGTTGGTATATTGGCGTGTGCTAGCTGTCATTAATTTTAATGTTTTGTCTTGCATAATGAAAATTAATTTGCATAAGTACTATTGTATAGAATCAAGTTTTTAGAAAGAAAAGAAAGAAAGAAAGAAAGAAAGAAAAGAAAAATATTTTATTTGGGACACGCACAGGAAATACAAACAGTAATAAAAAAAAAAATAAAAAAATCTAAAAGGAGCATCTAAAACTAACAATTATACGAGTTCAAATTAACCAAAAATTAAAATTAAAAACGACCTTTTTCTAACTAATCAGACATCTGTGCTGCTGGATAGTAGAACAGCATTATCGGTCAAACTGTAGTCAAATATTGGCAACACTCATAGTCGACCCATCACTTTAATTTGTTCGAGAAAATCACAATTTTAATTTCTATTCTATGTTAGCATTTGTTTGATAATTTTCCTGAATACTCCACTGCCAGTATTTTCATTTATTGTTGTTCTGTTCCACAATGTATACCCACATAGTAAAAATCAGGCACATAATTATATCAAACTAGATGATTCAGCCATTTTCCACGAAAATCATGGACTTTCATTTTCCGGAATAATCTTTAGGCAGGCAGATTGGTTAAATTATTCAGGAGTTTTCAGTAAAGTTAAGCTTTTCAACTGATTTTAACGCTAACTTCGAAAAACTACTACAATAATAAAAACATATTTTTCGATGTAACGAAACAATTTTTTTTTAGTTATATTTACCTACTTTTAAAAGACTAAAGCATTATTTTCAGAACACAGTTTTCTTTCTCTAATTAAATGGTGTTACAAGATAAAACAGTAAATAGCTATTATTCAAATCCGGTTTTTATTAAGTCCGTTGTTCATTATTTTTCATAGAATTTTGGGTAGCTAAGGCAAATTACTTTTTTCTGCCTTATTACGGAGAAGTGAGCAAAATAATGGAATTATTATAAATACCTGGGCATAAAGCTTACCGGTATTTTTATACTGTGACATTCCACTGTTTTACAAGAACCTTTGATTTTAAGGAACTTATTAAAATCAATTTTGTTCAAAAAAGGGATGAAAAGGGAGTGAATGGTGAGGAGACGGCTGATAGAGGAAAATGGTAGAAAAAAAGAATGAGGGGCAGTCTTTGGGGACTGCTGATAGAAGTGAAAACTAAGTAACGCCAATGGCTTGCTGTCAGTACAAGAACGAAAGCTGAAACTCCATTAAAAAAATCCTATAAAATAAAACAGAGTGCGCTGTCAACAAAAAAGTGCTCAACGCGCCTTGGGTGATGATGACGCGAGTTCCATGATTTTTGTTCGTGTTCAACGCGCCCAAAGAAGTTAACTTTACTTGAATCGGGACTCCCTTTAATTTTCAACACGGGGTGGGTTTTAGTCAGTTAAGAGTCTGACACGCTCTCCCGCTCCGCCCAGAGCGGAAGAAGTTATTAGATAATTTCCCACCCAAAATAAAAAGGTACTTATGGTATGTTTTATGTATATCTAATAAAGTGTTTGATTAGTAAAACAGATTCCTAGTCTCTTGGTTGCTGTTTTGATTTATTAATCAAACCACAGATGAATGCAGATGATTTACTCCGCATTTTAGGTATGAAGCTACAAGTAGGTACGCGGCAGGGTGGACTTGTCGAATTCAGTGGGCGTAACGTAGTGGACTCCGTATCAAAGTTGCGACAAACAAATGTGCGACAAACCCTAGGGCGACAGTACGATAGGTCGACAATCAGCGGTGCGACAGCACATCAGCTCGACGAACTGTTACGCGATAGAAAGAGAGGCAACTTCTAGGTGAATATCATCATCATCATCATCATTTCAGCCAAAAAACACTGCTGATCATAGGCCTCCACCAAGCACCACCACTTCGACCGATTCCGTGCTTCCCGCATCCAGATGAATATAACTGTAGGTGATTAGCGCTGTGCGACCTGAATTGCACTTTATTGTGTCGGATGAAGAGTCGCTTTTTATTTAAATGATTTTGCGGAGAGAACCATCTGTACAGATGGAGATAATCTGTTATAGTGTGCGCGGAACTAGTTGGCCGCGCCTTAAGTGGCGACTCATCTCGCTATTGTAATCTCATGTGCGTTTTGTCTAAACCAGCCGGAACTTTCAACGCGTGTTGCCGTCGCGAAGTACGGCGCCGGAATAGATTAAGTAAGATAAGGCACTCAATCTATTTCTATAATAATCTATTACAAAGTAACAAGTTGAAATGGGATTTGAAAATATTGAACATGCTTTTAAAATCCGTGTTGATTTATTTTGTTGATGTTATTCAAACTGTTCAAAGCATCACAAGTTTTGTCTATTATTCAATTCATAGAAATAAAAAATGTTTCTTACCTACTCTCTGCTATCAAAAACTGCTCTTATCCACAAACTAACAAGAGAACTGTTGAAACACAATGCTCAGCAATCATTCTTGTTATTTGAATACAGATTTATAGCACATCTACCTATTACATTTTCTCGAGGTAACTTGAATCTTTTTTCTTCGAGATCCGTCACTGTGTTTAGATTATCTTTACTTTCATCGCTGAGTGAAAGCTATTATGTACACAAGGTACCTTTGTAACGGGAAAGACTGACTTATGACAGGATTTGTGAAGGTTTGAAGTTTCTTCATGATTTAGGATGACAAAAATGTCACGGCTATATTTCCCAAGAGTTTTGATGTAGGTAGTGGCAATGGGCATGGCACATTGCTCGAAGAACAGATGGCCGATGGGGCTGAAAAGTTCTGGAGTGGCGACCGCGTACCGGAAGACGAAGCGTTGGAAGGGCTCCCACAAGATGGACCGATGACCTTGTGAAGGCCGCTGGATGCAGGAAGCACAGAATCGGTCGAAGTGGCGGTGCTTGGGGGAGGCCTATGTTCAGCAGTGGCTGATATGATGATGATGATGATGTAGGTAGAAAAGGGAGTAGAGGAGCTCGTGGCTAAGTAATAACGGCCGCACGGGGTGATCCATAAGATTAAGCTACGCTTGCCGGGGTTGGTCCGTGGATGGGTGACCATCTTTACATACCGAAGCCGTTGGTACCGGCTATCATTCATGGATCTTTGACAGTCGTTACGGGTCGTCAGTAGCCCGAAAGTTTGACAACCAATCTTACCAAGGAGTATCGTAATACCCAGTTGCTGGGTTGTGGAGGTTAGATAGGCAGTCGCTCCATGTAAAATACTGGTATTCAGCTGCATCCGGTTAGACTGGAAGCCGACCCCAACATAGTTGGGAAAAAGCTACCCGATTGATTGATGTAGGTAGAGGCAGTGCCTAGGGCCCGTGCCCAGGGCCCCGACCTCACGGGGGACCCGGAAGCCCGATACAATGCTTGCATTCAAAAAGATAATAGAAGATTTCGCAGAACAGAAATTTCGAAAGAAACCATTATGGTAAATTGGAAACCAACTCAAATCTGCAGCTATTTATTTAATAACGTGCCGTAATTTTTTGATTACGTAAAAAAAGAAAAAATACGCGTCCAATATTACTTATCAATTTTTTTTTTTTTCTAAGCATCCCTATTAATAAAATAATTACCGGTTAGACAAAGCTATCCAATCATAGGTAATTTAATAAAGGTTCTAACAAAATAAGACAGACCTTTCATCGACCAATAATTTGATAAATTAAAGGCCAATTCGTAAAATGTTTGTAGTGGTTGAAAGACGGTCACCGTGCGATCAAAATTAGAACAGAAATGACCTTTCGCCATGTTGTTTTAGTCGCTAAACTAACTTTAGTTGTGAATATGTTTAACGGCCAGTATAACTGACCCTGTGCAGGGCAAAGGTCTTTTCCAATACAGATTAGGAATATACATCAAAATTCAAAATATCTTTATTGTGGGCATATGTCAGTATGGGTCTTAATAATAAATTAAAGTTTCAATATGTCCTGCCTAATAGGCATACAATAATTACGTATTATCATTAAATTTAATATTATTTTACATGTCAAATTTAGTTATTATAAATGTCAAAATATCAAAATAACACTATCCACATCGATCACCTTGCTTGCTAACTTCGTGTTGGTTCATTGAATTCAGAGTCCAGTCCAGTCTGGTTAGTGTGTCCACATTTCTCCACGACTTTTTTGAAGTGAAAACTTTTTTATGCGCGTTGAGCGATTTTTGCTAAGGGAAAATGTTATGGGTTAGCGTCACCGACATGCCAATGTTACAAATTTGTAGCTATGAGTATGATGTAGGGCGCTTGGCCAGCAGTGAAAGCATGTTTTAGTTTTAAGTTTTCACTTCTGTCATTAGTTCCCATGATTGTCTTTTTTTTTACTTAGCTGTAAGTCAGTATTATCTTAGAGAGTATACTGTGGCATTGAAAGAAGGAGATTTGGAAGTCACATTGGTACTTTCTTGGTTTAATTGAGTCACGTAGCTATTGTAAGTAATCGTTAAATGCTAACTGCTTTGAGAGCAAACGACGTACCTTTTGGAGGCCTTTCAGATGCCATAAACACAAATAACACATTTTCCTCGTGTTCTAGTACCAAAAACATGTAGTGCTATTCTGCAAAGGTCACTTTACAACACAAACTTTGAACCTCACTCAAGTGATCAATTCGACTTCATTTGTTTTTAAAGTAGGTAAATCATCGCAGATTCACACTTCGAAATCGTTCGAATGTCGAACGTCGCCATCTTGTTTTGCACGACTCGTAATGCGAAGCATTAGAGTGTGCTCTACGATCGAAAAAAATATAATATCTTTAACTAAATATTTCCAACCTTTGACTTGATGTCCGTAAGTTGCCTAGCAAGCGCCAAGTAAATTAAATATCTTTGTCAGTCGTTGACATTACGACTTCATGAAAAGTGATAAATTGTTCATTTTTAAACTATGTTTTGAATTTCTTTTTCGTTTATGAATGAGTGATGAGGCGTGCACTTTTGGATTTTCCAAACTATTTTTTTTTTTCTGTAGTAATTTTACAAAATGTATATCACCAGCCCCGTGTCGATGTATTTCCTGGCGCTAATAGATCCTTCCAGCACTTTAGAAGAGAATAACGCTATTGATGGATGAATCGGAATTCCGGCAGTACATAGTTTTAGTTTCGATGTCAAGCACTATCTAAAGTTTCAAAGTGAAAAGTGTTCTAGTTTTATGTGTTTATACTCCAAAATTGAACGACGTTGTTGACGACACCACTATCATATTACTCCAAAATTGAACGACGTTGTTGACGACACCACTATCATATTACCTAGTGGAGTATGATCAAGTACCAGCACTAGATACACAGGTATGCAACACACCTCTGCCTACCTACTGTTAGAAGGCCTACACTGTCCTCCTATCCCTATATTATTTGATAATATTGTGAAAGCCAATTATTTTTAAAGCGTAACCTGGGGTTTTTTTTTCCGGCTCTTCTCCATAGGATACAAACCGTTTTTTTTTTTAAGTCATCAAATGACTTCTCTCGCTCTGGGCGGAGCGGAAGAGCGTGTGAGACTCTAACTGACTAAAACCCGCCCGTGTTCCTTCCCTTGCCTGTACCAGGGGCCATGGTTTCCCCTTAGGACTTCCCGCAACCCCGTCAGGCATTGGCCCTAGCGGACCCCGTCAATTTTGTTGACATTTCTTTGAGGCGCGCGTGGAACACGACGCGCCTTCGACCCGTGCCTGGTCCTTATCGGACGGCGAGCTCCCCATTGCTCTCCGTCCGCAAGCCCGCGCCTACGGTGGCCGGAAATCGGCTACCAATTCCTGACGCTAGGAAAACAACCTCCTCTAGTTGTAAAAAGACATTTGGAAAGTTTCATAATACTTTTTTTACACGTAAAACTAAATATATGATGTCGCGCGGGATAATTTCCCACTTCCACGAGGGCGAAGCCGCGGGTGAAAGCTAGTATCACAATGAATGCTGTTGAAATATCAAAATGAAAAAGATTAGTCATAATCGTTTACCGAAAATGTTTACACAATTAGATAGCTGGGTTCGATTCCCAGGTCGGGCAAAGTGTTATTGGGTTTTTCCATTAATAATTTCTTACTAACAACCTGGAGTTTGGAAGTTGGCGGTGTGATACCCCCGTGCCTCGGAAAGCACGATAAGCCGTTGGTCCTGCGCCTGATCCCTCTCCGGTCGTGTCGGATTGCGTGCCGTCCCATTGGACGGACTTTTGTTTATAAGTTTATTTTGAAACCTCTTGTTCTATTACATCGTTTTCTTGTCGCTGTAATTTCGGGGTAAAACTTTGCTATGAAAGCGGTGAATGGTGATGTGGGGGGATGGATTAAGACTTAGTTCAAAAAAGTTCAAACAGTATGCAGAAAATTGAAGTGGCGCTGGACGGGACATATGTTGAGAGAAAAGAAAGAGAAATAGACCCAAATAATAACTGAATGGTACCCTAGAGAAAGCAGAAGAAGCAGAGGAAGACAGACAAAGCGATGGGAAGATTATTTTAAGAAAGTAGCAGGCCCAGAATGGTTACGTACAGCAAAAGACAGAAACAAGTGGAAAGCCTTAGAGGAGGCCTTTGTCGAAAGACAAGCTGTTAAGAGGGGACACCAACCGAATGCCGAGTATAGGATTTAGTTTTAAGTAAATTTGCTCACACCTCTATTTGAATCTATTTAAATATTTTTGTCAATTATGTTAAAACTAACAGCAATAAAGGCTTATTTTATTATTATTCGAAGTGTCTAGTCGTCCGCTAAACGGATGAATAAAAAAATAAATTTGTCGTCCGAATATCGGACGAATAGACAGCCTTAATTTATAATGTTATTCGACCGCTAAACGGACGATTAATTTATAATGTTATTCGTCCGTTCACCGGACGACTAGCAACAGCCATTATTATTAGAGGGGATGGATTACATGGAAATTTAGATGAAAGTTGCAATTTAGGGGTTTACGGGGATGAAAAATCGATCTCGCTATGTTTCATATCTGGGAAAAATCGTTTTCTTGATTTTCACATCCTCAGAAATCTGATAAAACGTTGGTGTACCTGGACGATATGTTTATATTTTCACCCCGAGCAGAGCAGAGCAAAAGCCAATAAAGAAGGCTATTTGACAACTCTAAATTGCCTCTTTCTCTTTCTTATTTTGCTCCAAAGTAAAGGACAGCAAGATCAAGATTTTCCTAAGTCACTGTACCACAGAATCAGCACTATTTTACTTTCTTTCGTCTAATTAACTCCCTTACCCGTTTCATATGACACCCAAAGGTGATCATAAGACCACCATTTTATGTAAACCGTTGTATTTTCCTTTTGTTTATTATTCGTTATGTATTGACTATAATAATATTGACAATGTATTCTATTGCCTAACCTTCTGTTAGCTAAAATTGCTTGAGGGTATAGAACCGTTGTGACCTTTCAGAGACGTCATTAAGTATATATTTTTATTTGGCAGAGGTACCATAGAAAAATATTTGGATTATTTTGTGGTACTGGTATATAGGGTTTTAATTTCTTTAAAGTAAGTAGCAGTGATAACGTAGTGGACTGCCCAGTCATAGGTCTCGAGTTCCAGCCCGAGCCAATCACACGAAAAAAAAAATCTTTTAAAACGCGCAGCATGACCACCGAAGAAACCGTAGATAGAGTATGTTAAAGATAGAATAAATGGAATCATCGATACGATGAAGAAGATTATCTGTCAGTATACAACGTGAAATTTGAATCACAGTTTTGCTAGAACAAACGTTGTTCAGACCATGGTCTACTATCATTCTATAGCATCCAATATGTTATTAAAACAAACTAAACTAGGCGTTCTCAAATAAGTCTTAGGTTGCTCAAACGTGTTCAAACATTAACCGTAACATCTAAGGACTCATCGCGGTAGCAATATTCCATTCAAAAGAGTTATGAGGAGTACACGTGGAGTACAAGGATGTCCGGCCAATGCGGGCCGAAATTTTAATAAATAAATCGTTCTTTTTTGTGTTTTTTTTTAAATACCATTGACGTTTTTTTTATTATTGATTGTTATAGAATGGTAGTAGACCATGGTCTGAACAACGTTTGTTCTAGCAAAACTGTGATTCAAACACGTTGTATGGCGTTGGAGATAGCGATAGACTTTGACAAACGCAAACTCAAACTCAAAGCATTTATTTCAATTAAACCATTTATGAGTTGTCAAGGAGTTGGTTATTCAGAAAGATGAAGCTCTGTCCACTCTAAAGCGTAGTAGGTAACTATATGGAGAAGAACAGGCAAGAAACTCCACGGACACTCTTTTAATTTATATTGTTTCAAAAATATTTGTTACATCATTAATGTAACAGTTTACTACAATCACTTGCAAACTGGTACTATCCAATGTAGTAAGGTATAACTTACCAAAATAAATCGCACCGTGACAGTAGTTTAATTGGATCTCGCAATTGTTGGCTAAACTGGGGCCAGACAAAAAGTATGCATACGCGAAAGAGATCGAGAAATTACATTTCTGACTCGTTTACTCTTATTACTGGATCTAATGCGTCCTGCTCTCATTAATATTATTTAGTGGCTAGTCGTGTCTATTGCTCATACTCTGCTACGGTAGAAACGGAAGATAAAATGACAGATTGTAAATAGAATTACGGCGCGATGTCAAAAATCGGCAAAAATTTAGAAAAGAAATGTCAATTTTTAAAGGAATAGATAATTATGTCCTTCGTAGAAGAGAGATAAAAGTAGACATAATAAGCGTGCAGAAATTAAAATTAAAATCGTTTTTATTACGACAAGACTTGTCTATTGCTTGACAGGAGTCTGGTGTCTTACACTTCTTATTTCAGATATACTGTAATATAATAAAATTCGACTCGACAAGTAACCTACCCATTTTATCATCTATTGTATATATTTAATTAAAATCAATTGCCGTGCATTAGTCTCGCAAAAACTCGAAAATGGCGACCGATTTGAATATTATTTTTTTTTGTTCGCCTCTACACGGATGGTTTAGGAAAAAAAACTGGAAAAACTTATAGGAACAGCAAAAAAATTGAAATAGAAATTTTTACGTCTGACTGGTCAGCTAGTACAAAATATAAACAATTTTCTCTAAACTCAAATTAAAGCACAAAATGACGATGATCTTCTGTAGAGACTAGAAGTAGAAGACTTTAATAGAATTTTAGTTGTACTTCCACAATGTGTACGACTCAGTAAAATTCATGTTGGACGAAAGTACTTAATGGGGTACATTCCATTGCTTCAGAACTATCCTTGGAACACTTTGTATTGTCTGAAAACTTTAATTATTACAGGAAACAATTTATTTTTCGCGAAGCTCAACTTAAGTTAGTTAGTGGAGTAAATTGATGGAATAAAAGTAATGGACGATACTAAAAAGTCTATCAAGTAAAAGTTAAAACAGACTAAAATAACGTATCTAAATAACGTACTTACTGATAACTTATAAGTAACTATAGTTACTATTTATGTAAAATAAAAAGAATAAAAATTAGCCTAATATATTAGATTTAGCTATTAGTATTAGATTTCGTTCAGAAGACTGATGATAAGCTAAGTTTTTTCAAAGCTTCCTCTCTCCTACAATTTTGCCCGACAGGTTCATAATGATCACATTATAATTTTAACTTACCACCTAAGTACACATTATGGAATGCAAATAAAGTATTGAGTTGACGTGACAGACGTTGTCCATTATGGTCTTGAGATCATATAAGAATCCCATAGAAAAAACGACGTCCAGTTCTTCCCGAATTTGAAAATTCCGAAAAACTTTTCCAATATAAAAGGAAATGAAAAAAATTTAATATGAAATAGGTAAGGAAATGTCAGAAAAATATACACAAAACAAAAAAAAAATACGGTCAACTTAAGAGCCTCGTTCACTAAAAACGTCAAAAAGATATCAATAAATAATTTGGTTCTAATTAAACTTTAAGACGGCTTTGAAAGAACGAATTAATCATTTTAAATAATTTTGTTGAATTAATTATTAGAAGTTTATTTGGAAGTTAAGAGAAGGTTATTGCCAGTGCCATTTATATTGGGTTTGACAATTGTGGTTAAGAAATAGAGTGATTTCATATGAAATAGATATTTCATTTGAAATAGATATTTCAGAATTGCCAAGAGCTTTTATAGGCCTCTAGACGAGACACCGTTGTTAGGGTACCCGAAGGGTGCCAAACGGAACTCTCTACTCAGTCTCTGCTGTCCGTTCGTCCGTCTGTCTGTCAGCGGGCTGTATCTCATGAACCGTAATAGGTAGACAATTGAAATAATCACAGATTCTATATTTCTTTTGTCGCTATAACAACAAATAATAAAAATAAAATAAAGTTAAAAATTAATGAGGGCCATACAAAAAACGTGTTTTTTTCGGCGTTTTTTGATAAATAATGAACGGTGGTACGCAGCCCTTTATGTGCGAGTCCGAGTTGCTCTTGGCCGGTTTTTTATAATGATTTTGGCATAGGTACAGGTAGGGTTGCCAATAACGTTTAAAACATAAAAAGACGTGTGGCACTCGGGGACTGCCCCAGCGAGGCATAGCATTTTTTATCAACTTACGCAATTGTAAAATATTAACCCGAATACAAGAAATAGTAATGGTGACATTGACAGGAACTGTTATTCACATTTATAGATTTTAAAACTTGACACAACGTAATGGGAACATCAAACTAATAAAAAGGTTTTAATTTAACTATTAATAGTCAAGGATCATTCGTCTAAGTAAATTTGAACTTTATTGTCAAACAGTTAAACATAATTTTCAATACAACACTCTCGTATCATTCGTCTAAGTAAATTTGAACTTTGTTGTCAAACAGTTAAACATAATTTTCAATACAACACTCTCGTATCATTCGTTTAAGTAAATTTGAACTTTGTTGTCAAGCAGTTAAACATAATTTTCAATACAATAAAACACTCTTTCTTAGGTAGTATTTTCGTTACGAAATTTCTGGATTAGGTCTCCACGCTCAAGGCCCGCGATAGAAGCTATGCAATAGCTTAAAAATCCCTACACTAGGAATTTCTCCTGTATCGTGGGTGCGTTTACAAACAGGGTCGGGTCGCCTCCTTTCCTCTAATATGGCGAGGGGGGTGATGGCTGATCTTTGCGTTATACTCGTGAACGGGTGGTGCTTGTGGTGATTGGTCGTCTTGCTGATCATGGTTTTGTTATTGTTATTAGTAATTAACTGTTTACTTATAAAATAATTCGATGGTCCTAGTTTATCATTTATAACATCCAGTTACAGCTATATGTCAGCGGGCACTCTCTGAATGCCTGGAGGCTTTTATTTAGATATTGTTTACATTTAGTTTTTATTTCTGCCTGAGTATAGTTCTCGATGTTTTCGGTTGGTATATTGGCGTGTGCTAGCTGACTTATGGCTATTAATTTAATTAATTTAAATAATCTTTGTGTTGCGTAGTCATTATTTTGCATACTATTATATAAAATCATTTTTTTTCTAACTGAACAGACAGCTGTGCTGCTGGGGAGTTTGTTGCGCCACTTCTTCTTCCCAGATAAAAGCACTAGGAAGTGGTGAAGGGCGGGCGTTTTTGGGGACTGTCTTATGTAATTTTGACGTTCAAAAAGTGCTGATTCTCAGCCTAGTTTGAATAAATGACTTTTGAATTTTGAATTTTGAACATTTAGACTCAATTTCACCATACTCTGTTAGATATAACAGACTGTTAACACACATGTCAACTGCTGTGATTGGCTGTTGTCATGTCAGTGAGCCAATCAAAGCAGTAACCTAAGTTTAATGACCTGTTAGCTAATTTTTGTGTTTGGTGAAATTGGGTCTTAAACTCACATACACAAACAGCCAGACCCGGAACAACTACTTGTAGATCATTTAATATTTGTTCCGTGCGGGGATCGAACCCGCGACACGCAGCGCAGCAGTCAATCGCCCAATCGTGCAGTGCAATCAGTTTTAGAAGGAATAAAGTATTTCTGATTTCAGAGAGGGTAATTATAGAGTGCAGACTTATAAGAAGGAGTACCTTTGACTTTATGTTATTTTAAAAACAGAATTTTAATTTTTGCAGAAAATAACAACTTTTTGTGTTATTTTTTTTTAATAATTATACGACTCTAGAAGTCTAGACTTTTAATTCCATGAATCGTGGGGCCCTGGGGCACTTGCCCAGAGAGGGCAAAGGAAAAGATGGCCCTAACCGAAAAGAGTCTCTCAGTGAATGCTGAATTAATTCAATTCAAATTGAGAGTAAATTTAAACAGAGTATTTTAGCGTACTCTATTGCTTTTGTAAATTATAAAGTACGCCTACGCGAAATAGAGTACAATTCTCTAAATTAGAGTACAGTTGGCCACCCTAGGTACAAGCCAAAGGCTCACATAGAAAAGAAATGAACCAACAAGTTTGCATTATGTTATCGTTATATGAGACATTTTGTACATAATTACATAGGGGAGACGGCTTGTAACGGACTAAATATTATAATTATTAATGCCAATATAAGGCCTTGTCAAAAGCCAGTTAAATTCTACAAATATGTTTCTCCTTGATAAAATCTAGGAGAGATGTATTAAAACCCTGAATTTTAGCATTGGCTGTGTGCCAATCATAGTGTCCTTGTTACGAATATACAGGGTGATGGTTATGCGGATAACTTGTGTTTTTGTTTGAATTTCATGACAATTGCCAAATGGATAATTTTATCCTTTTAATAAGAGCAAAGATGGAATCATAAAACAATTATTTTAGTTCTTTGTATGTTCTAGAAGTACTAGTATTGTGGTATTTTTAACTAGTAAGCTAAAGGATATTCATAGAAGTCGTTTTTCTTATGATAGTCATATTAATTTAGTGCTTGAAATAAAGGTCTGATAAAGGTTAAAATTGAAGAAAGAATATGATCTTTTTATGTATATTTTGACGATGAAAATATCCTACCAAATCCTAATTATATCTTAACAACATGAAATAATTAATATTATATTCTGTTTAGGAGTTATTATAGAATTTTATCTGTCAGCTTAAATAATAAATTAAACAGTAGATTAAAACATCGTGTCAAGATAATGGCTCTTTATAAACCGTTATTAGCATAAGCTTAGGAGATGTAATAATTAATGAGCTGTGTTTGATGAAAACATGTTATTGTCAAATTGTTAATTATATTTAAGTATGTAGGTTTACTCGTGTCTCTTTAAGCTGTACTTTTGTTCATACCTAGGTGTTGTTGTTGAATTTATAATGTATTTTTATGCTAAGTTTTAGGTGATCTCTAAAAATAACAGTGTAATAAAAATTGTTTATAAAATTCGCATGCATTTCATTCATTTCCATTCCATCCATTATCCATTTTTTATTTAAATTCTAATGCAATATGCGTTAAAAAAATCACTTAAGATTTTGAATTTTAAAATCATATTTGTATGTGTCTATTTCTGATTCTATGATGACCTACAAATCATGAAAACCTCGACCTGTATTTAAACTTCTAATTACTTGACGAAGATAACTTCTAAATAGTTTAATTCAGTTGCAAAAACTTTAAGTTAAACCACTGTTAATACACTATATACAAATAAACACAATAAAAATACAAATCACATACCCGAAAAATACACTTGAGATCGAACGAAGTTTACGCGGATGGTGCGTAGCGCGTCTACGCCGTAGCGGTGGCTCTACGGTTTTGGTGCTCGTAGCGGCCGCGCGTAGCATTTTATGTGGTGGCTGTGATCACCCGTGACGTCATTTTTGTTACAGATCATGGGACGTGGGATGGGAGTACAGTTGCACACATAACTCATTGTTTGTGATGTCTTAGGTACTATCGAGAGAAAAAGTCATTTGGAGAACATATTGTAGCCAACCTTTTCCTACCCACCTTCTCAGAGACAAAAAGTTAAATGTACTAAAAGGTCTTGTTTTAACGGTAATAGAATTTATTAATAACATCCTTTGGTTTTTGTAGCATTTTCACTCAATTATATTTCACCGTACGCCTTGTAAAAGACTTCAACGAAAACCTACGCTCAAAACTAAGCTTCAAAGGTTCAAAAAAATCTTTTTCCGAAATTTTGCTCGTGTAGATATTAAACTTTTATACAGCAGCCGATTTATTTTTAAACCATCGAACAATTTCAACCCTTCATCTTCCGAATCCATGGTGAGTTTTTGTTATGATGACCTTTGACCCCTTTCTCAGTGTGTATAATTTGTTTATCATCCCCTGCCATAATACTGCAATACCCTGCAACGTCCTTAAAGTGGAACACAGTAGTGTTGCTCAACTTTAGAAATAGGTAGGTATGGTTACTGTATTACACTAGGAGGACCTCGTGGCTATAAAGTAATAAAAGCACGGTTCGATACATCAGGTTAAGCTACGCTTGCCGGGGTTGGTTTGTGGATTTGTGACCATCTTAACATACTGAGACTCCTCCGTGCCTGGGAAAGCACGTTAAGCCGTTGGTCCCGGCTGTCATTCGTGGATCTTTGACAGTCGTTATGGGTCGTCAGAAGCCCGAAAGTCTGACAACCAGTCTTACCAAGGGGTGTTGTATTACCCAGTAATACCCAGTTACTGGGTTGTGGAGGTGATAGGCAGTCGCTCCATGTAAAATATGGTATTCAGCTGCATCCGGTTAGACTGGAAGCCGATCCCAATATAGATGGGAAAAGGCCAGGCAGATTGGACTGGTAATTATTATACAGTACTACAAAATCTACTGGCTAGTATGGTACCTCTATTAAACCAGAACATAATGGTAGATTTTTTACTTATTAACGTGAAACATAAGTAAATGTACAGGAATAATAATATTATAATAATAATTTTATTTATTTGCTCTGACAATGTCTTTGGAGTAACAGTTTCGAACTATAAAAATTCACATTATGAAAGCTGGTGCCAAAAGAAGGTATTAGAAAAAACCTGTATTACAAATCACCAGCAAGGAGTAATATAGGCAGGTAAAAGAAAAGTTAACTAGTATTGGATAGGCAATATTTGCAAAAGCTGCTCAGGTATAACCATATACAAGATGTAACATAAATAACGCACAATCTCTTTAGGGGAAAAAAATCAGCTGTTCCCTACATTTTGACGAGTTATGCGAACATAAATCAAGGGAACAGCTGATTTTTTTTTCGCGTTTTGAGGCTTAGCCACATAGTAAAAGTTGTTCATAATGATGAGTACAATGACCTCTTAAGGGGTTGTGCGTTATTTAAATTATACCATGTATGTTTTATCTTATATTTGGAATATATTTATGACTTTATTATGGTGACCCGTGTCCCGTGACTCACTCGCTTTTAGGTAGCTAATATCTGCAACGCCCACTGCTAGACAAAAGTTACGACTTTCAAATAAGTCATAACTTAACACATATACTTCAGCTTCACATATACTTATATCTCCATAATTCCCTACTTATTTACAAAAAAAAACTACAAAAATACTGTAGAATGCTCTGTTTTGCCACAGGTTTTGCATAAAGTTTTGGCGTTGTGGCTGAGGGATTAGATTCTGCGCTTCGGATTAAGGGTTCGATCCTCATACCAAAATCATTCGGCAAGTTTTTTTCATCATAATCATAAATCTTGATTTTTATCTCAACATGATATAAAATTATTACAAAACTTTATAGAAAAAAAAAACAGCTGACTTCCAAAAACATGTACAGTGAAAAATAACTTTAATTTCGGAAGACGGTGTCTTGGGTTTGGTATTGCACGACTCATAATGCGAAGCATTAGAGTGTGCTCTACGATCGAAAATTTTTTTTTGCCCCATTTCTGCAACTGTTTTTATTGTTACACTCCTGCTAGTACACAGAACCTACTTAATTTATCTATCATTGTATAGATGATTAAATGGAGATTATGTACTTTTTAACAATTGATTTAATTCAGCAGAAACGAAAAAAGCATCAAAATAGTTGAAAAAAAATCTTGTCCATCAATGTATGAAACCTGAAAACATTGTAGCTTGCGATAAAATCAATTAATTGAGTCAATTTTTTTTTTATACTTTCGTTTCAGCTATTGAAGGAACCCTATATTGATCTTTTATTCAAAGTAGTTTAATTATAATTAATAAAATACTAACTAAAATATAATATCCATATCTAAATATTTCCAACCTTGACTTCAAGTCCCGTTGCCTAGCAACCGTCAAAGTAAATATCTAAATAAATAGTCATTGACATTGGATTGCGAGGTTAGAAATTTTACTCATATTGATGGGTAAAAAAGCAGTCAAAACATACTTCATGAAAAGTGATAAATTGTTCATTTTTGTTAGAAACTATGTTTTGAATTTCTTTTTCGTAATGAGTGTTATGAGGAGTGCACTTTTCGATTTTCCAAACTTTTAGTTTTTTGCCACCGACTTCCGAAATTAAAGTTATTTTTCACTTAGTAGTGTTTTTTTATGAAGTCGATTGTTTTTCATAAAATCGTTTTTGATTAAGTATATGATAAGATAGTTGTTGATCACATTCCAACAATTTAGTAATAACGTTGTTAAGGCTGATCTTGTTTACTGGAAATTAAACAAAATCTTCTCGTGTTATGCCCCATTTAATAATTAATAATACTACATATTTTCCAAACTGCGTAAGTTTGCTACAATTAAGGTTACAGTGGTGATACATCAAATGTATTTGTTACAAAATGTCCTTTTTTATGTAAGCAGACGTGGCGTAGACGAATCCGACAGATCGGAACGTGTGGGCAGACTAGGTAGTTCATTCACGACCAGACTTGGAGTCGTTCCAAAAGACTGGCTGATTCTTACTATGAGTGTTGTTGAGTTGTCAGTAATATTGTAGCTAAATGTCAGTTCAATTTACATTGATTAATGTGGGTCTTAAAAATATTCTCATAATGAGTATAAATGGTGTCACCTTGTTTCGCAGACAGAAATTACATAGAATTTCGTTTCGCACCAAAATGTTTCATATTTATTTAGTTCTTATATTTTTATTTCGAATATTATTGTTTCAACAACTATTTACTTGGATGAAATATTATTTCACAGAAACACAATTCAATGAATTTTTAATCACATTTTTTTATTTAACAAACTTATCAAACAGTAGAATTATTTTTTAACGAATATTGTTTGTTCAGTTATTTCAACGAAAATGTAAGAATAGACGTTATGCTATAAACGACAATAGTGTGTGTGTGTGTGTAGTGTAGTGTCTAGTAATAACTATTAGGGCACTCCGACCATATAGGTTAGGTTAGGTTAGAATTAGGTTTGGATTTGGTCGCAATATCAAGATTAGGGCACTCCAACAGATGAACCGCTTTCATATAACTATACTACGGTATATAGTGTGTGTGTGAGTGTGTAGTGTATTGTCTTTTAATATAACTATTAGGGCACTCCGACCATATAGGTTAGGTTAGGTTAGAACTGTGACCAACTACGCGCGAGCCGAGCGAGCGAAGCGAGCGGTGCCGCGGCAGCGGCCGGCGAGCGCCACATCGAAATTGGTTGCAGTATCAAAAATATAGGGCACTGGGGATTTTCTTGGTAATAAGCTTTATACTAACTAAACAGTATGAGAATAAAGAATATTTGATTTGTTATTCTATGATATGAATATCGAAACTTTTAATTTTATTTGTAACAAAAATCAATGATTAAAGTTTATTCAAAGTAAGTATTCTGCGTATTGATTATTCTGTGAAATGATAATATATGAAAAAATTTATGTGAAACGAAATTCTATAAAATTATTTTCTATAAAACAACGTACAACCGTATAAATACAAATACAAATAATTTATTTTCTTTCACAAGTTATGTACTACATCTAGTGGTTGAAGTAACCTTTTAGACAAAAATTGCAGGCAATTTACTACTTACTTTACTTTTTAAGCTATTGCATAGCTTCTATCGCGGGCCTTGAGCGTGGAGACCGAATCCAGAAATTCCGTAACGAAAATAACCTAACCTAACACCCTGTCTCTTTAGTTCAGCAACTCGCCTCTAGGTGGCATTGGTTGTATTGCATAAGTTGATAAAAACAGCTATGCAATAGCTTTACCGCGGCAGTCTCCGAGTGCCACACGTCTTTTTTTTTTATTTGGGTGTGTATATTTTTAGGGATCTGCAAAAAAAAAATCGTATCTCGCTGGTCAGTGGTCTACATAGGGGTATGGTGTATAAGCCACTATTAGGCACAGTTAGGTTAATTAATTGTTAAGGCTACACGTGCCGTTTGTCGCTCGCTCGTAGCTGCAAACGACGTGTCGCTAGCTAAGAAAGGTATTTCATAAAAAGTCATAGAAACCAATGGTGTCGCGGCGACACGTCGCCTGCAGTTGCAGCCTGCGGTCGGGTACGGATTTTTTTTTTACCTTTGGCTGATTATGCTGGGGCGTAAAGTTACTTATCGGAACGAAGTTCCCTTTCGCGCGTTGCGAAAGGGGGCTAGAGAAAAAAAATTGGGACCAAAAGTTGTAACGACACTTTTATTTTTTATTATAACGCCATCTGTGAGCGACCACAGGTACTAATTAGTGGCATGCCTTTGTAAGGTTAATTCCATAACTTCGTTCCATCCGGGTGTCCCTTGACACCTATCAGCTTCTTGTATGTTAGAGTGATGCAAATACTGCTCTTTCCATTAAAGTTATGCCGAGATCATTTACACAAGACAAGACAAAAAAAATTGTTTCTCTCGTCAGTTGCTACACAGATAGTTATTCAATTTTAAATCTAAAAATCACGCAAAAATAAATGCTCATGTTAGTTTTGCTCTCATTCATAGTAAATAAATAGTTTGGAAAATCCAAAAGTGCACGCCTCATACTTATCACTCATTCATAAACGAAAAAGAAATTCAAAACATAGTTTTAAAAATGAACAATTTATCACTTTTCATGAAGTCGTAATGTCAACGACTGACAAAGATATTTACGTTGGCAGTTGCTAGGCAACGGCACCGGATCAAGGTTGAAAATATTTAGATATTGATATTATATTTTAGTTAGTATTTTATTAATTATAATTAAACTACTATGAATAAAAGAGCCATTTTCAATAGGGTTCCTTCTACGGCTGAAACGAATGTATAAAAAAAAATTGACTCAATTAATTGATTTTATCGCAAGCTACAATGTTTTCAGGGATCATAAATTGACGGACAGGAATTTTTTTTCAACTATTTTGATGCTTTTTCCATTTCTGCTGCATTAAGTCAATTGTTAAGAAATACAATATTAATCTCCATTTAATCATCTATACAATGGTATATAAATTAAGTAGGTTCTGTGTACTAGCAGGAGTGAAACAATAAAAACAGTTGCAGAAATGGGGCAAAAAATATTTTTCGATCGTAGAGCACACTCTAATGCGAAGCATTACGAGTCGTGCAATACTAACGATATGACTGTAAGAAGATTCGAATTATGAATTACGTACGCTTGTTATAGGCGGCCCACAGACGTTCCAGCTTCTAGTAAAGTATTTTTGTTGCTCTGTTTTTTTTTTTCATTTTGCCTTTTGAGTTTTATTTGTAGCAGTTGATATCAATTTATATTGTAAATGTAAAAAAAACAGTGCTACTTTCTGACACAAGGTTTTTTGTTGCTCTGTGTTCTTTTTTTTAATTTTTTACTTTCGGCTTGTATTTGTACCAGTAGATATCAATTTATACTGTAAATGTAAAAACAACAGCGAAATTTTCTGACACAAGCTTAATATTGTAAAATAACACTTCCTTTGGGCTTTGCCGTAGTCGGGTTATAAACACCACAGTGAAGATATGATCACATGAAATAAGTAACAGAATTGAGATAAGTGCGTACCTACATAATGAGTAAACTGTTGGGAAAGAAGTAAATACCTACCAGATTTAGAACCAGTACCAGTAGGTACGATTTACTATTTTAAGTAACATTGAACCTTATTAGACAATAAGTATCTATAATTAAAAAACAAAGTCGAACCGAAGAGTCGAATAACTGAAATCATCGAAAAAACATGATACCAAAAATTATGAAGAAAATTCATTTTCTCATACATTTTGTGTGAAACGCCTTTTTTGATGATATCTCGGTAGATAGGTAGGTATGTAGGTTTAATGTATGTAGGTATGCAGGGTCTGTAGGTAGGATAGGTAGGTAGGTAGATATGTAAGGTAGGGAGGTAGGTGCGCCGTAGATAAGTACTTAGTGCTACCCGTGCGAAGCCAGGTCGGGTAAAGCTAGTAAAATAAGAAAAAAATCCTTCCAAAACGATTTTAACAAAAGTTGTCCCGTGCGTCAATAACCTAACGTCCAGCGTCCAATTACAATAGTGTTCTAAATTACAATCGAAGGGACATAATCGTCATAAGTTACCGTTAGTGTCGAGTTCACGGCGCCCGTCGGTCGGTAACCGACACTGTGTCCGTTTACAAGACATAACTAACCGAAGACTGTGGTTAAAGGCGGTTAAACCTGAAAGATGTTAGTTAGTTGACGCTACGCTTGTGTTTTCGAGAGATTTAAATTAATTGATCACTGAAATTTTCTTAAGCTAGCTGTTGCTCGTGGTTTTACTCGCGTCCTGGGGAAACTGATAAGTAAATCTGGGCATAAAGTGGCCTGATTCTAAATCCAGCTAATAGTTCACCTTTTTTTTTTTTGGGTGGGAAATCATCCAATGACTTCTCCCGGTCTGGGCGGAGCGGAAGGGCGTGTCAGACTCTTACTGACTAAAACCCACCCGTGTTCCTTCCCTTGCCTTGTCAGGGGCCACGGTTTTCCCTTGGGATTACGCGCAACCCCGGCAGGCATCGGCCCTAGCGGACCCCGTCAGTTTTGCTGACATCTCTTTGAGGCGCGCGTGGAACACGACGCGCCGTCGACCCGGGCCTGGTTCTTATCGGAAGGCGAGCTGCCCGTTGCTCTCCGTCCGCAGGCCCGCGCCTACGCGCCGGAAATCGGCTATCAATTCCCGACGCCCGGGACGTCTCCGGCGGCGGGGCGGCTAGGGCTGGTAGGGCGCGGCCTTTGCCACTCCCTCGCGCGCTCCGCTTCCTCTTTCGCGAGCATTACTGCTTCGCAGAAGGAGGTGACGGCTTGCCAAGCCCTCTCGCTCCGCACCATGGCCTGGACCAGGGCCGGACGCGAGAGGTCACTGCCGCCGATCGCCTCCACGAGGACAAGCTAAGAGTCCACCTGTGTGCCAAATGCGTTCAGCCAGGCCATGATTTAAAAAAAAAACCGGCCAATTACGTGTCGGACTACGCAACTTTGACGGGTTCCGTAGTTGGGATGAATTTATACCAAGAACAAACTTAACATTGTAGTTGAAAAACATGTTCTCCCATGTATTCCAACTGCAAATGTAAAATTGTACGCACAATATTGAGAGATATACCATGTTATTTTAAGACCATAGACTTCTAATAGGTTTTCCTGTAATCTGTCAGTAAAAAACCATTCTCAAAAATTTTGGGCTCAGTAGTTTCGGAGATAAGAGGGGGGGGGGAATATTTACGTTACACGTCCGTGTTTGGATCACAGAAATAGGTACATCTACATTATATACCAAACTTTCAACTTAATAGGTCCATTAGATTCAGAGCAAATTGGTTATGACAGACGGAAGGACAGACAGACAGGCAACCTATAAGGATGATCTTATAGAGGAATGATCCTATAAGGGTTCCGTTTTTGCGGAACCCTAAAACATTCAAACTCAACTCGCAAACATCCAGTTAAAATACAGATAATGTTAAGGTGGCGAAACAGGACAAAGGTAAAAGTAGTTATAAGTACCTACCTACTTATAGTTAGATGTTTTGTTGATCAAACATTCTACGTCTCGTAAGTTGTTCAATACTACTCACATTTAACAAATGAAACAGCAAACGTTCCACTTAACGCATAAACTAAGATATCAAGATATCAATCAATCAACTTTCAAAGCTAAGTGGTATCTCACAAAAACTAGATCAGTGAGGTGGCTCCGTGATTCCGTGAAACGAAACGCAATGCGGGAGAAAACGATTTGGAGCCCCTACCAAGGGAACGCGCATTCATACATACATAAATTCAAGCCTTCTTCCCTTGGGGGTAAGCACAAACTACAGAACGCCACCTGCTACGATCCTTACTTACCCCTTTTGCTTCTATCACAATCTGAATAATTTTGAACGATATTGCTAATAAAATTTGTAAGTACGAATAACATAGTATTCAAAATAGCCAAATTGGTCCAACCGTTCTCAAATGGTGCGATTACTAACGAACAGCATTTTATTTTTATTATCATCATCATATCAGCCGAAAGACGTCCACAGCTGGACATAGGCCTCCCCCAAGCACCGCCACTTCGACCGATTCTGTGCTTCCTGCATCCAGCGGATTCCTGCGGCCTTTATAAGGTCATCGGTCCATCTTGTGGGAGGCCTTCCAACGCTACGTGTTCCGGTACGCGGTCGCCAATCCAGAACCTTTCGGCCCCATCGGCCATCTGTTCTACGGGCAATGTGTCCTGCCCATTGCCACTTAAGTTTGGCAATTCTTCGGGCAATGTCGGTTACCTTGGTTCTCCTGCGCATCTCTTCATTTCTGATTCGATCACGTAGGGAAACTCCAATTATAGCCCTCTCCATTGTTCTTTGCCTTCTGATAAGGCCCATTGTGAGCGACCACGTTTCAGTGCCATAAGTCATCACTGGCAACACGCACTGGTCAAAGACTTTCGTCTTGAGACACTGTGGTATGTGGGACGAGAAGATATTGCGAAGCTTCCCGAACGCTGCCCAGCCGAGTCGGATTCGACGATTGACCTTTTTCTCGAAGTTGCACCTACCTAGCTGGACATTTTGTCCTAGGTAAACAGACTCGTCTACAACTACGAGCGTAGCGTCTCTGATCTTTATGAGAGTGGGTGTTACATGGGCATTTGACATAACCTTTGTCTTGTCCATGTTCATTATTTTTATACATATTATAAGTAAGCGTATGTTGTCCCAATGTAGGGGAAAGGCCTCCCTGCCTACTCCCGGTCTACTGCGATTGCTGGCCAATCCTCTGAGAAGAAGTTCCAGCTCAAACCGCCATGTCTTGCCAGGCCTGCCGCGTAGTCGATACCGGCAAAAGGCACTATTCAGTTCTTTTTTTAAATCCCAGAGACTAATTTGACATTTGAAGTAATTGTTGTTTCTTTTTTTAATTTGGAGTTTGACATTTGCACTCTGTCAAATTAGTCCCTGGGATTAAAAACGAACTGTAATTTTTAGTTAAATTTTAAGTAGGTAGGTATTCATAATTTAACATGCCTATTTAGAGTAAAAAAGTTAAAAATACCAATGGGTGCCTCAAATACTATAAAGTATCATGAACTTTTTGAATTATTTATTCCTTAGTGCAAAGGTCGGCTTGAAATAGGCATAGATAGGTAGGTGGTAGGTGGCACAGTACATATAATTTAAAAGCTTAAAAGTAGGGATTATCTAGGTAATACTAGAATGCAACACCATAGTAAAGGCTTTTGCAGACCAGCGCGACTTGTCGCGCGACGCGACACGAACAATACAATTTTTAAGAAAACTTCAAGGTATAACAATAACCGGTGTCGCGCTGGTCTGCACAAAGATTTAGGCCTATTACTTTTTTTACTATGTGGAAAAACAAACACTAGGTAAGTTTACAACTTTAGAGGTTAGACAAATATGCTATGGAACTACAACCATCATCAGTTATATTAATGGACATGTTATAAAAATGTATCTAATACCTACAACATAATTAGTCTAGTACAATGTAATGTAGTGTAAATAATGTACGAATTAGTATAGCCGTGATGGCCTAGTGGTGTGACCGTTGGACTGCCAGTGATGTCTCGAGTTCGAACCCTAGGCACGCACCTCTCACATTTCAGATTCATGTGCGTATTGTATAATTATCACTTGCTTCAAAAACGGTGAAGAAAAACATCGTGAGGAAACCGGCATGCCTGAGAGATATTTTTCGATGGCATGTGAAGCCAGCTATCTAATTAGGCCGCATACAGAAAGAACGCTGGAAACTTATAAGCGCTTACCGGCGCTTGCCAGCGCTGGTCCGTTCTACACAAAGGAAGCAGGTTGAAGCTGAATGTTTATTAATCTTAAATGGCAGCGCCCAGCGCTGACCAGCGCGTGTTGAAGCTTGTCGGAACTCCGACAAGCTTCAACACGCTCTGGTCAGCGCTGGGCGCTTCCATTTAAAATTAATAAAAAATTGCGACAACACATGCAATTACGACAGGCATATTTATTTTGATCAATATTAAAATGGATAGTGACGTGTTGATATCCAAATCATCGTCCGATGAGTCCGACATTTTGCTTAGTCAGCTTCAACCTGCTTCCTTTGTGTAGAACGGACCAGCGCTGACAAGCGCCGGTAAGCGCTTATAAGTTTCCAGCTTTCTTTCTGTATACGGCCTCGCAACACATTTCAGTAAACGATTCCGATTAATTTGTTTCATTTTGACAGCGTTATTTAGGTACGTTGCTGAGCAGAATTTATTTTCGAACTTTTGAAGCAATGGATTAGAAATCTGTTTCAAAGCGATTCAGATTCCGATTGATTGTGTATTACGTAATTAGGGTACAGGTCTGCCCTTGGGCGGCTTTAAAACTCTGACACCAGAGAAGGAGAACCACACGAAAAGAAGAAGAATGACTAATGTTTAATTAATTGTACCGTACTTTGCAGAAGATTTAATCAGCTGGAGCCTAGGGAACACCTTCCCTGTGCTTTGTGGACGTTTCTCTGAAGATAAGTGTGGCCTTAGCTCACCTTCATAGCTACTTTGGCTAACTTATTTTAATTTATCATCTTTAAAAGTTATGAATGAACGTTATTGTGTATTCGTTTCGTGTAGCATATCGTGCCAGCTTACCGTTCATTACTCAGGATCTACCATACAATGGTGAATGTGACAACAAGCGACTTCTCACGTACGACGCGTCAAATGAAAAGTAAGACTTGTTATGCTCATCCTAACTGATGTACCTACTTTCGTACATACCTACCTCCACAAAAAAGCTCAAAACAAGACTTCATAGCATAGGTAAATAGGTTTTTTTTTGTTATTGTGAAATCTACTGTCATCTGGATCTACTATACATAGAGTAACCATGGAGTTTTTTGCCCGTTCTTCTCCGTACCTTTTACGCTTTGGAATGGGCAACTAGCTTTATATTTCTGACTCCCAAATCCTTGACAATTCAAAAGTGCCTATAGATGGTTTAATTGAAATAAATGCTATGACTGTGAATGTAGACCACGATTCGGCAAATACGGTACGACGCCTGCAGCCTACGCTAGCTACGCCTCGCTTTGCAAGGTGGTTGGTAGCAGCTGGAATGAGAGAAGCTGAGTGCACGTGCAATTAGAGAGACCTATTATGTCCAGCAGTGTACTTCGGTAGGCTGGTTATGATTTAGGGCGAATTGGCTCGTAAAACCGGAGTTGAATCAAATGGCATCGCGCCTCGAAGTTGTTAGCGGCCCACTTTATATTTGGAGCTAAGTAGTCTTTATTTTGACCATCTATTGTTCTCTAACCGACATTCATAGGAATCTTAGTAATTAAAATTGCACCGCTTGGTCATTGGCGGATACAGGGGGGGAGCATGAGTCGGCGCCGACTCCGTATCAAAGTTGCGACAAACAAATGCGCGACAAATGCTGGAGCGACAGTACGATAGGTCGACCATCAGCGGTGCGACAGCACATCAGCTCGACGAACGTTAGCGCGACAGATTGTTTTCACGACAAACGATGGCACGACGAAACTTTTGATCGACGAACGATAATGCGACCGATTGTTTTCACGACCATCGATGGGACGACGAAACTTTTGATCGACGAACGATAGCGCGACACAAGTTTTACTCGACAAACTAAAGCACGACAAACATTTCTATAATATTTTGTTGCTAATAGCAGATAAGAAATAGTTTGGAAAATCCAAAAGTGCACGCCTCATACATAACCTCAATGTACATACCACTCATTCATAAACGAAAAAAAATTTCAAAACATAGTTTCTAACAAAAAAGAACAATTTATAACTTTTCATGAAGTCGTAATGTCAAAGACTGACAAAGATATTTACTTGGCGGTTGCTAGGCAACTTAAGTCAAAAGTTGGAAATATTTAGATAAAGATATTATATTTTAGTTAGTATTTTATTAATTATAATTAAACTACTTTAAATAAAAGAGCCATTTTCAATAGGGTTTCTTCTACGGCTGAAACAAAGGTAAAAAAAAAAATTGACTCAATTAATTGATTTTATCGCAAGCTACAATGTTTTCAGGGTTCATAAATTGACGGACAGGAATTTTTTTTCAACTATTTTGATGCTTTTTCCATTTCTGCTGCATTAAATCAATTGTTAAAAAGTACAGTAATATCCATTTAATCATCTATACAATGGTATATAAATTAAGTAGGTTCTGTGTACTAGCAGGAGTGTAACAATAAAAACAGTTACTGAAATGGAGCAAAAAAAATTTTTCGATCGTAGAGCACACTCTAATGCTTCGCATTATGAGTCGTGCAAAAAAATTTTAACTTTAAGGTTCTTTAATACATGGTTTTCGCTTACCTTGCTCGTAACTGCACTCGCGCACTGCAGTCTTTTAACATTGACAATAAAGAATATTGCCAATAAAAACAATAAAAACGAAAGTACTTAGTACTTCACATTTTTTTGTTTTTTTGTTAGGTTAAAAATTCAAGCTAATTTAAAACTTTACCTATTTTTAGTTTACTTGTGATTTTAACCGTAGCTCTGAACCTTGTCAGAATGTCCCCCCCCCCCCCCAAAATGAAATCCTGGATCCGCCCCTGTGCTTGGTGGAGTTTCTAGAAGCCAAAATTTTGTAAACCGAAGTGTACCCTTGTACCTACTGGTAGTTCGCACTCTTTTGTCAAGTTAGTGTATTTGTATGTTGCAGGCAGACTGTATGATTCGTCATTATTAAGCCGCCCTCCCACGGTGCGCCATATCGCGGACGCACGCGCACGACGCACCGTGGGAAACCTAGCGTGCGTCGTAGCGCAGACGCGCGTTGAACGCGTGCGTGGCGGTGCGTCCTCGTGCGGGCTGGTGCGCGTCCGCGATATGGCGCACCGTGGGAGTTGGCTATTATAAGTACCTACGGCACCGTCAAGTTCAAACTTGATACCTACCAGTTCACAAAGTCGGTATTATTTCCGTTACTTACTTAAACTATCGAAAAATAATGCGTTAAATTGTACCTAAGTATACCTACTTTGTTGCAGTTCACAATTTTTCGACAGTTTTGGTACCAATAACAATAATATTCCGCAAGAGTCCTCCGAGCACCCGATTCGATAGACACTTAGACACCTTAGCGTTTTTTACGTGTCAGATACATCTAAATTAGGTATAGGTAGAGGTCACGGCATTTTGTAAATGACGTTTTAATTGTCCTTCAAATGTTGTGGTAATAGTAGATTGTTTGCCAAGGGAGCAAACAACTATTTTTAAGGCGAGAGTGTTTCTTTGAATCCAAAGCGGAGCGAAGGATTCTAGAGTAGAATCCCGAGCGTAGCGAGGGATTCTAAAGTAGAATCCTGAGAGCAGCGAGGGATTCAAAGTACATCACTCGAGCTTAAAATAGTGTTGCTCCCGAGGTGAACACTCTACTTTTTATCACCCTCTATGAGAAAACAAATGTGTGCAGTCCGACCCCCATCAGGAACGAATTTCCTACTCACGAATGATTTGAAACAGAAAATAAAAAAAAATTGAAAAAAATTCACAGCCGCCATGTTGGATTCACATTTTGACCTCACTATCGGCTTTACCACCCTCGAAAACTATGAAAACGATACCCATGACGAAAATTTTCGCATCCGCCATCTTGGATTTAAATTTTGACCTCATTATCGGCTTTACCACCCTCGAAAACTATGAAAACGATACCCATGACGAAAATTTTATAATTTTCGCATCCGCCATTTTGGATTTACATTTTGACCTCACTATCGGTTTTATCACCCTCGAAAACTATGAAAACGATACCCATGACGAAAAATTTAAAAAAATTCGCATCCGCCATCTTGGATTTACATTTTGACCTCACTATTGGCTTTACCACCGTCAAAAACTATGAAAACGCTACCCATTATAAAAAATTTGAAAATTTTCGCATCCGCCATCTTGGATTTACATTTTGACCCCACTATCGGGTTTACCACCGTCGAAAACTAAGAAAACGATAACCTTGACGAAAAATTTCGCATCCGCCATCTTTTATTTTAATTTTGATCAAATTCACACTTTCTCATCTCTCTCTTGCCAGTCTTTTACTTATTCGTACAATGTTCGTGATCGATCTCTTTGGTGAATAGAACTTTTACTAACAATATCCAAATTCGAAATTCAAATCACTTTTAGTCCCTAGGGATTAAACAGCTATTTTGGTCCCTGTATACGAGGATTAAACTACGTCTTTTTGAATAGATGTGATAAAAAGTATATTATTATTATTATTACTCACCTTAACTGTTTTTGTACATAGGATACTTACATAATCAGCCTATAATGTACCCACTGCTGGGACACAGGCCTCCTCTCGCTGAGAGGGAGTGGGCCGTAATCCACCCCGCGGGCCCAGTGCGGGTTGGTAGGTAGATGTCACATATCTTCGAATTTTTGGTTCTAGGACATGCCGGTTTACTCACGATGTTTTCCTTCACCGTTTTTGAGGTATCTAATGAAATAATTTACACAAAATAAAGCGCCTGTCTGGGTTCTATCCAAGCTACGACCTTCAACTCGTAAGTCGCGGCCGCTACCACTGGGCCACCACTGCTCCCGTGCCCTAAACAACCGGGCACAAATCTAGACTCCGAGCAGCTAGACTGACTGCTTGTAGATACTGTGTGTTTTAGTATAAGTAATCTTTGATATTTGGTGTCCTGCCTTTTCGCCGAAAATTGTTTGGCCGATTATCACTTGCCAACCAACGTTTCGCCGATGTTTCACTTTGACAACTAACTGTGCGTTTGCACTGGCATCACGACAAAACATGTTGAAATCTCTAGTTACTGTCAAACATTGTATGGAAGATTGACAGAATAGTAGATTGTTATACAAGGGTCGATAGAAATCAATTCCCATACGAGGTATTTAGACGCCCGAGCGTAGCGAGGGCGGCTATAGTCCGAGTAGGAATTGATGTCTTTCACCCGTGTTAAACACTCTACTTTTCATTTCGAATAAAAGGAAAGTAAAACATAGTGTTTAAAATAGTTATTGATATTAAAATAATATCATGATTAGTACCTACCTATTTAAAATGAACTGAGAAGTTAGAACAATTTGTGTTTTTTTTTTAATATGGAACACACCGCGTCACTGCTGCGGGCCGTCCCGCGCATTATGTATTTGTTTTTAATTCACACTGGCTGTTTATATAAAACAGCCAATGTGAATTTTAAAAAAATTCCTCACAAGACCGGGGCCCAGTGTTTCCACTTTTAGGGATTTCTCCCTTTTTTTGGGAAAAATGCCCAATAATAACTTGAGTTGGTAGCCCTATTGTTTATACTAGGCAGCACCCGATGGACTACTTTACTCTATGGCACCACCGATTGAATAAATGGGATTCCCTGAAACTGGTAATAATATTGTAATACGTCTAATTTTAGTTTACCATGTTATTGTTAATAGTACTATTTCTGTGGCTAAAGACGACATCGGAAATAAGTGGCATCATACCTAGAGTTGGTTTGTTTCGTCTCTCTCGATTTATAATGAATGTTTTCTAGGTATTTATGCTATAAAAATGAAAAATTCCCTAAACCAAGGAATTTTTATATTTTTTAAGGAATTTTAGGGATAATTCATTACGAAACTGGGGAAAAACCAAAAACGTAAGTGGAAACACTGCCGCAGCTTTTTTGTTTTTATTCTATTCGATATTTTTCATGTAAAAAGTTTCGTAGCAGACTACCTAACCAAAAGTTCTATTTTTAAAATTCATTCCCGCCCTAGGGCGGGAAGCAATTACTATGAGTCTTTCCCGCCCTAGGGCGGGAAGCAATTACTATGAGTCTTTCCCGCCCTAGAGAGGGAAGCAGCGTTTTCCACCCGCTACTCGGATCAAACAAACACTACTTTCCGAGCATGAGAGATGAAAAATAGAGATCCCAACATGTTTTGTTGGGAATGTTTCGCCAGTGCAAACGCACAGTAACGATTAGCAAATTTTTATATGACAACGTTTCATTTGGTAGAATTATTATTAAGCTGATTATTTTGACACAAAACGTTTGGGACATATATCATTTGTCAAACATTTCACTAGGCCACACAACTATTAGACGAATGACGTTTTGTCAGTGCAGCAGTTCCCTTTTCATACATTGATAAAAAATATACCTACTAATTTTTACATATATTTTTTATTTAAGAATCTCAAAAATAACATTAAACGGTAAACCTTTAAATTGGCAGCTAAGATTTCTGTTGCTATACTTATTTAAAAAAAACTTATTTGTTTTAGGCAAGTTCAAGACCAGGGTTTCGATAGGTTAGGTTAGGTTACAGTATGATACACAATGCACGAGCTGAGCGAGCGAAGCGAGCGTGCCGCGGCAGCGGCCGGCGAATTGCCAGAAGCGAATCGCTTTTGTAAAAGGAAACAGTTAAGTTAGGTTAGGTCACATTAAAGATAAAGTAAAAAAATAATTGAATAACAATTATAATAACTACCTGTATTTAATTTGATTTGTCCCAAACGAAAATTGCATCCTTGTAAATATATTACGCAAACTAAAACATTCTGCTTCTTGAAAGTTGTCATTTTAAAAAGTGTCATTATGAAAAGCAGACTAAACGTACAGTTGGTAACTGTGAGGTTGGGAAATAAAACAAAATTATATCGACGGGTTCCGGGCTAATTGTATTAAGCGACACTCTGAGCGATATAGACTTTTATACATATTTGGAATCAGCGAATTTTTCTGTGTCATTTGAGCTGGGTTTGGTGACGATCGGAGCACTTTTTTGTCGCTTAATACAACCGCATTTTTGGGCCCATTTTGGACTGCAATGTATGAAGCGACACAAAATATTGACAAATTTAGGAACTGTGTAGTTAAGCTAACTACCAAATACCAGGCAGTCGTTTAAACTTTTTTTCCTGGAGCAACAATTTACAGGCAACGTACGTTAAAGCATTTAGCCTGGCTTTATAAATATATAGAAATGTAGCTTCATACAATTAGCCTCTTTGTTAAATTCTTATCCAGTGTCGTTTAATACAATTAGCTTTACCTTATAAATATACAAGAATGTCGTTTAATACATTTAGCCTCTTTGTTAAATTCATACCCAGTGTCGATCCATACATTTAGCTCTGTACATGAAATGTTAGATGTTGTCACTTCAACCATTTAGCTTGCAGTAGATAATGATATGTCGGTCGCATGAACTATTTAGGATTTCAACAGTAAACATTTAAAGATTATGGTTAAACCTATTTTTTTTATTCAATATTTGATATGCAGAGTCGTTTCAGTTATAACAAAAGTATAGTTCTAGTACTTCAAACAGTTTATCTTAAACGGACTAAGAATAGTATACACATACAATCAAAATTTTATATCGTCCGCGTAGCTGATATTATTAATACAAAGCCCATCAATGTGACACCCGACATTTGTGTTGCTGAGTTCAACGATCAGCTGATTTATGTACAAATTAAAGAGGCGAGGTGAGGTTATTCCCCCCTGCCTCACCCCGCATTTCAATCGGTACTCCTCAGATAGTACCCCCGACCACTTTACATGGTTAGTCTGGTTTTGATACACGTACCTGAGCAAAGATGTTACTGCACTGTCTACATCAGTTTCCCGGTACAGCTTATCCCATAGAATGTCATAAGACACCAGGTCAAATGTCTTCGATAAATCGAGGAAGCAAGCATTGACCGGTGTCTTCCTATCTGCATAGTACTGGACGGTCCGCTTGAGACACAAAATGGCAGTTTCTGTCAATAGACCTAAAGCCAAATTGTGCGTCATGCAATTTTATGGGACTGGCCATATGTGTATCAAACAGACAGTCCAGCACCTTAGCTGTAATAGTAGCCAGGGAAATTGGCCTATAATTCGACAGATCTGCCACATTCCCCGTTTTGTTCTTCACTATCGGGACAACTATGGTTTTCATAAGATCATTCGGTAGGTAGGAGTGTTTTAAGCACAACGAATTAAACATTATTATGTCACCCGATACACACAGCCGCCTAATAAGGCGGCTGTGTATATCGGGTGACATAATAGCTTTGCAAGAAACTTGGTTGATGCCTCACGACTTGGCATTTCTTGGCAGTATACATGACGATTTTGCTTTCACCGGGACCTCTGCGGTAGATACATCGGTTGGTGTACTTCGAGGGAGACCTTACGGAGGACCTTACGGAGGAGAAAAGTTTATTTTCATCGGTGTCTGTTGTAACAGACACCGATGAAAATAAACTTTTCCTCCACAGCAGTGCTACTCCTCCGTAAGGTCACTATTGCAAGGTACACCTTGCAATAGTGTTCGTCTTACAGCTATAACAGTGCAATTGTGTGAACAAGAAATACTAGTATTTTCGGTTTATATGCCTACTGACTGTAATGATAACTTAATTGAATTTACGGACTGCTTAAGTGAAATGAATGCAATTACCTATAGAAGATAGGAATATCCAATCTGTGTTTATGTTAGGAGACTACAATGCGCATAGTAATGAATTGTTTAGCTATGAGTTGTTAAAATTTTGTAATGAACAATATTGGACTTACGCGGATATTGAACTCCTACCGCTAGATTCGTTTACTTTTGTGAGTGAAGCGCACGGGTGCAAACGGTGGCTCGACCATTACGTCGTGACACTCGAGACTGAAGCCGCGCGTCGCACAATATTGCATGATAGTTTTTGATCTGATCATTTGCCTTTACAAATGGACTGTGATTTAAAAATAATTGAACTTAATATTGTACTGTACTACCGAATGCGAGTGTAAACAATGTTTTATGGGGGGAAAGGGACTTAAACCAAATAAAATTGTATGAAGAGTTATGTCACTCCGCTTTGCGTAAAATAGATTTTCCCCCGGAATTATGTAGCTGTGCGGAATCAACCTGTGGGGACCTAAATCACAGATCTATTTTAGATGATATGTACAGGAACATAATTAGTATATTGACAATGTCTGCTAAACGTAGTTGTATATTTATTAAGAAAAATAAGTACAAACCTTTGACAGGGTGGAATAAACATGTTAAATCCGCTCACAGCGAGGCTCGGCTCGCGTTTCAAATGTGGTGTTTATGTGGGAATCCGATTTCAGGGAAAGTCTTTGATAAAATGCGGGAAACTCGAAAAGTTTTTAAATCTAAAATAAAATGGTGTCGTAATAATCAAATGCAAATCAAGATGGACATAATAGCCGAACATCATGAGAAAAAGGATTTCAGCAAATTTTGGAAAAATACTAATAATATGAACCCCAAGGGGCCTCCCTGTGAGCGTGGCAGGTAATTGCCACCCCTTGTCTATAGCGAACATGTTCATGAATCACTACCAAGTTGATCCGCCACGGAACCTAAGTTCTTCTGCGTCACCGTGTGTGTCCAGCGCTGAGAGGACTTTCCCATTACTGTTCTCTGGCAGAGAAGTTGCAAATGTCATCAAAAACATGGTAAGGGGTAAGTCTCTGGGACATGATCACCTCAGCGTTGAACACCTACGGTATTCGGGTGTTCACTTGCCGAGGGTGTTGGCTATGTTTAATTCGTTGTGCTTAAAACACTCCTACCTACCGAATGATCTTATGAAAACCATAGTTGTCCCGATAGTGAAGAACAAAACGGGGAATGTGGCAGATCTGTCGAATTATAGGCCAATTTCCCTGGCTACTATTACAGCTAAGGTGCTGGACTGTCTGTTTGATACACAAATGGCCAGTCCCATAAAATTGCATGACGCACAATTTGGCTTTAGGCCCGGTCTATCGACAGAAACTGCCATTTTGTGTCTCAAGCGGACCGTCCAGTACTATGCAGATAGGAAGACACCGGTCAATGCTTGCTTCCTCGATTTATCGAAGACATTTGACCTGGTGTCTTATGACATTCTATGGGATAAGCTGTACCGGGAAACTGATGTAGACAGTGCAGTAACATCTTTGCTCAGGTACTGGTATCAAAACCAGACTAACCATGTAAAGTGGTCGGGGGTACTATCTGAGGAGTACCGATTGAAATGCGGGGTGAGGCAGGGGGGAATAACCTCACCTCGCCTCTTTAATTTGTACATAAATCAGCTGATCGTTGAACTCAGCAACACAAATGTCGGGTGTCACATTGATGGGCTTTGTATTAATAATATCAGCTACGCGGACGATATGATGTTGCTGAGTCCTTCGATCAGTGCTCTCAGGTGCCTTCTGCGAATTTGTGAGAGTTATGTGGTGGCTCAAGGACTCAGGTATAATGCTGAAAAGAGCGAGTTACTTGTGTTTTTAAAAGCACGTGGCAAGATAGGTAGGTACAACCTATGTATGTACCTTTTAATTTATAAATGTTCAAACTTCATTATTCAAGTATGATTACAAACAATTTATTTAAAAAAAAATCAGTCGCATAAACTAATTAGCCTTAGATTAATAAGTTTAAGATATGGTATTTAAATCAATTAGCTTAGGTTTGAAATATGACCAACTCTTTGATTAAAGCACTTAGCTTACAGCCATTATTTGCATGCCTAGGCGGTTAAGTCATTTAGCTTGGAACAAGAAATAATAAACCTAGGTGGTTAAGTCATTTAGCTTGGAACAAGAAATAATAAACCTAGGCGGTTTAGTCATTTAGCCTGGAATAAGAAACAATAATCATAGGGGGTTAAGTCATTTAGCCTGGAACGAAAAAAAGTAAAATATGGGTCATTTTGTATTAAGCGACATTTATCTTCGTTAAAAATAGGAATATTAGAAGAAAAAAAAAATCTGATTATGGGGAATATGTTATAAAAACAATAATATCCTTCTTTTTTAAAAAATAATGCGATTTGCTAAAGTTATTATTTTTTTTCTAAAAATCGAAACTTTAAACTGCTCTGGTGTAAAGTTTAAAAAATGTCGGTTAATACAAATAGCCCGGAACCCGTCGATATGATAAGTTGGCAAATGATAATTCGGCGAAATAAAATTCTGCGAAACGTTAGTTGGCAAGTGAAAATATGGCAAACAATTTTCGGCGAAAAGGCAGAGAACCTTGTTATTTATTTTCTTTACTTATATGATTGTTAATTTCGTAATGAACTTTGAATATTGCGTTATCAGAACACAAGAATGTGTAGTGTTTGGGTCACCAAGATACCTACAGGCTGTGCCTAGTTTGGGACCAGCTGTCTAATATTCTAAGTCTTCTGTTAGTGAGAATTTCATACCATGCTAGGTTGTATATTTAAGACTTTGTGTAAGCTAATTAAATGAATTTGAATTATAAAGTGACAAGGCAATTTACATTTTGCCTACGGGATATTTCATAACTATGAGCTTTTTTATGCGGATGACGCAGACGCCACACGTTTGTAAAACGTGGCATTATACAAATTGCCTGCGACATAATTAATATCCATTCATAAGGCTGCCTGTCCACTGGAGCGGAGAGGAGAAAAGAGGAGCGGAAATTGTGTCAATATTAACCAATAGAATATTGACTCCGCCCATGAGTTTCGATTTGATTGGTTAATAATGTCACATCTCCGCTCCTCTACTCTCCGCTCCGCTCCAGTGGACAGGCAGCCTTATACTTAACCGGTTAGGTAGTTGAGTTTTACAATAATTGTGAGGAAAATGGCGCAGGACTTGCCGTGTTAATGTAAGTATACCAACAGTTATGAACCTACGGGACATTACCCACATGCATTGATTTAACGGTAACCGGAGTCAAAAACCTAATTATATCCAGAGAGGTGATCATGACTTATTGCGCCATCTACATCGCTGTGTAGGTACGAACGCTGTGTACTGATAATTCAGTAGAGTAGCGACACCTATTGCCTCAGTAGTACAACGCTACCTACTTCGCGTGATGGAAGTTCCTTCACGCGAAGCAGGTAGCTTCCATCATGGAAGCTAACAAGCAGTAGGTATGCACGTCTGCAGTCTGCACGTTTCACAGAGCACTATTGCACGTTAGCAAGTTTTTGCAATTGTATGTAACCTCACTTTTTTTGCTTTCTACCCATTCGTAGAAATTATTTTCTTCTTTTCCAATAAAAATAAACCATAGACAGGAAAAATGGACAAAAGCCTCAGAGTCAGGCACTCGGAGTATCAAAAACAAACTGCCTGACAGAAAAAGAAAAGTGAGTTTGACTTTGACATTCCAATTTCATAGTCATCGTCGGCTTCGTTTGCTGCAAATAAAACTTAATTATTTTGTGAAATTTACATCGAAAAGCTAATTTCAACATGGTAAGCAGTTTCTAAATTATGACTATTGCCTTCAGCAGCGAGAATTAAGTTAAAATTGATTCATTTATACTCAAAATCTATCGATTATGCTCTGTCATTGCCGCTACTAAAAGCATTATAAATGGCATCATTACGATGTTTCTGTCTAATTTCTTAAAAAGTGCTTCTTGTAAAGTTCGTTAGAAGTCTATTTGTTAATGAAGATGCGTAATAAAGACTTACAACAAACAATAGTTTGTTTTGTTGTAAAATCATAACCTAAATGCTGCGAAAAAAGTAGTTCTTTTTAACTTTTATATTGGTTTAATCTTACATCTTCTATAGAAAAATATATACAGTTTAAAAAAGTTCATTGTTTAAGCAAAGGTATCATCAAACAGGCTTACAGGCAGCTAAAATACTCAACATAAAAAACCTTTTTACAGTTCAGAAACCAGTATGACAGTGACGTCACAGTATGGAGTCCCCAAGGTCGTCTCCACCAAGTGGAATATGCCATGGAAGCCGTGAAGCTTGGATCAGCTACAGTAGGCTTGAAGAACAAACAGTTTGCCGTTCTCATTGCTCTGAAGAGGGCAGTGAGTGAATTGTCTGCTTACCAGAAGAAGGTTATTCCAATTGATGAGCATATTGGCATTTCTATATCTGGGTTGACTGCTGATGCTAGAATGTTGAGGTAATTAATATGAGACTTTAAATCAAGAAAGAAAGAAAAATTGTTTATTCTTTACAAATAAGGTGCACATTATAAAATAGACATAAAATAAAAACAGTTTACTATGTTGCCAAAAGATGTATTCAGAAATAAAAATAAACTAAAAGAGCAAATTAAAGTAGTTGGTAGTTTTGCTTACTTCATCATTGGAACGTCTAATTTGCATTTGTTCTTTTTGAATATTATGAAGTTTTCTTATTTTCTTCACTATTATTTTAATGAATTTCGTCATATTTCTGAGATAAGGTCCTTTACCGCTCACTCCCGACCGTGTAGATAGCTATACGGTTTTTTAAATTCGTGTTAGAATTTATTTATCTACCTATTTAGACCATTATTTTTCACTGCTGGCATAGGCCTCTCCCCCTTTTCTCTCCTCTGCTATTGCGGGCCAGAATGGCATGTTGGAATAAAGTATTTTTATTTTTCTCAATAACCTTATACACACAGTTACAGTGTGGCTACCATGAGTTTCATTTAAGAGGCCGACGTACTACGGCACGAAATGCAAACTCGAGACGTGAGCAAAATGCGTTTGGAATATCGCTATCTCTGTTCGACAAAAGAAGGCGGGGCCACAGATTACGGGCGCGCTTTCCAGTGTGTGTGAGCGGATAATACTAGATGTAGGTACAGCCATTCATTCATAGCGAGTCGACAGCATAAATATTTATTATGAGTAATAATTAGGTATGTTCATTATTTGCTTTATTTTTGTTGACTAATTTGGGGAATCGCTAGTGAATGTACAGACTAGTAATGCGTTTTTTGGAAATTTCTTTACCATGCCGATGTCTCAATATTTTAGGATATCTCGACTAATCTCAAGATAGAAGGCCTTGTAGAGAAAACCTATCTAGTAGATACGTCATACAAATAAGGTAGGTAGGTACCAACAGTTCGCGTCAAATAACTTTGCCGCTCTGAAGTAGACTCTATATGACTGCGCGCATGCCAGTAGGTACGCATGCGCAACCTAACTTCAGAGCGGCAAAGTTATTTGACGCGAAGTGTAGGTACCTATACTTCGTTATCGAGCATGGACTTGTGGGTAAATCGGTGGACCGACTGACGACGCTAGCTAGAGTAGTCATACGCGCGTACGTCGCGTAAATATAAATTATTGGGATAAGTATCTATTATTATTGTCATTATTTATTTTAAGTCTGTTTGTGTTTATTTATTTCCTTTAGAGTGGTCTCCACTTCTTATTTTGGTGGTCTCGCACTGGATTTTAAACTCTCCGTGTTGAGCCGAGCGTTGAGAATCCAACGCGCTGGGACACTCTCGTCCTAGCGCGTTGAAAAAACACGCGTTGAAAATCCAGTGTGCGAAAAAAAAATCCCGCGGAAAATAACAGCCCGTGCGGTGCGAACCTGGGCGAACTCGACATTATTTTGCGACGGCACAAGCAGCTCTGCATAATTTTTTACCGACATTTGTGCGTAAGTGCAAGCGACACGTGGTGGCGGTATATTTTCATCATCCGAACATACTGATGTCGCACCGCTGAGCTGCACCGACAAATAAAAATCTGCGTTCGCAGTTCATTTGCCAAACATCTAAACAAACACGAGTTTTTGGAAAAATAACTGTAATGGACTACACATAAGGTTCAGTTTGCGCTACAACTTCATATTTTTTTATGACTTTTTCAACATTACTAGTCACTCTAAAATCAACTTTATTTACACTTGCATAAAGTTCATATTTGTCTAAGTGGAAAACTCGTGTTTGTTTACATGTTTGGCAAATACATTGCGAACTCAATTTAGAGCGAGCAGTGTTCTCAATAGTGTGCTTGAGACAATAATTACGCCCGCTCGGTCACATAAGTAAAGAAAAGGAACAGTGACATGACAAAACTTCGTACAACCGCGTTATGATAGGTAGGTACTTACAATACTACAACTTGGTGGTGGCTATGGCTTCGTCGCGTACGGAGAGCAACTAGCTTATACCGTCTCGGCCAATACTCACCACGCTACGGCTCATATTACATTGGCGCAGAACGGAATGGAAGCGAGTTTTTGGCACGAAATTAGGTCAAAGCATAATGAACTTTATGTCAATTGTGTAACTTACAAACTACAAAATACTCGCTGAGGCCATAGCTGAGGCTCTTTAGACACATAAGTAGGTACCTATCGAATAATATTAGTAACTAGCTGCCCGCCCTGGCTTCGCACGGGTATGCACTCATCTACGGTTCGCCTACCTACCCTAACTACACCTACCTACATACATACATACCTACCTACCTACCTACCTACCTATCCTACCTACCTTCCTACTTACCTACCTACCTACCTACTTACCTACATACATACATACCTACCTACCTTACCTACATACCCACTTTACCAAGATACATACCTACCTACTTGCATACCTACCTACCTACCTACCTACCCTACCTTCACCAACCTATCCTAAGAACCATCTCCTTACTATAACAAACACAACAAAAAAAGAATTAGCGAAATTGGTCCAGCCGTTCACGCGTGATACCGAGACCAAAGAAATAGGGATTCATTTTTATATATATACATATATGTATAAGATAGACTAGCTGTCCGCCCCGGCTTCGCACGGGTAGCACTCTCTATGGCGCACCTACCTACCCTAACTACCTACCTACACCTACCTACATACCTACCTACTTACCTACCTACCCTATCTACTTACCTACATACATACATACCTACTTACCCTACCTACATACCCACTTTACTAACATACATACATACCTACCTACCTACCCTACCTTTACCTACCTACTAAGAACCATCTCCTTACTATAGCAAACACAACAAAAAAAGAATTAGCGAAATTGGTCCAGCCGTTCACGCGTGATGCCGTGACCAAAGAAATAGGGATTCATTTTTATATATACAGGGTGGCAGGGACATCGACGCGAAGCCGGTTACCATGGATTCAGTACATGATTCTGAACCCCGCAGCGTAGAAATTTTTCGTCGGTATGTAAAAAAAAAAACAACTGTTTCATAAAAAAGTGCAATACCTACGCGGTCAAAATGTATGGAACAGCAGATTTTTTTTTTCGTTCGACCTACCTATCCTGAGCAGTGGTGGCCCAGTGGTAACGGCCCCGACTTACGAGTTGTAGGTCGTGGGTTCGAACCCAAGCAGGCGCTTTACTTTGTGTAAATAATTTCATCACCACTGCTCTCAAAACGGTGAAAGAAAACATCGTGAGGAAACCGGCATGTCTTAGAACCAAAAATTCGAAGACATTGTGACATCTACCAACCCGCACTGGGCCCGCGTGGTGGATTACGGCCCACTCCCTCTCACAGAGAGGAGACCTGTGTCCCAGCAGTGGGAACATTAATAGGCTGATGATGATGATGATGACCTATCCTAAGAACCTTCTCCTTACTATAACAAACACAACAAAACGAATTAGCGAAATTGGTCCAGCCGTTCACGCGTGATGCCGTGATCAAGGAAATAGGGATTCTTTTTTATATAATATATATAGATCAAACAAAGACTTTTTCGTTTTTGGGTGGTAGGCTCGTTGGAAACAGACAAAAATTAAAAAAAAAAAAAAATCCCCTAGAGGATGATATGCTATTTTATCTCCGCTCTGGTACCCTACAATGACGGATTTTTTGAGCAAGAAGAGTGAAAAAGTTATTATTTCTTCCTTTTTAGTGGGTCGGTTTGTAATTTATCTAAGATACAATAGCCTAATGTCAACTGCTCATCACCTTTTACAAAATATTGCTTTTCCCGATGCAGGGACGTTCATTGTTGAGGAGTTCTCCTGATACTTCACCATTAGCTCCACTTCACCCTATGTATTGTGACGGGCATAAATTGCTTGGCAACCATATTAAAGTAATCTTCTCTAATCGCAACCCGTGAAATACGTATTATTGATAAGTTCCGGTGGCCATCTGTAGTCTTCATCATCACTTCCACTTCACTAAATGGTGCTTTCCGAGATCAAATTCAAGAGTAACTATAAAAAATACCTAAATCGCTATAGGTGCGCCTGTAATATTTCAAGAGTTCCCTCGACTTCTCCAGGATTCCATCATTCAATCCTGACTTGATGTCAATGGGACCACCTGTGAAGTATACCCTTTCTGACAAAAAAATAATTTTCTAAATCGGTCCAGCCGTCTTCGAGTATTCCGGGAACAAACATTAAAAAAAAAATCGGACGAACTGAGAACCTCCTCCTTTTTTTGAAGTCGGTTAAAAATAGGTCAAGTCAAGAGGAGTGTCAGAAATATTACATACAATACAATTTAGCAAACAAATAAGTACGCGCGTACAGGTACAGCCGTACAGCACACTGTAAAGTACCTAATCGTCTAAAGTTGACAAAAAATACTATGAACGAACTCCAACCAAGCACGTTGCGTTAGTGTGCCTTGTGCCTGTCGGAGCGATAAACACCTACAGGGAGCACACACACATTGACAATTATTGCTTGACGCGATAGCACTACTAGCTATCTGAAATTATGAGAAATTTGGATGTGTTCCGTAATACCAAAAATGATGAATGAAAACTTAATGTTTTTCCAATTTTTTTTCTATAATTTGTAACTTGATAATATAAGCTATGCTTGTGATGCAACAATATTACAAATATTGTTGTTTATAATAAAGAAAAAACAATATGAAAACAAGTCATTTACGCTGTAAAAATGTACGAAATGCAATTCGCTTAAACTTCATGTAGAGGTAGGTTTTTGAAAAAAAAAAGAATTGGAAGCCTAGATAATTATTGTCTCAATCCGAATATCTAATTTATTTGGTGGAAATATGCTCGAATTGGAAATGATTTAGGTATTACGTTTGTATGGACAATTCAATCGTCGCCGCGTTCTTAACCTTCTCGATCAAACGCATCGAGCGCGTTCGGCGTTCCGATTGGCCCTTCACCGGTGAAGGCTGGCCGGCTGCCAATCGGAGCGCCAAACGCGGTTGATGCGTTTGATCGAGATGGTAAAATGAAACTCATACTAAGCCCTCAGAGTTTATTTATTAACTTAAAAATATTAATTCATATTTTTTATTCTAATGTTTGTTTGTATTATACTTACAGCCGTTTCATGCGCACTGAATGCCTGAACTACCAGTACGCTCATGATGCACCAATGCCTGTTGGCAGACTGATTGGTCTGGTTGGCAACAAGATGCAGATCTGTACGCAGAGATACGACAAGAGACCGCTTGGAGTTGGTCTGCTGGTTGCTGGTTATGATGTTAGTATTAAATATTTTTAACCCAGGCTAACACTTTGAAGGACAGTAAACGCCCATAGGCGTCATAACAATAAAACTTCTATTGTGTCTCATTTACAGCCCTTCAAAGTGTTAAAGCACAATATACAAAACAAAACAGATTACAGTGTGCCTCATTGCTAGGGGTCTACTATCGGCTGAAGTTACAGGAGTTTCCTATTCTGCATCAACTTATGATTAGTTCAGAGATCGAACTAAGAATGAATGACAACACGATTTGACAGGTTGCCCTTACTTCCAATGTGTTTTTGCCTGTCCAAAAAAGTTAATTAGGAGTAGGGTTCATTTCGAAATGTCGAACTACTTTCGGACGGGCCCGTATCTTCGATGCGCGACTGAGAGAGTAGGCCCCCTGCACCAATTAGGCCCAGTAGCACAAACTCCATGGCAAAATAATTTTGTCATTTAATTATATTCCAGGCACCAAGAGAATCTCCTGACATCTGTCAGTTGGACACAAGTAGGAATCATAAAGTTGAAATTCGTAAAACAAGTATTATTGTCCTCAGCATTTGCATTCCTTTGATAGTTAAATTACCTTTAATATCATCGCAGTGATCTCTATTGTCATTGCTATAAGGTTGCCATTAGATGTAAAAAAACTGAAAGGACTGTAGGTATATTAATGATGTAGATATTATAGTTTTGATAATGAAAATAGGACATGTTTTATTTACTATTATTCAATGGTTCTATTTTCCACTTTCCAGGACCAGGGCCCCCATATCTACCAGACATGCCCCTCAGCGAACTTCTTCGACTGCCGTGCCATGGCCATTGGTGCCCGTTCCCAGTCAGCCCGTACTTATCTAGAGAAGCATCTTACTACGTTCATGGACTGTGATCTTCAAGACCTGGTGGCCCATGGTCTACGTGCCCTTAGGGATACCCTGCCGAATGAAGTGGATCTTAACACCAAGGTACGGTTTAATATCATTATAATGTTTATGATTCCAGCATGCAAGTTGTAATTTTGGGATTGTTATACCAAATTTATGAAGGTAAATAAAGTTTGTTACAAAAGTATCAACAAATCCTCAAAAACAGGTTAAATTCTAACAAAATCACTCGCTACATAACACTTTCACTTAAAAAGTTATCAGATCTAATGTTTCATTACATCAAATCCAGCTACAATATCGCATTTGTCTTTGTTACAGAATGTCTCCATAGCGATTGTGGGTCCAAAGACTCCTATGCGCATAGCTGATGAGGAGGAACTGGTGCGGTACCTAAGTCTCGTGGAGGGCGAAGAGAGGAGGGGTGGCAGTGCTAGTGCCACAGGAGACGCGGGTGCACCCGCCGACCGCGACAGGGATGCGGGCCCGGGGGACGACCCACAGGTCGCCGTAAGTCTTGACAGATTTATTTTTATTTGAATATGGAAAAGCTTTTATGGGGCATCACTGACATCGGTGAAGGAAAACATCGTGAGGAAACCAGGAATTAAAATTAACCTACTGACCGCTTGGTATATCAATATCAATTGCTGTGCCCCCAGCGCCTAACCCATAAATCGATAAATACCTACGACGAATAGGCGACCCTATTCCTCGTAGATTTGTCGATTCCAATGACATAAAAACAAAAAACTAACATCTAAGGTTCTATGCGGCTACTATATATTAGGCGGCACGGGCACGAAAACATTTGTCGTATTAGTCCGACTGAGGCGGCACGGGACGAAAACATCTGTCGTATTAATCTGACTGAGGCGACACGGGCACGAAAACTTTTGTCGTATTAATCTGACTGGGCGGTCAATAGATTAATATAATTCTGTAATCGCCTATTTGCCTTGGGATACGTAAGAAATTACTAAAGCGAAAATGAACGATGAAGGTAAAAGAAGACTTGTACGAGGCTAAAAAGGCTCCTATGATTCAGCAACTGAGCATGTAATGGAGCATTGGTCCGAGCACGATCGCGCATAGTAAACGTAACTCCTTAGAATTTACTAAGGATTTTTAAGGTTCCGTACCCGAAGGGTGCCAAACGGAACCCTAATATTAACCCTCCGTCGTCCGTCCTTCTAGTCTGTCAGTGGGCTGTATTTCATGAACCGTAATAGGTAGACAGTTGAAATTTTCACTGATTGTGTGAAATACACAATCAGTGAAAATTTCAACTGTCTTTTCACTGATTGTGTATTTCTAATGCTGCTATAACAAAAAAAAAGGTTCCTAAAACCTTTTTTTTTTCCATCCACCTTTTTTTTTTGGGTCGGAAATCATCAAATAACATCTCCTGCTCTGGGCGAGTCAGACTCTTACTGACTAAAACCCACCCGTGTTCCTTCAGTTGCCTGTACGTTGCCAGGACCCACGGTCTCCCCTTAGGACTTTCCTGGAACTGCGCATCCGCCTTAAATTTCCTCCGCGCGTTCTGATCGACCCACAGGTTGTCTGCTGTCAAGTATACAGTGCGAGCATGCTTCAATACATGCCACGGAAATCATATTTATCGTGCACATTGTAATCTCAGTCTCAATCTGTCAAAAATACCTCTAATAAATTAGTTTTTGACATTGATGGTCGTTGAGATGAGGTTGCGACCAGATTATACAGGGTGGACCAAAAATACACGTCATAAAAAAAAAATAGATTCCTCATGTCCAGGAATATCCGAAAATACCCCATATTTGTTCCGCGATTTTTTGTAGTTTTCGAGTTATAATTTTTTTTGTATTTTTTCTTGAGTATTCTGCCGTTGGAGTTTCAAAAATTCATATCTATTTTTATAGTAAGTGTTTTTCAGATATTTTTTTTGCATCATATCGTCTTGAATGTTACTTTCATACATAAAATAATAAACGTGCTAACATGCCTGCAAGTTACTCAAAAAAGTATCGATAGCAAGAATTTAAGTTTTAAGTGGTAAGACTGAAATTTTCAACTTCAATTTAAAAATATAAAAATGAAGTTCCATAGATTCTAACTGACTTTAAAAACTATGCAGGTCCCTAAGCTACCCAAAACAAAAAAGAAAAGTTAGTACTTAACATTCTAGTATTCGCTGTAATCGGCCTTCGAAAGTGGATAGGCTTAAAATCCTTTTAGCTTTAAAATACGAGTAGGTGGTACAAAAAGTGACGTCATAAAAAAAATTTGATCGTCATGCCCCCCTGGGGGGGTCTAAGTCTAATCTAATCTAATTTAGAGATATGAATTTTTGAAACTCCACCGGTAGTAAACTAAAAAAAAATACAAAAAAAATTATAACTCGAAAACTACAAAAAATCGCGGAACATACATGGGGTATTTTCGGATACCCCTTATTTATTATTATTCGGACATGAGGAATCTATTTTTTTTTTTGTGACGTTTGTTTTTGGTCCACCCTGTATACGTTTTTAAATATGGGAATTGGCCTTCTGCTGATAGTTCAGTATCAGTCAATACTGTCAGTCGTGACTGTACCTATATCGTGTACCATAGTTTGTTTCTATCTTTAAGCGGTACTTCCCCTAATCTTGTCACTGGTATCAAGGACGTACTAATCGGAGTAGACGGCGAATGAACTTCGTTAACTGATGTGAACTCTGAACTATGATCGCATACATAATCTATACTTACTTCTATACTAATATTATGAAGAGGGTTTGTTTGTTCGTTTAGGTTTGTATACAATTATTGTATGTACGTATAGCGGTTACACCGCCACATAGAACTACGCATCAAAGACATGACGTCACACTAAAACCTGCATCGCGCAGTTGGTTTACCGTGCGAATGACAAGACTATCCGAAATCAACTTACGGGCAGTTGCCCGCCAGACACAAGACCCGTCTGGCTGGAGGATCCTCCCTTTTCAAATGAGGATGAGTGAACTTTACACCCTGTTCCTCATACCTCTAAATACGCAGACCTCAAAACATTCCATTTCGACCAATCATGAGCCTGTATTCTTAAATTTTCAACATGGCTGATCCGTTGGTTTTCAAGCCGAATCTGTCTAAAATGCAATTGTAACACGCCACAATCCATTGATGAATTATAAATACGCCTCAGTCCATCATATTTTGTGATTTTCTGATCAGCTTTCATTTTAATAGTAAAGTTTTTTATTATTATTATTAACTAGCTGCCCGCCCCGGCTTCGCACGGGTAAGCACTCTATCTGCCTACGGCGCACCTACCTACCCTAACTACCTACCTCCTACATACATACATACCTACTTACCTACACCTACCTACATACATACATACATACCTACCTACTTACCTACCTACCGTACCCTACCTACTTACCTACCTAACTACCTACCTACCCTACCTACTTACCTACATACCTACCTACCTACCCTACCTTCACCTACCTATCCTAAGAACCATCTCCTTACTATTATACACAACAAAAAAGAATTATCGAAATTGGTCCAGCCGTTCAAGCCTGATGCCGTGACCAAGGAAATAGGAATTCATTTTTATATTAGATACTTACAACCCGCAAGAGTTAACTTGAGACCTGAGCGGAATGCGCGCTCTCTTCCCGACCCCGTCTTCTTACCGCTCTCGCCATCCATGCGTCAGTAGTCAGTACCTCGCGCTTACGTCATCCGAGAGAAGACTCAAGTTGACTCTTGTGGGTTGTACCCTAAACTGTTGCCCTAAATTTTAACAAAAAAACATCTACAAAATATCTATCAATCTAGCAGACTGAGGCACCTTTGCTTCTACACCCGTCAGTTAGTTCTTAACATAATTATTAGTAACAGTAATTATGATATTATAAATCCAGAAGGTACTGGTAATTATTTGCTTTATTTACTTCAAATACAATAACAAAATGATTTCTCGCCGCGATAAAATAACAAATATAACCTCAATGTTTACGTTAAACATGATTATTTTAATATTTCATGTGAAACATGAGGCTATTAATTATATTTATTAGAACTTTATTAAACAGAGTTTTAATTTTAATGCAAATAAAAAACTCTAAAAGTTTAAAAATGTTCATCGACCAATCTTGTAATGATAATGAGTGTTAGCACGCCACATCACCGTCATGTTATAAGGCTATCATACCGTCAAACAAAAATGTAAAGAAATCCAAACATAGACAGGCGTATTCGGCGTATAAGCTTGTACATAACACACAGAAAGCGATAAGAGGTACTCGAAACAAATAACTTGACCGTTATCGAGTGACTTGAGACGAGGGTCAATTTAAACAGAAGTAGATGTTGCAGTCAAACTAAAAAAAACTGTATGTTTCATAGTGTCTGGGCTTGAATATACTGTTCGGTAAACAAATGCTAAGTGCCATAAACTTTGTCAGAACAATGATAAAGGGGTTTGAAGATTTTGGCCCTAAAATCAGCCACCATTTTGATTTTTTTTCAAAATCGAGGTGCACAATAAATGTCATATATTTGGATAGGGGACACTTTTACAAACATAAAACTTGAAATAACATAGCATATAAAGCGTCACGTTTCTGAGATATTCAAAGATAAAAGTAAGATTTGTTATAACGTATTTATTTATTTATGTTGTAGTTACTTCATGTTGATTAAGTTATTTACACATGAATTAATTGACTACACCTAGTGGATAACATATAAGATTTTTTAATCATATTCGGTATAAATAATATCATCCAAGAAGCAGGGGCAGAGGCAGCGGGAGGCTGAATAGGATTTTCTTGATGTCGCGCCCACGCCATGCACCATATAATACATATACCGTGTAACACACGTCCTCATTCGGCGGGGGGTATACATATATTTTTGTCTCTTTCGCTCTTAACTAAAATATTACCTATACATGATGCAATTATGTTTTCATAGTTCAATATACTTACCTGAAGGGAAAAAAAAACAAAAAAATCCTTGTTTCAGGGTTCAATTTTCGACTTATATTTTAGTGAATAACTCCGAAAAGTGACGCTTTAGGATATTATGTTACATGACATTTTTTGTTTGTATAAGTGTCCTCTATCTAAATATATAACTTTCGATTATCACCGCTATTCTGAAAAAAAAACAAAATGGCGGTCTCACGTTAGGGCCACCCTCCATACAAAAATCTTCAAACCCCTTTGTCAGAACACTATAAAATATATAAAAACGTGAAGAGTCGACAAACTTGGCGATGTCCCGTGATATTCGATGAGCACTCGGACCTCACGACCCTAGTGTTTCAAACGGCTCAGACATATAGAGCTCCCAATAAAGTTGTTTACTATTTGATTGAATTTTTGTTTTTGATCTGGGAACGCCATTAGATTTACTTAGATACCTATGCGAAGTATTTTTTACTGTCGTGTAGACGTCCCCACCCTGTACACCATCCAACCCATCCATCCATCATTTTGTATCCATGCGATATTGTTTGCACCAATTTAAAACTTTCGACAAGGAAGAAACCAAAAAAAAAAACTATGACAGTTGTCAATGTGACAATGAGCCCTCAGTGACGTTACTTTATTGATACGTTTGTCATCCATTATTTAATTCCAGAAATTCAAGAATACTTTTCCAGGTTAGACCATTCGGTGAACTTCTGTGCTAATATATTTCAAAGACTAATTAATGGTTAGCCTAATTGGACAACACCAAACAGCCGTTCAATTTATAATAAAATAAGGAACACTGAAATAATTTCAATGTGAGGGGCTGATGAATTATATTTATCAGTCCGGATACTTTGTGATATTTACAATTTAATATTCAAACTGCGACGTATTCAATAAGAGTGAATTACACATCTGTAGCCGGTCGCCAGTGAGACTTTGCTATCGTCATGTGGCGGTCCATCGTATCAACGCTCCTTTTAGGAGCTCTCGCGTCGGCAATAAACTTAGAATACTTAGACCCCACTAAACTACAAACTGTGGTACCAACCGACGTTCAAAAACAATCAGCATTAGAAATCATTGCGCAATATTGTCAAAGGGAAATAAGTGTCGAAATAGATCCTCTCTTGTTCAAAAATAATAAAGACTCATTCCGTTTAAAAACACATAAGGGGGTGCTGAACATCAAAGCTAGCACAGGCGTGGCGGCAGTGTGGGGTTTCAACTATTATCTCAAGAAATATTGCAAGAGTCAAATTGAGTGGCAGACCAAGCACGTAAATATACCTGATCCGCTACCAGAAGTAGATGAAATAGTGGTCGCTAACGACAGATTCCGATACTACCAAAACGTATGTACCGCGTCGTATAGTTTCGTCTGGTGGAACATTTATGACTGGAGAAAACATGTAGAATGGATGGCGCTGAATGGAATCAACTTGGTACTGGCACCAGTAGCTCAGGAAGCTGCGTGGGCGCAAGTTTACCGCCAGGTGGGCATGACGCAAGAAGAAATAGACAAACACTTCACTGGACCAGCGTTTTTGTCTTGGCTGCGAATGGGTAACGTCCATGGTTGGGGAGGTCCCTTGCCTAAGTCCTGGCATAATTTACAAACCGACATTCAAAACGATATCATCAATAGAATGCGGAATCTCGGCATGGTTCATGTATTACCAGCTTTCAATGGTCACGTCCCGGTGTCATTCGCGAAGCTATTCCCCAATACTACGTTTCATAAAGTGGATCAGTGGAACAAATTCGAAAACGAGTACTGTTGCGGCCTTTTCTTGGACCCATTTGACCCTTTGTTTTCTGTCATTGGGAAAATGTTTCTAGATGAAATCACTATTCAAGCGCCCGTAAGTCACATTTACACTGCCGATCCCTTCAATGAAGTCCATATAACGCTACTTTCCACACAATTTGTTCAAGAGACAGCAAAGAAAATATTTTACACAATTGCGGATTTTGATAAAGATGCAGTATGGCTTATTCAGAATTGGATGTTTGTAGATGCTCCGCTATCATGGCCAGTCACTAGAGTGAAAAGTTTTATAAATTCCGTACCAAATGGCAGGATGCTCATTCTCGACCTGCAATCAGAGCAGTGGCCCCAGTACGACCTTTATCAAATGTATTTTGGTCAACCTTTCATCTGGTGCATGCTACATAACTTCGGTGGAACACTGGGCATGTATGGTAACATGGTGACCATAAACAAAGATGTGTATGAAGTGAGGTCCCGAGCTAACAGCACCATGATCGGCATAGGCCTCACTCCTGAAGGTATCAACCAGAACTATGTGGTGTACGATTTGATGTTGGAGTCTGCCTGGCGCAAATCTCCAGTCCCGGATCTCGAAGCATGGGTCTCTGACTACGCTGAGAGAAGATATGGATGCAACGCCACCGCAGAAGCGTGGAAGTATTTGCTCAAAAGTGTTTATAGTTTTAATGGCCTAAATAGAGTCAGAGGCAAATACGTCACAACTCGAAGACCTAGTTTAAAAATAAAACCTTGGGCTTGGTATAAAAGCTATGATTTATTCCAGGCGTTTAGAAAGCTCGTGTTCCTCAACGTTGACGGGTGTCGTGGTACTGAAGGCTATCAATATGACGTAGTGGATGTGACGCGACAAGCTTTACAATACAGAGCAGAACAGCTTTATGTGAACGTTGTCAACGACAGATCTACAAACACTTTCGTTTATGACGCGTCTATTAAACGTTTTCTCGACGCACTGAACGATATCAGTGAAATATTGTATGAAACCGAACATTTCAGTGCATCTAAATGGTTTAAAAAAGCAAGGGGTTTAGGAGCTGATCCTGACGAAGCTGACTTATACGAGTTAAATGCACGAAACCAGATCACTCTTTGGGGACCGAATGGAGAGATTTCCGATTATGCTTGTAAGCAATGGGCAGAGTTATTCAGATATTATTACTATCCAAGATGGTCAACATTTTTGACTGCCACTTTGAAGGCGAAGCAATCTGGCGAAGATTTTAATGAGAAGGCTACCCGGCGTGTTGTGACAGCTAACGTTGAAGTACCATTTGTTACTGGTCGAACTTTAGACAATTATAGTTCTGGACGGTCTTATTCTACACCTTTGACTTTGGCCAAGGAGTTGTACAGAAAATGGGCGCATGCTCCTGACGTTGAAGACTTGCCGGTGATCATTATAAAGTCAGACGATTTTAAAAGGACAACTATGGCGGAAGTTGACCCCGGGAGCGATGAAACGCCAGAACCCCCTAGTGTTGTGATTATTCCTACTACGCCGGTGACTTAGTACCGGTACTGCGGCATCATTTTGGTAGTGAGTGTCTTGGTTATATTTATTTTGACTTACCGTTAGTTCACTAGCCATTATATACTACGTTTTTTTTTTTTAGATCAAACGGATTTTTGACATTTATCCGATTCGTTATCAGCCTTTTGTGTCTCACTGCAGGGCAAAGGCCACCCTTCTTGTCTTCCACTCATCCCTCCCTATCAATGGCTATCTGCTGATGGTCAATCGTCAGAAAAAAAACGAGTTCCTCCCGCCGTCTTCTCGATCCGGGTTAGCTTGCTGTTTGATCGGTCAAACCAATTACCTGAAATATGGTGTAACTTTTGTTTTTCGTCGCCTGTGATACTCGTACTTAAATTTAAACATATAATTTAAATATATTTTTGTAATGACCTTTTAAAACCCTGCATTTTCATATCCAACTCGATAGGTTAGGGAGATTTTTTCTTTTTTAAACATCTATTTTGGCCCCAGAAATCCGCCTTTTCGATTTTTTTATAGTTTTTATATATCCAGTAACAATCACGAAATAAAGACGAATGTAACGACATATCTTTCATCAAAATCAGTTCCGCCGTTTAGTAGTTACTAGGAAATAACCCATACATAACCCTCACATAACCCTCCTTTTTTGGCTTCGCCGCAGTCGGGTTCAAAGAGTGTCTACTTTAAAAATAAAGTAATAATTACCCAAATAATATTACTTTCATATTTTGTCATCTATACATAATTATAAATTAAAGTCGCTTTTCATGCTTGACCGGTTAATATTAAACTTACGTATAATAAAGAAATTTCGCTGTATTGTCAGGTCGTAAGAGCCATGCGAAAGAGGGGCGGGTCGGTAGTTTACACATATACGATTTTATTTGTACAAAGTCAAAAATAACTTTAATTTCGGAAGTTGGTGTCTTTGGTTTTGATTTTCGTTTTTGCCACCGACTTCCGAAATTAAAGTAATTTTTGACTTTGTAGTGTTTTTTTTTGGAAGTTGGTTGTTTTCTTTTATGTTTTTTTTCTTTTTTCAATTTTTACTTGTGGTAGGTAAAACCCACACAAATTCGAATACCACTACTGGTTATTGAAATAACAGTGACAGGAACTTATCATCATAAATTCATAATATAATCATTCACATAGGCTAAGTGAGAAAAATACGTATTATTGAAGCTAACTCGAAAACTACCCAAGCAAAGTTAATAAAATTTGTATTGGACCACCTCTGAAGTATGACCTACCAAACAAAAAAAGAATAATTTAAAAAAGAATACATAATTGGCGGAGTAATCGCGTAACAAACATACAACAAAAAAGAACATACAGGCGAATTGAGAAGTGGAGCATACGGTGGAGGTTTGCCCGGCTTGGGTGGACCACCGCCGTGTCCTCGTGGAGGCGATCGGCGGCAGTGACCTCTCGCGTCCGGCCCTGGTCCAGGCCATGGTGCGGAGCGAGAGGGCATGGCAAGCCGTCACCTCCTTCTGCGAAGCAGTAATGCTCGCTAAGGAGGAGGCGGAGCGCGCGAGGGAGTGGCAGAGGCCGCGCCCTACCAGCCCGAGCCGCCGCCGCCGTAGGAGACTTCCCGGGCGTCGGGAATTGATAGCCGATTTCCGGCCACCGTAGGCGCGGGCCTGCGGACGGAGAGCAGAGGGCAGCTCGCCGTCCGATAAGGACCAGGCCCGGGTCGACGGCGCGTCGTGTTCCACGCGCGCCTCAAAGAGATGTCAGCAAAACTGACGGGGTCCGTTAGGGCCGATGCCTGCCGGGGTTGCGGGTAGTCCCAAGGGGAAACCGTGGCCCCTGGCATGGCAAGGGAAGGAACACGGGTGGGTTTTAGTCAGTAAAAGTCTGACACGCCCTTCCGCTCCGCCCAGAGCGGGAGAAGTCATTGGATGGTTTCCCACCCAAAAAAAAAAAAAAAAGGCGAATTGAGAACCTCCTCCTTTTTGAAGTTGGTTAAAAAGGATTCTCGTCCCACTTTCGTTGCCGATAAAACAGGTTTCTAAGCTGAATTTCTCTATTTTTCCAGGTGGCAATGGATACGGAGTAAACGAAGAGCGTCTTCGGGGTGACGACGGTGCTGACGTAACCATGAGTGACGGGACCGTCAACTGTTCTCCTCGTCGCCATGGCAACACCAGTCTCATCGTTTTTAAAGACACTGTTACTCAGCGTCTCCCTTCCCGTTGCTTCCTTAAAGGTCAGCCTTGGCCAGTGTTTGGGTTTATTTCTAATTTAGGAGCGTGTTGCTAAACGTACAGACGCCAGCACATCATGTTACTACAATCTGTCAATTTTTTTTAATGGATGTTCAACTTTATCGCTAAACATTAAGGTTCAATGTTGATTGGGAAAATTTGACAGATTGGAGTAGGTTGATGTGCTGGCGTCTGTACTTTAATAAATCCGCGGTATAACATTAATAATCCTCATCTTGGTAGCCCTTTTCAACTTGTTGGGTTCAGCATCCTGTCTAATCTACTTGGGGATACTATCTGACCTTCACAACCCAGTTACTGAGTAACAGGATACCCTTTGGTAAGATTGGTCAGACTTTCTGGCTACTGACTCCCCGTAACGACTGTCTCAGTTCGTAAGACAGGTTTACGTGCTTAAGGAGACGTGTTACACCTGGTACATTGGTACCCAACCGGTTTGGAACTTGGTACGAAATAGATGGTCGCCCATCCACGGACCGACCGCGGTAAGAGTAACATAACCTTGATCAATCGACCCGTGATTCTATTGCTTAGCCAGGAGTCCCTCTAGAAAAAATATATAATTATGTTTAGCAACATTTTCTAAAGTTATTTTCCTAAACGCTGGCCAAGGCACAATAAATGATACAATCGCATTTTTATTATTTTTTCAATTTATATTCAATAAAACTTTTGCTTTACTACTTAATATTTTGTTTCATTCGCTATACTGATAGTGAAAATCTTACCTTATAACTCCTCAAAATCGATTGTAAAAGGGCATTGGTTACGAATGGGAACGAATGGGGCTTGGTCCAAATGTCTACCACTAAAGACCTAGGTCACTGAAAAGTATTAAATTAAGAGCAACAACTTCACTACTACACCCATAAAGAAAAATCTGTCGGTAAAAAGTTCAGCTAAATAAAAATATTATCTCCTCTTTATCTCCCATGCGATTAGTTTTAGCAATTTAAAACTACAACGCAAAAACACAAGCATTGATAATGACAAAAATTCTGAGTGACGTACGAGTACGTTTGCCATTCATCATTTAATTCCAGAAATCAAGAATATTTTTCCGGGTTAGACCATTCGGTGAATTTCGGTGATAATAATATTTCATAGTCAATACCTATTCTGTATTGCATAGGGCCTATGTCACGATGTCCGAATAGCCACTACTTACCGAATAAATTCAAAAATGGAACAGAATTTGTATGAAATTATCTGCCAAGTAAGATAATAGGAACTTAATCATAGGTGGTGAAACAGCCCCCAATTACGCAATGCACGATAAATTTTAAATGGAAACCAATTGAAAAAGATTGCCAGTCCATTGCTTCAAAAGTTCGACAAAAAAAATCTGCTCAATTCTTTTTGTCGAACTTATGAAGCAATGGACTGGCAATCTTTTCAATTGATTTCAATTTAAAATTGATCGTGCATTACGTAATTAGGGTGCTGGCCCTTACCTAGACTTGGACAACACCAAACAGCCGTTCAATTTATAATCAAATAAGGAACAATATGGGAAAGTATTTCAATGTGCGAGCCTGATGAATTATATTTATCAGTCCGGATAATTCTGTGATGACACCAATTTAATTAATCAGTTTTTATTAGTCGCGTCGGTCGCGTCGGTTGGTCGCATTGGGTCTAGCCTGTAAGGATAGATATTTGTATGTTTGGAGTGAATAAATAAATAGTAGGTAAGTAGTGTATAAGTACCTATATTTTGAAATAAAATACATGCTTCTTTATAATCGTTGTATATTTGTATTATGTACACTTATATAAACATAATAATTAACTTATATACTTTTTAACAACTAATTTGGGATGGTTCACAGAAAATTTTTAGCTTGGATCATTTTGAATTTAGAAAAAATATAGCACATTCTTTTGTAACAAATGATTGATTTTTTTGATTGAGCTATGCTAAAAAATAGTTCGTTCAACGTGTGGAAATAATATGTATGAAGGCGCTTCTAAATTTCTGTCCGCGATACGTTACATCGTGCGATAATAATAACGTGTTAGAAATTATATTAGCGCACATTATCACATCAAAGTGGTTTATAGCTCAGGTTTTAAGGTAAGGGATTCGCCAAATATTTATTAATATTTTATTGTTTCTGCATATTTTTGTCGTTTTCGGAAGATAATTTGACTAGGCTAGGCTTAATGTTAAATGTACTGTGATTGGTGGTTTTTATACATATTTGGTATTCGAATTAAATATACGTTTCATTATTTATTATAAAACAAAAGACTGCTTACAGTCTTACTATACATATAGGTAATATTATAAAATATGTGAAAATTTTTGTGTTTGGATGTTTGTTACTCAAATCACGCAAAAACGGCTGAGCGGATTTGGATGAAATTTGGCACACAGATAGGTAGTTTATAACCTGAATTATTACATGCAATACTTGTAATTCCGGCAGTACGATCCCGTGGGATATGTTCCGACATCAACGCGGAGGACGCCGGAATAAACAGATGGGGTCAGAAACAAATATTATCTATTTTTAAGTACTTACTACATAAAGAGTCCTAATTTTGGTTACATTAGGTAAGTCTTAGCACCACTGATGTATTGTCATTGTCACTTAAATACGATTAAAATAAAATATCAGATACATGTGTGTAAATAATGTTTAAAATAATCTAGAAATTCCTAAATAACCTTAATCTTTTGATGCAGGTAAACTTGGAGGGAGTTTTTGTTATTCTTTTAGGCAGCTTCTTAGGAGTATCTTTTACAATTTCAATTCCAGCAATGAGTTTACTAAGGCACATTCCGTTTCGAAATATCGATTCGGAATTTTGAGGGCAGCAAGTCCATACAAAATCAAGGATCTATCACACACGTAGGTACCTACAGTACTTCGTTTTTCGTTCTTCGTTTTTCAGTTCTTTCGTTTTTTTTTCGATTTGAAATTCCGAAACGGAATTCCATCTGTATGTGGTCGGCCTTTTGTACGGATTTGCTGCCTTCGAATTTTCGATTCGATATTTTAAAACGGAGTTCCATATCTATGTGGCCGGCCTTATTCATATCTCAATTCATTACGATTGTAATCATTGTGATTCATACATATTAAAAGAAATATTAAAAAGTCAAATGTTACAAGGTATAGACGACACTACGACAATAAATTAAACTTCGTATAAGTAAATAATGACGTTCCCAGTCTGCATACAAAAATTCAACCAAATATATCCAATAGTTAAGTCACTATAACTATTCAAAGATTGGCATAACCCATAGTCCGCCCATCACTACTATTTAGTTTCAAAACATCATTTTTTTATGATTTTTAATGGATTTATTTAGTACCTAGGTAGTTTCAAAATACTCGTATGCATTGGTATTACCAGTGTTTTCATTTGTCGTATTGTCGTCTCCAAAATTGATGTCTTTCTTTTTTTGCCTCTCAGTTGATGTAAAATAATAATTCTTCGTTAAAGTTGCTCCTCATGATTCCACTTACTACCTACTACTTACAATATGGTAATTTGAAAATAACATCTTTGGGACAATAATTTAAACCTATGTCATACCAACGTGTCGAGGACATAACCAGTGTTGCCATAGTTAAAAGTCTGGTTAAGGTTTGTTTGGTCTAAAACAGGTACGTAGCTGTCTTGCAGGAGAATAGGTTGACGACTCGACGCTTCATTTAGCTGTCTCTCCAAAACTGTATTCTGCAGTTCTTCTTCCTCTAATTCTAATGTCAATTCATCAAGGAGTTTCATTCTACTCTCTATCTCACTGTCAGCTTTTGCCAACTCCACTGCGTTATCCTGCATCTCTTTTGCCGTATTAACTAACTCCTGGTCAATTTTGTCCAACAGCGTCGTTACTTGAGATGCGTTTTCGCAGCTATTTGCCTTGTTTTCGTCCATGTACCGTTTGACTTTAGCTGTCAGTCTTACTACTAGTTCCTCCTCTCGGTGTAATCTTTTGTTTACTATAGCTAATTTCTCCAACATTTCAATTTCTTCTCGTATCCTGGACAGTTCATCGGCTGATGCTTCGGAGTCTGTATCGGTTTGTGATTGCATTAGCCTTTCTGAATTAACTTGGCATATGTCTGTGAGTTCTTTAGTAAAGTAGTGTTCTCTCATGAGGTGTCTCTCTCTTCTTGATTTGTGTTTGGTGTGTCGTCTTGGTGGGGTGCCGCTTCCTACGCCTACTCCGCTGTCACTGTTTCCTGCTTGGCTGTCGTTGACTTCGCTACACCTGCCAAGGTCTCGGAGGTAAGACTCGAGAAGGTAATTGGTGCCATGTTTCTCCATACGATTCTTGTGGGTCTGGTCTTCTAGGTGGTCAATGAGTTTTTCTTGTTCTCTGTAAATGGAAAATGGAAATTTGTTAAAGTGAATGCGATTTTTTCTACGTAAACAAAATAATAATTATCTAAGTGACGCTCAACTGCATTAAAGGTCTGAGTCCTAATGTGGAGTCTATAAGGCCGAATTTTGGCTTAAATGAAGTGGATTCTGGCCAAGAATAGATAAATAGCGCTATTGTCTCAGTCATCATCACTAATTTTATGCTTCTCAGCAGATTATCGAAGCACAAAAAAAGGTTTCGTTCATATTGTTTCATACCTTAATTTATCAAGCTGTTGGTGTATGGTCCTGGTCTGATGGTGTATGACTGAGACGAGTCTGGCCGCTGGATCCTCACTCCTAGCCCTGGGAGGAGGAGTGGCTGCCCTCAGGCCTCGTCTTCTCCGCCGTCGCGCCCCACCCCGACTTCCACCATCACTGTCACGACCAGAGTCGTCTTCTCCACCACTTGAAACACGACGAAGGGCTAAACGAACCTGCAAAAAAGAGGAAGATTGTGAGACAGAGGTAAACTTCAGTTGGTTACATATTCAGGATATAATTTTTCCAATGCTGGGACACCTGTGAGAGGCAATGGGCCGTAATCCACCACGCGGGCGTAGTGCGGGTTAGTAGATTACATGTTTTGTTTTTTTATTCTAGGACATGCCGGTTTTCACACGATGTTACCTTTCACAGTTTTGAAAACTGGTCATGAAATAATAAACGAAAGAAAAAGCGAGTTGCTTGTAATTTAATTTCTGCAGACCCAACTTGTTATCTATCACTAGTGGCATATACAACGTCAAAGAGATTAATTAATTAGATGAACAAGTAGGTATTGCAGCATCATTCGGTTTTCTTTAATCAATCTTCAATCTTCCTAGCCTTTTCCCAACTATCTTGGGGCCGGCTTCCAGTCTAACCGGATGCAGCTGAATACCAGTATTTTACATGGAGCGACTGCCTATCTGACCTCCACAACCCAGTAATTGGGTAATACGATACCCCTTGGTAAGACTGGTGTCAGACTTTAGGGCTTCTGACGACTAGTAACGACTATCAAAGATCCACAAATGATAGCCGGGACCAACGGCTTAACGTGCTTTCCGAGGCACGGAGGAGTCTCGGTATGTAAAGATGGTCACCCATCCACTGACCAACCCTGGCAAGCGTAGCTTAACCTAATTGATCGACCCGTGCGGCTTGTTATTACTTAGCCACGAGCTCCTCACTTCATACTTCTTTTCTTTAATGGTGAAAATATTTATGCAAAACGAATGTTTGGTACAAAAAATAAACCGACGAAAAAAGAAACTGAAAAACTAAAGATAAATCTTTAAGTCTAACTAAGCTCCTTATTTAATGGAAGTAGATAACTAATTTTAAGACAGCGCCAAACCAAACAATACACAAAGATCAATCAAGGTACATAATTAATTTGTTTGGCGCCGCCCCAAAATAAGTTAAGTACTTCCATTAATTAGCTTAGGGGTTAAATTAAAATGGAACCAACTTCAAGGTAAGTAGATATACTCTATCTCCCTATCCAATAAAAAAATAATCCTCAAAAGCGGACCATTGTGTAAAAAGTTATGCGTGGTCATACATATAAAAATATCTCCTTTTTTTAGTCGGTTACGAAATGGTTAGGTTAGAAAGGATTATTTGCGGTAAACATGACGCAAAGAAAGAACAGAAAAAAGAAAAGAACAAGTTGAGGGAAAATATGCGTCACGTCCACGCAAAACGGCCATCGCTCAGCATAATGCTGCGACCCAATGCGAGTTGAGTTGATGCTTAGCTTTATTCTTGGTTCCTGAGACAACACTTCTTGATATTTACCAGTAGGTAGTTACGTCTTACGTACACAGGGTTAAATGAAGTAGCTTTCAAACTTCACGTAACTATAATAACAAAATACCTATCAGTTTGGGGTTTAGTCCCATCTCTTCCCCTTCCCATCTCTTCCCATCTCTTATATAAACGCCTAGGGAAAGAGATGGGAAGAGGAAGAGATGGGACTAAGCCCAGTTTGGTTTACTTAGTCAATAGATAGACCAGGTACACACCTCATGCCTGGCGTCTCCCCAAGCTGCCAGCACGTGCAGCACCGGTACATCGGGTGGTAGTGGTCTCTCGACTCCTCGCCACCTCTCGGCCAGCACCCACTCGCCCTGCTCGCTCACTCCACCGCCTATTGTTTTAGGAAATGTTTTAAAATTAACAGTTAGGTACGGTACCTACGGTCAACACTTTTATATCTTCGTCAGTTCAGAAAAAAAAAAAAATTGTACAAATAAAATATTTAAAAAAATATTAAAGTGAGAGAGAGACTTGTGGAATTTGTCTTTCCCCGTTGAAAGACATTTGCACGTACATAAACAGTGTTTAATTATTATTTTTTTCATGAAGAATATGCGGGTAAACGGGTACGCCCTTCGTGAGTTAACATACTGTTATATTTAGTTAACATACATATACATATTTAGTTAATTAAAAAAAAATGTTACTCTGCCTCGTTCATCTCGTGGTCGCAAGCGCTTCTGGTGAGCATGAGGTCCTCGGTTCGATTCCCGGGTCAGGCAAAGTGTTATTGGGTTTCTCTATCTGGAATTTCTCAGTAGCAGTCCGGAGTCTGGATTTGTGCTCGGTTGATGGCAATAGGCTCGCCCCTTATTACATGGGACTTAAACATAACTGGCGAAATATGGGTTTACCAGCTACAGGTACACCTCTGCCCAACCCTACAGAGAAACATGGCTTGATGTTATGTTATGTGTAAAAAAATGTTTGCCCCAACTTTTGTCCCAACCTGTCCTTACCTTCGGGAGTGTCCTGCAAAGCCCTCACGATGTCTGCGCAGGTTGTGTGGGACCTGACTCCTCGCACCCACAGCTTCTGACCGCGCGCCAGGACTCCAACCTCCTCGTCACTGTAGTCTGATGATGACCCTTCCATGCTTATGACCTGAAATGGATGAAAGGTTTTTATTTATCAAGAGAGCACGAGGTAATGTTGAGTCAAACTCAAACTCAAAGCATTTATTTCAAATAAACCAATTACAGGTACTTTTGAATTGTCAAGGGGTCAGTCAGTCAGAAAGATGAAGCTAGTTGCCCATTCCAAAGCGTAGTAGGTTCCTATGGAGAAGAACGGGCAAGAAACTCCACGGACACTCTTTTAAATCAGAATATTGTTACAAAAATATTGGTTACATCATTCATGTTCAAATTAGACATGTGAGAACAATGTAGAAAGACGTGCACGACAAAAGCGTCCGTAATAAAAATACAAAACGAAAACAATTCTAAAATTAAAATAAGCCGTGGCAGCTAAGAGATGACCAGTCCCCACTGACGGCGCCCGTTCACGAACATGACGCATGGATCAGCACCATTTAGCTCAACCATTTTGAAGGGAACTTAATGATCCAACACACACGCCACCACCAGCGAGACACTTGAGTGAGCATGACATACTCTCAGCCGCCAGGGTACATTCAAGTCAATGAAAGACATACCTAATAAATGGTAGCTTTAAGTAGGTACATAGTGCTCACATTTTGTACTATGCAATTATATAATACTAATAGATTGAATTTATACAATATATTTTAAAATGTGTTTTACAATCTTCAGCAGCTCCAACAATATTTTCGAATGTTTTTCAATTAATTTATGCGCCCTTGTGGAGCTGGACCAGCGCTGAGCCAAGCATTTTTGTCAGCGATGTAATCTCCCAACTTATAATATGCTTGGCAGCATAGTGTGCGTTTTATACAAACTTTAAATTTCGTTTCATTTAGTTCAAGTAAATGAAACGAAATTTAGAGTATATAGTCAAAATGATTTCTTTTTTTACCACAAAGAGAAGAAATCATTTTTTTCACTTAGCAATTTGTCCAATTGAAGAGCAGTCGTGGTCGTAGGTTCGAACCTTTTTTTTTTTTTGGATGGGAAAGATTCAAATAACTTCTCCCGCTCTGGGCGGAGCGGTGTCAGACACCGGCGGTTACTGACTAAAACCCACTCGTGTTCCTTCAGTTGCCTGTACGTTGCCAGGGGCCACGGTATCCCTATATAGTCTAAGATCCCCCCATAGAAGGACCTTCACCGAGCTGGTTAATGGATGAAAAGTATTTTATATTCAATTAAATATGTCAATAAAAATATCGCAAATGGGTTGTCTAAAAAAATTCAGTCCAGAATATGATTAAACTAACATTTAATTTTTTTTTTTTTTTTTTACTTTGCACCGGTTTGGTTAATAGGTAAATTCCATACCAATCGAAAGTATGTAGCCCATAGAATATGCAAACGTTGGGTTGACAATTTTTTTCCCGTCACAACTCTTGGGTAGGCAGGTATAAACAGGTAAAAAAAACGAGTAACTTGCACCGGTCTGGTTAATGAATTAAAGTTAAATTAAAATAAAGACTATTTCATTACGATCACGGTGGTATAGGGTTGTCTGCGAAAAATCAGTCCAGAATTCCGGTTGTCGAGTTTTAAGAGCGTTTACGTCGTAAAGCATTTCATACAAACTTTCAAGCCCTTGTTTTTCGAAATGACTGAACCAATTTTAATGAAACTTCATACGCATATGCAGAATACAAAGGTCTTAAAAGTAAGTTAAGAACATTTTCGAAATGTCTTATTTAAAAACAGATAACTGGAAATCTCTGTTTCTATGGAAAATTTAAAATCGGACTAATTCGGCTGTAACGCTATTTTTCGAAAATGTTCTTAACTTACTTTTTAGACCTTTGTATCCTGCTTATGCGTATGAAGTTTCATTAAAATCGGTTCAGTCATTTCGAAAAGCAAGGGCTTGAAAGTTTGTATGAAATGCCGTACGTCGTAATCGCTCTTAAAAAGTAAAATATTGCTGCGAGGGAATACGTGCGACAGGGAGGTCCCGGCGAACCATCCCATGCGATAGAAGAGTACACAGAAAGAGAGTGCGCATGCTATTTGTCCTTGAGAATGAATAGGATAGCGATATAACAAGTTGCCAAAGTCGGTTACAGAACTTAGCGATGGGAAGTTCAAAACCCACATCAAACGTGTCCTTATCAAGAAAGCATATAATAAAATTAAAGACTACGTTGAAGACAAAGAAGTTTGGCAATAATTCCTTCTGCACATGTGGCCTCCCTGGTACCTCATTAACAGCAAATATGTAAGAGTCTATTAACTGCTCCCAAATTACCATGTTTATATTTTTGTTTTTTTACATTCTTCCTTGACATAATCATCATATATTATTACTAGCTGCCCTCCCCGGCTTCGCACGGGTAGCAGTAAGTACTTATCTACGGCGCACCTACCTATCTACCTACCCTGCCCTACCTACCTACCCTACACTGCCCGACCTACCTACCAACCCTGCCCTACCTACCTTGCCCTACCTACCCTGCCCTACCTACCTGCCCTACACTGCCCGACCTACCTACCTATCTACCCTACTTACCTACCTTCACCTCTACCTATCCTGCCCTACCTACCTACCCTACCCTGCCCGACCTATCTACCCTACCCTGCCCGACCTACCTATCCTACCCTGCCCGACCTACCTACCTACCTACCCTACCCTACCTACCTATCTACCCTACCTACCAACCTTCACCTATCTTCCTACCCTGCCCTACATACCTACCCTACCTATCTACCGTACCTACTAGGGTGGAGCGAAAAATATTTTTTGTATATTATGTTTTTCCTGTATTACCAATCACTGACCTGGGAAGAAAGATACATGTACGCAAAAAATCAGCCTGCTAAGTTAGCATCTTCAGGTGGCGCACCACGTTTCAAAATTTCCATATAATAGCTAAAACTGGAGGTACAAATATTAGGTACTTACAATGAAAGGTGAATGTTTTATAATTTTGTACTGTATTTATCGAATGAATAATATACATTTTAACAAAATACACTTTAATGAAGAGCATTCAGTGTCTTCTTCAGGAAAAATTGGTTTTTGTATTTTAAGGAAATTTGCGATTTTGTGTCAAAAACTGAAAAGACTTGCCTAGTTTTTATTCTTGATCATATGAACCCATTTCTTGCCTCTGGTCCGCAAACGGATAAAGAAGCTTCTGTCACAAGCTTAACACATCGCTCTACAGCCTGGGTGTGACAAACGAACTTCTGGAAATACAATATAATGTCTCCAGATGATATCATCTCTTTGAGTTGGCCGTCACTGTATTTCACTGTCATTGGTGGCTCGGTAACTTTTTCTTTTGACCAGTCTATTGAATCGTAATAGTGTGACGCCTCAATCTGAAGTTCAGGGTGCTGAAATTGAGGTATTTTCTTGCCTTCGGTCTGTACCCTAGCCTTACAAATTCGTTGGCAAAATTAGTTGGTAGGGTAGGTACTACCTACCCTACCAACATACCTACCTACCTACTTTACACGCTACCTTCACCTACCTATTCTAAAAACCTTCTCCTTACAATAACGAAAAAAAAATTTGTGAAATCGGTCCAGCCGTTCACGCGTGTTCAAATAGGGATTCATTTTAGGCCCTAAACTTTAGTGAGTGAGAGAGAGAAAGCTTATTGTGTGAGAACGACAGGAGACCGGCTTCGTTTTCATCCATACTCTGTGCTGTTTACGGGATGAGAAGTGACACTGGTAGACGCCTGACGGGAATAACTGATCAAGTGGTAACTGATCAATTATCGACCGCCAAGAGCAGAAAATTATTAAAGTACTAATATCGCTATAAAAAAAAGGGGTTGGTGGTAGAAGAGTGAAAATTTTGGGTTGTATGTATTTTTTAATGCCAAATCATAAAAAAATTACAATAAAAAAAATTGTCCAAAAGAAGAAAAAAAAATTATTGTGGACCACCCTTATCACTTAGGGGTACGAAAACTAGTTTACAACCTATTCTCAAACCTACCAAATATACAAAAAAAATGTCATAAAAATCGGTCAAGCCGTTTCGGAGGAGTTTGGCAACAAACACCGTGACACGAGAATTTTATATATTAGATTTGACATTATACGGGGTGGCAGGGACATCGACGCGAAGCCGGTTACCATGGATTCAGTTCATGATTCTGAAACCCCCTGCGTTGAAATTTTTCGTCGGTTATTAAAAAAAAAATCTGCTGTTCCATACATTTTGACCGCGTAGGTATTGCACTTTTCTATGAAACAGCTGATTTTTTTTTTAATAACCGACGAAAAATTTCAAAGCTGGGGTTCAGAATCATGTACTGAATCCATGGTAACCGTCTTCGCGTCGATGTCCCTGCCACCCTGTATACCTACCTACTATTTAATTTCAACTCTTTATTAGCTTGGCTTATTGGCTTTTGTGGACATGTTAATTATTCAGATTTGTTACAGTTGCAATAGCAATCATGTCATTTCGTTTAAAATATGTTTTATTTTTATTAATTAATTTATGTTTTATATAGATTCTTTTCTATTTTGTGAATGTGAGAACGCTTAACGCTTGTGAGGCTTAGTGGACTGTAGACTTGTTGACCATCTTCTGTTTTGTTAAGTACTTGGTACTTGTCGAAAGACCTACACTGTCCTCGCATACCTAATAACACTGTTTTTTTTTTGAGAATATTGTAAACCCAATCATTTTTAAAAGAGTAACCCTGGAGTTTCTTGCCGGCTCTTCTCCATAGGAAACGACCAATTGGAACCGTGCGTAGCTTCTGACATTTCATAAGTGCCCATGTAGGTTTATGTGAAATAAAATATTTTGAATTTGAATTTGATAGACTCGTACATGCTGTGCATCATTTTGGAGTAGCTTAAATGTAAAATAGAAAACATAGTATTAAAATAGAGGTACGCTTTTTTAATTTTTTTTTTAAATAAATTAATTATATTTGAGTGTATATATTTTTTACCAGTGTCACTCAAAAAAGGGCATTTTATTCATCGATAACAGTGAAAAAAACTGTCTTTTATTCACAAGAGAATAAAAACATTTTGAATTTGGAACAGCACGTATTTTACGAATTATGTACAAAAAACAAATGAAACGTGCTGAAAGTACCTATATTGTCTGGCTCAAAGGAGCTATTCCATAGAGCTATTAGATTAAGCCGGGCGGCTGCTGAGAAATTCCTGTTGGAAAAACCCAATAATACTTTGCCCGACCTGGGAATCAAACCCAGGACCTCATGTTCAGCAGTAGCGCTTGCGACCACTAGACCAATGCGCAACGAGGCAGTCTTATAAATATTACAACTACGACAGTTTTTATATACTAATACTACTATTTACTTTCTCGCAGTCAATGGTAAAAAGTAGAGTAAGTACACAACTTGCGAATAAATTTTTAAGGTGTACAATACTGTAGTACATTATTTTGATCTATCTCGTAGAGCAATGTAAGCGCAAAAAAATGTGTTTATTTACGACATCCACATCACATTTGAAACCTCTAAAACTATCAGTGTCTCTACTATGCATGTATTATTCAGTATTATACATATAAACCTTCCTCTTGAATCACTCTATCTATTAAAAAAATCCGTTGCGTAGTTTTAAAGACCTAAGTATACATAGGGACAGACAGCGGGAAGCGACTTTATTAATTTTATACTATGTAGTGATGCTCGTGCAGCAGGCAAAAGTACACATAGTGGCAACAAGTGTTCTTTTTTATGATTTAAAATGAGTTCTTTAAAAAATGGGGCAACCACTTAAAAGTCAAGCTCAGGAAATAATTTTCAATGTGCACGAGTTTATGAAGACAGGCTCAGGAGTCTAAGAAGTAAGAACACAACATTTATAAAGGATCGATTTTTGAAAATTATTGACCGAATGGCCGAAGCTACACAAACAAAATGAACAATAACGAGAGTTCTTAAAGAAAAGGATCAACATACGAGTGAAAACACTGCGGGGCCTTCTTTTAGAACACTGAAAAAGGGTAAATTGAAAAAACTTATCGCCTTTAGATTAAGTTTTTTCTATTGTTTACTAAATAAATACCTATTTGTGTTTATTCAATAAATCGTGCATTTTTAAATAACCTCTATTTTTAATTAAATATATTCTTGATGAAAACTGGTGGCCCGATAAAATTGGCACGAAGTATAATTGTGCGATTGAGATGAAACTAACAGCTGCAGTGTATTATGAACCTTATAGTAGTGATCTAAGGTTGATTGTAAGTTTTAAGCATTCTTTCGTTAATCTTCGGGGCTTTCTTTTCTGTGCGAACGAAGATTCAGGAAGCGCCTTATCAGTTGATTACCATGTACGAGTCTATCGCTATCCTTTACATTTTCAAGGACAAATAATAGCATGCGCACTCTCTTTCTTTCAATAGATGAACTACACGCTGTGTAGGTACTCTTCTATCGCATGGGATGGTTCGCTGGGACGCTGTCGCACGTATTCACTCGCAGCAATATTTCATTTTTTTAAACTCGACAACCGGAATTCTGGACTGATTTTTCGCAGACAACCCTATACCACCGTGATCGTAATGAAATAATCTTTATTTTAATTTAACTTTAATTCATTAACCAGACCGGTGCAAGTTACTATTTTTTTTTACCTGTTTATACCTGCCTACCCAAGAGTTGTGACGGGAAAAAAATTGTCAACCCAACGTTTGCATATTCTATGGGCTACATACTTTCGATTGGTAAGGAATTTACCTATTAACCAAACCGGTGCAAAGTAAAAAAAAAAAAAAAAAATTAAATGTTAATTTAATCATATTCTGGACTGAAATTTTTTAGACAACCCAATTGCGATATTTTTATTGAAATATTTAATTGAATATAAAATACTTTTCATCCATTAACCAGCTCGGTGAAGGTCGTTCTATGGCGGGATCCTATACTAATAGGACTTTCCCGCAACTAGGTTCGAATTCTGACATGCGCTTTACTTTTTGTAAATTATTTCATCACCACTGCTCACAAAACATTGTGAGAAAACCGGCATGTCCTAGAACATCATATTGTGACATCTACCAATCCGCACTGGGCCCGCGTGGTGGATTACGACTTACTTCCTCTCACAAAGAGGCCTGTGCTGTGACCCAGCAGTGGGAACACTGTAGGCTGACTATGTAATCGTCCAATTCATAGAAAATTGAGGGTCTAGCTTAAACTCTATCTTATTGTTTACAAGGTGTGGTTACCCTAAACCGACCTTACTTTTTAAATGTTCGTATGGGCGGAGGAGCCATGTTTCAAATTTAAACACGTCTAAATACTAGCCATATTTAGTATCTAGTAGATTAGCCGATTTTAAGCTGAGTACCTATAGATGAACAGTATTTTTAATTTTATCTCACGTAGCAACGCGCACTTTACTTGTGGTAAACGAGTGTACAAACACGCTGTTATGTTTGTGTTACTGTGCGTTTGCACTGGCAAAACATCACGACAAAACATGTTGAAATCTCTAGTTACTGTCAAACATTGTATGGAAAATTGACAGAAAATAGAGATCCCAACATGTTTTGTTGGGAATGTTTCGCCAGTGCAAACGCACAGTAAGCGCAAGACAATGCGCAAGAGCTCTCGGTACCGTCCGAGAAAATCAAAAGTGTGTGTATTATGTGCTGACGCTACTCATCTTTATGCATACATTCAGAGCGTGTTTGTAACACTTGGTTACCACAAGTAAAGCGCGGGCAACAAGCACGACTTTTTGTCTTCGTGAGACAAAAATACTAGACCTAAAAGTAAAGTATTCTACTTCAAACTATGTTCAGGTACTTTTTGTTTAGATTAGAATACTGGCAAAAATATCGTCCTGATTCATAACGTACCTACATAGGTACCTATTTCCAATCTCCCCTAAACTTTATACACCCAAAGCACTAAAAACTAACTCTAGAACGCTCCAGCTATCCACCAATAAACCCATTTTACAATACCTATAAAACAAAACTAAGCGTCTATACCAAACCAACCCAGGATGGCACCCGCAGGTACGGTTTCTACGGAAAATTCTCGACGAACAATATAATGGCTTGGCAAACTTTTCAAAGGTAACACGTAACATTGCATAAGTTTGCACAATTTTGGTGCCAGCCGGTGGCAAGTTTACAGGGGTGGGTTGCCCGGAAACTGCCCATTATCGGCTCTATTGGACGGTTTTGCATGTAATGCACTCGCAAAATGGATGGCGATTCGTTTTCGGAAATGTATTTTACATAATAAGAGGGTAGGAGGAAATTTTCGGCGTGTTTGCAGGTCCAGGTTTTGATTGTTTTGTCAGTAATCGTGGAGCTCAACTCGACGAACAATACCAAAGAAAGGACATTTGGGTAGGCCGCATCATCTACTTAAAACTGCCAGACCATCATAAAAACAACTGAGAAATGTTGCTGTTAGTTAAGTGGCTTCAAAGTTCTAATTGACATGCAAGCTATAAACAGTAATTCAGTATTATCTTTCAGTGTGTTGTCCTTGTATTGTCATGGCATATTCATCAATATACGCTGAACAAAGCCCTAGACAAGCGGTTGTTGCTAATTCCTGATATAGCCATAGACAGACACCTACATATTTAGATACCTATACTGGAAAATTAAATAGTGGTACTAATAGAGTGGTGTTAGTTTATAGGAATATTTAAGCTAGCTATCAAGTTTTCGACCATAACTTACAGTACGTACCTAAAATACAATAGACGTCGTATATTTAGTTTGACGTGTAAAAAAAAGGGTTTGAACAGACCTACTTATAGAAATAAAATCATTTATCATTAGTTACCTAATCCGCTCAACTGTTCTTAAAGAGTCATAAAGAACCCTCTAAGAAATCGACACGTGTTTCACCTCTCGACGAGGCATCCTCAGGATGACGATTGACTTGTTGCGAACCAGGACACGACATGTTGCCACGTCAAGCGCCGCACACAGAGTGAGGCAGATTAGGTTACTAAATATACGTCGTTTATTGTATTTTATAATTGATTTCCGCAGTCACGCCCGAGTCAATTACCTAGTATTTACCTACTTAAAAAATATCACCTACCCTACCTTTACAAGCTTTTCAGATATTGTAACCTAAATCACGAATAGCGTGTCAAAACAGCTTAAACCTACGGAACACTAAACGTTATGGCAGCAGTCGAAAAAACCCATATACTTTCATATATTTCTAGGAATTCTGTGGTGGTAATTTGGGTGGTGGTTCGTGACAAACTACCATTAGGGGTTTCCGCCACCCCATGCCGCCCCATGTTTCCCAGCCCCATTTAGGGCGCTGCCCGATGTTTTTATGTTAAATATTTTCTTATGGGGTGTCTGCATTTTTGGCGCCGCGTCGACCATGGTTTATAATGTTGGTGGAAAACTTACATAGGTAAAAAACGCGTAGAAAAACGCTATTTTCTTGCTAATAATTTTAATCCACACAACTGTACTATTTCACAATCAAACGAAGACTTAGATTTTATACAATTTTTAATTAAGATTAGTGAACCTCCACGTAGCATGGATTTTCGGTTAAAACAACTGCCCACACTATAATTTTCAAAATTAATTAACATTTCATAATCTTTCAACCAGTGTTCAGTTATACAAATAATATCAAACATTGTTTTTTCTAAAAACAATTCAATTTCTAATTGTTTGTAAGAAAAACCTTGAATATATTGATGAAACATTGTTTTTTCTAAAAACAATTCAATTTCTAATTGTTGGAAAGAAAAACCTTGAGTATTTTGTTGAAACAATTTCAAGGAATTCTGCTTAGCCCCTTTATTACAATTAACTAATTGAGTGCCAGAAGAGACCTTGTTGTACCTACTACCTACTTTGTTTGTTTGTTTGTTAATGTCTTCTTTCCGTGTGGTTAGTGACTGACCTGGTGTCAGAGGTTGTAAGCCGCCCTGTTTTCCTTCACCGTTTTTGAAGCAAGTGATAATTATACAATACGCACATTAATCCGGAAAGTCAGAGGTGCGTGCCTTGGGTTCGAACTCGAGACCATGAAAGTCTGACGGTTAAACCACTAGGCTATCACAGCATGTTCTCTCTGTCTGTTATTGTATTTACAGGTTTTTGCGCCAATACGTGAGAAGAACTGAAAGGAAAAGAACTCTTTCCATACAGAAAGAACGAGGTCTGATCATCACGATGTGCTCATGAGTGTTAGAAATTTGGCCTCCTATTACGGGCATGCAATTATCCGCCCATTTTACTATTCGGATATTTCGGATAATGCCAGACAACTATTCGAATATATCCGGATAATATGGATATTTTGGATACCACTGTAAAAGAGGTAAATCAAACTTATATTAGTTTACAATCGACATTTTTATTACAAAAACTCTCCAACAAAAGTACTGCAGTTCGCACTAAAAGCAAAATCTGTCCGATCTGTCATTGACAAATACGAGAAAAGCTATCATCCACGGGTTATCTACCAATGGTATAATAGATCGTGAGCTGGTCAAATGCTATCTTTGTTAAGATGGCTAGAACAATTGAAAGCACATTAGATGAAGACTGGAAGTCTTACAAAGTAGTGCTTGGTAATAAATGAGTCAAAATCACACCACTGACATTGCTAGATGTCAAAGTATCTGATGTATAAGTTGGATCAGCACAAACTAGTAGCCGCGAATGACATGTACTTTCATCGATTCCCTGAATATGAACTATCTTCTGTGCGTTTCGGGTCAGTTCTCGTTATCGCGATTGTGCAGTCCTATCTTCCGTTGGACATATATGTGAAATTTTGGATATTCCTAAAGAGGACTTTCCGGATTGGGTTTTTATGGTCCAGGCAGGAAAGCAAATCATGAATGCAGAGAATCATGATGAGGCCTCTGCTTCAAATTCCTACTTCCCATATCAATCTGATTTTGGCTTGGTTACCAAAACAGCTTATTCAAGTGTAGCAAAGCCTAACCTTTTCTTTGTAAGATCTCGTCAAGCAAGCCACAATACCGAGATGAATTTAGAGAACAACACTACTAATCAAAGCCATCATTCTTGCCAATGCCTTTAAAGAAAATGCCATGCTTGTCAAAGCATTCACTGTTGATGGTCAACCTGCAGAGTCCTTTCGATCTCTTTGCTTATTTTCTCTGTTAAAGTAAATGATATTTCAGTTTCTACTGCTTGTAACCACTGAGTGCTACGTCATCACCACCGCTGTCGTCAACTAAAGTCGAGCTCTGTGCAAAAGCACTTTAAAATTTTCTCTATGATGATTTGATGAATCTACATACTAATTGTGTCATTAGATGGATTTTTGAAGATATAGCATGAATTGTCACGATTGCGAATACCAATTTTAAAACACAACGTTAAATGTTATATTATCAAAAGGAAAATGGAACAAAAGTAACTATCCGTATTATCCGTTTTATCCGGATAGTAAAACAAATTATATTCGGATAATATTTTCGACGGATATCCGGATAATTCGGATATCCGGATATCCGAATATCATGCCCTACTTAGGACTGGTAAAATGTGGGTGGTAAACCTCTGCCTAAACCTTCGGTTATTACAGGCGAGATGTTATGTCTATGCTAGCAATTTATCTTTAACATTAAAAATATTTTTATTAGGCTGTTATTTCACCTTAAACGTTGTTGCTTAACACCTTCAGCGCCATGTGTATCTTTTTGTTGCACAGTGTCTGGAACTTGTGTATCCAAAAGTATATACACATCTTTCTATTTGGTAAAAGCGCTGTGTCTTGTGTATCTTATAGGCACACGTACACTATACATTTATTATGCAGAAATGAAAACTTTGTCACAAAAGACAATGTCCTAAATGGCCCTGTGGCAATAAAGAGTATCAGAATATACGATAATTAATCGCCTATTTTATTATATAAGTTGCAAATACTTCTGTATCACGGACTAGCTGTATTCCAAAATGTACTTTTAATAGAATTTAAGCGACTAATAATATTAGATCGCCATCTTCGCCTAATGTCATGTCGTGTCGAAAGTGAAATAGGGATGTCCAATCAATTATAATCGATCGATTGTGTTTTTTTTTCTTTATGAATGCAGTCATACTCCAATTTAAATAGGTAGTAAGAATAATATTATACAGTAATCAAAACTTCTTTATTTCTATCTATACAATTATTCAAACATCTAATTCATTATTTACAACAATTAATACAAAAATGACACTTCTTTTGCGGTTCATTAAACGAAAAAATACTATCTAAATTAAACACATCACAATTAATGTTTTATTTAAAAAACTATATTGCAAACTAGGTACAGATGTTACTATTTATTATTATTACAAGTATAGAAGAGTGTTGTTATATGTGAAATAAAGCATTGTCATATACTTGTAATGTTAATATGACAAAGTTGATGTAACAGACAGTTTATAATAATTTAGGGCCACAGTAAATCTTAATCGAAAAAATCGATTTATGGTGTCGTGTTACATCCCTAGTTTTGCCGTTTGTTTTGTCTCTTTGACAGTTCTGTGCTGTGCTTTTCCTGTGTTCTTTTCTTGTGTTCGGTGTTTTGGTGACTTTCGGGACTTTTTTACGACTTGGCTATTTTAACGGACTTGGATTGCTTTAAAAAAAAAAATTACTCAGAGCTATGAAAAATCATAGGTAGGTACTAACATTTAATATTCGTTGTCATGGTTAGATTATAACCTCAAAATCTGATACTTTTTTTGAAATATATCTTTTCTGCAGCTAGTCCGCTATAAAAACAAGGTCTTCTAGGAGTCTACAAATGATAGAGAATACAATACATAATTATCCGATGCTCTTGGCTCCAGGGCCAACAATGTATGGACGCAGAGCAATGTCCTTTAAAAATTTGCGTCTGCTTTTAACCATTTAAACGTCTTAACATTAAGCAAAGTTTAAAGACGTAAATCCTAACTCTCTTTTTTTCTCTTTTGCTTAGCTGTACTGTATTTTAAATTTACCTAATATAAGGCCTACTTACCTAATTAAAAAATATTACGGACATACCAACTTGCCAGTTATAATTTTACCCGGTAATCGGAATGTCAAGGAAGTCAGATAGGCAGTCGCTCAATGTAGAATACTGGTATTCAGCTGCATCCACGTAGACTGGAAGCCGACCCCAACATAGTTGGGAAAAGGCTAGGCAGATTTATAGATAATTTATTATTTGAATACCCCGAAACTTTCAGCTAAGCTGCCAGAAACCTGCACGGCACAAATACATACATTTAAAGACAATTTAGTAATAAAAACTACAATGTTTCAACAGCATTAATAAATACCTTGTAATAGATGTATTAACACAAGTTTAGAAGTTGCCTCTACCAACCGAGCCGCGGCGAGCTCAGTACGCCCACTGCTATTACCTGTAACTAGTGCTGTCTTTCTATCGATAGATGAGCATAGACTTAACACTTTTCGTCTCATAGACTTCATATCAATAAAAATTCTATTGTGTCGATCAGTGTCCCGGAAAGTGTGAATGCGATAATGCAACCTATTAAGATTAGAGGATTCTCTGATTTCTGTGCATCGTTTTCCGCTATTGGGATCTCAAGTTAGTCAGTGGAATTATGGCGTCAAACTCAAAATCATATCATTTATTTCAAATAGGCCCTTTTGTAAGGCACATTTGAACGTCATTTACAAATAAAATGAATTGATTTTAGTCGCCTCTACTAAAAGGTAGTTTTCGTATGGAGAATGCGCGATAACGCACTATGCTTTTAAAAAAAACGCTTTGGCATCAAATGATATTTTTTATCTACCCTCAACTGTATTTACCTTGTCTTTGTGACGTAAGCAACGAATTAATTACGAACATTTCTAATACAATACATAAATTACATCGACTCAAAAAGAAGAAGTAGGTACTTATTAAGCTTTTCTGTAATATTCACATCGAATCACCTAATTCTAAAGCCAAATCAGTCACTTGTATTAAAAGTGACGTTTAGTACCTAATCTTTAGTACCTATCAATTTTATTTATCGACATTGCCCATCACTAGTGCGCAAATTATCGGCAGTCCTTGCTCGCCGTAATAACAGAGCGAGCGCCGCTCCTGCACGCAAGGACGAACTGAATTATGTACTACACACCGACTATTAGTTGGGAGAACCAATCTGCAAATAAGTGTATCTAGTACCTATTAGTAAAGTACATCTATCCCTCGCTTCCTGAAAGCCCGCTTTTAATATACCTACAATCAATCATTTATTGCATCCCACAATGTGTACGTAACTTAAAATATATTGAGAGTATTATGGACCCTGTCGGGCACAGGAAAGTAGTAGGAAACTTTTAAACTATACTTTACTTTTTTAAGACGCAGATATATGCCAGTGGTTAGCTTGCGGGTTCCGTACTGAGCTCACGCAACGCGTCGTATGTCCAGCCAGAAATAGGACTCGCCCATCAATGAGCGCTGTCCCATTAAACAAAAGGTATTTTAATAAAATTAAAAGATTAGTAAATTATCTTTAAGATCAATAATTAAATTATCTTTAAAATGGTGAAGGTTTCATAAAAATACGCTTAATAGATTTTGCGTGATTCTCATTATTTTATCCGCGTTAGACGTAACTGTACAAATTAATTTCAGTATATTTAATATAAACATAATCTAAAATATTCCTATATTTAGTTATTAAGATAATGCTCTAACATATACATTTTTTTTTCAAATCATTAACACTATTAATTTAGACGTGATCTTCAGTATAAAATGAAGACTTCCTAAACATAAAACAGAGGGTTTTATATTATAAGTAAGTCTAAATATAATGTAATTCCATCTCTACCTTCTTTACCATGACAAAATCAACCTTCAATGGAAAATTCGTCAAACGCCATGACAGTTTTTACGGCCAGAAACTTGATACGAAATTGGGGGTTCCCATGTGGTTACCAATTACCTAAATTGACAACCGTAATGGCTATTAATAGTGGCGTAAGGGGTGCCTTGTTTGTCAATATGCTTACACGTGTAAGGCATACATTCAAGAATGAAAGCCTTTGTGTTTTTTTACCTTAAATCATGTAGCTAGGCTACACACACAGAAACCCTTTGTAGTCGGGTTAAATATCTACTCATGAACCTGCCCCCAATTACGCAATGCACGATCAATTTTAAATTGAAACCAATTGAAAAAGATTGCCAGTCCATTGCTTCATAAGTTCGACAAAAAAGGAAACTTATGAAGCAATGGACTGGCAATCTTTTTCAATTGGTTTCAATTTAAAATTGATCGTGCATTACGTAATTAGGGTGCAGTAGTATGTTTATCGACCGCAAAAATAAGTTATTACGCTTTGTAAGCGAAAATATCCCTATCTCAAAAACTTAGATAGGAAAGTTACTTATAAATATCATATTTTCGGTCGTTTTGTCGGGCAGTTGCCCCATTGCACCCGTCGGGTTGAGGGATCCTCCCTTTTCAATGGAGGATGGGTGAACTTTCCGCCTTGCATCCTAATTGCGTACCTTATACACGATCAATTACAATCTGTATCATTTTGAAACAGACTGCTAATCCAATGCTTCGTAAGTTCGAAAAGAAATTCAGCTCAACAACGTAAATAACGCAATGAATGTTGTTGAACTGTCAAAATGAAACAGATTTACGGAAATTTGTGAAGCAATTAGGTAGCTGTTCTTCATACCGTTATAACACCATTGTTTAGCGATAAACTTTCTTTCCAATTTTTGTCGATAGAGTGTAAATAGTATCCGAGTATAACGACTGACATCCGGTCGGAATGACAGACAGACAAGACGGACAAAACTAAATTAAATGGGTTCTTGCCATTTGCATGCAAACATTAAAATGTGGTCGCTTCCAGTCTAACTAAATGACTGTGGCTTCTCTGACTAAAATAATTAGTTATAGAATTCTTGCACGTCAATAATTCTTGTCACTTCATTTATTTAACACTTCGACGATTATCTTAGTTTATTTAACACCCAGAACCAAGAACAACTAGGTATCTATTCATCATCATCATCATCATATCAGCCGAAAAACGTCCACTGCTGGACATAGGCCTCCCTCAAGCACCGCCACTTCGACCGATTCTGTGCTTCCCGCATCCACCGAACTCCTGCGGCCTTTACTAAGTCATCGGTCCATCTTGTGGGAGGCCTTCCGACGCTACGTCTTCCAGTACGTGGTCGCCACTCCAGAACCTTTCGGCCCCATCGGCCATCTGTTCTGCGAGTTCTGGTATCTATTGTTAGCGACAAAATAATTGATATCGAACTCGCGACCTCATGCGTGTATATACCAATTACTTAGCGACTGTGCCTACAAACCCTTTATTTGTAGACAACCTACATTTAGAACTAAAATAATTATTTCGAAACTAGCATTTTCGCCTACGTTGGGGATCGGATTGAAACGAAGTATTTTTACTAGTTTTGTAAGGCATGTAGTTAACCTTAAATGATTCTCATTTTGCTTTTCTAAAAATATTGTTTAACACTCTAACAAAATGAATGCGCTTCTTTTTGTGAACCGCAAATATTTCCTGTTTTAGGGACTTAGAAATACTAAATAGTCGAGTAACTGTGACCAACTTGAATGTAGCGAGCGGTTGTTCACAGTTCTAAGCTAACCTGACTCATTTTGTCGGGGAGCCCTAGCTTCTGACGTTTCATAAGTGCCCTTGTAGGTTTATGTGAAATTACCGTGGCCCCTGGCAACGTACAGGCAGCTGAAGGAACACGGGTGGGTTTTAGTCAGTAAGAGTCTGACACGCCCTCCCGCTCCGCCCAGAGAGGGAGAAGTTATTTGATGGTTTCCCACCCAAAAAAAAAATACGAGGCAGTCTGGGACTGCCGATCGAAGTGAAAACTAAGTAACGCCATCTAACGAAAATGTCAGGAATTTATGTGGCTTGCTGTCAGTGCAAAAACGAAAGCTGTAGCTCCATCAAAAAAAAATCAAAAAATAAAACAGAGTGCGCTGTCAACAAAAACTTGAACGTCTTACGAATTTTCGATCAGGTCACGAGTCCTGACGCGAGTTTAACATTCTTTACCCATCCCAAAAAAAGTGCGCAACGCCGCTAAAGAAGTTTTCACTTTAAAAAAAAGGTTTACTTGAAATAAAATACTTTGAATTTAGTTACTGCGACCAAATGTGAGAAAAGACCAGAAAGTTAAAAAGAAGCTCAATCATTTAAAAAAGTGTGCATCATTAAAAGGTCAATAACTTTTGAGAGGATCAGTTAAATAGCCTATTTTTCTTTGCTTGATAAATTCTTCAACCGTATTGTACGCAACAAAATAAGTATTGTAAACAAAGGAATATGAGTTTATAATCTTCATGGGTAAATGCACAATTTGTGCGATCGGTAGCAGATGCATCCTGTTAAGCACACACCCTTTAATTTCTTTAAAATGAGGTAAATACTTGATGTAAAGTAGTTTTGTGTATCCTTTCAGTTTTCTTTTAGTAAGCGTTTTCCTTAAATTAAAATTATTTCTATTATAAATACATACATAAACAAAGCATCACACCTGTTTTTTCCAAAGGGTAGGTGACCTATAGATTGTGCACCCAGTTATATATCAATTAAGAATTTAATTGAATTGCGAATTATAATTAGGTCTTTTAAAATGCATAATTATATGGAATAATTGAAAGAAGGCGTGTAGAGAAGTACGAACCTAATACCTTGTGCCTATTTCTATTGCCATGTTACTTTATGTAATATCTTTATCTACCGTTATACTAACTGGCACATAATGTACCCAAGGAATTTCAAAGGTTCACTGCATACGAAAGCTTATTTTTTACCACCCTACGTGCCAGATTTGTCAATAATTCAAAATTTGCTAAATGAAAAATAAAAACCCGAAAAATATACCTTATCCGCAGCACAGCACAGTACAGATTTATCAGGGTAGGGCAGGCAAGGCAGACTTTGGCCGTGATCGTATGCTGCGACGCAGCTACACAGACACATTCGTGTCCTAGCTAGTACAAACTATAGACGGCTGCGCTGCGTTACCTGCGTCTCAGCAAAAAAACAAGTGATGACCTGCACGCGTCGCGCAGAAATCTGTGCCGGCTCTACAACGAGACACAGAGTAGAACAGACACATGTCTGCGTCGCACGTGCCTGCGCCGCAGCGTACGCAGCTGTCAGTACGTTAATGCATTACAAAATCAGCTCTGCCCTGCGCTGCGTCACGGTAGACGGTAGGCCAACTTCATAGAAACGGACGAAGCGCGAGCTATACCTACGCGCCTCGATCGAGGTATGCGCGAGGTACGCAGACAGTCGCGTCTGTGCCGCAGTGACGAACGAACGGTGTGTTGTTTTTTTAACAATAACCGCGCGATTTTTACACTAAAAATAAATTCAAGTACATATTTAATATGACGAGTAGGATATATTGTTGCTGTTTTTGGTTGCATGAATTTGGCAGTAACGCATCCAGACATAACTTTTTTTAGATTATCTGGAAACTTTGAAAGGTATTATTATTAACAAACAACAACAACAAAATTATTTTATAGTCTTACTATAAAATAATTTTACTTACTGGTAGGTAGGTACATATTGTGTGTATTTTTAATGGATAAGTATTTCCTTTTATCTCCCGAAAAAAAGATGTCTGGATTAATAAATAAAGTGAATAGAGTAAAGGAGAGTGATAACACGAGTGAAATAGGTAGTTATAGGAGGTTCATGAATTAATATGGTAGGTACGCTTGTTTTAAAACCTCGGGCATTTGTGTTTTGTTTTGTTATTCAATTCACAAAGTATTTTATTTATTTGTGTAGATAAAAAAAGTATATTTACAATCACAAAACTAAATGGAAATACAAAGTAGGCAAATGTAATTAAAATACTGGAGGCGGGCAGCCCTATCGCATGTTTACGTACCACGCGGCTGTAGGCACTTATTTCTAAGATATGGCTTAGTTATTCTACCGTCTACCGTGGCTGCGTGGTCCTGCGTCACCTGCGTCTCACTCTCAGCATACATTTAGCAATACTGGAAGTGGTTTCGTATTGCTGCGTAGGTACGTTTATAAAGCGAGATATCTAGTTGCCTTTTTGCTTGTAAAAATACGTATTTACCACACTACCTTCTGCTTGAAATATTCGTTTTTCGAGAACCGGTAACAATTTAAGTAAATTGCCTGTTAGGTTGGCACGAGCCAAAATTATCTGCGGCTAATAAACTTCTAAGAACTGGAACGATTTAGGAGATAACTACTTGGGTAGGCAGTTTTTATTTCTTTTAAGGTACCTGAGGCTGAGTGTCTGTCTTATTCCGTTGCTTCCGTCTGTTCCATTAAGAAATTATTATTTAGGTTTTTCTTCTTCATTATTCGATTCCTGAATGGCAGTTGGCAGCAAACGGACGAGCGTTTTTTTTTTTTAAGCATTTATTTAAATTAAATCATTTACAGGCATTTTAGAGCCGTGGTTGCCCAGTGGTAACGGCTGCGACTTACGAGCCTACAGTCGTAGTAGGTTCGAACCTAGGCAGGCACTTTACTTTGTGTAAATTATTTCATCACCAGTGCTCTCAAAACGGTAAAGGAAAACATCGTGAGGAAACCGGCATGTACTAGAACCGAGAATCAATCAATCTTCCTAGCCTTTTTCCCAACTATCTTGGGGTCGGCTTCCAGTCTAACCGGATGCAGCTGAATACCAGTATTTTACATGGAGCGACTGCCTATCGGACCTCCACAACCCAGTAACTGGGTCATACGATACCCCTTGGTAAGACTGTTGTCAGACTTTCGGGCTTCTGACGACTCGTAACGACTGTCAAAGACCCATGAATGACAGCCGTGACCAACGGCTTAACGTGCTTTCCGAGGCACGGAGGAGTCTCGGTATGTAAAGATGGTCACCCATCCACTGACCAACCCCGGCAAGCGTAGCTTAACCTGATGGATCGACCCGTGCCGTTTGTTATTACTTAGCCACGAGCTCCTCCGTACTAGAACCGAGAATGTGGAAGAAAAATGTGACATCTACCAACACGCCCTGGGCCCGCGTGGTAGATAACGGCCCACTCCCTCTCACAGAGAGGAAACCTGTGTCCCAGCAGTGGGAACATTATAGGCTGATTATGCTGCTGCAAGCACTTATGAATCGTCAAGGTGAATTCGATAAGAAAGATGTAGCTAGTTTAACTTACCGGTTCTACCACCACACCAAACTATGTCTTCGGCGAAGCAGCATCGCTTTTAGGCTGCCTGTCCACTGGAGCGGAGAGGAGAGGAGAGGAGCGGAGATGTGCCAAAATTAACCAATAGAATCGCACCTCTGGAGCGGAGTTTTGCTTCTATTGGTTAATATTGACACATCTCCGCTCCTCTCCTCTCCTCTCCGCTCCGGTGGACAGGCAGCCTTAAGGGTGCAAAGAAAAGTATATAGGTAAATGAAATAATATCTATGAGATAAATTTTAATGCTCTGTGCATTTATAATATTAATTCATATTTTTGCGAAATCATCTGACGGTGCGTTGCAGTTTTACGACCGATTCAAAACCATTTAAATAATTATTGCTTGCTCAACCAAGCTTTTATACTAAAACGTTCATTTTAGATTTATTCATGCTCTCCATAATGACTTATCAAGTTAAATTATTAACGAATATGCTTTGCTTTTAGTTGGTTAAATAAAATGTAAAATTAATTTGTGGTTAAACTACTAAACGGACCGCCAGCAGTGCAAGATGTACAAATCAGAATCAGAATGATGTATGTGCAGTGTGATGTGTACAAGATTCGAAGTAATTGGTCTAGGTATTGTTGTTAGGGTGTGGGCAGAGTTGGGCAGTATTTGAATTACTTGTAATTGAAATACGTAATTGAAATACAAATACGTAATTGGTATTTGTAATTCAATTACTTCTTATAAAATGTAATTTGTAATTAGTATTTCAAATACCTGACGCTGAGGTATTTTGTAGTTAGTATTTCAAATACTTATGGCTCCAAAATACATTTGAACATAAATACATTTAGCGATCTTATGAATGGGTGCGATCTGCAGAAAATAGCGCTCGATAGCTTTCGTAAGCAAAATGGCGACCGCTAAATATGTAATATCTTTAAAGTTGGCAACATTGCACTTAAACTGTACTGTAGTCTGTACTGCAGGTACACACGTCAAATTATCAATTACATAACTTGTCAATTGTAATTTTCATTCGGCGATGGAGTGAATCCTGTGAATGCTGTGACATATTTAGCGGTCGCCATTTTGTAAAATATGATGGTAAGAATAATATTCCCTTTGCCTTAGGCTGGGCTGGATTAGTTCTATTCTATTTATATACCTAACCTAACACCAGACTGTATTTTGTAATTTGTATTTTGTATTTTAAATAAAAATAGTCAAAATACTGTATTTTGTATTTTATATTTCAAATACACGACTTAAAAATATTTTGTAATTTGTATTTTAAATAAGTGCGAGATAGTATTTTGTAATTTGTATTTTAATTAAAGCAAAGCATGTATTTTGCCCAGCTCTGGGTGTGGGACACATACCTGTCATACCATTTACTCATTTATATTATAAACGTAAACAACACAACACATTTATAAAATGTAGGACTGTAGGTACTACGTGAGCTCGACAAATGGATGTGCGCTAAAACTGTAGGTACTGCGACTCACACACCATCATAATATTTATTAACATTTATTTATATTAATTATTAAATTAAATGTTAATGTTGTTCTAATTTATAAAAAAAAAAAAAAATTTTTTTTATTGTCTATGTTGTAGATTGACTATCATTTATTACTCTGCCTACTATATACCCTAACAACTTTACCTATAGGTTTCGTGCTAGATCTTAATCTGCATTTTTTCCTTGCAATTTTGGTTTTGTTAATTCCTTACAATCACTCTACCTAGGTACTCGTTGATCTGCGTTAAAATACATAAGAATCAATGTGCCATACCTACTCCAATGTTACAAAGTAATTTCTCTGTCCGATCCTTGCATAACGTGACCCTAAGATTTATTTTCCTATATTTAAAAAAATCACAGCAGTGGTACCAACCAACCTACTACAAAAAAATTACAATTATTATAAACCAGCACACAAAATTGGAAATTGACATCTAATTAATTGAATCGCAATTTTTTCCCCAAAATAAACCTAGTGATGTGAGACGACACTTTTTTTTACCGATATCGACCTTTTCCCACGAATTCTCATTACATCGTCATTAGGGCCTTATCTCACCTCCCAACTGTACTTAACCGCTTTGATACGAAGATAAGAAGTCGCAGCATTGTGTACTAAACAGACTCCCATCCGTCTAGCGATCACTTACAAAAAGGTGGCGCGTTGGGCCTCCAAATGAGACGCGATCTTGCCATATGAAATGACGCGTGTACGTGAAAAGTATTGCGCATTTGTTACATTTGATAAGGTTACAGGGTTTCGGAGCAGCAACGGAACTCGGCTACAACGTAGACCCCAAAAGTCTGTTCGTCGATATATCATAGAAATATGTGGTAAATTATTTTTTCTTCCGAAAGTGAAAAGTTTTGAGGAAGAACGGGGAGACTGCCGAAAGTGAACTGAGTATGAACAGAGAGACTGCTTTGTTTAGAACTTTAGATAAAAAATGTATAGGTACTTACTTAACAAACATGTGATTTTATAAAATAAAATAAAAGGTATACAATACAAAACTTAGCAGATTATCTATACTTACTTAATATTATAATTATTATATAATATACATATTTGTTTGTTCGTATTTTTGTATGTAGGGGGTAATCTCCGGAACTGCCAGTCGGATTTCAAAAACCCTTTTTGGAATAGGTTAGCCCAATACTTGAGGAAGATTTTAACTTTTAGTTTTTATTTTGCGAATGAAGTCGCAAGCAGAAGCTAGTATTTCAATAAAAAGGTAATAGCAAGCACCAATGAACTTTAACTTCCAAAATAATAGTTTAATTTTGTAGTAAACCATTATTTAACACTTCAACTGCCTTCAAGTAAGCCGCTACATAACAAAATGCTACCACCGCTTGTTTCACAGCCCCACACTCAATCAACAGATGACTTCGTTTTTCGTAGACATCGCGTTCATCGATACCATGTTTCACTTCCCTATCTGTATTGTGAACTATATTACTAAGAAGCGACTGCTGAGACTACCTCGGTCAGGAATCATGGACCCTTCTAATTATACAAACAACCTGCACATTGCGAAAAACGTAAGAAAACTTGAAGCCCGAACGTTTAATTTAAACACGTTCTATTGCGTGACGTTGACGCGCGCTTTACGTAATTTTTGGCATTTTTCAGAATTTTTCGGCGTTACCTGTCACTTTTTGGTAATTTCGGCCATAGAGAAAAATAGCCCACAGGCGATATTAGTCATTATTTCGCAGTAAAAATAGTGATTCAAGTTACGTAATACCAACCGTGTAAGATATTACACGGTGGGGCTACGTCGGTTTCGAAGGCTGCCTTAGCGCATCCCCCTTAAACTAGGCAGTCGTGTGACCTACATCAGATATTTCAGTTGTCGAACACAAAATCGATTTCCTAAATACGATCAGTGAGTTTAACTCATAGGAGAGGGCTATGCTTGGAGTTTTTCTACGTGATTGAATCAGCAATGAAGAGATCCGCAGGAGAACCAAGGTAACCGACATGGCGACCTTAAGTGGCAATGGGCAGGATACATTGCTCGCAGAACAGAATGGCCGATGGGGCCGAAAGATTCTGGAGTAGCGACCGCGTACCGGAAGACGTAGCGTTGGAAGGCCTCCCACAAGATGGACCGATGACCTTGTAAAGGCCGCAGGAATCCACTGGATGCGGGAAGCACAGAATCGATCGAAGTGGTGGTGCTTGGGCACGGTAATATTACCGTGGCTTGGGGAGGCCTATGTTCAGCAGTGGACGTCTTTCGGCTGATATGATGATATTCCACTTGTTTATTTCAATTATTTCTTCTCGATTAAGTTGTTTTATGAGCCTGAATTGCATAACTACCTCTTATTAGTCTGCTACTCGTTTACACAATTTTATCCGCGTCTATCTTTAAAAAAATAGATAACATCTTAAATAGTTATCGTTAATTAAATCATTATCCATGATTGCATCCTCCATGAATCATCGTTTATTAATATTTTATTGGTTTTGTGTTTAATTAAAACATTTAGCCGATTTTATGGGAAAATCTGGTTTTAATAATTTTATTTTATTTTAGATCTTATAAAAAATCTTTAGAAATAACTAAACATAGACCACCTTTGTGAATATTGCACGACTCTTAATGCGAAGCATTAGAGTGTGCTCTACGATCGAAATAGTAGATTGTTATACAAGGAGCTAAAATGACCCATTATAACGAGGTAGTTTTACTTTAGTAAACAGAAACCGAGGTATAATGGGTTTTTAGCGCCGTGTGTTACAGTCTACTTTTCACTACGATTGCGAGAAAATAAAATAGTAAATTAATAAAATTATTTCTTTTCCTTTCTCATCCATCTCCAAATTAGGGTCTCCATTCTCACTAGATGATGACATTTTCACTGTTGTAAATCATATTACGGTTACCAATGCAATTTATTGGAGAATAATTTAGAAATAGGATATCGCACCAGTCTTTTTTTTATTTCCTCTGTAGCCGCAACGCAATGCACGCATTCTACCGAAGAGAATGCCGCTTTAAAAAAAAAAAGTTCTTTTGTTCTTATTCATATAGGTAGGATAGGTCTGATAGGTAGGATAGGTAAGATAGGTAGGATAGGTAAGATAGGTAAGATAGGTAAGATAGGTAAGATAGGTAAGATAGGTAAGATAGGTAAGATAGGTAAGATAGGTAAGATAGGTAAGATAGGTAAGATAGGTAAGATAGGTAAGATAGGTAAGATAGGTGAGATAGGTGAGATAGGTGAGATAGGTGAGATAGGTGAGATAGGTGAGATAGGTGAGATAGGTGAGATAGGTGAGATAGGTGAGATAGGTGAGATAGGTAAGATAGGTAAGATAGGTAAGATAGGTAAGATAGGTAAGTTAGGTAAGATAGGTAAGATAGGTAAGTTAAGTAAGATAGGTAAGATAGGTAAGTTAATTTCACCTATCTTACCTATTTCACCTATCTCACCTATCTCACCTATCTCACCTATCTCACCTATCTCACCTATCTCACCTATCTCACCTATCTCACCTATCTCACCTATCTCACCTATCTCACCTATCTCACCTATCTCACCTATCTCACCTATCTCACCTATCTCACCTATCTCACCTATCTCACCTATCTCACCTATCTCACCTATCTCACCTATCTCACCTATCTCACCTATCTCACCTATCTCACCTATCTCACCTATGTCACCTATCTTACCTATCTCACCTATCTCACCTATCTCACCTATCTCACCTATCTCACCTATCTCACCTATCTCACCTATCTCACCTATCTCACCTATCTCACCTATCTCACCTATCTCACCTATCTCACCTATCTCACCTATCTCACCTATCTCACCTATCTCACCTATCTCACCTATCTCACCTATCTCACCTATCTCACCTATCTCACCTATCTCACCTATCTCACCTATCTCACCTATCTCACCTATCTCACCTATCTCACCTATCTCACCTATCTCACCTATCTCACCTATCTCACCTATCTCACCTATCTCACCTATCTCACCTATCTCACCTATCTCACCTATCTCACCTATCTCACCTATCTCACCTATCTCACCTATCTCACCTATCTCACCTATCTCACCTATCTCACCTATCTCACCTATCTCACCTATCTCACCTATCTCACCTATCTCACCTATCTCACCTATCTCACCTATCTTACCTATCTTACCTATCTTACCTATCTTACCTATCTTACCTATCTTACCTATCTTACCTATCTTACCTATCTTACCTATCTTACCTATCTTACCTATCTTACCTATCTTACCTATCTTACCTATCTTACCTATCTTACCTATCTTACCTATCTTACCTATCTTACCTATCTTACCTATCTTACCTATTTCACTTATCTTACCTATTTCACCTATCTTACCTATCTCACCTATCTCACCTATCTCACCTATCTCACCTATCTCACCTATCTCACCTATCTCACCTATCTCACCTATCTCACCTATCTCACCTATCTCACCTATCTCACCTATCTCACCTATCTCACCTATCTCACCTATCTCACCTATCTCACCTATCTCACCTATCTCACCTATCTCACCTATCTCACCTATCTCACCTATCTCACCTATCTCACCTATCTCACCTATCTCACCTATCTCACCTATCTCACCTATCTCACCTATCTCACCTATCTCACCTATGTCACCTATCTTACCTATCTCACCTATCTCACCTATCTCACCTATCTCACCTATCTCACCTATCTCACCTATCTCACCTATCTCACCTATCTCACCTATCTCACCTATCTCACCTATCTCACCTATCTCACCTATCTCACCTATCTCACCTATCTTACCTATCTCACCTATCCTACCTATCCTACCTATCCTACCTATCCTACCTATCCTACCTATCCTACCTATCCTACATATCCTACCTATCCTACCTATCCTACCTATCCTACCTATCCTACATATCCTACCTATCCTACCTATCCTACCAATCCTACCTAAGAACAAAGACTTTTTCGTCTTTGGGTGGTAGGCTCGTTGGAAACAGACAAAAATTAAAAAAAAATTACTTTAGCCCCTAGAGGATGAAATGCTATTTTATCTTCGCTCTGGTACGCTACAATGACGGATTTTTTGAGCAAGAGAAGTGAAAAGACTTTTTCGTTTTTGGGTGGTAGGCTCGTTGGCAACAGACAAAAATTAAAAAAAAATTACTTTAGCCCCTAGAGGATGAAATGCTATTTTATCTTCGCTCTGGTACGCTACAATGACGCATTTTTTGAGCAAGAGTAGTGAAAAATATTTTTTGCCCCATTTCTGTAACTGTTTTTATTGTTATACTCCTGCTAGTACACAGAACCTACTTAATTTATATACCATTGTATAGATGATTAAATGGAGATTAATACTGTACTTTTTAACAATTGATTTAATGCAACAGAAATGGAAAAACATCAAAATAGTTGAAAAAAAAATCCTGTCCGTCAATTTATGAACCCTGAAAACATTGTAGCTTGCGATAAAATCAATTAATTGAGTCAATTTTTTTTTTATACATTCGTTTCGGCCGTAGAAGGAACCCTATTGAAAATGGCTCTTTTATTCAAAGTAGTTTAATTATAATTAATAAAATACTAACTAAAATATAATATCTTTATCTAAATATTTCCAACCATTGACTTGATGTTGCCTAGCAACCGCCAAGTAAATATCTTTGTCAGTCTTTGACATTACGACTTCATGAAAAGTGATAAATTGTTCATTTTTGTTAAAAACTATGTTTTGAATTTCTTTTTCGTTTATGAATGAGTGTTATGTATGAGGCGTGCACTTTTGGATTTTCCAAACTATTTTTTAAATTCAGATATTTAGCTTCTATTGGTGCCTTGGTGCCTATCCAAAAATGGTAACAGCTTGTAATGCCTTACTGCGGGGTAATTGCGCAAAGGCTCCCGCAGACAGGCGCGACTCGATTCTAACAATACAATTTTTAAGAAAATTTCTCGATAGAATATTACCGGTGTCACGTCGCGCCAGTCTACACGAGGCTTAACACACTTTAACACTTACCATATTATGGTCATGCCTTTCATTTTCAAAATTCAACAACATTCATTACGTCATTTACTTATTAGCATCACGCGACCCGCCTGTAAAGGGTTGGGCAGAGATGTACCTCACCCACATTTCGCCAGTTATGCTTAAGGTCCATGTAATAGGGAGCGAACCTATTGCCATCAACCGGGCACAAATCCAGGCCCCGGGCTGCTATTGAGAAATTCCTGATGGAAAAACCCAATAACACTTTCCCCGCCCTGAGAATCAAACGCATGGCCTCCTGTTCAGCAGTAGCACTTTAAACCTTTAGACCACAAATACAGTTATCTAATCAATAATCGAGTTCAATACATAACATTGAACTATCAAACCTGAGAACAAATCCTACATTCAAGTAAAGGTAACACCACACATTTCCGGGCGGTCGACACCTTGCAAAAACCGAGACAATAACCATCCGTTAGCAGTAACGTTAGATCATCTGTTACATATGGATTACAGGAGCCTAACCGACGATTAGCGTTGAATAGGGTAACAATCGGTTCGTGAGTAACTGTAACATCTGTTCTGCGTGGAGCAGTCCATAAGAAAAAGCGAGTTAACTTTATGCAGGTTTATCTTCTATACTTACACTACCCAGTTTTAAAACTAAAGTACTCGTAGCTGTTAACGAACACAATTTTTTTGTTAACCTATTTTTTGTTCCAATAAAATATTTGATTGATTTTATTTGCGTGAATAATTGCATGCTTTAGGACTCAAGTAACAGAGATAATAATCAATCACATAAAAGCAAATAGATGAAAAAAATACAATTACGAAGTTAGTTTACCCATAATACTTATATAGGTATATGTATAGGATGGTTTATTATTACGACCTATTTAGTATCGACTTTTTTTCTTGTTTTTATTTTATTCAATTTTTCTCATCTTTTCCTAGATAGGAACTTATCTCAATTTAATTATTGTTACCTACCATTATTGTTTGTTTGTATCCTCGACCAGTGAAAACGAATTATCAAACAATACAAGTCTGACCTTCAGGCAGCGCAGAGCCGCGCCAACAAAAGTCAGCCGTATAATTAGTTTTACGTTTAACAGTAAAATCGCTTTTCGCCTATAACGCCTATAACTTGGACCCAAAAAATAAGATATTTCTCTATTCGAAAACAAAATAACAATGCAAAACTGACTTTCAGGCAGCGCAGAGCCGCGCCAACAAAAGTCAGCTGTATAATAGTTTTACGTTTAACAGTAAACTCGATTTTCGCCTATAACTTGGACCCAAAAATAAGATATTTCTCTATCGGAAGACAATACATGAGGAAGTCAACCATATAAAGACAATATGCTACACGCGGTCGCACGGATTGTCAATACACACTAAATTGTATGACATTTGCATGTTTTTTTTATGTAATCACGCTAACAATGCTATTGTGGGATTAACAAGTAAGCTGTTAGTACATGTTCGTGCGAAGCGCTCTTATAGCAATAAGTAATATATTTGACCGTAACTTTTACCCTAAATTTTCTAGAATCAGAATAAGAATGCAATTGTTGAATTTTCCCAACTATGTTGGGTTCGGTTTCCAGTCTAACGGATGCAGCAGAGTACCAGTATTTTACATGGAGCGACTGCCTATCTAACCTCCACAACCCAGTTACTGAGTACCACGGGCCAACAAAATTAAACTATTTTGTTTGAGTTTGCCACGCAACGTAACAATGCGTCTAACTTACTTCTCTCTTATTCACAATGTAATCTTTTTCACATTCTTAGTACATGTTTAATTTTAATTACTTCGCATTATCTCTGACCCATTAAAGTAACGAGTTAATTAATTAACATTAACTTTATTAAAATTAAATTAAGTAAATTGCGAGTGAATTTAAATGTATGCTTGTTCCGAACAAAAATTATTAAGAGTACACCGAGCTTCTGGCGCTAATGAATGGCGGAATAAAGAATGGGCAATTCGCGCGTTAATTTAGGTATTTCCAAAATGTCTATTAAAACAAATACACATTTTGAAAATGAAAAATGTAGAAAACATGTAGTTTTGTTATTATTAAAAAACGGATGACCTTCCGTGAAGTATTTATCCCGTAAAGCCGTCTTCAATCTTTTTGAAGTCAAGGGCCGAGAACTCTTAGATTTTGGTTCGGCGGGCTGCAACACAAGGGGAATTGCCCCTATAGTGTTTGTTGCAATTCTCACTGTTTTCAAGGTGAATATGTGATTCTGGTCCTTGTCCTGGACTTTATGTATTTCATTCGAGAAAATAACTGCTCGCATGATGTCATTTTCAGTGATTTTAGGAAAAAAATCTGAAATGGTGATGTATTTTGATTGGATTTTTGCTGGTCTATCTTGTTTTGATTTCTAGACATGAATATTACTTAATAAATAAATTTTATTTAGCCAAACGCGAGGCCACCGCGGGACTCGGGTTGAAGACCTTTGCCGTAAAGCGTAGAAGTGAAAACTTTTGACTGAACCCGAGCATACGCGATTCAGCGCCGAGTATTCGCGATTCAGAGTTACCCACCGACTGGAGCCGAGGATACACGATTCAGCATCACCGACACCGAACATGACGGTTCAGTTTGATTCGCTATTCAGAAAGAAAGCAAAATTCACCTAAAAAAGATTTCACTGACAAAATGGAACTAAATCAAATTGACCAAAAAAGTTAACCAGAGCTTAAATAGGTGGTGAAACAGGCCCTTAATATCTATTTACAATATTCTTCAGTCTTCTGTCACCTTCTCTCCTCAGTTGAAAGAGACCTCATTGAGCTGAGGCATCAGGAAATTCACGGGTATATTCAAAACTCCTGTGAATTCTCCCAGTGCCAAGGCCCAATGCAGTCATGTCTTCTTTACTTCTGTCTTCTGGAGAACTTGTTCACCACTCCAAAATTTGCTCCTAGAGGCCTAGATTGGACTGTAAAATTTCGGTCTCCATCGGAGGCCCTAATCACGGGCCCTAAAAGTCAAATAGGCTAATGGCTTTTTGTAGTGGTCATACAATAAATACTTCCTGCCAACTTGGATTGTCAACTCCACTGCCCCCAAAATTAGACAGAGGGCGTGTATAGTTGGCATCTATTAGCATCTTTATTTACACGATTCGGAAATGAGTCTCCTTATTCTATTAATTTTAACAGGCTGGTATTTGACTATTTTTGAATATATCGAATCTCAATCAGCCTATATTCCGCGGGCCCATTGCGTATTGCTTAGATGTTACATGTCTGCGAATTTTTGGTTCTATGACATGGTTTCCTCACGATTTTTTCTTCACCGTTTTGAGAGCATAGTAGTAGGTATTGTTTATTGCACGACTCGTAATGCGAAGCATTAGAGTGTGCTCTACGATCGAAAAATATTTTTTGCCCCATTTCTGCAACTGTTTTTATTGTTTCACTCCTGCTAGTACACAGAACCTACTTAATTTATATACCATTGTATAGATGATTCAATGGAGATTAATACTGTACTTTTTAACAATTGATTTAATGCAGCAGAAATGGAAAAAACATCAAAATAGTTGAAAAAAATTTCCTGTCCGTCAATTTATGATCCCTGAAAACATTGTAGCTTGCGATAAAATCAATTAATTGAGTCAATTTTTTTTTTATACATTCGTTTCAGCTGTAAAAGGAACCCTATTGAAAATGGCTCTTTTATTCATAGTAGTTTAATTATAATTAATAAAATACTAACTAAAATATAATATCAATATCTAAATATTTTCAACCTTGATCCGGTGCCGTTGCCTAGCAACTGCCAACGTAAATATCTTTGTCAGTCGTTGACATTACGACTTCATGAAAAGTGATAATATTAAATTGTTCATTTTTAAATTATGTTTTGAATTTCTTTTTCGTTTATGAATGAGTGATAAGTAGGAGGCGTGCACTTTTGGATTTTCCAAACTATATTTTCTAATTTCTAGATAGAGAAGTAAGGTCCATATTGAGTTTTCCTGTATTTATAGCTAGTTTTGATGCTGTATTTTCTTCTGAAGTTGCGGTTACTGTAAATTGTATTTTTAGAGCCTACTAAAATGTCTGTCCGTGACACTTTCGGCAATCAGTTACTGTTATTCAGTGGGTAACCGCAAATTTCCGTATCATCCGCTGAGAGCACAATTGGAACACCGATATTTTCCGCCATTTTTGAGATCGTCTAAACTGTCATGGCCGCGGTTGGTTGACGTTGACGTCGTCATTAAAATAAAGTGAAGTCAATTTAACCGAATTATGGAACAAGAATCTGTAAACTACTGCTTCAATATTTTCCATGTATTTTTGTGGGGATTTCTTTAAAAAATTACCTATGAAACACATGCACTAAAATTCACTAAATCATTGGTTCAAAGTGACGTCGGAGTGGCTTAGCAATTTTCGCAACAGGGGGCCTACCACCAACTCTAAAGCAGTATCATTTAGTGTGGGAAAGAGAATGAAGCTCTACGGACGCACAGCGCCATCTCTTTCCCCAAGTGAAGTAAGATTAAAATAAAACTGCTTTAAGGCTGCCTGTCCACTGGAGCGGAGACGAGAAAAGAGGAGCGGAGATGTGCCAATATTAACCAATAGAATCTTGACTTAGGATCACTGATCTAAACTCAGGTTCTCCTCTTCGCTCCAGTGGACAGGCAGCCTAAAGGTGGTGATAGGCCACTAGGTCGTCGTTGCGATTCTCGCAGACGTCAAATAATAGAAGAAACTGAACTAGTGTAGTTTTCATTTTCCAAAGTAAAAATGTTTCACAAAGATAGTTATGTAATCAGGATTACCCCATAAGAACTCTGTTATGGTAGAGCTCATTCATCTACCTAACTATGGTCCCTTTCAGTCAACGTTCAAAAGATTTATTAACTGAAATACGCATATTTATTTTATTTTATTTTAGTTTGGGCACAGATTAGTACAGATGGGTCCACTCCGCAATATCATTTAAATAAAAAGCGACTCTTGCTACAACCCAATAAAGTGCAATTCAGGTCGCACAGCGCTAATTACCTACAGTTAAATTCACCTAGAAGTTGCCTCTATTAGCACACCGAAAAATACAGCAGTGATAGCCTAGTGGTGTGACCGTCGGACTGCTAAGCCAACCTCTGAATTTTCGGATTCATGTGCGTATTGTATAATTATCACTTGCTTCAAAAAAGGTGAAAGAAAACATCGTGAGTATTCGTGAAGAAACCGGCATGCCTGAGAGATGTTTCTCGACGGCATGTGAAGCCAACTGAACTTGGGTGGCTGTAAAACTCTGACACTAGGTTATTCAGTAATCACACGAAAAAGAAAAAGACCTAAAATGCGGAATTACCCATCTGAATTCATCTGTGGTTCGGGTGGCTTACAGCTATCAATAAAGTAAAGTTAAGTTTATTTATTTGCATAGATTGTACAGTACATGACATAAAGTACTAAAAATAATTGTGATCCTTGTATGCCTACTTTAAGGTGGATTGTAAAATCCACCTTAAAGTAGGCATGCAAACATTAAGGAATGAAGTGAACGATACAGAAGTAGGTAATAGTGAGGTAATTGACAACAAGCCAATTGCAAGCCTCCACAGTTAATGATGATGATGTTGTTGATGTTCAAAGATGCTTACCTCATATGTAACTGCTATAAGTTGCTGTTATTATCTGTAACAAAAGAAGTTTTTTTTTTAATCAGAAACCGTTAATTTATACAAACGCTGTCAACTACAGCTGACCTATTCATATCTCAGCATAAAAACTTAAGGTGGATCTCTGGGAGCATGCGCCTGTAATGTAATGTTCAGAGTCGAGCATTACATCAGTGAGGGAGATGAACCAAGCATTACAGTGAGCAATGTCTGGCATGTTTAATCTGAAATGTAAGATTACAGGCGAATGCTCGTCACTCAGGGACGCAGTACTGTAACGTAATGTTCAAAATCAAACCTGAAATGTTACATTACAAGCGAATGCTTCACACAATACTTTGACGAATACTTAACGTCACAATACTTTGTGACGTAATGCTCAAAATTGAATCTGCAACATTACATTACAGGCATGCTCCCGGTTAGGGCACCTTTAGGTTAAGAGAGCTTGAAGAGAGCTGTCAATAGTAAATCCCAAGTAACAGGTGAAATGACAGCACTGTTCAAACTCACTTCATCTATGATTATAACTGTGACTGAACTGAAAGGCTAGAAACATGGATCTTTCATGTTAAAACTCCTTCAAAACAAACATCGGCAGACATTCTCTACACAGCAGCAATTATTTTCAAATAACCGTATTTACCTCTCAAAGTACCGCGTTATCAATATAATTTATGAGTTTCTCACATAAATATGTATGAGATACGTTTACAAAGTCATTAGTGTCAAATTAAATCTATACTCGTTTGTATATCTTGAACTATTCATATTTGTATAATAGTGGTTTGAGTGTGCTGTATAATTTCTTGTAAAGAACAGAACGAGGGAAAGGAGACCATATTGAGAGGGAATAACCGTGGTTTTTATCACAAATCATAGTTTGAAGATGAATTTCTTGCCCTTACTACTCTAAAAAAAAAAATCTACCTACTATGCTTTGGAATGGGCTTGGGCAACTAGCTTCATTTTTCTGACTGACCTACCTACTCCTTGATAATTCAATAGCGCCTGTAAAATGTAAATGGTTTAATTTAAATAAATACTTTAAGGTTTGAGTTTTTGACGTATTTAAGTAAGCCTGTATTTTCTGAACGATAAATTATAGTCATGACCATGAGTCTCAATTTAAAATGATTTGATAATTGTGATTTCTCATGTTAAATTTTCCAGCGCAAGTGAAATCAGTTTTTTCATCACTGAGCATCGGGGTTTTATGAATAAGTTTATAAGAAATTGAAAATTTGAGATGAGAACACCTAAGATGCTCCTTAGACTAGTGGCCCAGTGGAAACGGCTACGACTAACGAGTTGTAGGTCGTAGTTTCAAAACCAGGCAGGCACTTTAGTCTAGGCAAAGCATAATTGCAGCCTATAATGTTCCCACTGCTGGGACGCAGGCCTCCCCTCTGTGAGAGGGAGTCACTTTACTTTGTGGAAATTATTTCATCACCACTGCTCTCAAAACAGTAAAGGAAATATCGTAAGGATGTTTCCTTACGATATTTCCTAAAAACCAACAATGTCATGTCTAAAAACCAAAAATTCGGAGACATGTTACATCCACCAACCCACACTGGGCCCGCGTGGTGGATTACGGCCCATACTTACTGAGTTCTGTTTTGAAATAGAACAGGCCTTAGAAAATCGGGTGTGAGACTATTTATAGAGTAGTTATACGTTCAAAAGAAACCTCACGACCCAAAACTATGCAAGACTTTTCTTACACTAATCCACCTCAATTTTCATGAAGGTAGATACGAACTACTGTATATGAATAAACATAGTTACATGAAAGCACCCTCTTATAAAATTCATGCGTCATTGTGCCATCAAATTAACGTAAGAGGGGAGGGAGGGGGGGTGAAGGGGGGGCTAGTGGTTCATTGTGTAAGGACGCTATTGTATAATGACTGATGACGTAGATAAAATATATTGTGTTTTCTTTTACTTTTTCAATGTTTGTTATTTTTCGGTTTGACATGTAGGAAAATGAAGGTGGTAGATACCTCGGTAGGTGACCTTAAAATGTCAACACTTTAGGTAGGTGTCAATCAATTAAAGTAATGGAATTTAAGTTACTTTACGTTTAACATAACGTAAATTACCATCTCGGGATGCCCGACAGAAGTGATAACTTAAACTAATCTAAGTTGAACTATACAGACAGATCGACGCGTTACGTAACGAATCGGTTTACCCTCCCATAAGAAGTTATCGCTTCAAAAGTGGCGTGTCAGGAGAAGCCATAGATATCCTGGGAGAAGGTATAAATTTTGTAAACAAAAACTTCTACTAAGTTACGTAGCGACAATTCAATAATTGTTTATTGAAGTAATCCCAAATTCAATCAATTAACGATATAAAGCACTGTCGTCTAATGTTTTGTGGTACAGAAGCGCGTCTGAATTTAATTTTTTATTTTATTTATTTTTTGACTAGTGCATCTCGCAGGTGACCACTAAGGTCTTCGCTGCTTAACCGGACTTTCCTGTGGCTGCCTTAAGCTCCTAAAAGAACTCAAAGCCTCCAGCCAGGGGCATAAACTAAGCTAAATTAAAACTAGGCGAACGCTCGCTAAGGGCACCCCCTGTGGGGTACGAACCTCGGCTTAGGGCGTTCGCTGGGGGGAGGACTGCAAGAGGAACAGGCTGGATCAAGGATGGTTCATTATTATTATCAGGGGAATTTAAAGCTACAGGCTCAGCAAAAACGCGGGCTGGCGCATCGTTATCGAGCAAGGGTCGGGGGGGAGTATCATTTACTCGGCTGGGACGCGATCGCGGACCTCTGCGGCGAGGTCGGAAAGTGTGTCGGTTTGTGTGTGTTTTTACTGTACTGGTCTTCCTACGGCTCTCCTGGAGGAGGGTTGTGAGGTCGTCTGGGTCGGAAAGGATCTGCCTAAGGCGGCGAATCTGGCTAATTTGACTGGGGACATAGCTAGCGGCCTCGACAACCAGAGGGTTGCGATGTTTGGCGGCTCTATCAAAGTAACGCTTGGAGTTGCGTTTGAGTGAATTTCAGTAGTTATATCGCTAAAATATAACCCGACCAAGTGAAATTGCTCGTTAGTTTCGTATTACACGTTTGTTACTTTTAGCTGAGTTTTAGCACAGATTATTACTTTTAGTTGATTGAATTTTGGATTATTTGTTTTGCTACGTAACTTAGTAGAAGTTTTTTATTTACAAAATTTATAGCTTCTCCTGACACCATATACATATTACAAATTCTTCTAGACTAATATTATAAAGAGAAAAGATTTTTTTGTTTGTTTGTTTGTTTGTACCGAATAAGCACCGAAACTACTGGTCCGATTTGAAGAATTCTTTCAGTGTTAGATATCCCATTTATCGAGTAAGGCTATATATCATCACGCTAAGACCAATAGGAGCGGAGTACCAATGAAGAATGTTTCAAAATCGGGGGTTTTTTTTAGCGTTAGCCCAAAGTAACTATTCCACGCGGATGAAGTCGCGGACAGAAGCTCTAGTACCTATAATATAAGTTCTTTTAAACTTTGCAACGAATTTTGATGGTTTTATTCCAGAAACTTTATGTATCAAACATTAATATTAAACTTAAATAAAATAAAGAAATCTCGTTGTTGTGTCCAGTTGTATAAACTGTGTGAAGCAGGGGCGGGTCGTTAGTTATTTATAAGCAAATAAATGTTTTAAAAACGTATAAATAGTTGTTATAGCTTCGCATTAGGTATGACTTAGGAACACGTTCTTGTAAACACAACATTCTATAAACCCTGAAAATGTCATATTATTAGACATAATATCACGCCTATTTTAACCGGGGTACGGCAGAGGTGTACATAAAGTACAACTACATTTTACAGAAATAAATAATTAATAGGGATATTGACTCCGGAAAAAAAACAACGGGTTGCACTCCGGGAGTGCCGGCAGAAGTAAAAACTTGAACATTAACGTTGTGCATTTTTGAATAAACACTTTTCATGAAGTATGTTTTGACTATTTTTTTTTTATCAAAGTCCAAATAAATGTCAAAAACTATTTATTTTGATATTTACTTTGTCAGTTGCTAGGCAACGGATCTTACGGTCACGTCCTGACGCGAGTTTAACATTTTTTACCCATCCCAAAAAAAGTGCACAACGCCGCTAAAGAAGTTTTCACTTCAAACTAAACTATTTAGTCCGTCAGTCAGATAATTAAAAAATACCTATGAGACATGTATTTTTTTCTTTACATATCCTAATAATAATAAAAAATGGTTTAGATGAAACGCATTAAAGTTGGGGAGTGGGGGCTCGCTACGTCACAAGTCAGTATAAAATCTACCGGGGAGTGACGTCATGCCACATTTTAACTCAATGTATTGCCGTTATCTTTTGATTACGTAAAAAAAGAAAAAATACGTATCCAATATTTTTTAATTATCCAAGTCAGGGATCAAAAAAATTTTTTTTTGGTCAACATCCCTTTCGGATCAATAAAATCGAGATCGATAATTATGGTTTGTAATCCACAGCCGAAATAGCTCAGTTGGGAGAGCGTTAGACTGAAGATCTAAAGGTCCCTGGTTCAATCCCTGGTTTCGGCAATATACTCTTTTTGTGATAACACGCTTTAGCAACGATAGGTATAACGCAACTTCTGATGCAATATTGGCTTGCAATAAATGACGATAACTAACTATAAGTAGGTAACTAATAATTGTATGCTAGTCAATACATGTAGAGAATGGTGATATCTATTTTTACCCCCCGACGCAAAAAGAGGGGCGTTATAAGTTTGATCTCTATGTGTATATGTCTGTCTGTGGCACCGTAGCTCTTAAACGGGTGAACCGATTTGAATGTGTTTTTTTTTATTGGAAAGCATGTTTTCTAGCAATGGTTGGCAGGATACCCAACTTCCTTTCCAACTTACAGTAAAGGTATCATGTTTGGGCTCATTGGAATGGTGTAAATGAATAGGTTATATTGGGTGACTGGTAATTAGTGACCGATACTTAAACACGTGACTTTACTCATCATTATGAACAACTTTTATTATGGGGCTTAACCTGAAACCGCGAAAAAAAAATCTGCTGTTCCCTACATTTATGTTCGCAAAATTCGTCAAAGTGTATGGAACAGCTGATTTTTTTTTCGCGATTTCATGTTTGGTCCCATAGTAAAAGTTGTTCATAATGATGAGTAAAGTCACGTGGTTAAGTATCGGTCACTAATTACCAGTCACCCTATATATCTAATATTGATGGTGAACACAGGGTCTGGTGATGGAGTAGGAAAGAAAAATTAGGAAATTATTAAGTGTAGGGTTTTTTTTTATTTGAATATAATTCAACCAGTTATTAAATAAGGTATGATATCCTATAATAATACCTTGTAATATCTGGCAAGTAAATTATTTTAACAACTGATTGCCTTATCTTTTTACCAAAACATGAACTATAGCTAGATAAAAATGTTGATAGAGAAATAAAAAATGGATGGATCGTGTGAATATTTGGATGGTTTCAATGGTTCCACAAAAACAAAAGCTTGAATTCAAATGAAAGGGAATTATTTACGTATTAACAAGAAAACCTTTCACGTTTCTATAAAATTCATCCAATACTATTATCAGCAATAAAATATTCATACACGCGCTTTGTCAGAGAAGCAATTACTTATTGAAATTCCTAATCCAAACTCAACCTTATTTCTTAATAAGAAAGTCCATTTTTCCAAGCATAGTCGCATGTGGAGGTACATGGGTTTGTTGTCAACGAGTTACCATGGTAACCGACGATAAAAAAAACACGGTATGAATCAGGTGACTCACTTATGTTTATTCTGTTTTGAATTTCAGTGCTTTTTATAATGTTTTCCTACTAGTTGACAAGACTGATGGTTAATAAACAAATTTTAATGCGTTATGCTTGGATGGAAATATATTTAGTTGGTATAGAACTTCCCTTTCCGCGTTGTCTGCTTAGTAGATATAAAAAACTGGCGCCCGATTTTTCAGTTTAGGCCTACATGTTGGCTAAGTATTTTGGACTAGTAATTTGAATGAGAATGACATTACATCCTATATTTCCCCGAAGGGTTAGGCAGGGGATAAAAATAATCGGATTATTCAACAAAAATGCCCAGTGTCATAATTTTGCTGGTTTTTGGCACATCATACGTCATCATCATCTTTACAAACGGTTTTAGCTTGCTAGACCGTTTGTAAAGATGATGATGACCATGATTTCAATTCCTAGCTCGGGTAAAGTGCTAAATTCGGTTTTAGTTGAGAACTTTTCAGTAAGTAAATACATTTTAGTCAAGGTTTCATTTTCATCTGATTAGTTACAAGACACCTATAAATTAACGGTACAAATCGTTACTTAGCCCACACCTACTACTTCTCAATGACTACCTCTACCTCAATCAATCTGCCTAGCCTTTTCCCAACTATGTTAGGGTCGGCTTCCAGTCTAACCGGATGCAGCTGAATACCAGTATTTTACATAGAGCGACTGCCCACCTACATGACCACCACAATCCAGTAACTGGGTAATACAATACCCCTTGGTAATACTGTTTGTCAGACTTTCGGGCTTCTGACGACCCGTAACGACTGTCAAAGATCCACGAATGACAGCCGGGACCAACGACTTAACGTGCTTTCCTTTCCTTTGAGGCACGGAGGAGTTTCGTTATGTAAAGATGGTCACCCATCCACAGACCAACCCCGGTAAGCGTAGCTTAACCTGATAGATCGAACCATACGGCTGTTATTACTTAGCCACGAGCTCCTCTACCTGCCCACATCTTTGCCTGTTCTTGTAGATAATGTAGGCATAATTTTCCTTGTATTTTTCATCAATCATTCTACAAGCTTTTCCACTAAACATACAACTGAAAAACCTCGCGTGTTCGAAATCACAGGAAGTAGTGACCACCCCCTTAACACCTTGGGGTGACTTTATAGGTCACCCATCGCCCCCAAACATTGTTGCCTTATTAAAAAAACATTTGTCGTGATTTAGGTTAATTTATTTTTATGGCAACACCGTTAACCTTTGCTTGACATTAGTGGTAATATGTTTGAAAAAATAATTGAAAAAAATGTGAACTTAATGGGTTTTTCACACGATGCCTGATTTGGATGGCTATCAGTTTATTTATACAGTGAAAATGTCCATTAAAGTTGTTAGAGGACCTTCAATGGTGTATAGAAGTAGATGTAATCTAGCCTTTATTTTAGAAAAAAATGCCATTGTAATGAACGTTTTTTTGTTAGATTTATAATATATTTGTAATCTGTCTATTTTAAAGAGCCCAAACTCTAAACGTCAACGAATTATTCGCTTGACTGTCACTAATGATGAGACAGGATGAGACACAATAAAATTTTAATTGTTATCGAGCTGCATCAGTCTTTCGGACAGTTGAGCATCTACACCGCTGCCAAGTTCTAGAGTACGACTGTGGCGTAGTATGACAACTGAAGTGACAGGTATTACGTTTAGTTGGTTACTGGACAGCTGTTTCGTCACGTGGTTGTTTTTGTTAACCTTTTGTTTAACTATGGAGTATAGCAGCGGCAACGTTACAGGCTTATTATACAACTTGTATAATATGTGTACCTAACCGTTACTCGCGTGTGTCGGGACTTCGGGAGGGTAATTCTTTTAATTAATACTCAAAGGGTGGGTGTTACTAACTGTGGGAACTTTTAACGGTTCTATTTTACTATGGGAAATGTATTTTTTATGCGTGTTCTGACCAGAAGGGTTTTTTAAAATAAGAAATTACGTTGATTGATAAATACAGCTATAACGACAAATTGTGTCAGTCAAGGAGATTAAATTAACAAGTCATTTAATTATTATTTTTTTGTTTTGTGTAGAAAAAATATAAAATAAATAAGTATACATATAATCTGATGTTTGGTGGTTAAATCACGACAAATTGACGCAATGTATCAATTTGATAAATAATTAATTTTCCTTGACTGTAACTGCAATGTCTGGTGATTTGGTGAAAACATTTTGACAGAATTTTGCAATAATTTACTCTACAAAAAGAATGTTCTGCCGAAACCAGGGATTGAACCAGGGACCTTTAGATCTTCAGTCTAACGCTCTCCCAACTGAGCTATTTCGGCGATGAGTACATGTCTGAAATGATCGATCATTAATTAATTATTTACATGTCTGAAATGATCGATCATTAATTAATTATTTATGAAAACAAATAATAATTAAATTAAGGCGAGTCCACAGTTTTTTTATGTATCTATCTGCATGAATATTGATAAGCTATCACTGGAGCGATAGTAACATAATGTAAGGTTATTTTCAAGCAAAAATATATTTCTGCTGCTTCTATTTTAATTTACTTTGTTTTATTTTTATTGTTTTTTAATTATTATTTTTTTATTGATGTTTCAATGTGTCTTAGTTTAGTTTGTGATATTCTGTGCTGGTCTCAATAAATACTTTTCTATCTTTCTATATTTTATTTTATTTCGTACACAAGGCTACACATCAAGCTATACATGCTGATCTCGCATCGTATAGGATTTCCGTACAATGCGAGCTCAGCTTATACTGGAAATGTATAGCTTGATGTGTAGCCGTACGTACTAGCGACCCGCCTCTGCTTCGCACGGTTCTTACGACGCGCGACGTAGTACGTTTACTATTATGTATCACATACAAGCCTTTAGGAAGGAATTCTCGAAATGATGGTGAATATCGTATCAGAATCCTTTGCGTATTTTATAAAAACAACGAGGTCACACAGACAGAGACGAAAAGCGACTTTAATTCTCAATAATTTATTTTCTTTATTCTATTTTATTTTTATTTATTTATAAGAGGCACTTATCTTTTGTGAATTTACACCAAAACAACTCACCGGCTGCTTCTGCATACGCCAAAATAACCAATTTACACTAAGCGTACATAAATTTCACAAGAAACATCTGTTGATGTTTCTCAAAATATATTCTGTAGAAATTGTGTTAAAATTAAAACGGGTTTAGGTACAGTCAAACACATTTTCATATTAATAATTTCACAGTAACAACGTCGTCGTCGTTTCGAAGCAGTTAGGTTGATTTTCGTTGTTGGACTAATCGGGACAAGTCCACTCAAACAAATCTCTGTGGTTCTTTCGTCAAAACAACATCTTTGCAGTTTTTGCTGTCCTTAGCCTGACCAAGATTAGGACTGTAATTTAAAAGAGACTGTGACCTCTGAGTTTGTTTCGGTTTTTCTTCGAGTAGTCAGTTAGGAAACATCGGACTCGTCTATTTTTTAAATAAAATTTATTTTTGACGTGTATATTTTTTTGTTCGAATTTTTTGAAAAAAAAATCATGTCGTTTACAGATGTGCGACTGACTGTACCTACAAAATGTCTGGGACATGCCACAGATCATCTGCGAACAAGTAACATTTAGTTCAGAATATTTTGTACCGTTTTTATATAAAAGATAATTTTGTAAGCTATTTGGTACCGCAGCTGCTGGTTTTTGGGGTTCTGGTATGTCGACATATTTTTGCAAATGGAGTATCTTGCCCGTTATTTTTTCAATACATTACATTTGGGAACCTTGTACCGATATACATATAAGTAAAATGTTAATTACACAAGGAAAAGTGCCTTTATCATCTTCAGGTACACATAATCAATTTCCCAGTAACAGGCGCAGTCTGAATTTGTGCCGGTGGTTGATGGTAATCTCGCCTATTACTTGGAAATTACAACATAACTGGCAAAATATGGGTGTACTACAGTAAGCGTGGATTCTCTGTTGTAGGCACGATGGGCATGTTCACAACCCTAATTGAGGTCGATAGGCTGATGTTCACACACATTGTAAGCGAGACCACTTTTACCCAGTCCCCTTTGTAAGGATAACCTTACCAAAGGAGACTGGGCAAAAGTGGTCTATGGACATATAGCAAAATGGTTTTGATATTTAATATACCGATCGTGAGCGACTCCTAATCCAACGTGACCACAACCTTTTTAGAAGCTTGGATCCGCTCCTGTACTACAGTTACACTTTTGCCTAATCTTCCAAAGAAAACAGGCGTCATGTTTATGTTAAAATAAAGACATAAAAAACAAATAAAGTTTAACACTTGTAAATTAACTTGCTTGTGGTGCACCTTCTATATTTACATCGTAAAAGCGGATCGTAAAAATAAAACCTTAACGGTAACAAAGTATTAAAGGCCTAAATTATAATGAGATGATAAACACAACACCTTTCCAGAGATGTTTCTAAATCCAATGAACTCATCAGGCAAGCAAAGGAACGCAGTCATCCTCATCCTGCTATCTAATTACGTAACACGTTATCGTAAATGATTAAGACTAATCTGTTTCTTTTTGACAGTTCAACAACATTCATTGCGTTATTTACGTTGTTGAGCAGTTTGTTTTTTCAAACTTATTATTATGAAGCAATGGATTAGCAATCTGTTTCAAAATGATTCAGATTGTGATTGATCGTGTCTTAGTTCGTTCCACAAAAATTTAGCCCAATGTTGACATTAGTTTGGATGCTTTGACATCCAAACCAATAGGACTCCAAGGAAGAGCTCGTGGCTAAGTAATAACAGCCGCACGGGTCGATCCATCAGGTCATGGGGTACCAATTCGAACAAATTATAATTACTCTTGAAAAAAGATCATAGATGGCAGCATATGTAACAATTATGAAATTAACAGTCACTAAAAAGCGATAAACGGAAGATTTTGACTGAACTAAGATTAGTAAAAATCAAAACTTCCTTGTTTAATGCTGATTTACCAATTGTAACTCGTAAATCTCGTATTTTCAACAAAAAAAGGTAAAACCTTTTTGTTTAGGGGTCTTTGTAATAGATGGCGTTTTACATCACTGTACCACATTTATGCTGTAGCCAGACAATAGCCCGACTTAGGGAGGTCGCATTTCTTTGTATGAGATTGGGTATCTGTACGTAGTATTATATTATCTGTGATGAGGTTAAACTATGCTTGGGTTGGTCAGTGGATGGGTGACTGGTGTGGTTGATCTTTAGTGGATCTTTACATACCGAGACTCCTCCGTGCCTCCGGAAGCCGACCCCAACATGGTTGGGAGCAGGCAGATTGATTGGTCAACAGGAATCCAACACAAAGGGGATCCCAGGCGCTAAGTTCCCTTGCTTTTCTAGTTCACTAAGCCCCATCTTCATCGTCATCATCATTCCCATCGATCAAAATCTAGCCGTCTCGAGGAGTCCTAAATTTTAGGTTTGGGGCTGGTATCCATTTAGAATATAGACTAAAGAGTCCTCACATTGGTTAGCATGTCTTTTCATTGCCTAGCAGTCTATAATACCCCCACATTGTATAGCGGTATGAGCAGCATCCGCATCCGGTTAGACTGGAAGCCGACCTTAACATAGTTGGGAAATGGCTAGGCAGACTAATTTGATTGCTTAGCATGATCCTGTGCTATATCGAAAATACTGGAGCATTCATTTTGAAATAAATATGTGAAAAAGTTGAGGATTAATGTTAAGTACGTTGTGTGACGAAAAAACGATTCCATAAAATTTTGGCGATCAAAAAATTATCCAAAGTTACCTCCAAACCGTACAATAAACCGCTGGTATTAAAAAAAAATACTTCAAAAATCATGAAACTTTGCATATCTAATAACTGAACTATAAAACAGATGCCAAATGTTTTTTTTTTAATTAACCGTCATTTTGCCGTAAAAAGAAATCACCTAAACTATTGGCGCCTTGAAGCCTTCTCCCCATCGTCGCTCAGTCTCGCTCTCACTCAATCCGCGAGCAGTGTCGTACGAGCGAGATAAGGAGTGAATTTGAGCTGATGTATTATAGCCTCTTAAATATTTTGGGATAGCGTTTATAAAGGTACAATGATTTGACGTAGAGGTTGCAATGATAGAGAGTCATTTTGATTAAATTGATTGAAAGGATAAAGGGCCATTTTGATTACATTGAACTTTATCAAAAGGGATTATAAGGATGATAACTTCCTACTCACTGCAATAAAACACTATAATCCCTACATAACTTTAAGTGGCTCTGTAGCGGTAAATCGTATATTTAATTTAGATATGAACATCCTGTCCATAAGTTCCAATCAGATTATTAAAGTATTTAATGAAGTCTGTGAACCGTTAGGTGCAATTAGTTGCAAGTTGCAAGTACAGGAAATATATTAAGTAGAAGTATAAAACATCCTGTGTAAGGCCCGGACTCCAGCGGAGATGTCCGGAGATGTCCGAAGTGGAGACGAGAAGAGACGTTTTTCAGCTAGGGTGTATCCACCGAAGCTGTGCGAAGATGCATTCTAGCTAGACCAGAGCGGAGATGTGTGCTGCGAGTGTATTCGCTGCGAATAATACTCTTCGCTGCCTGTCTGTCTCACACAGCAAGTTCTACAGCGACAAAACGAACACTAGCGTGAAGTTTGGAGCGGCGCGCTGAGCGGAATGGCTGACAGCTGTTACACACAGCGAATTCCCGCGACGAGTACATTCGCTGAGAGTAATTGAACATGCTTAATTCAAATCGCGGCGAATTCAACTCGCGGCGAATGAATCTATACGCAGCGAATAGCCTGTCTCACACAGCGAGTTCTCGCTGCCAGAACGCTGCCTAATAGCAGCGAGTACTCGCTGTATGATCGAGGCTTGCTTATGCTTAGTTCATACGCATATACTAGCGAGTACTCGCTCGTCGCCGTCGCGCACTCTCTGCTCGTTGCTCGCTAACTCGGTTTTAGTCGCTAGCTCTACTCGCTTCTCGTTAATCGCCGATGGTTGGACAGGTGCCTACAAGTGACAAGTAGGTTACAGTTACAGAAATATTTGAATGATTGATATCTATGAGAGAATTGTTGGTGAAATATTGATTTATTGTGTTGCTTGTTTGGGACGAACAATGCTTCTGACTGTAACTATAATACTTGAGGCTACTCGTAAAATGTGTAGAAATGCTGGATATTTTATGTATTTTTTTTTTTTTTCACTAACCGGGCATAAATCCAGTCTCTGGGCTGCTACTGAGAATTTCCTGATGGGAAAACTCAACAACACTTTTTCCTATCTAGAAATCAAACACAGGACTCAATGTCAGAAGTAGTGCTTGCTACCACTATTCCAACGCGGTAGATTATGTAATTTGTGTAGAATAACTTTTTTTTCTGTCTAAACTGTATTCGCAATTCTGTTTGCAAAGATGTAAACAAATACGATTTTTTGGAAAGTAAACTTTAATGCTTTCAAATTAACTTCAGTTTAGCGCTACAACTTCAACATTTTTAAAGACTTTTTTCCTGTCCACATTTTTAAAAACTTTTTCCTGCTAGTAATTCTAAAATCATACTGCTTTAGGTACCATCATCGGCCTAGCCTTTGCCCAACTAATTTGGGGTCGGCTTCCAGTCTTACCAGATGCAGCTGAATTTTACATGGAGAGCCCGAGACCTCCACAACCCAGTTACTGGGTAACACGATACCCATGGGTAAGACTTGTACACTAGCATAAAGTTGATATACTCGTATGTATAAGAGGAAATAACATCAATTCGAAACGAGGATTTGAATGAACCATACATGACGTCTATCGTTTGACAGCTATCAGCGCTTTTGCTATCAAGCGCCATCTTGGATTAATACGCGCCATAGAATTCAATGATTACTAGAAGTCGTATCTAACGTTCAAATAGCAGTCACATCCTTGATCTAATAGTCGCAGAGATCTACTTTGTACGACCGCCATTGCTGCACAGAAAATATATTGATAGTATTTATTTCAACAAACTCATAGTACTTAATAAGAGGCTGTGAGGTTACTGTGCAAGAACTAAGCAGTAGTTTAAATTGACTGCCCGTGTTCATTAACTCTCTACGCGATACCGTCTCTGTGGTGTAGTGGTTAGATCCAGAGGTCCCGAGTTCGATTCCCAGTGGGGGCAAAATTTTCTGCATGATTTGGTTGGTGGTAGGGCTTGATCTAAGTCCGCCTGGCTAGCTGCCACCATCTTATCGAAGTCTGTCGCCATAACAACAATGTTAACAGCATTGTTGTGTCTCAGCAGGTTGAGGTAAGATAGCCAGTTCCTCTGAGGTTGAGGATAACGGGAGAAGCTCGCTTCCACTTTCGGCCTGATCATCACTTACCATCAGGTTAGATGCAGGCTTAGAGAGCTTCTCCTAGTGAGTAAAAATAAATAAAAAAATAACTAAAAGTAATGCCTGGTAAAAGCGTAATGTTGGATTTCAACTAATCGGCCCAGCGCCGAGGATTGAAAATTCAACAATACTTTTAGGTGTAGCGTAGTATTTGTGATTGATAGATAGATAGGCTTTTAAATTTTCATCAATTAAACACTTTTGTGACTGAATTGGAAGGTCTATCTATATTTGTGATTGTAGGGTAGGTACACTTACAAGCACAGCTTACAAGTAACCTAGCTAAACCTAATAGCCTAAAATTTTAACACAACACCGAAAAATACTTGTGCTAAAATTGAAATTGACAAATGGAAGTTGACAAATTGAAATTGATAAATTGAAATTGACAAATTGAAATTGACAAATTGAAATTGACAAATTGAAATTGACAAATTGAAATTGACAAATAGAAATTGACAAATTGAAATTGACAAATTGAAATTGACAAATTGAAATTGAAATTGACAAATTGAAATTGAAATTGACAAATTGAAATTGACAAATTGAAATTGACAAATTGAAATTGACAAATTGAAATTGAAATTGACAAATTGAAATTGAAATTGACAAATTGAAATTGACAAATTGAAATTGACAAATTGAAATTTTCAGTTTTTCTAATTAGAAAAACTTATGCTTAGATCGATTTATTCTTCTGTTGCAAAAGACAAATATGTCATCAGATCAACGTAAGTTAAATATATTTACCTTTTGCAGCGGACATTTCGGTACCAAAGACATTCACAGAATGTTTGTGGGCTCAAATGCTAACCTACTTGTGATTAAGATTAGTTAATTTAGTTGAGGAGTTAGTCGTTATTTGTAAAAGCACAATGAGATTTATATCGTCGCATATGTGTACAAAAATCCCTTAAATAAACAAAGAATTAAAAAAAAGAAAAAAAGGCTAGCCTACTGCATGTAATCTGCAGTTTGTCGTAAAGCCTTGCGCCGGCGCACCGTATAATTTAAGGCGCAGCACTCAGCTGACATGTGTTTCCTATCGATAATTTAGTAGCCTGTCAATAATAATAAACCACGCTTAATTATCTTACGTGTCCACGTAATAGGAGTGCATTTAAGGCGAATACTGAGAAAAACGGTTCATTTCGTTTCCGCTGTCAATTGCTGTGATCGTGGTACTAATGTTTATTTGTCTAGTAAATACTAAAAGACTGCAATACAAAGCTGGACCTAAACGAACTATTCCAGATCAAAATGCATTTATTTATAAAATGGACTCTGAACTACCGCTTTTTGAATGACAAAATAATGTAGACAGCCCATACCTAATGCTAAAACAACGAGAAAAAAAAAAGAACATGCGGGGCAGTCTTTGGGGACTGCCGATAGAAGTGAAAGCTAAGTAACACCATCTAACGAAAATGTCAGGAATTTATGTGGCTTGTTGTCAGTACAAAAATGGAAGCTGTAGCTCCATTTATAAAAATCCAAAAAAATAAAACAGAGTGCGCTGTCAACAAAAAAGTGTTCAACGCGCCTTCGGTGACGATGAGTTCCATGATTTCCATGATGAGTTCCATGATTTTTGTTCACCCAAAAAGTGCTCCACGCGCCTAAAGAAGTGTTCACTTCAAAAACGTACACGAATGAGACCTAACTTCATGACATTAACAATCTAAACACACAATTCACATTCAGGAAAACTGCACTACCTACAATAAAAAAGTGACTTATAAAAAAAGATGGCCGCCACATATCAAAATAGCTATTACGGAACCAACACACATGTCATCACGCCATTATGTTACAACACGGAATGCTGCCATTAAAAACCCAAGGAAAGTCGGAACAGTGGGTGATCGATGCTTGTTACTAATAATTATGATTTATTTGTTGTGGATTGATGCAAACAGAGATAAAATGAAAAGTGCTCACTTTACCATGCATTTTCTGTACTGCCCATTTCCTATAATTAGGTTTGGTTGGGTGTTCTACCTAGCTATGAAACTTCCTGATCATTTCCGGTCGTGCACACATGAGCGGCATGCGTGAACGGCAGAGGCAACGAGCCGGCGATGGGTGTCGACGACGGTTGCCGTCTCCGCATGTCGGCAGCTGTAGTTGTCTCTGCCGATGCGTGCCGCTCGTGTATATGAGCACTTAGAGTTTCCAGTTAAATTTTGTATTAGAAGTTTATGCCAATTTTAGTTCCATATTGCACGTTATACTCTGCACACTTTGCGAATGAAAGGAGTTTGTGGCTAAGTAATAACAGCCGTAAGGCTGCCTGTCCACTGGAGCGGAGAGGAGAAAAGAGGAGCGGAGATGTGCCAATATTAACCAATAGAATCTTGACTCCGCCCCTGAGTTTAGATCAGTGATCCTAAGTCAAGATTCTATTGGTTAATATTGGCACATCTCCGCTCCTCTTTTCTCCTCTCCGCTCCAGTGGACAGGCAGCCTTAAGCTGCGCTTGCCGGGGTTGGTCCGTGGATGGGTGACCATCTTTACATAATACATACCGCAACTCTCGTGCCTCGGAAAGCACGTTAATGTTATTCGTGGATCTTTGACAGTAGCTACCGGTCGTCAGATTTTTAAAAGAAACATGTAATAGTAAAAAAATAATTATTATAATCGTTGTTAAACAAAAATGTGAGCAAATTTTGAAAAAAAAAAGTCATTTTTGAATGTTTTATTAATAGTCTCCCCAGGAATTTTTTTGTCAACCCACTCGCGATACATTTTCAAACATACTAATTTTGATTTAAAATAGTTTTCATCCATTAAACAGAAGATTAAAGGTCGTTCTTCTACGGATCCTCTACTACTGGATTAAAAGTAAAGATGATTAAAGGTTGATAAAAAACGTATCCATTATATATCCATAGTACAAGTTTAGTTAAGTACGTCATTCATGCTTAGCATCCAAGACCAGACGTTCACGTTACAAGTCACTACATAAACTTGGTCCAGACTCAGAGCCATTAACATCGAATATCTCAATTTAACATGTTGTTGTACCAATATATACGATGCTAAATAAAAATCACACTTTAAACACTGTGTCCTGTTGTCTCATAAAATATTGGCAGGATGCATTAAACATTTTATTACTTGATCGCTTAAAATATAACATCGAAGCCTTGTATTTATTCCTTCGTCATACGCTCATGAAGTCGTAAGTTAGTAAGTTACAAGGATACTAAAGTGCCTGCCACACGTGCTCACCGCGTCCCCGACAGAGGTAACCTTGGTTGGCGACCGGCAAAGTTGTTTCAAAGTTTGGTCGTAACCATCATCTACACGGTTGTACACCACCATGGTTACCTCTGTCGGCACGCGGTTGGCGACCGTGTAGCAAGCGTTTAACCCACAGGTTATTGAGTAACACACATAAAATGACAACGTCCGGTTGTCGCTGGAAATCAGCGCTAGGGCTCTGTCTCGCTTATGGTCGCAGCATTATGCTGAGCGATGGTCGTTTTGCGTGGATGTGACGCATATGTTTCCCCAACTTGTTCTATTTCGTTTTGTGTCATGTTAACCGCAAATAAACGTGTTTTCTTTATTTTCTTTTCTGTTTTTCTAATTGATCGCAATGAGTTTAATTTTGATAGTTCACCCACGTTCTTTGCGTTATTTACGTTGTGGAGCAGATGAATTTTTCAAACCTTTGAAGCAATGGATTAGCAATATTCTTCAAAATTCTCGGATTGCTTGACATTGAAAGAATGTTAGGCAATTAGGTTGGTTTGTGAATTGAGAATTTGATGAATTTTGATGTTTTTTTTGTTTTGATAAACTATGGTGTGAAAATTACAAACAATTTTTATGGGGCCATTTTGGACATGAATATATTTAATTTGAGACATGATATATTATACTTGAGTGTGATTCCTATAAAAAATAAATGATAATATGATCCTCCTTTTTTGAAGTTGGTTAAAAAGGGTCGTGTTTCAAGTGTAGTCTTCGCCTTAAATCAAGAAACAAAGTAGCAGAAATCTCAAAATTACGTTGGTCTAAATACTATCGTATTTGGACATTACAAGAATTATTTGACGCTAAGTGTTTACATAAGGACATTTTGTCCGAATTAATACTTTGAAATATTACTTTGTATATATATTATAAAATCTGGACGATTAAATTACGGGATTTCCGTTCGCTAAGTAATGTAAAATAATGAATATAGAATAAGTATAAAATCTCGTACCTACTAATAAAAACTCTCGTAATGAATGGTTTTCTGGTATCGTTGAATTTATCTACTTAAATCCTGTACCACAATTACGTAATACACGATCAATCAGAATCTGAATCGTATTGAAACAGATTGATAATCCATTGCTTCATAAGTTCAAAAATAAAAATCTGTTCAACAACGTAAATAACGCAATGAATGTTGTTGAACTGTCAAAATGAATCAGATTAGTCGGAATCGTTTACGAAAAATGTTGCGAGATACTTAGCTGATTTACACGGTGCGATTTAATTGCCTGCAGTATACCATAACTTGAACCAACTGTTAAAGTTGCACTGTGTAAACAGAGTTTAGACGATGTAAGTCATTTGTTGCTTCAAGTTTATTGTGTTGCCACTGGTGAAAAAGTTGCATCCTGTAAATGAGGCTTGAATCTCGACTTTGCCTCGTTATAAAAACTTTTTACAAAAAAAAAAACACCTAACTTCCAAAAAAAAAACACTACAAAGTGAAAAATAGCTTTAATTTCGGAAGTTGGTGTCTTTCGTTTTGAATTTTCGTTTTTTTCCATCGACTTCCGAAATTTATTTTTCACTTTGTTGTGTTTTTTTTTTGGAAGCCGTTTGTTTTTTTTTGATTAGAAAGTTTTTATTTATCACCATTTAGTTATGGTACCTACCCCACACAAATTCGAATACCACTACCTGATGTGCAAATAACAGTGGCAGGAAGTAATCATCATATCATCCATATAAACTAAGTGGGAAAAAGACGTACCTATTCTTGAAGCTAACTCAAAAACTATCCAAGCAAAGTTAATAAAATTTATATGGGACCACCTTGGGAGCATACATACCCCTTCTAACAAAATTTTTTTTTTCAAATCGGTTCAGAAATCGGTTGATATTATACATTAAAAAAAAAAAAAAAAAACATACTCGACGAACAAATTAAACCTCCTCCTTTTTGGAAGTCGGTTAAAAAACAGGAACTGATATATTTTGTAATAACATCTGGTAACACTGGTAGCCGATCAGCCTGAGGTGGGCAAAGTTACAAAGACAGATTGCTACAACCTAATAGCCTACAGCTCAATACTCGCAGGTGTCGATAACTAGATCAATTATGTTCAAGCCAATAATATAAGTGGTTTAAACAGCTGTTCGTCATGTAGGTATAGTTAATTTTGCTGTCAGTAGTCGACTCATGTAGGAGCGAGATGAATTTGTCATTGCTTCTGTGTTATTGGTCGGAGTTGGGGCAACTTTGACACTTGAAAAAAAAACACATTGGAGCTGGTCATAAAGTACCAACATATTTGGCAGTATTGGGCCAACATTTGATCACAAATGGAGCATTTACTAAGTCAGTATTTTTTCAAGCAAGCTAATATTTTGCGTTTTCGCAGCTTCTTTTTCAACTAACATAATATCACTACTATAATGCTCGAAGGGGGCAGGGATGTACACCCACATTTCGCCAGTTATGTTTATTATTAGTTTCCATGTAAAAGCCAACTCCCACGGTGCGCCATATCGCGGACGCGCACCAGCCCGCACGAGGACGCACCGCCACTCACGCGTACAACGCGCGTCTGCGCTACCACGCACGCTAGGTTTCCCACGGTGCGTCGTGCGCGTGCGTCCGCGATATGGCGCACCGTCGGAGGGCGGCTTAATAGGGGGCGAGCCTATTGCCATCAACCGGACAAGTCCAGACTGGCGCTATCAATAACACTTGGCCCGAATAATCGGGTCATGACAGAAGAGCCATTTTAAATTAATTGACTTGGCAACCGAAAATTCGTTATTTTGTTTTAATCACACTGTTACAGAGCATCTAAATATATTTGCCAAAAAAATATTCACTGGACCTGTTGCTGGGTTGTTTCCCTAAATCAGGGTGTTCCCCGGTAAGTATTGGTGATACCTTCAGAATCCTATACCTACCTATTTATTCAAAATGTAAGAAAAACATAATAATGTTGAGGCTAATTTTGGCTCAACATTCTCCTATTCCAATGTCAAAAAAAAACTCTATCCCATAGAGGTCCATACTAGTGAATAGAACGTTTTGCGCAAGACAGGACAATCGTTCACATTGAATAGCTATGGTCTCCGTAATTACTGGCAACATTGCAATAAATCACTAATTAGAGGTGATTAGTCGCTTATTTTCTTAATTGCGACCTCTCATTGATTCATACCATTACGTCCTGCTGGGTATGCGGACTCTCCTTGGGTTTAACTGTTTTAATTTGTATTATTCAGGTCGGCGTGGCATTGGATTGGCAATCATTGATGTAAAGTTAGGGTAGTTAAATAAATTGACTACTAATTTAAATTGTCCATATTATATTCAAACCACAACTGTCATTATTTGAGAGTTGTATGAAATGGCTATAACACGTCAAATTAACGTAGGGTGTCGATTTGCTTAATAATGGATTTCCCTGTCTGTACTAGCTTGAAGAGCAGCGGTGGCCCAGTGGTAACGGCCCCGACTTACGAGTTGTAGGTCGTGGGTTCGAACCCAAACAGTCGCTTTATTTTGTTTAAAAATTTCATCACCACTGGTCTCAAAACGGTGAAAGAAAACATCGTGAGGAAACCGGCATGACTTAGAACCAAAAATTCGAAGACATGTGACATCTACCAACCCGCACTGGGCTCGCGTGGTAGATTACAGCCCACTCTCTCTTACAGAGAGGAGGCCTGTGTGTGTGTGCGCAGTGGGAACATTAATAGGCTGATTATGATGATGACTAGCCTGAAGGGTGGTATTTCAGAATATCCACCCTTCAAGGCTGTGTTATGTAAGTCCCTATAAGTCCCTAATGTAATGAATTTGGACAAAAATACAATTTCTTGAATTTATGTAAAAAATAGATTCAGCTAATACTTTACATAAGTGTGCATAAAATCAAGTTTTGATATTCAAAACAATGTATGAGGGACAATTTAATAAACACACGTATACAACCTGAAAGACACCGAGTCGCTCATCTGCGCGTGCACACGAAACAAAGGATCTCTTTTTTAACCCAATTAAGTAGTCAATCGTCCCATTCGACGGTAGACCGCAAAAGATGAAAGATGTATACAATTTGAGCGGCTCAACACACCTAGTTATACGGCTCCGGGTAATTTGCGCCGAGCCACAGATTAGTACAGATGGGTCAATCCGCAAAATCATTTAAATAAAAAGCGACTCTTCAGAGAGGGTATCCTAAAAGTTGGCAACGTCGTAAATAGCTGTAAAATATTTACCTGTTTTGATTAATTTGGAAATAATACTATATGGAAATAAGAAATGGGGCTAACTAGCGAACTAGAATATTGATTATGAAATGCAATAATTAATATCGTAAAACCAAGTTTTAGTTTTGGATGTAAAAAAAGGATTTGGAAACTTTCCAAATGTCTTTTTTACACCTAAAACACACTAAAATTCAATGTTACAAACGCAATTCATTATTAAGATTCTAGTTCGCTAGTTAGACACATTTCTTATTTCTATACAGTCATATTGCCAAAATAATCAAAACAGCGAAATATTTGACAGCTGTTTGCAACGTTGCCTACTTTCAGAATGCACGCTATTAATTGCTACGACAAAATAAAGTGCAATTCAGGTCGCACACCCATAATTACCTACAGTTATATTTACCTAGAAGGCACCTCTCTTTCTATCGCGTAACTTATATATCTTCTGACTACGTTACGCCCGCTGAATTCGACAAGTCGAGCCCGCCGCGTACCTACTTGTAGCTTCATACCAAAAAAAAACGCGGACTGACCCATCTGTATTCATCTGTGGCCGAGCAGTAGTTCACTAGACGTGACGACCTCTCAATTAAATTGATTGTGGATACAGGCTGTTTAAATAAAGCCTTTTATGTTCATAATTGGCCAAAAACACAACTTTGTCTGAAAACTTTTAAATTCGCTCAGATATATTTTCTCCGCTTTTTAACTGTCGAAAATCTTGGTTGATGTTGAAACTCAGCGAAATATTTGACAGCTGTTTGCAACGTTGCCTACTTTCAGAATGCACACTATTAATTGCTACGACAAAATAAAGTGCAATTCAGGTCGCACACCCATAATTACCTACAGTTATATTTACCTAGAAGGCACCTCTCTTTCTATCGCGTAACTTATATATCTTCTGACTACGTTACGCCCGCTGAATTCGACAAGTCGAGCCCGCCGCGTACCTACTTGTAGCTTCATACCAAAAAAAAACGCGGACTGACCCATCTGTATTCATCTGTGGCCGAGCAGTAGTTCACTAGACGTGACGACCTCTCAATCAAATTGATTGTGGATACAGGCTGTTTAAATAAAGCCTTTTAATGCCCATAATTGGAAAAAAAAACAACTTTGTCCGAAAACTTTATAATTAGCTCAGAAAAAAATTCTCCGCTTTTTAACTGTCGCGAAACTTTGTTTGATGTTAAAAGTGAAATAAATTGGAGTTTTTAGGAAAAACAATAGATACCTATGTATATTATAGGATGAAATAATGATGCCTACCTGTAGTGGTAAATAAAAAAAATACGACTGTGTAGAGTGGTATTTGAAACAGATTTTGGGCTTATTGGTGATTCTTCCGAATTTACTCGCCTTAAGAAAAAGTAAGTACCTATATTATTCATATGTGTCGATTTACCTGTTTCCGGCGAGTAACAGGCGAATTAACAATAAGCCAGATTTTGGTAATGTCAATTTAATTTAATTAGAATATTTACAAGCTCTTTTCAAACTCAAGAATTAAAGCCACCAATAGAAAGTTTTACCTTAACATAAACTGGATGATTTACGCGACAAAAATTATGTGTAACACGGCCATTTTCCTGATGTTTACGCAAAAATAATAACAGCAACATGCTGTACACATCCCAGTGTGCTGCCCGGTAGGCTTGTAGTAAAACTATCGATGTATCGATATTTTTCATTCTATATGTCATTATTTTATAATTCAATGTATCGATATTACCGAGTATCGAAAACGTATAAAAAACGATATTCTGTACAACTATAAAAAAAAACACCTTAGCTAGAAAGACTGAGAGTACAGATCCGTAAAAAATACAACATACACACAGCACGCGTGGCACCTCCAACTTGTTTTTCATAGTTCATAGTTGAGTTGACTTTGTACAAGTCGGTAAAAACACCAATATTCTTACAAAATGTTACCGTTATATCGATATTTTTTTTAAAATATATTATATTGAAAGTTATATCCTCGTTATAGTTGGTAGTTAGTTGTTGTGTTGTTGTTATGTTATTATGAACCCTGTAGTCTGAAATAAAGATTTATTTATTTTATATCGATTCATTAAAAAAAATATCGATACTTTTTTACACTTCTGACATCCCTACTGCCCGGCAAGTTTTTGTGGGCACAGTGCTGCCCTGCCCTAACTTGAAGCACGTTGCTCCGTACTTGACCGGTGTTTATATAAATAAACATTTTTTTGTCCATGCCACGCCGGTTTGAACACTGTGCGACTTGATCTAGATACGTAACCCTTTGTTCTGTTTTTATTTTGTAGTCGTTATTGGTAACGGGATTTGTACGGTTCATGTTGTTGGGTTATTTTCAATAGTAGTTAAGAAAAAAAAATATGCTAAGTTTTTTTTTAAAGCCGACTCTGTCTCACGAATGCTGTTTGATGAATATTTTTTATTTGTGATTTTACGATATTTTTTATTTGTGATTTTTCTACGCTAGCCAGCTGTAACAAAGACAACTCGGACACAATATATTCGGCAGTGTCCGGATTCACACATTTTAGTTTCAATTTATAATTTATATTATTATGATTGTTTTCACTGACAATTCGGACACCATCAAATTATTGAAGATGTTTAGTTCAGTCAAACAAAATATTTATAAAATAAACTATTTTATGGTGGCTTTAATTCAAACAAAAGAGAGGTAAGTATTTACAGATTAACTATTTCAGAGCATTCAAATTTCAAGTTTTCTCACGACTCAACACAACAATTATTATTTATTAGAAATTATAAAAGCAGCAAAAAGCCGAGAAGAAAATATACAAAAACAAATTTCTTATAAATTATAATATTGAAAGTTATTTTAAGTAATAGTGTTTTTAAACCCAACCCAACCTTTTCTCACACTCAGGTAAAATATCGATTTTTAGCATCGCAGACAAAAATAGTAATAAAAAAACTTACTTAACACTAAATCTTTATCGGTCGCTGTCAATAAATGTGATATTTTTGTACGCTGTTTACCTGAATAAAGGTTTTAGGAAAAGGCAACAAGAAAAACTTGTTATTAAAAAAAACAATGCTTATTTACAAAAACCTACCTTATCGACCTAAGGTTTTATTCAAGTTTTGGGAACAATTAACTGTCTTGAAGCAGTCGGAAATTACATTTTAATAAAGTTAGGTTTGTAGATTCTTATTGCAAATAATAAACCCGGAGCCCACAGCTCTTCTCCGGTAATTTACATAGTACTGTATGTTTTTTTTTTCTAGTGCTAACTCTTTTCAGACTATTTGTATTTTACTTATTTTCTTATTAAATACTTATATTTTTGCAATACCTAGACACACTCTAGGTTTTTTATTATATAAAAAATACCAAATGTAAATATTGCGTAGGTATATAATTATACTGACTAGCTACTTAATAATTATAATCAACGTGTCTATCTGTGTGTGTTAAAAATAAACTCGGAGACATTATCTGTGGCCCAAATCAACTGTTATTCAAGGCCTAAATCTTTATACAAAGTTAATTGCAATAGTTTTATGCTTATTAGCAATAATTTGTAATTAGTATTTTATGAGCTGTCTCAATATAACAAAAGAAGCATGATGGCTATAAACATTGAAGTTCTTTACGAAAAAAAAAATTATTGAAAAAAAAACGTATTTTTTTCCACAATGCTTACTTACCTCGACACACTGGGTACTGCGTCACGGGAACATTTTCAGTAGCTCTGTCAAGAGTAATCTGTGGACAAGAGATAATTGCCATCAGTTTTATGCTAATGTATTTGCAACCTATAGTTACGTACCTTACTATTCCTGACCAAAAGTTTTATAAGGATTTTTTTTCTCGAGTAGGTTATCTTTTAGTTCCAAATTAGGTAGGAAGGCTTTTACACTGTTTGTCCACCGCACCGTGAACGGGGAGGTCAACGAGAAAAGAGATTACGCGGCCATAGTACGTGATGACAACGCCGAAGTAGCGACAATGTACAGTACATTGTCGCTACTTCGGCGTTGTCATCTCGTTCTCGTTGACGATGACGTCCCGTTCACAGAGCGGTGGACAAACGGGCTAAGTGGCTAAAACTGATAAGACTATGAATAATACAAGCCTATTATTGTCCCAATGCTGGGCAAAGGCCTCATATCATACAGAAAAAGCATGAGCATTGATCACCACGCTTACTCAAGGCGGATTGGCGATTTCAAACTTATTTCATTTAAGGTCCCGGTTTCCTCACGATGTTTTAGTCTTCACCGTGTGTCAGTAATGTCCAAGGTAAACTTAGAAATTGCACACGAATTAAAAAAGGTATCCTTGGTACATTCCCGGATTTGAACCCTATTGTGTTAACCTCAGGCATGAGAGGTTCGGACTTAACCACTGGGCCATTAGCCTATAGTCTGTCAAAAAATATTCTGTCAATAATTTCTAATACGGTTGCGGTTTGACAGCTTGGTAAATGAAAATGCTCGCAAAGAGTAGGTATCTCTTACAAAGCTTTACCCTGATCACGACGCTCTTGGTCTATGTAAGTACCTTGATTGATATAGGCGAGTCAAACTGCAGCACTTGGGCCCAGACTCCACCAAAACGGAGACGAGACTAGAGGAGAGATGTGTTTTAAACAACCATTAGAATTTCGTTATTACACATCTTGTCTCCTCTCTCCTTCAGTGGAGACCACTGAGCGGAGATGTATCACATTTTTATGGCGCGATCGAAGCGGAGATGTGACTTGTGCCTCGCCGAGATTGAGCTGGGTGGCGGTACTAAGTGGAGATGCGCAATGGACACGAGAAGAGATGTGAGCAGCGCCGCTAACTCCCCCGTGTCGCACAACCCGCCCCGCTCTAGCCAGTACACATCTCTGCTCCGTTCAAGCCAGTACGCATATTCGCATAGCTTCGGTGGATACACCCTAGCTGAAAAACATCTCTTCTCGTCCTCGCTTCGGATATCTCCGCCCATCTCCGCTTTGGTGGAGTCCGGGGCTTATCGACATAGTATTAAAACTTCTAATCAATGACAAATCACCAGCAATCACCAGTTACTGCCTTAATCACCATTTATCTCAAAAACTAATAAACTAAATAAAGTTATTAAGTGCTAACTGATATTTTATCGATGTCTGCAATTTCGTGACCTCCATTTGCAAAGTAAATATCAATTTTTCCGTTCACCTGTCAAGACTAACGGAAATAGTGATAAATAAAAGATTTTCCAATTAAATTGATAAAATCAATGGGTTTAATTGAATTGAAAGATTTATTAGATTCATGTTTTTGTGATTACTAGATGTATAAAATGCGGGTTGTAAAATAGGCGCCAGGTGAAGTAGGGCTTGTCTCACAATTTAGTTATTTACGTTGTTGAGCAGACAATTTTTTCGAATATAAAAAAAAAAAAAACATAAAAAGCAAAGGATAAACAAAATCCTTCAAAATCATTGAAAAAATCACCTACCCTAAATTCAGTCAGCTAATTTTCAAAGGACTTGTACCGACTGCACCAAAACTGTGTCTACAGACATAGGTACTAATATTTGATCAGTCATTAGGTGGGTTTCTATAGAGAGATACACAAGCTGGCCTACACAATTCCCTATATTGTCCCCATTACCGGGAAATAATTTTTATAAGATGGTTTCATATTGCAAAAAATACAGACAGCAATTAAAATGTCCTTCTACATTTTTTTTTATAATTTTATCAACAAAAACGAGATTGTCAATCAGTCAAAGAACAACTAGCGGCAAACAATTCAGAAAAGACAGTCTAATCCTAACTAATATTATAAATGCGAAAGTGAGTTTGTTTGTTACGCTTTCACGCAGAAACGGCTGAACGAATTTGGATAAAATTTTGCACAAGAGTAGACCATGACCTGGATTGGGACAGAGGATACTTTTTATCCCGATATTCCTGCGGGATCGAGACTTATGCGGGTGAAACTGCGGGGCGCAGCTACTTGATGATAATTTATGATCATGATATTAAAAGGAATAAAATCATTAAATAAAAAACAAGCTATTACGCTAATTGTTTTGCTACCCCTACACCGCCGCCAAAGTCTCGTGCAATGTAGATAAATACCGTTTTTTTTCCGCCAGAATAAAACTAATTAATAAAGATTACGACAGCGCACCGGTAAATAGGTCTCGGAGTCGTCGACGACACGCTCATTACTTGATTCTACTCGATTTTATATCGATTAAGGGTTTGGGCACACGCTAGCAGTTTGGCCCATAGTAGTGGTCGAAGTACGAAAAGAAGAAAAACAGAATTTTTGTCTTGCTGGATTTTTATTTGCAAAAAATAAGTAAACTAGAGTCGTCTACTACAAGAAATTTCTTAAAAAATTAGCAGGACCTTTGTACTCAAAATTATAACGATGTTGTATCTAGGTATATGTATTTTACTGTGTGTACATAAATAATATTGACAAGGGTTGCGGTAGTTTTAAATTTGCATCAAATCAACGTTCTTTTTGTTAAATTTCACAATCAATGTCAAAATATAAATAAACAGCAAGATTTTCAGGTCTTTGAAAGTATTCTCATAAATTATTTATTAAATCAGCAAAGCTTTGTGGGGGCTTTATCGATTAAACAAGGAATGACGACCTGTGAGACGTTTTACGCGAATGTTTGTTTAGTCGATAAACTTCATTGATTTTTAGCTACGCAACCCACTTGCTAAGGGTTGGGAATTTTAGATATTCAACAGAGCTGGGTTATTTTTTTATGTGTTTCTCAATTATTTATTCCACACAAAACAAGCCTTTCTCGAGTTATTAGAACTGTGACTTCTTATAGAAAAATCTAATCAATTGACTTATATCAAACAGTGTGTACAGACGCCAGCACATAAAATACATAGCACATAGCCTCTTTTAAAAATAAAATACAAAAGTACCTCCTAAATCTGTTTTGTCAAGGGCTCAATGTAGTGAATATTTAAAAAGCTTGTTTGTTTGTATCATTTAGATAAGAATTGCATGATTAGTTTAGCGTACCTATAGGTGAAAAAGTGTAATAACAATAACTATTTTATTTTATATGTGTTAAAACAGGAGCTACGTCTGCCAACAAACTGCTGTGCAGTTTGGCGGAAGTAAGGATTATACGTAAAAAACTGTATCTGCGAATAAACACTTTTTAATAAATTTTTTTTTTTTTTTTTTTTTTCACATAAACCTACTCCAATTTGTGAAATTTTCCCAATCAACATTGAACCTTATTCTTTAGCAATAAAGTTGAAAATCTATTAAAGAAATTTGACAGATTGTAGTAACTTGATGTGCTGACGTCTGTACGTCAGGGAAATTAATTGTCACCCTTCGTCAATTTCGCGGGATAGAGCCATTTCATACAACTTTCAAAATGACAGTTGTGATTTAAATATGCGGCCAATAAATATGTTGGTATTCAATATCCCTAACATTACTCTGATTCTTAGAAGATTACCATCGTGAACGGCAGTTTAATAAACCTTCACCGGTCAGCTTTTTACTATATAAGAACTAAACAAGTGTGCCCAAGCCCTTACGAGTCGCGTTCGATATCGAGTTTCATTCGATTGCGTAACTATGGTGGCGAGTTCTCGATTATAATCGGACCGTGTAAACGGTTTATGTTAGTATTAAATTACTGGGGATTTGAAATTAATATTGTCTTTTATTTGAATTAGAGTTAAGCATGATGTCGCGAGCTTTTCTTGCGTAAGACTCGTGAGACTGATGGTAAATGTCATTGAGAATAGAAAACTAGCTTTATTACGCAGCTTCGTTACCCGACTGCGGCCATGCCAAAAACGAGGGTTATATACTATAAACATTCTCATGGAGTTGGAGGCAGGTCTTTATTCTTTTTAAGAAAATGCCTCCGACGCGGACGGCATGAGATTGTTTAGAATTAAGTGGGATTGAAGACAGAAATATCATCTTGTCTCCATCTTTTTGACCCCCGACGGAAAACGAAGAGGTGTTATAAGTTTGACGTGTGTATCTGTGTGTCTGTGTATCTGTGTATCTGTCTGTGGCATCGTAGCTCCCAAAACTTTTTTGTTTTGTTTAAAAGGTGACTTGATCGGGAGTGTTCTTATTTAAAGTTAGCTTTTTATGCAGTCGGGTTTTTGATTGTTTAAATTTACTTTTTGCGTTTATTAGTTGTTTATTAACCATTTTTGACCGAGTTCAAAAAGGGAGGTTAAGCATATTCTGAGTTTTTTTTTCATGAACACCGTTTATCGGTTATTTCTCCGGCCGGTTTGCGCGATCCTTTTTTCATTTGGTAGAAGAAACCCGCGCAATGGTCTTATATTTATTGTACTTATTAACTTTGATTTAGAAGTTTTTAAGTTCGCTTCATTAACATGTAGGTAGGACTCGACGTCAAGGGAATAAATCATTTAATCCACTTTGTGTGCGTTGATGATGTTATAATAAATACTTTTTCTTAAATCGAGCTAAAAAAATAGCACATTCCACGGCCTAGCGAAGCAAATTCTTAGCCATAACTTAAGGCACTCAAATATTTTTATTATTAAAAAGTTAAAAACGTACATTGTTAAACCAAGTTATTATTATTATAAAATCGTAAAATCCAACATGGAATATAATAACAAGCACTTTAAAAGGCGAATGATTTAATAAAGTTGTCTAGTAAGCTATAAAATTCGGTATTTTGAAACTATAATGGAAATCAAATAGCTTGGGTGTTGTTATGTGATTTTACGACAGCAATAAATCATAGTCACCAACTTTGTCACTTATTAGTCTACTCTCCAATCTTTTAATCTTTGTCCTACAACTGTCAAACATATGTCAAAACTACCCAGCTTAATTTGACACTTGAAAAAATGTTGCACTTCTCTGTACAGAGATCAGAAACCATTGGTTATTTTTTCCAATATGAGAAACGACATGTACTTATTGACTACTGGAAGTGTTAGTAATTACTTGCTAAAAGGCACAAAGATTGCGTGAGATAGGGTTATAAATTATGGACGTGGACCACCCTTGACATAGATTAGCGAGTGTCGTATCAAGTGGAGTTGTTTATTATTATATCTTTGTTGTTTATTGTTTCTCACGGTGCGGTTTGTAATCTATGACAGGTGACTGTTTGGTTTTAATGAGAGTCCGGTTTTGAAGTCTGGTGGTCAGTTTGTAACGCTTATTAAATGGTTTGATATTAATATTTGTAGCAACTATTAACATTTAGGGCTTAAAGCTACCCAAAGTTTTTGAAGACAGTTAATATTCATTTAGATATAATCAACACCAGTATTTCTTTAATAGCTTTTAATAGTAAAAAGCTTCTTCACGGAAAGTAATTGTTTGCGTCTAAAAGCTTATTAAAATTCGTTTTTTAATCCCAGAGACGAATTTGACATTTCAAGTGATTGTTATTTGTTTTATTTTTATTTTAGAGTTTGACATTTGCACCTGTCAAATTAGTCTCTGTGATTAAAAAACGAACTGTAGTTTGTATTATTCGATCGTGTAGGTACGGCCAGTCCTCTGCATTACCTGAACCCTCGTATAAAGAAATGAGGGTAAGGGGGATCGGGCTATGCAGGTCACTTTACCTACTATTTATTTTCTAATTTATGTTGTAGGTATTTTTTATTGACCTTTTTTCGTTTTTATTTTCACTGTTTATCAGTGGAAGTTGTAAATGGCCTTCAATTTCATATTTTTAAGAACTTTGTACAGTACGACACAACTTAGATGTAGTATTAGGTCATTTGAAAATTTTCATTCTTTCATTTCAGTTTTACGAATGTATTTGGTTATATGACTTTACAAGTTATTGCGTTTTCGTAAAGATCATTTTCACCTAAAGCAGTAATTAAGATTGGTGACTTTGAAGGAGCACTCAGTTCGGATGGTGATCGGTTTTACGAATTTTGCCGATGCTACATCTAAGTTGTGTCGTACTGTAACAAGTTAGCTGTAAATTTCCCAAACAGAATACCTAAATAAAATAAAATAAATAAAGTAGGTACACCATCTTAATGTAGACAAGTAATCTAGATGTTAACTATATTTTTTTATATATAATAAGTTACTGTAATATATTATAGTATAGTCAATGATTTTTTCAAAACTTTTTCATAAATTGAGGATTTAATTATGAGAATTAATTCGATTAATTTTCTACTAAAACATTAGTTCAATTTATTAGAAGCCATTAAGTACGTAAAAATAAAGAGATCAAAAACTATGACGCAACCGAGAAAGCCAAAAAACGTAAGGTGAAAGCACCAATTATCGTCGGCCTAATTAATAAGCATATTTGGCTCTAAAAGGTTAAATCACGCCATTCTATTCGACCCGTGGCACACTACACGAAATCTCGTTGTGACGTAAATCAAAAGAAACATAAAATACCGCACGTGTGGCACGCGCCGCCCACCCATAATATAAATTAACTATGTTGAATTGTTGATACATAACTTTTCTACAGATTTTACGTCGCTTTGTTCGTGAGTCATAAAAACCGTTGAAAGTTTTATAATATTTAATTGAAAATTATAGAAACAGATGAAAAAGTTCTGTTTACGTTTTTATAAAGTTCTAGTTTTTGGCAGCGACTTCATACGCGTCAAATTTCTTGTTTTAACGTAAAATAAATCCTATGGCACTCGACAGTAGCTAATCATTAAGAATATTCGGAATCAGATCAGTAGTTCCGAAGATTACCCCATATTTACAAACTAACAAATTTTACCTCTTTATAATATTAAAGTAGATACTCGTAATATACTAAAGGGTTACTGAAGGGTTGCATGGTACAAAAGGTAGGACGCATATACTCAGCAGTGAGTGGAACAAGGCTGTCAATGAGGTTGATGATTACGTTAGCAACTAAGTGACTTTTATCGTAATTTAATCTGATGGTGGAAGAATGTGCCACTGATCGAGTCTGGTTAAAGAACAAACTAAGGCGTTCTGACTTGTTTTGCCGTAATTCAAAGAAATTGATATACTGACTCTGCCTTCTCTTTATATCTTAGAAAATATTTTGTATGTTCGGAAAAACTTAGGACTTTTCAAAATAAGAAGCGATTTCCATAATATAAATACACGTAGTAGACATGAAATTGTGATACCCAAATTTAGATTAACTAAAACAAGCAAGTCATTTCTTATAAACAGCATCCGATTTTATAACAAGTTGCCAAAGTCGGTTACAGAACTTAGCGATGGGAAGTTCAAAACCCACATCAAACGTGTCCTTATCAGGAAAGCATATTATAAAATTAAAGACTACGTTGAAGACAAAGAAGTTTGGCAATAATTCCCTCTGCACATGTGGCTTCCCTGGTAGGTACCTCATTAACGGCAAAATATGTAAGATTCTATTCACTGCTCTCAAATTACCATGTTTATATTTTTGTTTTATTTACATTCTTCTTTGACATAATCATAATTTTATTTGACATTATATACCTACTATTTAATTTTCAACTCTATTAGTGACTTTTGTGGACATGTTAATTATTCAGATTTGTTACAGTTGTAATAGCAATCATGTCATTTCGTTTAAAATAGTTTTTATTTTTATTAATTTATTTATCTTTTATATAGATTCTTTTCTATTTTGTGAATGTGAGAACGCTGTAGGCTTAGTGGACTGTACACTTGTTGACCATCTTCTATTTTGTTAAGTACATACTTGGTACTTGTTGAAAGACCTACACTGTCCTCGCATACCTAATAGTACTGTATTTTTTATATTTTTTTTGTTGTAAATATTGTAAAACCCAATTATTTTTAAAAGAGTAACCGTGGAGTTTCTTGCCGGCTCTTCTCCATAGGAAACGACCAATTGGAACCGTGCGTAGCTTCTGACGTTTCATAAGTGCCCATGTAGGTTTATGTGAAATAAAATATTTTGAATTTGAATTTGAATTTGCCGTTATCAGATATCCTTCCGTTGTTTGGCATAATATCATATCTTAATTATAGACTTTTTGTCATTCGTGACGTTTTTGTTGAATGCTTTATTGAATAATTGCTGTGTGTAGACATAAAGTTGAAAACAAATGCTTTGTTTCACCTATAATGCTTCCCACTGCTGGGCACAGCGAGGGAGGGCCAGAGTGAGCTATAATCTACCATGCGGGTCCAGTGCGGGTTGGTAGATGTCACATGTCTTCGAATTTTTGGTTCTAGGACAAGCCGGTTCCCTCACGATGTTTTCCTTTACCGTTTTGAGAGCAGTACCTAGTGATGAAATTATTTACACAAAGTAAAGCGTCTGCCTAGGTTCGAACCCGTGACCTAAAACTTTTATGTTGGAGCCAAAATAAAGCGCGCGCGGTAAATTACATAAATAGCTTATATTTAAAAAATTTGAAGAAGTATTTAATTTTCATTATTGATTCAATAATAGGTATGTGAAGTCGGGCGGTTTCATATATACCTAGATCGTTATTTAACGTTTATAGAATTATAGTTTTAATGAGCTGTTTTATTTTAATGCTCGTAAAAAACCCACAAATTAAAATAGACATTAGTAGACTAGAATCTGCGCAACACAGCTAAGTGCAGAAGTAATTTTGCTCGTACTTATATGTGAATATTTCCAAACCAAAGCTAGATTTTGATCGTAAACAGCTTAATTGATTCTGGTACTAAAACTCTGCTCCAGTTATCATTGCCACATACATAGTATAGTAAAATCACGAGTTGTTTTAACTAATGAATCGATTTGTTAGTATTTGTAGAACATTCATAATATTATAATTAGCAATTCAGTTCCACACTGACTTGTTTAAGGGTTATGCAGTTAGTAAATAATTTTATTACAGTTTAGTTAATTAATTTTGTTAGATTAGTTTGGTGAAATCAGAACTTGACGGTATAATGTAAAACCTAACTGTTGGTTGCGACTGTATTCGCGTTTGGGCAGTATTTAAGTTACAAAAATGGTTATTTTATAAGTGAAACTCTAAAGTTTCTTACGGGAGTGTCTGCCTCTTTCATGTGTCTATCTTCAGTGGTTTAAGTTGTGCATTGTCCTTTACGAAATATAAAAAAAAAACACACAGATTAATGTATGTTAGTACCGCTGAGTCATTCTTTATTCTAAATTAGATACAAGGTAAGTCTCTAACCCTAAGTAACGATGTTTGATAAGTCACTGTAATTTTAATTATCGCCCCATAAAAGGGTGACCAACCCTAAAAGGGTATCTCCACTACCTGGGGTTGTATTTTCAACTATAAAAAGCCTGCAATAATCGGTTTAATGGAATCACCCCTTACAGCGTAATACGGATAGGTGAGGCAAAACAAATAGCGTGTGTGTTTATGAAGCTTGTTTATTGAAAATGAATATACATCGAGTGATTGTACACGTAAACTTAACAGTTCTAAAAGTGCATAAAATAAAAACTAAAATCAATTATTACAGAAAAGCTTTTCACGTCATTGCGCACGACACGCACGAGTATTGAACGATAAGTCGTGTCGCAAATCCGTTGCAATGGAAACTATCTCTAAACACATCTTACCGCTTTCCATGGTCAGGCTTGGGTGGTTTTCTGTGAAAACAATTGAAAACTGTTACCATTTCTATTCAGTTGACCATATTTATAGTAGGTTAAAATCGCTAGGATATGAATTGGAGTAGTCACCCTAGTATTTTGTATGGAAATATTTATTTAATATATTTTAGATATTCAGCTTTTCAAATGAAATGCTTATAATAATTAACCATAATGCAATGTTGCATCACTTAGATTTGTGAATAAAAGAAAATCGTATTTTTCCCAATTGTAATAAAAGTAATAATAATAATCTATTTCTGATATTAGGAAAATGACTAAAAACCAAAATAAGTTCCTAAATTCTTTTAAACTTACATAAAAATGCTTATTTTAATCACCAAATGAATATTTACCATACATTTATTTAAATTGGGCCGCCGTTCACGAGCGAAAATTCAAAATGGCGGCACCATACTTATAAAAGTTTAAGTGGGAAACTGCGCACACACCTTTTAGCAGGCAACGTCATGATTTAAAAAAAGAATTTATAATTTAATTCGTAAATGGCTGATATTGAAGAAAATATTAAGAGAATAACCATAAAAATAAAAACGAAAAAAAAATTACGTAATTTAAAGAAGGTTTAATAAGATTTTGAAATTAGAACTTACATGGTGGTATTGAAGAGCAGTTCCCAAAATGGTCGGCCCCAAACACGAACAAGTCTTGTTCCCCAGCCATCTTTTACAAGAATGAGCTGTGGCTTAATACCACGGCATGAACGATCCCATGGGGTGATACCACCACCACCAGGTGAATACCATCACGCATGCGCTTTAAGGGGTGGGGCAGGAGTCTATTGATTATTTCTACCCCTATTTCCATGATGAACTGATAAAAGCTGTATTCACGGCAAGGTAGACAAATTGCCGGTGGGTGGTGATTTTTGAGCTGTGGTATTAATTATGTAGTACATAGAATGATTGATAGGGATTGTCCTGATCGAAGTTTGTACGAAGGTTTCTGAGTATCGAGTCTTTGAATCGAGTGAGTGGCATGAATCGATATTATTGAGTTCATATTGTATTGTTGTCGCATTCATTTACTACATATTTTTGAGCGTTGAAGGCTTTTTAATATGCTAACGCTTTTAAAGTTTCAAAATGAAAATAGGTAACAATAGGTTGACCTTTTTAATAGGTAGAAAAGCTTTCAGAAGTTGCCAGATTTTAATTGTTTTTTAACGACCAATTGGAACCGTGCACCTAGCTTCTGACTTCTGATAAGTGTAGGTTTATGTGAAATAAAATATTTTGATTTTGAATTGATTTTGTTCTATCGACCACGTTGTCGAATTTGTACCTATGTGAAGATGATAATTTTAAGAAAATAAATGTTATGATATTGTTACCTCTCGTATTATTCAGTAACAATCTAGCTTAAAATATCTCATTAACTTTTTAAGCTGTTCATCTAAAATGTTATGTGCATAGGTAATCAGCCTATAATGTTCCCGCTGCTGGGGCACAGACCTCTCTGTGAGAGGGAGTGGGCAATAATCCACCACGAGGGCCCAGTGCTGGTTGGTAGTTGTCACATGTCATCATCATCAGCCTATTAATGTTCCCACTGCTGGGACACAGGCGACCTCTCTATGAGAGGGAGTGGGCCGTAATCTACCACGCGGGCCCAGTGGTTGGTAGATGTCACTTCGAAATTTTTTGTTCTAGGACATGCCGGTTTCCTCACGATGTTTTCCCTCACCGATTTGAGAGCAGTGGTGATGAAATAATTTACACAAAGTGGAGCGCCTGTCAGGGTTCGAACCTACGACCTATTCAACTCGTAATCGCCCGGCGGCTGTTACCACTGGGCCTCTACTGTTCTCTGCTAATGTATTATAGAGTATTTAATTTATGCACTCTTAAAAGCAACAAAAATTATATTTAATTTTATGAACCCAATCCTTATAAAATTCAGTAAATGCTACCATCTGTTTTTGGAACAAATCTGCGAAAAATTCGAAGGTCTTTACGGAATTTTTGATTCATATCATAGGACCAACTTTTTCATTAAAAAATACTCAGTTTTCATTCACAAATTAACTAGTTTGACATAAAAATGCGTCAAGTTTTCCATCGATTATACCTCACATGGTATTCGCAGTAGTTTCCTAGTAAATAGGCGACGGACTGGCGACCTGTATCGACAGCAGTTTATATAACACAGCGGTATATCATTGCATGCAACCGTTATAACTAACTTGGTGTAATTTTGGCGAGAGGGTTGGCGCAGTCGGTCGCCGTTTGGTCTTGAACTAGAGCCTAATTTCTTGTAATTCCCACTGGTTTTGAACCCACAGGATCAATGACAAGAAATAAGGCTTAAATGAAAAAATATGAGCGCTTTGAAAACCGAAAATAATTTCTTAATTTGGAATTATTACCGAAATACTTAGTTTTCGGAAATTAATGCTTGTGCAGTTGTGCTTAGCACCGCAGTAGGTAAGTGACACTGCGAATCTAGCATCTATCTTTCAAAAGTCAGCTTTGCCGAATAACAGGAAACACCTAGGTCTATCTAACATCTAGACTGCACGGGACTTGATGATTCCATGAAGTAGCTACTTAGGTAATTAATAACATAAGTAAGAAAACGAATACATAGATAAAACGAATAAAAAAAGCTATTCTAATATTTCCGAGTTTGTAACAGACAAAGAATTGATATAATTTCTTATTTTTTATTTAATTATACATTTTTATTTTATTAAAAAAATACTGTTGCATTTGTAATTTTTGTGATTAGGTTTATTTTTTTAAGAATACCTGATACAATATATGACAGAAAACCATGTACCGTACTTATATTTATCCACTTATTTTACTCGTATTCTTCCAAATAAATAATATTCTATTCAGAAACAGATCGGTAAATACCTATAATTTTTTCGTGCAAGCCTGTAGTATGCAAGAAGTTGACCCTATACTGCCTGCTGAATAATCCAAAGACCGCTTCGCCAAGATGAAAGATTAAAGAGTAAATCAGGTACCATAAATAAAGAGTGATTCCTCCATGTATATGTTAAGTGAGAGATGAAGTATAAATTAGTGGATACTGTAGATTATGCATTAGAGATAATGTGTCTTAGATGGGTAACGATATGTAGGCCAGAATAAACAATTTGAAATGGAGATGTTGTTGGACTCGTTGATCTAAGATGTTGGACTCGTCTTGACCCAGACCATGTTTTGGGTAGGTAAAATACAATAGATGTAGATATTTATATTTAGTAACCTATTCCTAAAGACGTAGAGCTTTGCGTCCGGCGCTCGGCGCGTCCTCGACAAGTCAATCGTCATCCTGAGGATGCCTCGTTGAGAGGTGAAATGCTGTCGATTTCTTACAGGGTTTTTTATGACTCTAGGAATAGATAAGCGGAATAGGTTACTAAATATATCTCCGTCTATTGTATTTTATCATGGATTTCCGCAAGGTCACGCTTGAATTAATTAATTATTTTAGGTAGGTTCATACGTACGCTATTTGACATCACAGGAAATTCAAAATGGCGGATGTTAGATGTCATAATTGGAATTTCCAAACTTTTCAGTTCGTTTTTCTTGAGACTGGTTGTAATTAGAATTTCATGTGTATTTTTTACTTTCTGACGCCACTACTAAAATTAAGCGTTTTTCCTCGTATACCATTCCGTGTCAATTATAACTTATAGAGTTAAAATTATATAGTTTTAAAGTCACAATTTGTATTTGTGGGCGGCGTCTAAAAGCGCATTGCGGCATACGGGTCAAAGGATTTTATCCGTTCCTAGAAAACATGGTAATAATAGACTGAAATAGGGTTATTATGGGTCGCTCGTATTTTTTCTAGTTATCGGAAAATTGTGTAATGTTTGTTGTATAATTTGTGGTGTAGGTATTGGTCAAGGTTGATTGTGGCTAAGGATAATAAAATTTATATTTTTAGTTTATTTGTTTGTGTTATTGATTGAACTTTAGAAGTAGGAAAAATATCACTGGGCAATGGAAAATTCGAATGCTTATTTGTTTTTCGCATTTTTTTTTGTTTTTATGCTAGCTACCTAGTATTAATATTTTAAAAAACTTGTTCACATTAAGCCTATTAGTCTATTAGGCTAGATTGTAATCAATTACTAAGAATTTCAGTTCTTAATAATAAGGAAAAAAAAAAAAAACATTTAGCCTCATTTCATTATAAACGTCTAACGGGCCTCTGTGGGCTGGCTTCGGCCCCTCGTACTCTTTCTAAAGGTCTGGGACCCCAGGGTCCCGAGAAATGTCAAAGTTAAGATAAAAATTTAGTCAAAGTGCTTGCGTTAACAACTTTAGATTAATGCTTGATCTAGTCTCTTATAAATTAGAAAACGAGGTGTCAATAATAGGTAAGCGAGGTGTCTTTACTGTTAGCTAATAAGATTGGATGACCAAAGTTACAACAACCAATAATTAAATCCTGTGTCATACAGGATTTGACTCTCTTTTTAACCTTACTAGGAGTAGAGTAACACTTCATCGCCATATAATTTCACATTAATTTATATCCAGATATACTTATAATCGAAACTAATAATAAAGAAAAAAGATTTGATTTTTTGTAATGTATGTTTGTTTGTTACGCTTTCACGCAAAAACGGCTGAACGGATTTGGATGAAATTTGGCACACGGGTAGACCATGACCTGGGTTAAGACATAGGATAGTTTTTATCTCGATATTCTCACGGGATCGAGACTTATGCGGGTGAAACCGCGGGGCGAAGCTAGCAATAATATTATAAATAAAGAAGTAGTGAGTTTGTATGTAGTGGGTAATCCTCAGAACTAATGATACGATTCTAAACATTCTTTCACTAATTGTAAGCTAAATTATCCCTAAGTGTCATAGAATATATTAAAAAAAAAAATTGTACGTACAGAATTAAATATATCTTATTTGAAATTTCGAATAAACGTAGCCCTTCATAATATTATAGAATTTAACTTACTCGCACAAGAAATCTTCAACAACACCATACATAACAAAAACCTTTATCTGAAACATGAGCATTCTTGCGAATAATTCCACAATTATATAACATTAATCGTACGTGCTTTACTGCCTACTCATTATCATATGAGCGTTATTTTTTGTGATGAGCATACTGATTGACATTGTAAGTTAACTATTGAATATTAACCAGTCGGCGACTTTTGATGTGCGGTCAAATGTAAGTAGAGGATTAAATAAATGGGTTAGGGTGTTAGTTCACTGATGTGTAACGTTTAACGTTAAACTACACCAGGGATGCACAGACTAGAGCCTGGCGCCAAGAAAAATTATTAGGTATCTTATTTGTCCGCTTGACTGTCACTAATGAGACACAATAAAATTTTAATTGTTATCGAGCTGCATCAGTCTTTCGGACATTTTGAGCTAATAAGTAACTTACAATAATTCGTTTGATGCATGGTATTGAATTTTTTTTTCTTTGGCTCCAGATTACTTATTGCCACACGTATTATTACTTCCTAGGCGGTTTCAATTTTCATTTTCTTACGAATCATAACTGAAAACGTTTGTTCACAAGTATACGTTGATCCAAATACGCTTGCGCATTTTAGTGCATGTTTTAAATTTTTAATACGTATTTCTGTCAACACAACGGTAGAAGTTGAATAATTAACCTTCATTAAATTTTATTTTATTTTATGGATTTTGCAAATATAATAAATATGAATAGTATAGATATTATTATTATTACGACATGACGAAGTTATCCCCAAAATACATGAAAAAATATAAAACATTGATAATATTTTAGAAGTTGGTCAAAAATGCGTTGGTTTATTTGCGGTAAAACATGACCCAGAGAAAAAACACAAAAAAGAATAAGTCAAGTTGATCTTTTGTTTTTGTACCCAACTCTTTTATAAATCTTACTCGTCGGGGTAATTGCTTACTAGGTACACTTACAAAGTCCTTGCCTTTAATTTTGTTTTAACATAATTCATTGTGTCATGAACATCGTCGAGCAGACGAATTTTTCAAACCTATCAAAGCAATAGATTAGCAATTTTTCTTCACTCCTTCGAATTGCGTGTGATTGAAATTGTGTTACGCAAAAGTTTCTACTTTTTGTTTCTACGTGAAGAAATCTACGAGACTGTCCTCACGTAGAACCTTATCCATAAAACAAAAACGCATCAGACGCACTAATGCATTCATTGTGCAACCTACCCTACAAGTCCCTCCACCTGCCATCATATACTCACGCCTTAATTAAATTCATTTAAATAATCCAAAGTATCACTATTTAATGAATCGCTAATTTCGTTTTTGTTCATCAAGAGGTTTTTAAATGGAATATCTGAATTAAGAATGAAGTTGGTTTAAAAGGGGAATTAATGTTTATATTGGAATGTAGAGTGTTTTCGTGTACCTTTTAAATTGTTTTGTTTTTAAACGACTTCAAAATGGAGGAGTGTCTCAATTCGACTAAATGTTTATTTTTTATTTTCTGTATGTTTGTAACGCGATTATTCCGCCAATTATGAATTGATTTTGATATCATACTTCAGTATATGAAACTTATTTGAAGACATTTAGTCCTAAAACCCGGACATTTGCAAAGAGGTCCGGAGATTTTACTTTAAAATCTTTTATTATTTTTGTCTAAATTATTCTATTTTCAAAAAAAATATCCTATAATATTTAGTCGTAAAAAAACAGTAACAAAAAGTAACAGGAAACGACTACGCGGCAGGCCCACAAGGAGATGGCGGGATGAGCTGGACTCCTTCTTAAAGGATTGGCCCGCAATCGTAGTAGACCGGTAAAAATGGAAAGAGGCAAGGGATTCCTTTGCCCTGCAGTGGGACAACACGGCTTATAATAAAAAAGTCGTAAAATCCTGGGACCACAAAACGGAGATGTCCGGAAAATCCGGACCGAAGGTAACCCTAAGTATACCTCCTAGTAAAATGCAACCCACATTTCTACCAACATTTTTAAACAAAACTTTTCCAATATCTATTTTGCTAATAACATTAAAATAAACGAAGTATAAAAGTAAATTTTATAGCTAATTAATGAAGGTGCAAGTTAGTTATCTGACATTTTATCTATTTTAGTATAGCTGTAACTTTAGTAAAATGATACCGAATAAATTTTGAAACGGCTGCGATAAAAACTTAAACCTTTAAATGTTAAACTTCAATTCTAAGTTACAAATAAGTTAAGGAAAAGGTTTGAAAGTGTTGTTACTTAATGAGTAACGAATCTGCCTGGCTTTTACCCAACTACGTTGTGGTCAGCTTCCAGGCTAACCAACATACCAGGCATACCAACACCAGTATTTTACATGAAGCAACTGCCTAGATCTGACCTCCACAATCTAGTATTTTGAAACTTTCCAAATGCCTTTACACCTTAAACGGTAACAACATCAAATTCAGTGTTACAATTAAAATTCATTATCAATAATAGAGGTCATTAGTTAGCGATATTTCATATGTCCATACAGTAATATTGCCAAATTAATAAAAATCGGTACATATTTGACAGCTATTTGCAACGTTACTAACTTTTAGAATGAACGCTATTAAAACTTTGTCGTATTACGATTTTCAATGTTTTCAAAGTATGTGTCGATACAAAATGTGCTCTATGGGCTATGCTTTAAATTTTAATATAGAAAACATGCTTTAGGGCAGGGGTGGCGAACCAATGGCACACGTAACACGTGCCATTGATGGCACGTGACAAAATATTTAGGGGCACGCCACCGATCGACACGGTGTTGAAGAATTTGAAATGCAGCTGATTGATTTCCAGTCTAGTACAATATGGATTTAAAAAAAATATTGAAACAAGGAAAGAGTTGGAATTGACAAGCAATGTCAAAATCATCACTAAGTAAAGTAATTAATCTCTAAGTCAAAATTATTTGACGACACGTCTATGGCCTCATTAAACATTTCTTTAGAAAACATGGCACGTTGATCCATAAAGGTTCGCCACCCCTGCTATAGGGGTTTTAACATTTTAATAGGAACTTAATTAAATTGCATTCAATATCTGTAAGACATCGCCACATAAACGACTGGTAATATGACCAATCCGTTACAAGTTAATTATAGAAACAGGGCATAATACAGATTACGTAACACCTAATTACTTGTATATTCACACCCATATCAAGAACAAGCTTACACGAACAAATTACAACCCCGTTTATTAAGTGCAAACCACAAATAACACATGTATTCATTAACAAAACATTATTGATACACGAAATTGATATAAAAACAGGTTTTCACGACCAGTAGCTGATTGCAATAAACACCATCGAGATTACGATACAGCTTATGATATAATGTTAATCAAATCGAATTTCTTATCAAATATTGCTTGGCCTGTCATTCTGTCGATAGGTCGCTAGTGCGGAGACAGACTCTGCATTCATAAATACCGATATCGAGAATACATTTTAATTATTTATTAGGTGTATGGAAAATGTTAATTTTTGTGTATGAATTATTTAGTTTTACTGAGAGGCTAAGTGATATCTTGAGTTGTAATGTATTTTGTTGTGATTTGTTATATCTTTTGGTTTAATCTAAAATTATTGTAGGAGAATACAACTGAAGGTGAAGTGGGTATTGTAGGTACTTGTTGATATGAAATTTATTTTACTGGTATTACAAATTTTTTTTTTACCCTACCTAAATGATGAAATAGATAAACATTTTTTTTTCTAATGGTACAAAAAAACACTATAAGTATTATAAAGATAATAGCATACAAAACAATATCAACAAAATTGGATCTACTGTACATCCAATTTTTATGTAAAATGAAAAATATTACGTAAAAGTTCTTTCCACACCACGTTGCTGCCTATATTAAAAGCGCATAGATACTAGATTGCTACCGAACACATTCATATGAATGGACGCCTGTCCGAATTAATTAAGATCCCTCTAAGAAACTCGGCAGAGACCGGACACGCTCGGCCTCGGCACAGTTTTTAGTATCGGCTTAATATATGATACCAGCTCAAAGTTTTAATTAGAAACCAAACTAGTTCGATTGTTTGAATAAACAAAATATCGATCCTTTAAATGAATTGAAAATCGATGTGATTTATCGGACGAGAATCCATGTTTTAACCGACTTATTCAAACATTCCTTTGTATTTCTAACTTTAGTTAGTATTACTATTAACAAAAGCAAGCCATGTTCCATAACTTCAAATGTTTTAAAAGCAGTGTTAAGTGAATACTTACGCACGCAGTGTATTTTTAATCTTAGCCCATAAAACATTTTTAAAGGAAATGGTTTAGTATGTTCATAAATATTATCAGTGGTAGAACCATAATAATTAAGACAGTATTTTAAAAAGAAAAAGGGTTTTACTATGACTACAGGTCAATGCACTGTTTATAGTGATGCCTTTTCACTATGATATTTTTATGAAACTGGTATCGGTCGGTCACTTATTTTTTGGTATCAGCCGAAACCGAAACTCAGCGCTTCACTACACTACTTTACGGTCATATAAAACTCAAGTTGGAATATAATTATTCGTTTATTTTGCATAATTATTGCTAACTAGATTTAATAGTTTTAGGTGTAACCTAATGAATATCTAGTGAGGACTAGTGTTTCAATTTGTTTCATTTCGTTTTTGAACGAAATTGGCCTTTTAATGTTTCCTCGAATAGATAAATATAGAAATGATGACATAACTATCTGCTGTATTTATAGAAGAAGTATATTTACTGTGGCCTGGACATAGGTAATCTAGATAATTAAGGAAAATGCAACAACGTTTATTTTAAATTTTTGTGAAAAAGTAGAATTGAATCAATATTTATGATATTTTGAAGAACGACACAAGGATCTCTAGACTGGCAAAGTCAAAAATCGGGCAAAGTAGAGTAGGATAATTATAGCATAATCATCCTAAAATATTCCCACTGCTGGGACACCGGCCCCCTTTCTTTGAGAGGGAGTGGGCTGTAATCTACCACGTGGGCCCAGTGCGGGTTAGTATATGTACTTACAAACTTACAAAGCACCAGGCATTGCAGATATTCCTTTTTTAAACTCTGCCTACGAGTATCACAGTCCTCTGCTGTGGGCACTAAGTTGCGCCACAAGACCGGCAGGGCTATTACCTATCTTGCAGAAACAATGCGATAGCGATCATTTGTTTCATTTTGACAGTTCAACAACATTCAATGCGATAATTACGTTGCAGAGCAGAATTAAATTTCGAACTTATCAAGCAATGGATTAGTAATCTGTTTCAAAACGAATTGATTGTGTATTACGTAATTAGGGTACCGGTTTCAGCCTGGTTCCTTAATTTGTCGAGACCATATTCCAAATCAGACCACAACACTAATACATACTTTGCGCCATCTAACACCAAACGAAACTCTCCCCGTTCCGCTAACAGAATTACAATCAAAACAGAGTTACAGTTTATATAAATTCATATGCATGCGACAAATTCATTAACAGCCGGATACATAGCAATGAATACATTTATAGCTTAGCGTTCTCTCATGAATTATGAGACGTCTGTGAGAATTCATTCAGATTAATACTAGTAGCTCAACCCTGCTTCGCCGAGATTTCATTATTTATACAACATGACCTGGAATTAAGAGTCTATATTACCTGAAATTGCTTAGCATGGTTCTCTGTTATATCGAAAATACTACAGCATTAATTTTAAAATAAATATTATGGTAAAGTTGAGGATTAATGTAAAGTATAACTATGTTTGACGAAACGCGTGATTCCATAAAATTTTCTCTATACAAAAAAATCCTAATTTACCTCCAACCAAACCGAACAATAATAGACCGCAAAATTCTCATAAAATTTTATTATGAAACTTTGAATAACTGAACTAACTACAAAGCAGGTGCCTGCAATTTTTTTTTCTTTGTTATTACCATCATTTTCGCCGTATAAAGAAATTACCTAAACTATGGCGCCCCGGAGCATTCTCCGCCGGTCAGTCCGCTAGCAGTATAGTGAATTTGAGCTGAGGTAGGTACTATGGACTCTTAACGCACACTACCAAACACCCCAATTAGAATATTATTTTTCATGTTATTTAGCAAACATTGTTTTTTTAATTAAAATAGTTATACTGATTGTAGGAGAAAATTGTGGTCACATTTAAAATCTACGCACGCACGCAGTCGCACACGAAGTCTAGCGTAGCAGGTACTTCATTCATTTTGGTTTATTTCGACTGTATAGAGGAAGTGTGACTATTTACGTAGTTTTAATTATTTTTGGGATCAAAAATTAAGTACGTACAGTATAAATGACAGAAATCGATTCAGAATACATGGCTATATATTCTGATATAGAATATATTTAAAGGCTTGTACAGACCAGCGCGACTTGTCGCGCGACGCGACACGAACAATACAATTTCTAAAGATAAATTCACGGTTAACAAATAACGCGACACTGGTTATTGTTATACCGTGAAGTTATCTTTAGAAATTTATTGTTCGTGTCGCGTCGCGCGACAAGTCGTGCTGGTCTGTACAAGCCTTTAAATTGAATGTGTAATTGAATATGCTTAATATGAATGTATTGCACACATAAACCTTCCGGAATAAATCATCAATCAAAAATTAAAAAAAAAAAAACATAAATGATGGTAAAAAGTGCATCGAAATCCGTTGCGCAGTTTAGAAAACCAACGCGCTCACACAGGCAGACAAGAAAAGAGACTTTAAAATATTATGTATAGAATTACGTCATTGATTTGATGTGAAATTCAATTAGACTTACATTTAGAAGTTGTTTAGCTGTGAGCTCTGTTTTTGTTGCTGGTTAATTGAATTGATATTACCTATAGGTAAATTAATTCATGTATTGATTTCCGATCCTTAATGGGTTATAGACTGGTAATAATGAAAATACACATAGATAGGTATTATAATACTTGTTCCAGATTGTTCTATCTGTAACTGTTTCTACCAACACAAGAAAAAAAAGAAAAAAAATGTTTTTTTTTTTCATTTTTTTAGTATCTGCCTCGTTGGTCTAATTACAAGTGCTACTGCTGAGCATGAGGTCTTGGGTTCGATTCCTAGGTCGGGCAGTTGCTCGTATTTGTTACGATCGTAAATATCCATACTAATTATTATAAATGTGGAAGTAACTCTATCTGTCTGTCTATAACCTTTTCAAGCTTAAAGGGTTGATCAGATTTAGATGAAATTTGGCACACAGACAGACCATGACCTGAGTTAGGAGATAGGATGCGTTTTATTCCGGTAGTACATTTCCGTGGTATAATTTCCAACTATCACGCGGACAAAGCCGCGGGCAAAAGCTAGGTGGCTATAGATCAGAGCCAACTTCAAGCGTGCCCTTTGAATTCAGCCCCAGATGTATGAAAAATGATAATCCCACCCAAAGAGTAAGCAACAATAGCAAGTACCTACAGTTCAATCTTGCAGATAGATCTAATAACCACGAACCCGCGCGCCTTTTATCGTAATCCATTTTATATGAAAACAATATAACACCTTTGGCATTTCAATCAACGATAAATCTCCAAAAGATTATGATCGTAATAAACCACTATTTCATCTTACAATCTCGAAACCCACTCATACAAGTATTGTGCGGATAAACCGCCTAAGTCCTAGTAATTTGGTCCTACTGCTCCAATTTTGGTCCTTCGATCCAATTCGCATACAAAATATGTACATTTCGATCAAAACAGCGTAAAGCCCGAGACACACGAGGCTAGTTTTTCAAAGCTAGAAAGAAGAAAGAAAGAAAAAAAAGTGTGGCACTCGGGGACTGCCGCGGTAAAGCTATTGCATAGCATTTTTTATCAACTTATGCAATTGTAAAATATTAACCCGAATACAAGAAATAGCAATGGTGACATTGACAGGAACTGTTATTCACATTTATAGTTTTTAAAACTTGACACAACGTAATGCGAACATCAAACTAATAAAAAGGTTTTAATTTAACTATTAATAGTCAAGGATCATTTGTCTAAGTAAATTTGAACTTTGTTGTCAAACAGTTAAACATAATTTTCAATACAACACTCTCGATAGATCATTCGTCTAAGTAAATTTGAACTTTGTTGTCAAGCAGTTAAACATAATTTTCAATACAAAACACTCTCCTTAGGTTTAGGTATTTTCGTTACGGAATTTCTGGATTAGGTCTCCACGCTCAAGGCCCGCGATAGAAGCTATGCAATAGCTTAAAAAATATTATCTTTCTTTCTAGCTTTGTTTGTTTATGTTTATATGCTTTGTTTATTCTGCACAAACTAAACGAACATTACAAGAAAATTACATTAAATACTCATTTGCAAATGAGTCAAAACCCTCATCTTCAATTATTAAAAGTTTGACAAATTTTGTCCATTGCTTGATGTCAGAGCCAGCGACCAAAGACAATTTACATTGCATTACGATTGGGTAATGTGCTGCGACACTAGCTAGGACAACAAGCTGAAACCTCGGTATAATATCCTGGCTTGCTGTCCTGGCACATACTAGTGCTGTTTATAGTGCTGATGCCAGATAATTTTAAGCCTTGTGAAAATCAGTGGAGGGGGATACTACTAGCTCAAAAAATAGAACCCCATCCTATTAAACTATCCTAGCTTGAAACGCTAGCTTACTAGCTTTATCACTAGCCTAGAAATTAAGCTAGTTCTGTAGGTATACATGAAGCCAGAGATACTAGCTTGATAGTTTACTAACACTAGCTTACTATCCTGGCTTGAGGAACTAGCCTCATGTATCTCGAACATAACGGGTCGGTTAAATTAAACCAAGTTGGTTGCAAAATGTAAATTTACTGAGATTTATTGAGATAAATATCGTGAATAAATTGCTTTAGCAAAAACTTTAATGTAGTGACGGTATGTGGTTGAGTCGAAACTTTGCTATTAAAGTTAGTAAATACTGAAATGTGAATAATTATATTAGATACGAGTACAATAATACCTCAATGATTAGATTCAGCGGCATTGTACGACCTCCTCCGTCCTAGCAGACATCTGTGCAGGGGGCCAAGTCTACTAATTTACAAACGTCACAATGGTCTCTCGATGGTGAGTTTTTGACAGATTTTGTATGGCAAATCTGTCAAAAACTCACCATCGAGAGACAACGAAGGGACAGCATTAGTAAACTCCATTACTTTCTAAAAAAAAAAACGATGCAGTCCGCGACGGTAAGTGGTAACGCCATATAACGAAAATGTCAGGAATTTATATGGCTTGCTGTCAGTACAAGAACGAAAGCCGTAACGCCACAAAAAAAAATAAAAAAATAAAAAACAGATTGCTCTGTCAACAAAAAAGTACTTAACGCGCCTTTGGTGACGATGAAAACCTCAACACGGCTTATCACAGTCCACTGCTGGATTTAGGCCTATCCCAGGCTGCACCATAACACCCTATCCTCCACCTTCCGCATCCAGTCTGTCCCACCTACCTTCCCCCCTTTATCCCTATTATCTTGTTTCATCTTCTCCGTATGTAAAAGTAGAAATCACTTAATAGCTATCCATATGAACCCTTCTCTCTCTTATCTACGAAAGAATCTACCGTGAAATCTACGAAACTTTTAAACAATAGCGATGTAAGTATCTATCAATCTAACATGTACCATAACCGACTTCCATATGCTGGTCAGTGTGCCAATTACTTAGAGAAGGTATGGTAGGTACTCTGTTGTTATATTTTAAGGTTTTTCACTGAGACTATAATGGTGAAAAGTATGCCTTTTGGCAATAAAAGTTAGGTATACCTTTGTAAACACACACCTTTCTTGGTTATAATTTGAAAAGGGATACTAACACAGTGTAAGTTTCAAGCATTATAATTCATAAATGACTATGCTAGTAGGTCAAATTTTGAAACTGTTGGTCTTTGTGAACGTAAAAGTTTTTGTTTAGCTGTCAGGTAGAATAACTCTGAGCTCTAAAATTATATTCGAGGATTAATACCGCATGTATATTTCGACCTTTTCTTGTATAATTTATTCATGGCTACCAATAATAAATTGTTCTAACCGCAATCATCTCAAATGCGTGATGAAGCATATGTTTTACTTAGGAATAAACAGGAACATTGCCTATCTGCAATTTATATTATAATCTTAATGAAAGCAATATGCACAACATTACTGTTGTTGAGAACTTAATATGACTTGATGACATTTTCACTTTTAAGGATGGAAATAAATACATAGGTTTAACAGTGAAGTTTTTGAAAATTCATCCCCTAAATTCAAACAGGTGAAGAAAGATTGTATAGAAATTCTAATGTTTGCCGATGGGCTAACCCATTTGGAACACGGCTTGATAAGTCGTGAAGTCAGATTAGTTGAACACGGCTTGATAAGTTAGAAATGTGGCAAGTTGTTCTTCCCCTTAAGTCACTTTTTCCAAAATGGCCGACTGACAGCTGTCAAATTTAAAAGAGACATTGACCCTAAAACTTTCCTACGATTTAAAAAGGTACAAGCACTCTCCTAACACAATAGCAACATTTAAGAAAAGGCAGGAAACAGCCAGCATTGTTTACAGTCAAATGAATTTAAAGTAGGCTCGGTGGCTAGTAACGAATTCGCGGAACCCGACATGTTTCCGCTTGCGAGACTGTTACTTTACTATTGCCATGGTTTTTGGGTCAGCAGTTTTAAGTTTGTGACAGTGGTATCGATTTCTTATCTTATTGTAGGTGCACTGAACATAAGTGAAGATTTTACTGGACAGGATCTCCCAAAAAATAAAGAGATAGAGATAGCGCGTGTCATTTTTAAATGAAAGCTTGAACTGAGAATTGACTTATCTACTTTCTTAGATTCTTATACTTACGTTCAATGATATTATAAGTAAAAAGACGTAGATAGGTTATCTACTCAACATTCGATCTTCAAAAACGGCCCAATGTCACACTATGATGACACGTGGAAGTAGGACGGCATGACGTAATTATCGGGAGCGAAAAAGAGACAAGGCAAAGAAAATGTGGCTAATTAGCCACATTTTAACGTGTCGCTTGCTGAGCGCCTATAACCTATCTATACCTTTTTACATATATAATATCATTGCTTACGTTAGACCGAAACTCGAAATCCCGAATCAATTTATCGTGAATAAACGCTATCCCGAATCACGATATTCTTAATAATTAAACGATGAAATGGTTTAATCTTCAGTTTACGATCATTCTACGATTCACATTACTTATTCGAAGATCTCCTACAACATCCCCGATTTCCGATTCTTATTCCTATTACAGTACGACACAACTTAGATGTAGCATAGATTTGAAAATTTTCATTCATTCATTTCAATTTTACGAATGCATTTGGCTATAAGAGTTAACAAGTTATTGCGTTTTCGAAAGATCATTTTCACCTAAAGCAGTAATAAAGATTGGTGATTTTGAAGGCGCACTCAGTTCGGATGGTGATCGGTGTTACGAATTTTGCCGATGCTACATCTAAGTTGTGTCGTACTGTACAAGCGGTAGTAGTCAATAGGTGTTGATTATGATCATAGGCAACCCATCTCATGGTTTCTTTAGACATTTAAAAAAGAATAGGGGCCAACAGAGTTTCAGCCAAAGAAAGATTTATTACTAGCACAAAAGATCCATCATTTGCAAAACAGAAAAACCTACCGGAGAAATTTGTAAGTGCTAAGTGCTTGCCTCATAAACAGACTTTTCCAATTATGCACGCTGTATGTAAGTGAAGGAAATTCCCATGTACAGTAACTTCGCAGTTATTTTACTTTCTCCACTGATGGCGACAATGGGAAAAGGTTTCTGTTGGGCTTCGTCAAGTTGTCGTAGGATGATTTGATCATTCGAATTATTGCGAAAACCTAGGGATACTGCGAAAACACGGATAATTAGAAAATGGTGAAAACATTTCTACGAGCAACTTACAAGTAGCACTCGCCGGTCGCCAGCACCGATCGCTTCGCTCGCTTGGCCGGCGATTGGTCACAGTTCTAACCTAACATAACCTATTCCAATCAACCTACGCAACATTTTCGTGAAAATTCGAATGATCAAATCATCCTACGATATATATAAAACTTTTGCAAGCTTACGCCTATTCTCCATCGGTAAGTAGTTTTGCTTATGGAGAATAGAAGCAACAGCATCAGCAATAATCTATCTAACGAATTTAACCTATCATCATTTAGAAAAAAAAACTCTGAAACGGATGAAAGAGTTGAAACCAGATAAAAAGTCGAAGATCTTATCCTAAAGTAATAATTTGGCCCAGTATAGCAACAAGCAAAGATAATAATAGACAAAGCAGCATCTCTAAAACACCATTAAACTCCCCAACACAGCTACCGTTGATAGTAAAAGTAATTTACAGGCAGTAATTCAGCAGATTCTCAGTGACAATAGACGGAAATGTTGCGTTGGCGCTCCACATGGTAGGCTCGCGTGACGGCGCGACAACCTTATGAAATGCGCAGTGACACACTAGCGGAACGAATGGATAGCACTGGAGGATGTTGCGTATGGCCCATTGTGTGTGGGTTTGAAATAATTGCTGTTGTGTGTAACTTCACGCCTGTATTCGGACTTCGGAGACGTGTGCACACCATATATTATATTTAAAATATTTTAATCTCCCATGTCCCATGGCCAGCCCTATTGCCATTAACTGGCCAAATGTCTGGACTCCGGGTGGCCACTGAAAAATCCCTGTTGGAAAAACCCAACAACACTTTGCCCTGCCTGCTTATCTAGACCAAAATGGAGTAAAACTTGTGACATACTGGCAAACGAATGGATAGCGCTGGAAGTTGTTGCATGGCTTTGTGTGCAAAATCATTGTACACACACACCCGTATTTTGGACACACTATGTTTGAGTCCCATGTAATTGAGGCCAGCTCATTGCCATTCATCATTATAATTCAGCCGGAAGACGTCCAATGCTTGGCATAGGCTCACAAGCATCACCACGTCGACCGGTCTTGCGCTTCTTAGATCCAGCGGATTTCCGCGACCTTCACCAGGGGGCTTACCATGCACTCTTATAGCAGGTCAATTTTCGACGGAAAGTGAACTGTCGGGCTATTTTGTACCATGAACACGTCAAATAACAGGCGAGCCAGCGATCACGTGACTAAAGCAGCTTAGTGGTCACGTGACAACATTTCACTGGTCTGACCTGCGATAGGCTCTACCATCAAGTCATTTTTGACATGTAAAACCTTGAAAACTCAGCAGCCCTGCTGTCATATTACGCAGGCGTGTAAAACTTACTTTTATTGAACTGTTTTCTTTAATTTAAAATAAAAAACGTAAGTATATGTTAATTTGTGAATATAATACTATTGTGGCGTTATTTAAAATTATAGACCACAAAAAAACACGTCTCTTTGTCGTCTACTTATGTTGTAGAAATGGTACGAGTGAGTAGATGTGAAAGAAATAGAAATAAAGAACACAATACACATAAATAAAAATCAATTTAATGTTTAATAGATGTTTTGGGTAAAAACAATATTCGTAGTCTTAGTAAAAAAACAAACTATAGCTGCCCAGCCTCTTGAATCATCGATAGCACTGTAGCGGTTACACCGTTACATACACAGAGTACATTATAACATACGTTACATACGAACTACGCAGTAAAGACATGACGTTACAAAAATCTTGCATGATAAATATATAAGATTATCCGAAAACAACTTTCGGGCAGTTGCCCGTCAGACATAACACCCGTCTGGTCGGAGACGCCTCCCATTTCTCATGAGAAGAGTGAACTTTACACCCTGTTCCTCATGCCTCCACCAACAATAGAATTCACATCATGTTCCAATGTTCCGTCACTTCCGTCCACAATCTGCGGGACATTTCTCGAGTTTGAGCCCTTTTTATGTACCCCATTGCAATCCTTGTGACTTAAGTATTAAAAAAATCTAATATTTTTATATTTCCAATTTTTATATGTCATCAATAATTACTCTTGTCTTGTTGACAATTTATTTGACACGCTATAGTCGTTCGAAAATAGCAATAGCTTTGGTAAGTTTTCATTCAAGTAGGTTGGTGTTGTTGGTGGTACCTTTATTTTACATCTAAAAGGCCTCCACGTCATAATCGTGTTACATAAGATTTTTTGCTGCGAAACATAGTTTTATTTATATTTTAGTTTATATTTTATTTAATTTTTTTGATCATTTTATACTGTTATCAAATTAATTTTATATAACCGTAAAACCGGTAACATTCCGAAAAAGTATTTCCGAACGTTTGTTTATAATATGACGTACCGGTCAACGGTAGCGTAGCAGGTCTGAAGTTGATACATTGCAGGTCAGACTGAAATGCTCATGGTACAAATACAAAACCTGTCAGGTTAAAATGCCAAGTTGACCTGTCCTGTACTTGGCAAGTATTTAAAATGTTCATGGTACGGCCCCTGGTCATCGGTGCATCTTGTGTCACTGCCATCAATCGAGCACAAATCCAGATTCTACGCTGCAATTAAGAAATTCGTGAAGAATAAACCAAGTAACGAGGCTGTCAATATTGTGAAATGCGCAGTGAGTCAGTGACACACTGGCGGAACGAATGGATAGCGCTGGCAGGATGTTGCGTATGGGCATTATGTATGTTTGAAAGAATTGTGTGTAATCTAATAGTTGGTAGTAAGTGATATTAGGAGATTTGTATTCAACTTAGAAATAGTTAATTGACTCAGGCGTGATTTTGCGGAAATCCATTATAAAATACAATAGACGAAGTATATTTAGTAACCTATTCCGTTTAACTGTTCTTAAAGAGTCATAAGAATCCTGTAACAAATCGACATATGTTTTACCGTTTTGCCACGTCGTGTCCGGGTTCTCAACAAGTCAATCGTCATCCTTAGGATGCCTCGTTGAGAGGTGAAACACGTGTCGATTTCTTACAGGGTTCTTTATGACTCTCAGTTAAGCGGATTAGGTTATTAAATATACGTCGTCTATTGTATTTTTTCAGCTTAGAAATGTCCTGTCGGTCTCTCATCCAAGGAGTTTCTTTATTTCTGATAACATTTTTCATTGCTTAAGTATTTGGTGCCAGGAACCCTTGGTCACCTACAGTCATTCCTATACTTCAGTAAATACCGTAGGTACTGAAGGTTAAAGGCAAATCAATTAGGCGCCGCAGCAACAGCCACTGGTATCCATTTAATTTATACTACTTCACTTACAAATATTACTATAATTGTGAAGTTTAGTGAAAAGATCATACAGCACGAATCATGTAGACATGCTTACTGTGTTTAGATTGTACGAGTACCTACATAGGTAGTTCTATTAACATTTCAATAAATCTTGAAGTAACCTCAAGTCTTAACACAATTTCAAGTAAGAGCTGAAGTAACGAAAATTGGAATGACATGACATGCGATTGAATATCAATATAAAACCAATAGAAACTGCCGTTCAGAAACCACTAACTATCTGTATGCAATCACCACGTTTACATTGTACATTATATACTATTGTAACTATGTACAAATAATGAAAACAGGTTACAAAACAGCAAAATTGAAATACAATTTCTATGCAACATATTGTATACTACCCGACCGTAGGTAACGATTGTGTGTCGTTGCGAAAAACGGAGATGCGGTCCCGAGATGCGCGTACGCAACGACGCGTGCGCTGGCTGCCATGTCTTGCGAAATTAATTCTTATTTCTGAGTAGCTAGAGTTGGTATTGCAATAAGAGTATGTAATAATGATGATTTTGATCGATAGTTGATAGACAGTTATCTTCTAAGCTTGGATTGTTTGACGAATTTAACTATGTAGTAGAGTAATTTTCATAATGGAAATATAATATACTTAGTAAAAGTTTTCTTTAATGGCGATGTACTTACTTCAAAATGAATGTATAAGATAAAAGGAGAAATTCGTTGCTGGCTACGGCAAGGCGTATTTGACGGTCTTCAAAAAGGAGACCCTGAATTTAGAGAAACCTAGATGCACTACTGAAGAAAGTATTGCTAAAAAATAAAGTTAAAAACTTAAACCCAACTAAAATAAAAACGCCAACTAAAAAAGTATATAAGTGTAAATAGTTTTAATTGTGTGAAATATATATATCGTAATATATAGTTTTATAATGAATAAAAGAAAGAAGATCACTGTAAAAAAGGTATTTATAAACGAGCAATCAATATCGTTCTTTTTTCGATTTTCGCATATCCGAGTCACACGTTATCTGTACGATTTATGGCCTAAAATGGCCTTCCTTTAGGCTTCGCCATCGTTAAATAAAAAAACTCCTTTTTCGATGAAATATTACATTAGAGCAAACTCTAGGATAATAATAACTTTGGTGCCATTCCAAACACCTACCTCATTAAGCAAATATTATACGTCCTTCACTTACTAAAGTTAAGCAACCCGCAACTAGGTTAGTCATTAGATGGGTGACCGATACACCGGATGACAGCTATATTTTAAAGGCTCGTGCAATTATCTCAACCAATATTGTTAGTTTAATCTGTCAGATATGTCGGAGGCTTTTAAACGACCATTAATAGAACCTAATACTAATTCCATTGCACCTACTACCATGGAGCAAGGAATTAGTAAGTACCTACGTACTTACTAATTCCTTGCTCCATGGTAGTAGGTACTTACTAATTCTATGCTGCCTAATTCTATGAGAAAACGAAGTTTCCCAGATATAAGACCTAAATTTTTCGTCTCCCTATATTGCAACTTTCAACGAAATTGTAAGAGCCGTTTTCGAGAACGTGATTAGGTACTAATGTACGAGTATATACATATATACAAATATTGCTGATTTAATGTATAGGATAGGATAATATTATTTAGTAAAGATTAGCTATGCCCCTTGCGTGGATTACTATAAAGTTAAACTAAGCTAAATATTAAGTAAATAACTCCGTAGGCCCAGAAGATGGCGAGACGAACTCGTTCCTTTTCATAAAGATTACCCTTACTATAATTATTGAAGTATTTGATATACTTCAATAATTATAGTAAGGGTTAAATGGAAGGACGGTAGGGAGGTTTTTGGCCTGCAGTAGGACACAAAATGCTTCTAAATAACATATCTTTGATTAAAAAGAAAATTGGTGAAAATTGAAATGTTGTTCTCAAGATAATGTCTGTAGCGATTAGAATAATACATTATGTCTAAGGTTTCTTTTCAGAATAAATCTTTAAATAAAAGTCGGGATATATCGTGGTACACCCGATTGGAACGAAGTTCATTTCGTTGTTTAATATTATGTATTAATACAGATCAATTTAGCATAAGTTTTTGGCTTGCTAGAAACGAACTTTTTCGGGAATAACCCTTTTTAGTTACGTGAAGATTTCTACCAGTTTACTCCTACCGCAATCCGCGTTAAAGAAGATTCGTTCGTATAAGAAAGATTATCGCTAAAAGTAACAACTTATTTTCCTGATACTTTCACCATCTAAAAAACAATTTCCCAACACGTAAAAACCTATCATTCGGTTCCGCAAACAATAAAATTATACCGGACGGGCGTGATCGCTGGATACGGGTTCAGGTAGGTTGTAAGGCTCTCCTGGTCCAAGCGGCGCTGACGTCCTGTACCGAAGTTTTGCTAGCTATTTTCGAATACTCACATGGATATGCACTCGACCTTTTGAAGGAAAACGGGCTCGGCAGGAATGATTACACTGTTTATTGATAAGTCTTCATAACTATTCAGGACACGATTTCAGGACTCCTCAGGACTACTGCTTTACTTGTTAGGTGGAACTAGTTTCCATGTTGATGACTACAATTTCTAGAGATGGCGTGTTAGCTTAGCTGGTAGCGCCCTTTACCCTATAGAGACCCATGAATCGCCTCCTGTTTTCGTAACTTTATTATTTTCAAAATTCTTATAAAATTACATTTCTTATAGCTAAACACACTTATTTCAATAGCTATATACATCATGTTATACATCATGAGATTCACAAAATTGCCCCCTTTCTAATGAGGGTTCTTCCAGGATTCTGACTATTCCTGTTGAAAAGATATTTCAGGATTATCGGTATTAAAATGATTAAATAAATATTTAATTATTTGCAAGTGACTTTTCAGACAAAGTTCTGATCCGATTTCCACCATACCAAAAGAACACTCGGGCTAGTCTATTCCTCTAGAGAAATCTAGTATTTTATTTATTGTATCTAGATTTTTCAGCCAGTTATAGGCCTCTGAATACAGGTAGGGTAGCCTTTATTTTTACAAATCCGCTTTGCGGCATTCTAACTCGATTAAGTAGGTATCCTGAAGGGCTAGATTTCTAGAAGTTAGGTCCAGGGCTAGGTCTCGGTCTAGGTGACCTGGATGCCATAAATGATTTTACGTTATATCTGTCTAACCTACCTAATCAAGGAGTGCAAGGGCTTTGTTTACCTTTTTTAGTCAAATTTTGATATTTGGATGGTGTCTAGCTGCTAGATAGCATTACTAATACCTATACTATTTTCATATTTGAGTTAGTATAGGCGTTGCCCACAACTTGTATTATTTTGTTTTGCGTTATTGCAACTTTAGTTTTTCTTTTATAGGTGTGCAGATTTTTGGTATTTCAACATCCGGATAAATAGAAAGGTCTTTTCTAACAAAATATTTTGATGACGCATTATTGCGTATAACAAGGAATCTACATACTACATGCTATTATTACGCATATTGCGAAGAAATACTTATCCTATACATACAAGTTTTTAAGCTAAGTTAAAATTAATGATTTTAAACAAGCTAAAATTGACGGTGACGCCTCGTCGCGAACATCTCTCCCGCCATGCAGTGCAGTGGCGACTAGTAGCGACGTCGGCACGGCGCTGCATCACACCGGTGAGCGACGACCGTAGTCGCGACGCTCGCCGCCGCGACGCTCGCCGTCTCGACGCCTCGTTACTTCGGTAAGGGGACGAGTTTCTTCACCGGACGCTTCAGGGTGCCGCCGGCAGTGCGCACCTCAGCAGTCCGGACTTCACCATCAGCCCCGGGGAACACGGCGATTATGCGGCCTCGCGGCCATGTGTTGCGAGGCAGCTGGCCGTCAGCAATGAGAACAGGGTCACCCACCTGCAGGTCTGGTCCGCGGCTATGCGGCTCCCGCCGGTTTTGTAACTCCGGCAGGTACTCCCGGACCCAGCGGCGCCAGAACATATCGGCTAGTATCTGTGAGCGCCGCCATAGTTTCTTGCTGTCTATGTCTTGATCGGTGAATACCCCGGGTGTTGGGAGTCTGGCCGACCCACCAAGTAGGAAGTGGTTCGGTGTTATCGACTCGTCGTCTTCACTGTCCACTGAAACGTGTGTCAGTGGACGGCTATTCACTGTGTACTCTGCCTCACACAATAGTGTGGACAACACCTCTTCATGTGGGTGTTTCTCAAGTAACACAGTGTACAATGCGGACTTCACGCAGCGTACGAGACGCTCCCAGGCGCCTCCCATGAATGGCGCCGATGGCGTTATAAAGCGCCACACGATGCCTCTTCGACTTGCCTCTTTTTGAAACGCGTCTCGGAGCTCCTTGTCGGCACCGTGCATGTTGGTGCCGTTGTCGGAGTGCAGCTCGGTCGGGCAACCTCGGCGAGAAGCGAATCGGCGCAGCGCCAGTATGGCGGAGTCTGCGCTGAGGCTGGCGGCGATCTCAAGGTGGACGGCTCTGGTGGTTAGACAAGTGAATAGTGCTACGTACCTTTTTTGATGCTGGCGTCCGACAGTAACGGACAGCGGGCCGAAATAGTCAAGCCCCGTATAGGTAAACGGCCTCTGGTGATGCGCGAGGCGCGTCTTCGGATGGTCGCCGGTCGCAGGCACGGGTGGTTGTGCCTTGCGAATGCGACATTGTAGGCATCTGGCTAGCACCATTTTCGTGGTCGGCCGCATCTTGACAACCCAATAGTGTTGTCTCACCTCGTTGATAGTGAGTTCTACTCCACTATGTTGTAGGCTGCGGTGTGTCCAGTCTATATATAACTGGGTGATGTGATGGTCGCCGTGTAATATCGGCGGATGTCTCACGTCATCTGATATTTCGTCTGTTGCGGCTATCCGGCTTCTTAGCCGTAGGATATTGTCCACTACTTCGATCTGCAGTGGCCGCAAACGACTATCTTTCTCCAACTTTTTCTCTTCTCGCAGTTTCGCTATCTCATGAGCGAAAGACTGCTGTTGCACGACTTGAATGAGTATTTTCTCCGCTTCGTGGAGATACTCTGCTTCTAAGGTTTGCTTCACGATTTGAATTTCAGACGTCTTTGCTGTCTGTTTCGGAGGACTTGGGGTCGTCTTCTTTTTCCGCCAATCTGGATCTTTCTCTGCTTTTTTCCTCGTTCTTTTGTAGAACGTTTTCTCTGTTCTTCCTCGGCAGAGAGCAATGAAGCGAAGAACACTCGCTGTCGCACGGAGTAACCGTTCCCATCTCGAGAATCTGGCCGGATCTGGTATGGCTTCTGCTAGCTTTCGCGTGTTAGCTTCTTCGACGGCAACGAGGGTCCTTTCTTCCCCTGTCTCCTCTTTGATGGGAGGTTTTTCTGCAGGCCATGACGACGGTTCTTCGTATAGGAAGCTAGGGCCGGAATACCACGCATGCTGTGAGTCAAAGTCACGCGGTACATCACGGGTAGCGATGTCCGCGATATTCAATTTGGTGGGTACCCAACGCCAATCTTCTACTTTGCTGTTTTCCTCTATGGCGGCTATGCGATGAGCAACAAATGGTTTGTATACCCGTGCTCCTCTCCTGATCCATGTCAAGACGGTCTTACTGTCTGACCAGTATGTCACCGATGCGGGTTTGATGTCGTGCTCACGTATCACGGCTGCAGCCACGCGGGTTCCCATCACCGCGGCTTGCAGTTCGAGGCGTGGTATAGATTGCAGCTTCAGTGGTGCCACCTTCGCCTTTGCCATGACGAGGCTGACTTGCTGCTTGCCTTCCATCGATGTGGCCCGCCAATATACTGCTGTTGCGTATGCCATCTCGCTTGCGTCGGTGAACACATGGATTTGTGTCTCCACAGCATCACTATATCCAGGGTAACATCTTGGTATGCTGATATTCTTGAGTTGCTGCAGGTGCTGTATCCAACTTCTCCACTGAGTTGCCAGGTCCTTATCTAGTGGATGATCCCAGTCGACTCCTCGCCTCCATGCCTCTTGCAGTATTTGCTTGGCTCTAATTGTGACTGGTGAGGCGAGTCCGAGCGGGTCGTACAGCGACATCACAATTTTCAGTGCCTCTCTCTTTGTGGGCGCTTCCTTTTCTAGAACACCTTTCGGTAGGCGCGCGAGCGTTAGATTGAAGCCCAGCGCGTCTTCACCCGGTCTCCATATTAGACCAAGTATCTTTTCGGTGTTTTCTGCATCTCCGATACTGATAACTTCAGTTCGGATCTGTGACGGATCTATATTTTGTATGACTTGCGCACTGTTCGATACCCATTTCCTGAGCTCGAACTTCGCTTTCAGGTGTATGTCCTTCACCGTTGTTGCGATGCGCGTTGCGTCTTCGACCGTCTTGTAGCTATCGAGGTAGTCGTCCATGTAATGGTTATGGATGATAGCTTTCACTGCCTCGGGTTGCTCCTCGAAGTGCCTTTTCGCATGCCAATTCTTTGCGAATATGGCTGTGCACGGCGAACTTGCCGCACCGAATATGATGGACGTCATACGGTATTCTTCCGGCGCTCCCTCTCTCTTGTTGCCTCTCCATAGGTACCGGAGTGCGTCTCGGTCCTGAGCTCGCACCTTTACCTGCATAAACATCTCCTTTATGTCACCGGAAATGGCTATGCAGTGTCGGCGAAATCTCATCATGACGCCGGGCAGTGACTGCAGCAGGTCTGGTCCTGTGAGAAGGAAGTCGTTGAGCGACAGTCCTCTCGACTTAGCGGCAGCGTCATGTACTATACGGAGCTTGTCTGGCTTCATGGGGTTGAATACGTCGAAGTGTGGTAGGTACCATGTTCTACCTGGTGTGCTCGTGGTGGGGGCTTTCTCTGCGTATCCCTTCTGCATGAGCGAGTCCATCTGTTCTGTATATCTGTCTCGAAGAGCAGGGTTGCTGTCGAGCTTCTTCTCGATTGAGACTAGCCGCTTGAGCGCTGTCCCGTAACTATCGGGCATCTCTATGCTTTCATTATTCCAAAGCATAGCGGTTTCTATATGTCCATCTTCTAGCTGCTGAGTGTGACGATTTAAAATGTCTTCCGCTCTTTTCTCGGGATCTGAGCTTGGTCGCTTCGGATTGATAGTTAGCGATTCTAAGGCGAAGAACTCACGAAGTCGCTCGTTCAGCTCTTCATCACTCGTTGTCAGTCGGTTGACGTAGTGTACCTGTTGACCTAAGATTCTGGTGTGCGCGCCATGCAGGGTCCAGCCCATTGCGGTAAGTGATGCGATAGGCTGGTGCCTCGGACCTCTGCGTATCTCACTGGCCAACAGCAGATGCCAGTTGTCTTGGCCAATGAGGATCTTCGGTGCGCCAACGTCGTACGTCAGCTGTTCCTTCAAATCGCTCAGGTGTTTGCACTGGGCGATGTCTTCTTCGCTGACTGACTGCGGTGCTAGGTTGAGCTTCGGTATCGTGCGCGCTCTGAAGGGCACTTTGCTTCTCAGCTGGCTTGCAAGGTCGACTGTTACTCGACGCGAACAAGGAGTGTCAATCGTAGTGTTGCCAATCGCACCTATCTTCAGAGGGTCGATGCGGCCCTCTGCCCCGATTTCCTTTGCGATGTCTTCGTCTATCAGCGAAACGGTTGACCCATCGTCGAGCAGCGCAAATGTTGCTGCTTCTCCCGCCGGTCCGATTACCCGGACCGGTACTATTTTCAAGTACGTCTGGTCTGACGTTGATCTCGAGCTGGCTACCGTTTCCTGAGGCTCCTTCTTTACTGGGGCATCAGGCTTCTCGGTACTTTCTGCAGCAGGCTTCTTCTTTTCTTTATGAAGAAGCTGATGGTGAGTGCCTATACACTCCTTGATCCCACACATTTTCTTTTTGCATGGTTTATCCGACCGATGGACTCGCAAACAACGGAAACACAGTCTCAGTTTCCTTGCAAGTTCCCATCGTTCATCTGTGGATGCTTCTTTGAACTTCTTGCAGTCATAAGCATCGTGCCCTTCTTTCTGGCAGACACGGCATTTCCAAGCCGTCTTGTCTGTTGCTGTGTGTGTCCTTTGAGTGACACGCCTAGTCGCTGTCGCTTCGCCGGGATTTATATTTTCGGGCGGAGCGAAAGCACTGCAGAAACGGGCTTGTTCGGTGATGAAGTCGCTGAGCAGAGATAAATCTGGCAGCGATTGGTACTTCTCGGTATAGGTTCTATACCACTGTACCCTTAGGGAGTTTGGCAACTTCTCAGTCAACAATCGCATTAACTCGGCGTTGATTAAGTAATGTTCTTTTTTCAACGCACGTAGCGTGACTATACCACTCCTTACTCGGCTGGCGAACGTGCAGATATCCTTCGGAGATTCACTGCAGCGCGGCAGCCCACGGAGCCTGTCCGTTTCAGCTTGAGCTATCGAGTCTGGACGGCCGAACTGCAGCTCGAGTTCTCTCATGATGTCATCTGGTTTGGCATTTCCGATGAGTTCTGAACTCACTGTTTCCAGTGCTCGTCCGCGCAGGCTCCTTCTCAGCCTAGCTGTATTCTCAACATCGTTGAAGTATCGACGAGTTGTTTCATAGATGGCACGGAACGATAACCATTCCGTGTGAGCCCCACTGTAATTTGGCAGGGTCATGATGACCTTCGACGCCGAGGGATTATTTACTGTCCACTGATCTGTTTTCTTGTCGGCTAGCGACGCTATAGCAGACGTCAAGTCCGTTATAAATGAACGGAGTTGACCTTCCCCCGAATCCTTCGATGGTACTACATTTTTCACTTCTTTTTCTATAGGATGATGTAACACGGGTACTTGCTTTTGATGGAAGTCTACTATAGGTTCAACATCCTTGGAGGGGCGTGGAGCAGCAACGGCGTCCCGTCTTCTATTGCTCCCGTTCTCTTCAGCGGCGCTGTCTACAGAAAGTGCTTGATCGCTTATCTCGCAATCATGGTTCTCCACCTCTGCAGAAGGGACTTCCTTCATTGGCTCAGACGGCGGTGCGTCTTCTTGCCACGATTTCATGTACTCGTCGTTAGAATCTCTGTCATCCATGTATCCGTCGGAATTTTCTTCCTCGGCATTCTGAAGTGCTATCTCAGCAAGTTCTAACCTAATTTTCAATAGGTCTTCACGAGCTTTCATTACTTTTAGATGGGACCGCGTCGTCTTAATTGTCGACGGCGGTCTACGTTGGTAACGGGCGTCTCCCCGGCTAGTCATCGGAATAATTCCTCTATAAGTTCCATCCCGTTTGTCAGCTGATGGCTTCACTATTTTGTTCGGATTCACTGATTTATTTGAAGGTTTTAATGTTCTATCTGAAGTTCCTTCCAGTCTGGTTTCCTTCCTGGAAGTCGTTGGTTGTTCGATTTGTTCTGTTTCCTTCGTTTGTGTTGGTATAGGTACGTCTTCACCCCCGGTTAGGGCTTGTGGTGGTGGTGGCACTTGCTCAGTCCCTTCCGTAGTGGACGGCGAACGTGGAGGTAACTCATGACGTATAGCTGTAGAGGTACGCGTTCTGTCCAGCTCCACCGTCCATGCTTCAGGCGCTTTGCCTTGTGACCTTGTGATCGGCATGTTGGTTTAGATTCGGGGACGTCACTTCACTATAAACGCACTATACTGTAATCCTCAACACAAATCTTCAAAGTTCCAAGTTGTTTCTTCTATCTTCAAAACAAATCTTCAAACGTCAAACTATTTTCTCTATGTTAAATGTTAATTCTTCAAAGTTCAAAAATAATCCTTCAGGAAATAAGTCTTCAGGATCCAAAAATAATTCTTCAGGAAAAAAGTTTTCAGGATCCGAAATTAATCCTTCAGGAAAAAATTTCAGGAAAAAAGTTTTCAGGAACCGAAAATAATCCTTCAGGAAAAAATTTCAGGAAATAAGTTTTCAGGATCCAAAAATAGTTCTTCAGTCTTCAAAACAATCCTTCAGGAAAAATAACCCTTCAGTTATAAGTCTTCAGGATTCGAAAATAATTCTTCAGTCTTCAAAATAATCCTTCAGGAAAAAATAACTCTTCAGTCTTCAAAATAATCCTTCAGGAAAAAATAACTCTTCAGTTATAAGTCTTCAGGTTTCAAAATAATCCTTCAGCCGTAAGTCTTCAGGTTTCAAAATAATCCTTCAGCCGTAAGTCTTCAGGTTCCAAAAATAATTCTTCAGGAACCGATTTTCTTATTCCAGGAATCTTCCTTCTTCGGTAATCCTTCAGTCTTCAATTGAGCTCTCCAGGATTTCGAAAATAATCCGGCTTTCGAAGGACCAGCAGATATACCGGACGGGCGTGATCGCTGGATACGGGTTCAGGTAGGTTGTAAGGCTATCCTGGTCCAAGCGGCGCTGACGTCCTGTACCGAAGTTTTGCTAGCTATTTTCGAATACTCACATGGATATGCACTCGACCTTTTGAAGGAAAACGGGCTCGGCAGGAATGATTACACTGTTTATTGATAAGTCTTCATAACTATTCAGGACACGATTTCAGGACTCCTCAGGACTACTGCTTTACTTGTTAGGTGGAACTAGTTTCCATGTTGATGACTACAATTTCTAGAGATGGCGTGTTAGCTTAGCTGGTAGCGCCCTTTACCCTATAGAGACCCATGAATCGCCTCCTGTTTTCGTAACTTTATTATTTTCAAAATTCTTATAAAATTACATTTCTTATAGCTAAACACACTTATTTCAATAGCTATATACATCATGTTATACATCATGAGATTCACAAAATTGCCCCCTTTCTAATGAGGGTTCTTCCAGGATTCTGACTATTCCTGTTGAAAAGATATTTCAGGATTATCGGTATTAAAATGATTAAATAAATATTTAATTATTTGCAAGTGACTTTTCAGACAAAGTTCTGATCCGATTTCCACCATACCAAAAGAACACTCGGGCTAGTCTATTCCTCTAGAGAAATCTAGTATTTTATTTATTGTATCTAGATTTTTCAGCCAGTTATAGGCCTCTGAATACAGGTAGGGTAGCCTTTATTTTTACAAATCCGCTTTGCGGCATTCTAACTCGATTAAGTAGGTATCCTGAAGGGCTAGATTTCTAGAAGTTAGGTCCAGGGCTAGGTCTCGGTCTAGGTGACCTGGATGCCATAAATGATTTTACGTTATATCTGTCTAACCTACCTAATCAAGGAGTGCAAGGGCTTTGTTTACCTTTTTTAGTCAAATTTTGATATTTGGATGGTGTCTAGCTGCTAGATAGCATTACTAATACCTATACTATTTTCATATTTGAGTTAGTATAGGCGTTGCCCACAACTTGTATTATTTTGTTTTGCGTTATTGCAACTTTAGTTTTTCTTTTATAGGTGTGCAGATTTTTGGTATTTCAACATCCGGATAAATAGAAAGGTCTTTTCTAACAAAATATTTTGATGACGCATTATTGCGTATAACAAGGAATCTACATACTACATGCTATTATTACGCATATTGCGAAGAAATACTTATCCTATACATACAAGTTTTTAAGCTAAGTTAAAATTAATGATTTTAAACAAGCTAAAATTGACGGTGACGCCTCGTCGCGAACAAAAATAAAACATGAATCAACACAAAACACGTTTTCACTTGCATTACGATTTTACTATCTTGTGAAAATTGCACTTACTCCGCTGACAGCAAACGCAACGCATCGTAAAGTTGAAGGAAACATATGAAAACGTTATTTCGTAAAGTGTTGTACATGAGTTATGTAATCGTAACATTGTGGTAATGATGGGTTTCTGAGTTCTTAGTATCTCAATCAATTTTCCTAGCCTTTTCTCAACTATGTTGGGGTCAGGATGCAGATTAATACTAGTATTTTACATGGAGCGACTGCCTTCTGACCTCCACAACCCAGTAACTGGGTAATACGATACCGCTCGGTAAGATTGGTTGTCAGAATTTCGGGCTTCTGACGACCCGTAACGACTGTCTAAGATCCACGAATGATAACCGGGACTAACAGCTTTACTCGCTTTCCGAGGCACGGAAGATTCTCGGTATGTAAAGATGGTCACGCATCCACGGACCAACCCCGGCAAGTGTAGCTTAACCTGATGGATCGACCCGTGCGGCTGTTATTACTTAGCTACGAGCTCCTTAGTATCTATAAGGGTATTCAGTTTAAATTGGTGATTTTGTAGTTTATGGGACGTGGAATGGGAGTCCCATGTCAGGCACATTGCTCGCAGAACAGATGGCCGACGGGGCCAAAAGGTTGAGGTAGGTTGGAAGGCCTCCAACAGGGTGGACCGATGACCTTTTAAAGGCCGCAGGAATCTGCTGGATACGAGAAGCATAGAACGGGTCGAAGTGGCGGTGCTTGGGGGAGGCCAATGTCCAGCTAGCAGCTACGTCTTTTGGCTAAAATGATAATGAATGAGAGTGACAATGCCTAGTATTCAAATCACGTTACCTTTTCTTTGTAGTTGCATGTTTGTGTTTAGAAGATATTGTAATATATGGTGAAGGGACCCTCAATATACCACTGCAATAACACTTGAATTTGGGAATATTTTCAAAATCGATAAATGGATTAGTGCTTGCAGTACGATGTTATAAGCCCTAAAAGTGTTGTTGATGACTTCTCACAAGAAAATCTCGTCGTTTTTAATTTAAACACGAAGAGAGCAAGATACATAAACTACTGGAGATGAAACCATGAAATCCAGAAGATATATTCCTTAGTACATTTGTAGCCCTCTGGCATAACCATAACATATCGCCAATTGTATTCATGTTAAACAAATGACTAATGATTTAGTGGATGTTCGGTCTACGGTAAGGAAGGAGATATAATGGGGTGATAGAGTTAGTATGTGGAAAACTGACGAATTATTGAAGAGAAGTGGCGTGGGCCAAAGGAAGTTCATTCAAGCTAGTAGGCGATACAAGAGAAATGATGTGTATTGCCTGGCCTCCGAACAGGATGCTACAAATGGATGTAATCTTAAGCTTATATTATTCTTGGCAGAATCTAACCTATTTGATTGAATCGAGAGATTCTGTTGAACCTTGTAATAAAGCGCTTGATGTATGTTTGCAATGAACTCATTATACTTGCATTGGGTACGAGTATCGGGGCAGTAACTTGACATGATCAGGACAGTGTCCCCACCAGTTACTTTAAAGGTTTTAACAACATAATATGTATTTTATTAGACAGACAGCTAACTGCCCATACAAAGTTCCTCGTCTATAATCTTTGTTAAACATAAGATACGTATAGATTATGGCAGAGGTACTGGTAGTGCAACTTGGGGTAAGCTTAAGTCTAGCAAATTGACTTCGTATATCTTTTGATAGACTATTATAATTAAGGCTCACTAGGTAGCACGTCACGGCATATTGTGATGGCAAAGCATTAACATTTATATATCCAAGTCTTCCACGGCATACCGCAGCATCCTCAAGTACTTTGCGATGTCGTGCCGCGCCGTGCCGCCTGGTGAGCGATCTCTACGTTTAAGTTTGCAAAAGGCAATTGTGAACTGATTGGAAGTATGTAAGTAAACGATGCTCAAGTATGAATCCCGATTCAAACTTACTGACAGGTTCTTTACCGCCAAGCAAAGATAGGCCCTTTGTACACCGTACGGTTTCGTGTATATTAGGTTACGCGCATAAAGCAGTGGTGGCCCAGTGGTAACGGCCCCGACTTACGAGTTGTAGGTCGTGGGTTTGAACCCAAGCAGGCGCTTTACTTTGTGTAAATAATATCATCATCACTGCTCTCAAAACGGTGAAGGAAAATATCGTGAGGAAACCGGCACGTCTAAGAACCAAAAATTCGAAGACATGTGACATCTGCCAACCCGCACTGGGCCCGCTTGGTAGATTACACACCCACTCGCTCTCACAGAGAGGAGGCCTGTGTCCCAGCAGTGGGAACATTAATAGGCTGATTATGTATAAAGTCTCTCGTAGAAAAACGTGTCTGTCTACAAGCGTCTATAGCCCATACAACACTGACGACCGTGCCTACACATAGCGTATAAACAGCGCTGTAGAAAAAACGTGTCCGTCAACAAGCTTCCATATGATAGTGATTCATGCAAAACTGCACGACCAGCCCTACACATGGAGAATAAACCGCAGTTTTTCACGACAAGAAAAGGTGGTTGTACAAAGGGCCTGTTTCGATTTGAGGAGTAGATATGGACGATTTAACAGTGATTTTTATTTTGTTGTGATGTTTAATTTATGTATGATTTTGACTATCTATGCCTAGTTTCTGGGCGTCTATATTATTTTCTATGTAACCTACTTAGTTTTAAATTGAGGTTTCTTTTAGTGTCTAATCTTTATAATCATCGTTGGTACTATAGTCAGGGCCAAGTTAAAAATAAAGCTCAACCACTAAGCCGGTATCGTCGATTACAGTGCCATTAACAATATTGATCGGATGAAACCCATTGTGTAAACACTGATTAATATTACAAGCACAATTACTACTTGATTGGTTCAGTACATTATTTAGTGATTATTGTTATTTTACTTCAGTTGGAGCTGTATAGGTATTTGATGGTTTTTGTTTTGAAACTGTTTTATGTGACCACGACTTTGTAGTTAGGGGCGGTTGTCATCGAAAAAGCGCTGAAAAGATGCTAATTCGTATTTATATCTAATAAGGCAGAAAAACTACTATGCATCTTTTAGAAGAAGCATCTATAGTCTAAGAGGTCGCCAGAGTTACAATGGCCGACAAAAAATGTTAAAGGATTTGAAAAAACGGACTTAAATGATAAGTACATAAAATCATCTTTTCATAAACAACCCGTCTTGGTGAAGTCGTCCTGATGGTTGTCTTGCCTGATATATCGTAAATATTTGATTCTATCCAATCTAGTCATTTGTGATAAATTACGTTAATGTAAGTCCGGCAGTCTAATAAGAACTATAAGTAGGTATTGATTTCATGAATGACCTTATTGAAAATAGACTTCCTCAGCACATTTGAAATTCATTGACCAACTTTGTTAATTTGCTGCTAGATTTTTTTCTGGATTATGTTTTGAGTTGTCTTCTTTCGTTAGTATCTTCAGGTCTTCGTTTTTCTTTTTCAATATCTTCTCTTCCTTCTTTGTTTAGTTTCTATAGTCTTCTTATTACATTTTTTTAAATTGCTGAATGGGCCTGCTCTTGACCTCGATCTCGCTTAATGAAAAGCAATGGATGAGGTCTATGATGGATCGAGCGTGCTCAGAAGTTAAATGTGGAAGAGAACATAGACGCTGGCAGAGAGTTTGGCTGTGCGCATTATAAATGTGGAGGAAAAGCGCTGAGTACGACTGGACGGGATATCAACCAAGTGCGGATGGTACCCTGCAGTACGCCCGGTAGACCGGTGATAAAACGGCAATGGTGGGATCATTCCCCGTCCCCCCTTTCATTTCCTTTCTCATTTTTCCCTTCTTAAGACCGTTTCCAATTGATTACCTTTGAAAACACTTTCCGCCATTATCATAATTTGTCATTATAGTTGACCTCGTAATTATCTTACCAGCTTTGATAAAATCTTCCAGTATATTAAAACTGTTCAACAAGCTGAAACTATCAAAATGTCTGGTCTTAGAGCAATAATAGACCTTAACGTTTTATGACGTGCAATTGATATTAAACCTGAGGGTTCGTCGAAAAAACCATGATGTAAACATCACCGATCCTTACAAACTAAGGCTTATTCATTCTAATATTAATACTTGCTAAATTCTAAGTCCCAATAACTAAACTTAATTCAATATTTTCGACATCCTGTCCTCCTCTACTTCAGCCCACACCAATTCTTGTAACAGTATGAATATTTAAATGAGCCTCCATGTTCCCAGGCCTCTGATCAATGGTATTCCTTCTCACATCGGCCTTCTTGGAAAAGGTGGCCTTGAGATTTTTGTAGATCGGCCACAGAATATAAAGAGGTACTTAGCGTATTTAGTTTATTGCTTTGTAATTTGAGTCTTCTTGGGGTTGGAATTGAGTGTAGGTAGATCATGTAGACTTCTCAAATCACGCTCTAAAAATAGATTTTTAGATCCATTTTCAAACGCGGTCGTGTTTGTAAATTGTGCATTTTTGCATTACGTACCTAGCACTTTTCTACCTACTCCTTTTATTACTGTGACAGGCCACAGTTAGCTATCTTCATCAAGTACCAACCAGATCAGTTTATCTCAATAAAAGTCAGGTGTCGGAAATAATTACCATCAAGTGCTTGACAACCTGTTACTGGCTTGGTTACTGTGTTGTTGCAGTCAACTACTTTTCATTGATTTCTTGAATTTTAATTGGGTTTTTCCTAACTGCATAAACTTTCGTAAAATTGCTAACATATGCACAGCATAACTAATCATTTACAAGTGTTTTTTTTTGTAATAATTACAGTAAGGTCTTCTAAAATATTACGTGCTTAATAATCTACCCATTGGGCTGGGCTATGTCGCATTCATTAATTCTTTATTGTTTATGAAATAATTAAAAAAAAACTTCATGTAAAAAAAGGTGTAATCATTTACAATAATAAAATATACAAATAATTAACACAAGAAACATATTGACTGATCGTCTTCAGAATAATAAAAATGTAGGTAATGGCAAATCTTCTGTCATCTGTCTTTTGGCATTCACCAAAATAGCATCAATTAAATAAATAATATTCCAGTCTATTTTATTCAAACAATCAGAGATTAATTATGATGTCCAACAAAAGATAAACACGTGAATTATTATTATTTTGTTGGTATAATGTACTCTTTTAACTATATGTTGAGTTGTCCTTACTATTTACTGAATGCACTCTAAATCGATTTATAACTCTGTGAAATAACATGACAACACCAATTCATTGCTCTGATGATGATGAAGATACAAAGATAATGTTAATTCCACCATCATTATCGCTTTCATGCTCAAAGCGCGACTCCGGCGCAGCCGTCACCGATGACGTAATCCCGTACGCTCTGGCGCACATCAATGCGCGTGCGCTTCGCCCATCTATCACCGAGAACTATGTGCGAACTGTGTAATGTGCTCGTTTTTATCGTTATAGTCAGGATATTTGGAATTATGTTCACGAACATGCGGTGGGTAAAATTGTTGGCTCCAAAAAAAGACTTCGTTAAAATGTGCAAAAAAATATTCTTCCTAATTTATTTAATAAAAATTAGTGGGAGTCGGGCCTCTGGCTTCATGCACTACCGTCGTCGAACTTAGGTACTTTGCTCGACGACACTACTTTCCGCATCGCTGCTTCCTTGCGACTAGGAGCTCCCTGTTGTTCTCCTCATCGCTGTCACTGTGGCGAAGTTGTCAACAGCCTCGGACACCACGGCCTGTCTTGCAGCCGAAGTGCGGGCCGCTTAGCGCGGCACGCGAACATTAATGACATCATCCGACGAGCTCTTGTCGCCGTCGGCGTTCCAGCTGTATTAGAACCCAATGGCTTGGCACGCGACGATGGCAAGAGACCGGACGGTATGTCTTTATTTCCATGGAAGATAGGCCTTTAGTGTGGGACGCAACGTGTGTCGATACTCTTGCGCCATCCCATCTTCCTGGCTCAGCGTGTTGTGCTGGCGCTGCCGCTGCGGCTGCAGAAAACCTCAAGCGGCGAAAGTATAATAACCTCATAGGTAACTATATTTTCGAGCCGTTTGGGGTTGAAACCCTAGGGCCGTGGGGTCCGAGTGCTCATGATCTGTTCAATGACATTTCCAAACGACTGGTTGACACTTCCCGTGACCCAAGGGCTGGTTTTTACCTGGGCCAGAGGCTAAGCATTGCCATACAACGTGGCAATGCCGCCAGTCTCTTGGGTACATTACCAGTCGACAGCGATGCGGAGGAATTTTTCGATGCCTTATTGTTTGTTTCCTAATAGTTTTAGTTACCTAAGTTAGGTTAATTATTTTTAGTTTTGGAAGTTCATGTTAGTTGTTAATTTAAAATACCTACACATTATATACCAGATAAAAAAAAAAAAAAAAAAAAAAAAAAAAAAATTATATTTCTTTCTTTTTTGCACATTTTAACGAAGTCGTTTTTTGAAGACATAATATGTATCCACCACGCGGGCGCAGTGCGGTTTGGTAGACCAAACCGCACTGACCAAACCGCACTGCGCCCGCGTGGTGGATAACGGCCCTCTTCCTCTCACCGAGAGGAGGCCTGTATCCCAGCAGTGGGAATGTTGTAAGCTGATTGATTATGCTAATATCAGTACTACTACAGTACAGACCAAGAAAAAGAAGACCTAGAAACTTGAGTGAACAACGCTTGAGCGAACAACGTAACTAAGTGGTGATAATTTAATAATAAATTCAGACAAAGAAGAAGGAACATATCTAAGTAAATTAGGTACCTAATTGGGCACTTTCAGGTTTTGAGAAAGACCTACACATATAAGTAATTAAAATTTTACGATCTCTAGACCTCTGCCATAATATATTCACTGGTATTTGCTGAGCAATCAAAAATTGCGTAAATATATTATAATGGCTAACTTTCTAAGCCACAAATCATTTGAATATAAGCTTCGTGTGTTGCGCAGACGCAGCGGACATCACACTGAATATTGTAATTGTGCGAGCATACTGTAATGTGAACTATGAAATGTTAGGTTGCTGCTCACACCGCGACGAATGTAAATTATTTTAAAATATTACCAGCACTGATTTTTTGAGAATTTTTGAGTCTTCCAGAGCTGAGGTTGTATGAAGAATAATTGATTTATTATTATGATGTTGATGATCGCCAACAGTTTTCTTGAATTACAGAGCAATATTGATAGGGTCAAAATGTATAATTTCAGGCGTCAGTGAATATAAGAAATCTATTTGCAAAAATTATTGGTATTTTACTGTAGATGAACATTACAATAGTGTAGCTTTTTATGATAATTGTGACGCTGCTACCAAGAAAAGAAAGTGCGTAGAAAAATCTCATGCATAAATACGACAAGTTCCATTGTTTTACGACGTGTCCAAATGTGGATAACGTACTCTAAATTGCTAATAAATATTTAACACGAATGAAATAACAAACAAATCACATAATAAGTATTCAGCTATGAGCGAAAGACTGCACCTTTTGAATATTAATTACATGAAAACAACAAATTTTTCGGCGTACGTTGCAAGCATATCCGAGACAGTGATTTAAATTCACGTTTATTTATAAGGAATCTATTTATTTATAGATATCTGATCTTGTGAGGCCTGGTTCTGTAACCTTGTTTTATTTCTAAGTTGCTTCAGTTTCTGATTTTATTGTGCTATTTTCATTCAAGAAACGTGTATAATTTTTAATAGGCTCGTTTTCACCTATCTACTTTGATCAGCTCAGCCTATCGCAGTTCACTGCTGGATATAGGCCTCTCCGAGGCTGCATCACAATACCCTGCCTACCGCATCCAGTCTGTCCCAGCCACCTTTTAAGTCGTCGGTCGATCTAGCGCCTACCTACTTATTTATTCCTAATTCTGGCAAGAAAATTGCTCAGAGCTGAGTTTTTTACTACTGTTAGTGCCCAAAAGAATAGACTGGATCAAAGAATATTCTTGTCACCACTTAATTTAAAAAAAACTGCAGCTCTCTATCATAAACATATTTGGATACCTCCAGTGTAACAAAATCCAGTTAATTGCGAGCCGTGTCAGCACGCCACGCCATGATACTAAATGAAGTAACCAGATTCGTGATAGAGTAAAATGTGTTCGTTCATCGGGAAACGAACTAACTATAGCGTTTGATCGTGGTCTGGTTATAATTATGAGTGATTTAGTGAATGTTTTCGTTATAATTGTGTTTTCATGACGATGAAAGGGAAAGATATAGTATTGAAACGTATGAGGTATTGTATTTTGCATGCAGTTGGTTCGAATATTCTAGAATTTAGGCTGAGTTTTTGTGGCGTCCCGCAAGGAGCTATTTTTGGTGCAATGTTAAAATTATGACACTTGGTAGAGAAGTAGTTAAGTGGAATTCGAATCAATTACTGCTACAAATCAGATCTTAAGAATGATCATTTTGCTGCAGTCCAGCGTAAAAATTTCAATGATCTTTTTTTGTGATTTTTTTAATGATCATCTTGAGCAGCAGAGTAGGTTAAGCTGATGGCAAGAACTTATATCCAACCTATCTAAAAAATTTAATTAAAATAGAGAAACATAATTTCTGTTACATATTTATGAAATTCAATGAAATAAATGTAAAACAAATGACACAAACAAAAACAGACAAATATATTTCTGACTCACATCTCCTGGGTCACACAAAATTCAAACCACCCATTTTCGTACACGAATATATTAATACCAAATGCACATAATACCTATGTACAACAATAGATTGTTCCCACGTACCTTTCACGTAAAGGTGCGAACACATATGTAGATGGTATCGGAATAATTAGTAACACCATACGAAAAATTATTTGAAGCAACAACATTTTTAACAATGAATACGGTTCATACAGTGTGTCTAGTTGATTTAATTATGTTTGCAGTGGGAAATGTGTAATTGGGGCTAGAAGATGAATGGCTAAATGGCTACAAATAAGTGTGTATATGATCAAGAGTCTAAAATATACTTCACCACTTTAAAAAAAAAAAAAATTGGAAAAAAACACATGGTTTCTGAAGGAATTACCTAAACTAGTATTATACACCAGTTTGTCACAGTCCATAAACTTCAACCAGTATTTACCTTAGTAAAGGTCAACAAAATCTAAAAAACGACAATGACAGAAATTGACACGAAACAACTCCTTGATTGGCAAGCAAACACAGAAAGAATGTCCTAGCCAGATGAACCGACAGCATAAGATAATGCTGAAGTAGAATAGAATATACAGAAAGCAAAGGCCACATGCAGCGATTATTACGTCATAACTAGAATTAAATTATAATATTCTAAACCCAGCAGGGGACCGCAATAGACCAAGTTAGCTGATTACTAAATCATCCCACAACATAATAATTGTTTGTTCAAGTGTATTCGATCCATATACAGACACTGTTACACTGTTACGTTGCAAGTTTCCCGAAAATAATGAAATAATACAAATTCCATATCAGTGTCATCAGGCGCCGCAAGTTTTCACAAAAATCAAAATGGCGATGGGGCGACTATGCCAGCTTCCATAGGAAACCCCTTTTATCCGCTCATAGAAAGTAATAAGTCAACCCACAAAACAAGCACAATTTAAAACACCATCTTTATACTAAAACAAACGCTTAAGAACACGTTCCCAATTTCTCCTGTCTCATGGCCACCATTGAAGTGTCTACCAACACAACGCCTGCTAATTAATGGTACTAAGAAATCAAAAGTGAAACTACCTACGTATGAGTTATCGTACACATTATCAACAGACAATAGCCATAAGTTGTAGTTGGTTTTAGGAGACGCAAATTGAATTCCGGGTATTTAGGATTTTGAGGTGGTAGATGTACCAGATGGTCTATAGAAAAAGCGTCATTCTATCCGCAATATTGATGATGGATAAGTAAAAAATGTGGGACTGAGACAAGCTACCGAGAAGCATTATTATGTCAATCCTGTTGAAAACCGTTATAGACATACGAAACGTCTTGAAAGCGATTGCCATTCTCTATTCCCTCAGGTTGATTAAATAATAACAAGTGCTTTCTACTTCTTTAAAGAATTTCAAACAATGGAAGATTTAGAGAACTAACAAAAGTCAATAATACAAAATAAGAAAAATCTGTAAAAAACATCCTATCTTTCAATCCCTCTCTGTCCACTGATTGTTGAACGTCGAAAAGCGTCGTCAAATGTAGATAAATATGATGTGCGTAGTCGAAAATTTAAGTGCCCTACCTTCATTTTACAGTTACGTAAATTACATTATTTTGTTTAAAATCTGTCTATTAGTTCTATATTACAAGCAAAGGCCTATTTTAATAGTAGCTTCAGCTGCAGCATGATGCTTATCATTTTACCGATAACTGACTTCATCTGCATTATCGACATTATCTACATCTCTGCCTATCCGTTTGCAAAACATAATCGTGACGTTTTCTAAGACAATGGTTCAATAGTTATATCTACTTAATGATCCATGAATTCAATTCTTGATATATGATAGTTGGTTCAGAAAATCGTTCTAATCAAATTGATACTGTAGTGTTTATGTCAAAATGAATGACATGTTCAGTTTACTATAAATAGCTGATATATGGTCAGATAAATTGTTCCTGGTGAACTGGGTTAATCAGTTATTTCATCATACTGTTAATTATTGATACTGCCTTGTTGGTCTAGTGGTTGCAAGCGCTACTGCTGAATGAATGAGGTCCTGAGTTCGATTTCCGGGTCGGCAAAGTGTTATTGGGTTTTCCTCTTTGGAATTTCTCAGTAACGGCCCGGAGTCTGGATTCGTGCCCGTTTGATGGTAATAGGCTCGCCCCCTATTACACGGGACTTAAACATAACTGGCGAAATGTCGGTGTACCTACTACAGGTATACCTCTGCTGATATTATTTACGTTATGTTAATTATTGTCTTGGGTAACTTTCGTTTCTGCCTTCATTAATCAAAGTTTGGGTCATTTGTTGCCATGAATTTTTGTAGGAGAGCCCAGGTCCCAACAAATAAGGAGCCCTGATGATAAGCGGCCAGCGACGGCTATGGTCAGTACAATACCAGAGGCACCGCAGATACTGTGCTATCCCAGAGAAAGAGCTGAAATGTCAAAGCTGCACACTAGCATCCATACCCTTCAAACGACAATCCAGCAACGCAGTTTGGCTGTAGAAATAGAATTGTGGAGGTAGTACTTCCCCGTACGAGCTTACACTGAAGAAGAAAATATTGTTTATCCTTAAATACAATCGGCACTCGACGTGGCAACACGCCGTGTTCTGGTTCGCGACAAGTCAATCGTCATCCTGAGGACGCCTCGTTGAGAGGTGAAACACGTGGCGATTTCCTACAGGGTTTTTTATGACTCTTAAGGAATAGTTAAGCGGAATAGGTTACTATTCCGCTTATATAATATATATTCTACGTCTATTGTATTTTGTAATGGATTTCCCGGACCACCTTACACAGAAGAAATGAGAATATTGTTTATTTTGTAAATAATTTTGTAAATAAGATATAGGAATCACATACACAAGGCAAAAAAGAAATATTGCTTGTTGGTGCCTGAAGATGGACGGCGGCGCCGCCGAGGCTGACCCTGTAAGACGTGGCGTGATGCCCTGGATGCGTACCGCAAGAGTTGGCTCTGGAAAAAGATGCCTGGAAGGATTTGGGGGAGGCTTTTGCTCAGCAGTACCTATCTGACCCTGAAAAAAAATGGCGAAACAAAGACAGGGATCTGTACTGCTACTATAAGTAGGAATTAATCGATAGATCTATCCCTACTTAACCACGTCTAATCCGTTTGGAATTCTGCCCACTATCAACCATAAAAGAGCGTGAAGTTACGCCGGTATGTCTCGCTGAATATTCATGTGGCAACTACCATACGTCCGATGGCGTATTGTGTTTGTGTGTATGACGGGGCCATATTCCCATAGACCGTCCGGCCAATTGTCTTTTTGAATGGAACTGACAAGGTCGCTGTTGTATGGGCTTAATTAGGTTTAAGTGATTTTGTATGACTGTTGTATGGTAAGCAGGTTTAAAAGGGACTTTTTTGTTGCTGTGTAGATTTTGAGATTATTACCGAGTGGTGATTTATGTGACTATTATGTCTTATGTACGTTTTTTTTGTGCAGAATTTTCTTTCTTTCTGCTTTTGATTAGCGAATGTACCGGAAGACGCAGCGTGGGTAGGCCTCCCACAAGGTGGACAGTGTGACTGATTGAAGGTTCTTTCTAGTGGAAAGGAATCCGCTGGATGCGGGAAGTTTATCGTTGCGTGGCAGAGCCCTATGTATAGCTAGCGGATATTTTTATCTATAATGCGTGACTTTTTACGGTTTAGGAATTGAGGCATAAAGAGGAGGATATTCGGGTAAAGTCGAGGCATATTGACGAGCTAAAATACTTAGGCTTCCCCCATCGATCAATCTGCCTAGCCTTTTCCAACTATGTTCGGGTTGGCTTCCAGTCTAACTGAATGCAGCAGAATACCAGTATTGTACATGGAGCGACTGCCTATGTGACCTCCAAAAATAATTTCCTTTTAGGTGAAGATTTATCGTGTCCTAGATTCACGTGGCAGGCTTACGTACTAAATACGATTTTATTCTACAAACATTACCTACGAACTACTCTCCGTACCAGTTACCGATTGATTACCTAAAGGTGTGTGTGACATTTTCCTTTAATAGTATTTTCCATTGGTGTTAGAAACGGTTCTTATAGAGCCTAGTTTCCGCCATTTATGTTACTTAATTCTAAATACGTAATTACTTTAATAAATTGTACTAAAAGGAATTTTATGTAACGTTTTACGATTTACCTTACTGGAACGAAATATTTAGAACATTTCAACTTTCACTAGGAATATTAGAATTCCATTAAAAAATTGTTTGCGTAACTTGAATTGTTTCTGACCATATACTTGACGTAACATATTATTCATTGCATGTATGTAGTTAAATATGAGTAAAATATTAAAAAAAAAACTTTTTTTAAATCAAGACATATCTATGCTTTCGCGGCTCGCTGTGTTACTCTAATTAATTCTTCTTCTTCTTTGTCGGTGCACTCTTGACAGAGCGGTCGTGGTCATCACGCTGCAGTGAGATTTCGGACAGCCGTGATTTGCCTTACGGTGCGACGCCATCGTTCTCTGTCGGCTGTACCATGCGTGCATTCGTGTAATGGGCAGCCCACTGCGGATTTTATCTGGTCGGTCCATCGCATGAGCGATCTGCCGCGTGCACTTGTTCCTTCGACCTTTCCCTGCACTACAAGACGTTCTATGGAATCGTTTCCCCGTCGTGACACATGCCCAAAGAAATGGAGTATTCGAGCCTGTACTGTGGCCGATAGACGCTGCTTGATGCCGAGTTCTTGGAGTATAGATGTGTTGGTGCGAAATTCTGTCCACGACACTCCAAGCATTTTCCTCCAGCACCACATTTCCAGAGCGTCTATTTTCTTCTTCTCAACTTCTCTAAGTGTCCACGTCTCAGCAGAGTACAGGAATATGGGAAACATTAATGCCCGAATAAGCCGGGTTTTGGTCGCTTTGGTGATGTTGCGATTCTTCCAGACTTTTTTCAGCCTGTCCATGGCAGACCTAGTTATGGCCATGCGTCGCTTGATTTCGTCTACGCAGCCACCGCTGCTTGAGATCAGAGCTCCTAGGTAGATATATGACTGTACGACATCGCAGTTCGCAATCTGGGTAACTTCGGGCGAATTATTGTTTGCACGGTCGACAATCATCATCTTCGTCTTACTTCTGTTTATTCTCAAGCCGAATGCTAAGCTGGTATGTTCCATCTTGGAAAGCAAATGCTCCATGTGGCCAATATTAGTTGCTAATAGCGTAGTATCATCCGCATAGCGTAAATTCGATATTTTCATTCCACCAATTGATACCCCGTCCGTCCAATCCTCAAGGGTAATCCGCATTATCAGTTCTGTGTAGATGTTAAACAAGAGCGGTGATATGATGCATCCTTGACGAACGCCTGCTCCGGGGTGGAAATCATTCGATAGTACGCCATCTGTTTTCACCGACGCTGTTCCGTCCTCATAAAGACGCCTCAAAAGGTGCACAAGGTGTGTGGGTGTACCCATAGCAAGAAGGGATCTCCACAGCATCGGCCATTTCACCGAGTCAAACGCCTTAGAAAAGTCAACAAAGCATATATATGTCGGTTTGTTGAACTCTCGGGCTTTCTCAATAATTTGCCGCACAATAAAGATCTGCTCTCGAGTACCTTTCCCCTTAACAAACCCAGCCTGTTCAGGTGCAACTTCTTTGGATAAGTAGGTCTTCAGTCGCTCATTCAACACATGCAACAAAATTTTACTGGCGTGCGATATCAGTGCAATCAGGCGGTAGTTGCTGCACTTCTTTGTGGAACCTTTTTTATGCAGTGGGATGAAAACAGTGTGGGCCCATTCTTTTGGCCAAGTTCCACCTTGCCATATTTTGTTACAAAGAGCATGAAATATTCGTACCCCCTGTTCGCCTGCGGCCTTGATAGTCTCGATTGGAATAGCGTCTTTGCCGGTGGCTTTACCATTCTTTAGGTGTTTAATGGCAGCTTTGACTTCCTCTTTAAGTATACTCGGTTCCATATCTTCATTATTGGGCTCAGTAGGAGTGAAATCTTGGGAGAGATGGTCTTCGTATAACGACTGGCAGTACTCCTTCCATGTCTCGGAAATATCTTCCAGTTCAGTTACCACTTCACCTCGACAATTCTCAATAGCCCAAGTTTTAGAAGAGAGAGATTTCGTAATGGAGCGTATCTTGTGATGCAAGTCCCTGGTCTCATTTCTGTTGCTATGAGCCTCTATCTCTTCGCATATTCTGCTTAAGCTAACATTTTGGTCTCGCCTGCAAGCTGCTTGAATCTGCGCTGACTGTTGGTTTAAGGTTCTCACATCAGCGCCCGATGCTTTCATCCTACGTCTTTCTTCGATGAGAGCTAGAGTACTGTCGCTCATCCATTGCTGTCGTTTTCTAACTTCTGCAGGTGGTTGAGAATCTTTGACTGCGCCTTTTATAAGCCTTTTTGCTTGTTCCCATAGCTCATCTGGGTTACTTGATTCTAGATCCGCATCCGCCCATTCAGTTCAATTCTGCTTCAGGGCTATCATAAATTTAGAGCTGTCCTTCACTTCAATTCTTTCGCGTTGGTCGAGTTTTCTGGCTGCTCGTAGCTTTAGGCTAATTAATTAGGACTTATTAATAGGTTTAGGAGTATAGTGGCCGGTATCCATCCGACACGCGAAATTTGACAATCGCGTTCTGGTGCCTGCTTGACGTACGAGAGGTTAAGTGAAATATATTAACCTTAGAGTATATAATTACAGCAGGTAATTATATACTCTAAGACATTAACATTCACCAACCACATATACACACCCACATCCTACACTTACACACAACACACTTCATCATCTTCATCAAAATCGGTCCAGCCGTCTAGGAGGAGTTCAGTGTCATAGAGACGAACAGAAGAATTATTCAAATAAAGATAATTCTGTTTTCATCTATTGTTCAAATGTTTCAAATTAATACATACATTATGTGCTACGGAGAATCACTGACTCCCAAGAACTTACACCTTGTATATGAGTCAAAGCATATTACTATTGACCGCATTTATGTTTTTAGTCATACGAACATTGTTTAAGGATTTAGGTGAAACGAAGAAATTATTTATTCCCAACTTCGCATTTTCTTTAGCTTTTTTTTTGAGGTGAAGACTTCTTTAGCGACGTTGTGCACTTTTTTTGGGATGGGTCAAAATGTTAAACTTGCGTCAGGACACGTGACCGTAAGATCCGTTGCCTAGCAACCGACAAAGTATATTTCAAAATAAATAGTCTTCAACATTACGTACAGATTGCGAGGTAAGAAATTTTACCCATATGATGGGTAATAAAAGCAGTCAAACAAAAGAATATCCTTCATGAAAAGTGTTTAAATAAATTGTTTTTTTTTGTGAGACTATAATTTTGAAAATAAATAAATATACTACTACTACTAATGAATATTGTATTTACCCACATAAATTAAAGTACTTATATACTGATAAATAAAGCAATTCGTGCGAAATTATTCCCTAACCATTCCAAAATATTCAAAAATGCACAACGGAGTGCAACCAGTTGTTTTTTTATTCATGATGAGAAATGGAAGTTTGTCAGGATTCACTTCTAAACCAACCATTCACTTATATGTACCATGAATAATGTATAAGAAAATCTATTACAATCTTGAATCCATACCACTACATATACAAAAACTAAAACAAATCCAGTTTACTAAACCTCCATATAAGTAAGTAGAAAGAATTAAAATCGTCTAAATATTCCGCTTAGCTATTCACATGAAAGTCATTTAAATTCTTAAAGCAGTTGCTGTTTCTTTTGACAACCATTGACTCTGTACAAAAACGTATTGAAGAACATCATCAATTCTATTTGGCGACGACTTAAACAGTTTTTTTTTGCACCAAAACTAATTCACACGCCGACGGTAGCCAAGACATAGTGGAATGAAGATAGTAGGCTAAGTTTGTGTAGCTCCTTAAAGTGGGTCAACTTTTCTTTCATTCTTTTATTTTTATTATGTCTATTTGTATGTGTCTGAGTATATCTTGTTTATCTTTGGTGAAGGAAAACATCGTGAGGAAATATATATTAATATAAGTCTGAAATCGGCAACCCGCAAGCGCAAAGCGTGGTGAACAATGCTCGTGCCTTCTCTATACCTTTGCCGTGCAGTGGAACAAAAATAGGCTGGTATTATATTATATTATTATATTTCTATGTGAATATAAAACTAGGAATGGCGAAGTCTCAGAAAAGGCGATTCGTCAGAGACATCTTAACAAAAATTAAACATTAGGCAAAGGTTTCTTTCGACATCGCGGCTAAATCACACACTTATAATTATGTCATGATTTTGATGAGCTCTTGGCATCAAAGGGCAAAAATACGGGTTTCTTTATCTGAACAAGATAATAGCTACATAGTAACAACAAAATTACTGTGTTTATTTCTTGCATCTGCATCCATAATACTGACATCCACACCACATAAACGTGCGATGTTTGTAATGGTGCGATGGTAGTAAATGGAAGGTGGATGGATGTAAAAAACATGTCAAGTGCAGAATACAACGCTTGAAGGCTTTTTTTCAAATTAGGAACTAACGCCGCGATCTTGTTTTGTCAATACATTTTCTGTGACAGTTTCACAAATGTTTATCAATAACGCCCCTCTGTCAATGTCGTTCAGGCGCCGAAAGATCCTTGTAGCACTCAAAATTTTATGTTTAGTCTTTATTATGATCCATTCTCTATTTAAATAATTCATTGACTTACTGAACTCCGTGCACTACGGCTCGCCTACAATCACGTCCTTGCATGTACATAGCCGCACGTTGCTAGGCAACTAGTGTTGGGAAACGATAATATCGATGTCACCTTCCAATGACAAACACCTAGTGTCACCCTAGGTATTAGAACGTGGTGTTTATGCTAAAGGCTAGTCATTTACGTAGATTAGTTTTAGATAGTTTGTACTGTGACTTGGCTTAAGTATATGCGTGTTTGAATATTTGTGTTACTTATATCACTGGTTATTTATACATTCTCAGAAGTCAGACAGCAGGTACCTACATGGAACTTTTTTCAGTGACAAGATAGACAAGAGGATTCCCACTCTTGAAAAATAAATTAGAGTGGCGAGCATTTTGTCCAGTAATTATGAGAGCCTCCATGAGCCCGATAGCAGTCGATTGAAACCCTCAAATACATTTTTAGTAAAACCACATGTGAAAACAAAGTGCTTACCAAAAAAAAATTCACAAACTTGGTCCACTGAAAAAATAAATGGCTAGCAAAGTACCAATTTGGCTTGGCTAAAAATTATACGAATTATACGGCTACAAATAACCAAGACTTATTTAAAACGTGCAATACAGCTTTGTTACCACCAAACAAGCAAGTAATATTAACCAAGTTCACTTGTTCAATTCTAGCAACAAACTTTGCAGGCTCTCTCAGAACCGAGTCGCTTGGTTGTAAATAACAATAACTTGTTTATTTCTAGCCGTTACGTTTTTTCCGTGTTACAATAAAATTTTCTATACAGTTAAATATTTGCTCTAAATACTAAAATAAACTAAGTACCTAATAATAACAAATACCTGCCGTTACTTGGTACCGCTTGCAGATTTGCTTACCTGAAAAAAATAAAAAGGCAAAGTTAGCTATGAAACTTCTTTTATTTTTCAAATTTTGTACTAAAAACGTTGAGGTTTTTACCGACCGTATCTTTTAACAGGACTTTCCGCCGCTAGGGAAGTTGAAGTAAGTTCTTTGGTACAGATCGTGCTACTAAAGATGAGACTTGTATTGACATACCACAATATTTGACTTGGGCAGTAGACGATTTATGGGTCTCTTTAGAGCGGTATGAGGTCTGCGCCGGGGCGTCATCGGGGCGGCGCGGAAAAAAGAGCATGGGAGGCGCGGTCAAGTAAGAAAGAAAGAAAGAAAAATAAATTTATTTGTCACAGAAACACGTGGATATTTTTTTTTTATAAACTCGAGTAGAACAAGAACATAAGACACAATAGATTTAAATATAATCACGAGCTCAAAACAGAAATAGTAGGCAGTTGCTGGCACTTCATGACTGTGACAAGGGTCAGCATGATGTTGATGGGGATCCACAGCACAGCGCTGTTCAGTGGTCACCCGAATTCTTCCGGGTGGAACCCGAAGTCTCATCTTTCGTAGCCCGTATTGTACAATACGGGCTACGAAAGATGAGACTTCAATAATAATAATAACAACCTGTACACAATGTACACTTCCTGACTTAAACGTTGACTTACCATTGATAATGCTGTAATTAATCATCGCTCACTTAGCAGACTGATTGATATTGTAGCGTGCTTTGATTGGTTAATTAGTACATAATTTCCGGTCACTCATGTCGGCTCTTTAATTTACATTTTGGCGAAAATGCTCAAAGAAACTAAGAACAATTCTATGAGCCAGGAGGACTAATGTTTTTCTCTTGGAAAGGCATGAAACCATAACTCATACTGTGTTAAAGATAGCCAGTCAGCAAAATAGACATAACAAAAACAAAAAAACAGAATGCATAATCTTCTCCTTCTTCTGAACTCGGTTAATCACTTGCCCTTAAAGCGACTGCTACACGGTCGCCAATCGCGTCCCGAGTCCCAAAAGAGGTGACCTTGGTGGTTTACAACCGCGTATATGATCGTTTACGACCAAACGTTGAAACAGCTTTTCCGGTCGCCAACCAAGGTCACCTCTGTAGGGGACACACGGTACATACATAGGATCTTCATTTGTTCATACATTGCACTACTTATAGTCCGTTACCCAATCTTATACCCTCGCGTGCTTTGATCCGGAAATCCGGAATACAGCAATGCTGTTCAACGGCAGAATTTGTAGTATTTTCGCAAACAAATTCATTGACAAGCAGTTCTAGAAAAACAGTCCGCTTTGTATAACTCAGTCTAACTTACATTTTCTGTCTTGTTAATGTATAATAATCAGGCCAGACAGTATACGATGGACAATGGATGATGGGTGACAGATAGACGACTTAAGACGACGGCGACCGGCGCGTGCGACGATTACTAACGCCGCTAGTGAATGAACCGACGCGGACGGATACTTGTTACTGGGTATGTAGGTAGGTCTGTAGATTAATATGACAGGAGGGAATAAAGTTATATTGGACTTGTGTTTCTACTAGCTATTTTCCGTGACTTTATCCGCGTAGATTTCGGATTTTCAAGACAAGGGTTTTCAGGGCTCATTGGATTAATTTTCGGAAAATCCTTGTGCATCTCTACACTCTCTTTCATAGATAAATACACACACTTTTTATGTCAGTCGGTCAGACAATTAAATTCATCAATTAAAATAGTCCAAATGAATAAATTCATTCAATTCAAGTTTCCTCTTTACTGTCCAACCTTGTAATGAATTAATTAGAACTTGGATTATGTTTATAACCCACAGTGTACAACAACAGTAGATACAACCCACAGTAGACCAACCAAAAATGTGAAAATTACTCACTGAACAAATTGCAGTTTTTCATGCAATGTTCTTTGGCATTTTTGTTACTTACTTAACTTGTGGCTAAGTACACACGAGTTGATAGATCAGGTTAAACTACGCTTGCCGCGGTTGATACCTAGATGGGTGACCATCTTTACACACCAAGACCCGTCTGTGGCTCGGAAAGCACGTTTAGCCGTTGGTCCCAGCTGTCATTTGTGGATCTTTGACAGTCGTTACGGGTCGTCAGAAGCTCGAAAGTCTGAGAATCAGTCTTACCAAGAGTATCGTATTACCTAGTAACTGGTTTGTGGTATTCAGCTGCATCCAGTTAGACTGGAAGCTGACCCCAACATAGTTGGGAAAATGTTAGGTAGATGATGATTTAGCTAGACACTAATAATTCGAGACAAGACAATTTCAACTAAAATTTTTGACGATGTCACTATTCTAGACTTTAGGATTTATAATCCTTATTAGTCCTAAGTTAGATGCTATGACGAAAATCAATCATACCTAATTCTACCTAACCTAAATACTGATCAAAGTATTCTCGTATACTCAGAATGAAAGTAACTCCATTAGACACGCATATATCTCTATATATAGGCAACATTAGGATTTACTGTATGCCCTAAATACATTACATAAATACCTATTAAGGTTGCATGTGTTCATACAGATTTATTTATAACTTAATTCAATAAACTATATTGAATAACGGTCTTGTTTGACCAGGGAATGTCAAAAAGTGTAACGAATTTGTTATTATTAATATCGTAGAGGTCATTTCTGACACTTAAAAATAAGGTTGCTTAAAATAAAACTTAGAAAAAAGCGATAGACAAGTTTTAATAACAACAAATAATAAATCTAAACTAATATTATAAAGATAAAAGATTTGTTTTTTTTTTGTTTGTTGTTTGTTACGGATAAACTCGAAAAATACTTATAGAAAGTTACATTATCAGCGAGTCCCATGAGCGTATTAGGGTTCCGTACCAAAATGGTAAAAAGGAACCCTTATGGTGCGAGTCAGTCTGTCTGTCCGTCTGTCTGTCACAGCTGGATAACTCAAGAACTACCAATGCTATCAACTTGAAATTTGGAATAGTTTTAGATGACGTTTGCCCAACTATTTTGCAAATAAGACAGAAATAATTACATTGCACGATTAATAATGCGAAGCATTAGAGTGTGCTCTACGATCGAAAAATTTTTTTTACCCTATTTCTGCAACTGTTTTTATTGTTACACTCCTGCTAGTACACAGAACCTACTTAAGAGGGTTTATTCTGAAAGTTGGCAACGTCGCAAATAGATGTCAAATATTAAGCTGTTTTGATTAATTTGATAATATTTCCGTATGGAAATAAAAAATGTGGCTAACTAGCGAACTAGAATATTGATTATGAAATGCAATCATTAATATCGTAACACCGAATAGTTAGTTTTAGATGTAAAAAAAGTGTTTGGAAACTTTCCAAATGACTTTTTTACACCTAAAACGGGTACAACATCAAATTCAATGTTATAATTGCAATTCATTATTAATATTCTAGTTAGTTAGTTAGCCACATTTCTTATTTTCATACAGTATTATTTCCAAATTAATCAAAACAGGTAACTATTTGACAGCTAGTTACAACGTTGCCAACTTTTAGGATGCACCCTCTTAATTCATATACCATTGTATAGATGATTAAATGGAAATTAATACTGTATAACTGATTTAACAATTGATTTAATGCAGCAGAAATGAAAAAAACATCAAAATAGTTGAAAATTCCTGTCCGTCAATTTATGAAACTTGAAAACATTGTAGCTTGCGATAAAATCAATTAATTGAGTAATTTTTTTTTTAATACATTCGTTTCAGCCATAGAAGGAACCTTATTGAAAATGGCTCTTTTATTCATAGTATTTTAATTATAATATTGTTGGTGAATCATTTGGGCTAGGTTGGGTTAGATCAGTGACCATTAACGGATCCAGATCCCCTCTATTGTTGGTGAATCATTTGGGTTAGGTTAGGTTAGATCATATCTTTATCAAAATATTTCCAACCTTGACTTGACGTAATGCCTAGCAACCCACAACGTAAATATCTAAATAGTAAATAGTCTTTGACATTACGTAAGGATTGCGAGGTTAGAAATCTTACCCATATTGATGGGTAAAACAGCACTCAAAACATACTTCATGAAAAGTGATAAATTGTTCATTTTTGTTAGAAACTATGTTTTGAATTTCTTTTTCGTTTATGAATGAGTGTTATGAGGCGTGCACTTTTGGATTTTCCAAACAATTTTTTTTTTTATTGTAACTAAACGCACATTACCCATAGTGTTATAAACTTCTACTGCTTCAAGAAAATCTGGTGATTTTATACTGAACCAAGAAGTAATATAAAGAGTAACTTCTCAAGCATCTAAATGTTCCATAACCACAGGATATATTATTATTACCAAAAATCTTGCAACAATTACTTTTTTCCCTATCTTAAAAGCCCTATAAACAAGCTATCTATCATACACAACGTTTATAGAAGACCCGTTAAGTATTTTTTTATTTAGATTGTAGACAAGTATTGATCATTATCCAGTAGACACCCGTTTGATGGGAACTTGCGCAGGAGTCGATTCCGTTGTGTGTTTTTGTTACGGCCGAACGGGTTGTACAAAATTGGCATTAGTAAAAAAAGTGGGCTATTTTTATTATATTCTATGTTTAGGTGTATGATGACGCATTTAAAATGTAAGTGTTTACTTTAGCGTTAATTAAAGAAGTATAAATGTAATAGCTTTTTGGAGTGAATTTACCGAAAATAAGAGATCCGCAGGAAAACCATGGTAACCGACGAAACCCGAAGAATTACCAAACTTAACTGGCAATGGGCAGGGCACATTTCTCGCAGAACAGATGGCCGATGGGGCCGAAAGTTTCTGGATTGGCGACGTCGTACGAGAAGACGTAGCATTGGAAGGTTTTCCACAAGGTGGACAAAAGTGTAATGTTTCAGCTAATTAAACTTAAGGGGATGCGCCAAGGTAGCCCGCGAAATTAAAATTTTCTTACGTTTTTTGCAATTTGCGACTCAGTGTCAGGTCTTATGTTGATCTACATATGATTCGCGGTCGTATCAAATGTTTATTTATAGAATTATAATCATAAAAGTCATCAATACAACTCTCTAAGTTCATGTAATTGTATTGAATGACTATTTCATGAAATCATGACATATTTTGACACTTTTGCTAACTTAATAAGTTGTATTGCTAATTCTAACGATTGTAATTCTGTAGTCATATTTGTTACGGTCGCGAATCATATTTTAATCAACATACAACCTGACACTGAGCTGCAAATTACAATAAACGTAAGAAAATTTAAATTTCGCAGGCTACCTTGGCGCATCCCCCTTAAGAGTTGTCTTAGGAAAATCTTACTGTTAATCAGTTCATTTAAAGTTACGAGAGCCCACTCATTATTTCTGATTACTTCCTGCTTTACTAATCAATGCAGATTTCTAATCCGAAAGCCAACTCATAAAACCAATGAATTTACAAATAACCCTTAAAATAGCCATGTTTATTTTGATCCAGAACGTCTCTAACTGGATTGACGGGACTTGTCCTAACCAGAAAAACGTCCTGGACCGTTAGCAAGACGAGTTTTGTACATTATAGTATTGTGAGGCCTTTCCATAATCAGTGGAGTAAAAAATTAAAAACATAGTGTGCCATCTTTGTTTTCGCGATGGATTGGGAAGACATTTTTGTTTACGAATTATTGTAAGTAAATGTATTGTGTAAACAATGGTTGGATAACATAACCTACATTTTAAAGAAGCTGGTCGCAAATAATTTCAGGTGTTTCCTTGGTTTTCCACAAAATTAACGCTATTTTAAATCTGGATGCAGCGTTCCAAACAAAAGCTTACAGTTAGCCGCAGCAACTCCGTCTGATTTCAGAACCAAAACAAGACATAATTATATAGAAAGACAAAAGTACACCTCTACCCAAACCTTCGGGAAATACAGGCGTTATAAATAATGTTGTGGTACTTGTTGAAATATCTACACTATCCTCCCATACCTATTAACTATGTTATTTGAAAATACTGTAAAAGTTAATAAATTTTAAAAGAGTAACCCTGGAGTTTCTTGTACCTAGCTTCTGACGTTTCTTAAGTGCCCATGTAGGTTTATGTGATATACAGTATGTTAACTAACAGAGGGCGTTCCCGTTAACCCGCAATAGTATAGCGTCCATACATGCTAGAAAAAATATTAAAATCGAAAAAGAAAAAACTTTTTTAATTTTTTTATCATAAAATATTCACAAAAAATATTAATTTCATACATAAAACAAGCACTCTGTACACGCGCACTTGTCGCACTTGTCTTTCCACGTCGAAAGACAAGTGCGCGTGTACAGAGTGTTACATTTAAGTATCAATTTAAAAAAAATTGTGAAAATTTTATTCAAAAATATTTTTAAAAACTTTTTTTTTTTTCAATCTTAATATTTTTTCTACCATGTATGGACGCTATACTATTGCTGGTTAACGGGAACGCCCTCTGTTAGTTAACATACTGTATATATTTTTTAATTTGTTATAGTTAAATTTTATGTAGGTATACCAATCCTAACTGACTCCTAAGTAATGGCTTAGCAAATCATATTTCACATCCAATCAAGAGGTTCATATTATTTAGATTGCGTACTTCACTAAATAGATTTGCTTTGTGCTTTCCAAACACAAATAGTCTTGAAACTGCTCTAGAAATATATTAAGAGCGAAGGATGAGTTTATTTATCAATATTATGGTCCTGTTCAACTGCAGACCACACAAAGATTGGAGTGGCCCATTTTGTGTGGTCCAATTTGCACAAATAAAGAAGTTGACAGTGACATGCCGCCATTTTGTATTTGCAAAAGATCTTCAAAGAGGAACAGGCCCAGGATGAACATGATACACTGCGACAAGGGGCTGTTGGCGCTCGAATGACTTTTCCAGAGGGCGCTGTTGTTAAACACTTGTGAAATTATTTTGTGAAATGTATTGAAAAACAAGATGACGGCTTCCACGCGCCAAAAGAACTTTGTAGCGTTAGCATTGAATGGACAAAGAAGGAATGGCCATAATCAAAACACTAGTAAATCTTATATAATAATTTGTCTTAACATATTTCCATAAACGATTACGACTAATCTGTTTCATTTTGACAGTTCAACAACATTCATTGCGTTATTTACGTTGCTGAGCAGATTTTTTTTCGAAAATATTATGAAGCAATCTGTTTCCAAAACGATTCAAATTCCGATTGATCGTGTATTACGGAATAAGGCTTGACACTGTCGTAAACAGTTGCAAATCAGGGGGCCTACCACAACCACTAAAAGCAGTATTATTTTAATCTTACTTCAGTGGGGGAAAGAGATGGTGCTGTACGTCCTGTAGAGCTCCATCTCTTTCCCACACTAAAGTAATATTAAAATAATACTGCTTTTAGAGGTGGTGGTAGGCCCCCAGCACCGTATAACATTACAACTTCAAAACAGGCGCTCGTCTTTAAGATTCAATGAGAAACGGGTCACTAATTCTGTTGTCGCATAAGTGCTTTTTGTACAAATGTGCAGATTTTTAGTTAAATAGAACTTATGGCTATTTTCTTTTGAGAGGCTATGAAAGAGAATAGGCTAATAGGTGTCGGCTTTGATCAAAGAAGTGCGTGCTGTGTGTAAGTGTACAGTTTTCGCTTTTTAGCATGACCATGGCGGTCATTGCCCTTTCCTTAATATTTCTCCGTAGGAACCCATTCGGTGCGCATGCACTCAAATCACAATGAGTTCATTTTGACCTAAATCGATGAGCAGCGTTATTATCAAAATAAAATAGAAAATCACCGTAAAATTACCCAACCGAATCATTAAACAAATGCCAAGTAATTAAAACTAAACAATGTCACGAAAACATTTTAATTAAATTGCCTCATTAACATTTTATCCGTGTGCAATCAATTTGATGCTGCTCAGTAACAGTAAAAAAAGCGGCCAAGTGCGAGTTGGACACCCACACTAAGTCTCCGTACCATCGTACAATATTTAATACAAAGTACATTTTTTTAATGATGAGCAAAGAAACACCTTTCTTGTATGGCCTGGCTCTTTAAATTATAACTTTTTGAAGTGAAAACTTCTTTAGCGACGTTGTGTACTTTTGGTGATGGGTAAAAAATGTTAAACTCGCGGCAGGACACGTGACCTGATCGAAAATTCGTAAGAAGTTCAAATTTTTGTTGACAGCGCACTCTGTTTTAATTTTTGCAAATTTTTAATGGAGCTACAGCTTTCGTTCTTGTACTGACAGCAAGCCACATAAATCCTGACATTTTCGTTAGATGGCGTTATTTAGTTTTCACTTCAATCGGCAGTCCCAGACTGCCTCGTTTTTTTTTATAGCGGCTATAGTAGTGCACACTCTGTGAAAGTTTGAAGTGTCTACCTATTATGGTTTAAAAGATACAAGCCTGTGCCAGACGGACGGACAGCGGAGCCTTAGTAATAGGGTTCCGTTCGCACTCTTTGGATGGAACCCTAAAAATAATTTTGAGAAGAAAAATTGTTCATTGAGTTGCGGACACATAAAGAGGCATGAAATGACTTTGTTTACTGCGAAAAAGTTGGTGAAATCAAGTTTTTAGACATGGAAACAAATGAAGAGTGGTTTAAAAATATAGGTTAAGATTTAACGCTACATTTAAATCAAGATTCTGGCTTTGCAAAGCAGGTTTGGTACAAGAAATTCTGGTCAATAAAAAAATATTACAACTGGGACTCTTATTTCGCCAGTCTTGCTACTATGTTCAAAGATACCACTCAGCTATCTTCCGTATCGTATCGCCCCGAGGTACCTATGAGCTCAAATGTCCGAAAGACTGATGCAGGTCGATAACAATTAAAATTTTATTGTATCTCATAGTGACAGTCAAGCGGCTATACGAGAATAAATCATTTTCTATTTTACGATTTATACAATAATATAAAATAAATCGCCTTGTCTGTCTGTGTGACTACTAACATATTCCAAATTATTACACAATAGAGATTTTGATGTGGGTTTATGGTTAATACATTAATAGTATTTAACTTAGAAAAAGCACATAAATCTCGATGATTTAACATGTCGCCATTGTATGCATGCGGAGTAGGGCGGGTCGCTAGTGTTAGATAAATTAGGTGTTAGATAAATTACGTATTAGATAAATTAGGTGTTACATAAATTAGGTTAGTCACCAAAGGTGGTAGGCCTGATTGCAAGGGGAGTTAAATCAAAAAACGTTCGGAAATCTTTGAACAAGATACTTTTATCAAGATTATTATACCTGCTGAATTTGGTGCTAGCAATAAATAAACAAAATAAAACAATTATCCGATCATTACTTAACATCAGCAACAGAACATTTTTCAATACTTACACAAACATCTTTACAGTACGACACAACTTAGATGTAGCATCGGCAAAATTCGTAAAACCGATCACCATCCGAACTGAGTGCGCCTTCAAAATCACCAATCTTTATTACTGCTTCAGGTGAAAATGATCTTTCGAAAACGCAATAACTTGTAAAGTCTTATAGCTAAATATATTAGTAAAATTGAAATAAATGAGTAAAATTTTCAAATCTATGCTACATCTAAATTGTGTCGTACTGTACGCTTATTCACAGTAACAAAAACAGACCATTTAACAGACGCAAGCGCACACCATGTATGGTCGACCATAGAAATGATTTACCACCCTAAAGATTGAATGTCACAATGCACATAAAAAAACGTCAAGGTCTTTTTTTGCTTACAATACATGTGACAGTTAGACACTGTTGACATCTTCGTTTCAACCTTATAGATTTACAAGGATCTTTTGGCGCGTGGCCATTTGAAGTAATGCTTCCATCTTGATTTTCAATACAATTTCACTAATGTTTACCAACAACCCCTGTCAATGTTATTCAACCGCCAAAAGAACCATGTAGTAGTTTAGTAAAGTTTTAATTTACTGCGATCTGTTTATTTATTTAGGATCTCCAACATAAGAATACACAATACATGACACATAATTAATGCGCAATCAATGTTAACCTATTAACCGCTCCAGTCGTATTAAACGACAAATGTTTTTTATTTCATTGCACGAACCGATAATATCATAAATCGACAAACCAGCGATTTTTCTATCTATGAGTTGGGCGCTGGGGCTCGGCAATGAATATAAAACTAAGCCGTCAATAGATTAAGAAGGTGTACTCTTCACTTATAGGAGCCCATAGCATGCACAATAAAGTTAACAACTACGATAACAAAGTTAAAATATTTATTTATTTATTTTATTATTTATGTACACACCGAAAAAAAAAGTTAAAAAAAAAAGTTTAAAGTTGTAATAAAAGTTGTTGTCAAAACCGGTAAAGAAATTACGTTGCCGACTGTATCTCTTCACTATTACTCATAGCATTATTCACAGTCTGAGCATTCGACTTCCCACTGTTAACAATGACGATATTATCTTACAAAGCATACAAATGTATGCAGAATCAATGGACACAATCATATATGCTGGATGTATTTTTAACAAACAAGTAGCAAAGGCCTTTAAAAATATTATCTTCAATGAGCTGTGCTTGGTGCCTGTGCCCGTTTGTAAAGGCCTATAATTTTCGCGTTGAAATAGAATACTCTACCATATAAATAACCGATTTAAATGTAGGTCTACATAGGGTAACGCAATGGTGTTTTTAGGATTAGCTTCTGCCCGCAACTTCGTCCGCGTGGAATAGTTACTTTGGGCTAACGCTAAAAAACCCCCCGATTTTTAAACATTCTTCATTGGTGCTCCGCTCCTATTGGTTTTAGCGTGCTGATATATAGCCTATAGCCTTACTCGATAAATGGGCTATCTAACACTGAAAGAATTCTTCAAATCGGACCAGTAGTTTCGGAGCCTATTCGGTACAAACAAACAAACAAACAAAAAAATATTTCCTCTTTATAATATTAGTATTAGTATAGACAAAAAAAAGTTAGTATCAGGTATGTATTTACAAAATTATAATCATTGGAATCATTAATACCTCTCTCATTAATTTCATTATATTTCTGTAAAGTCGCGAATCATATTTTGACCAAGATACAACCTGACACTGACCTGCAAATTGCAAAAAAGGTAAGAAAATTTCGCGGGCTGCAATTGCAGATCCATCTTAAGGCGACGATAAGCTACTTTTAATGATTTTATACCGAAAATTACGTCTAAACGAGTAGTGTTAATAATATTTTGGAAAAAATATATGTGAAATTAGAGCAATTTTTTTATAATTTAATATACGAATATTTTAGATTATGTTTACAATTTGTAAAGTTGTGTCTTTAACGCGGATAAAAAACTGAGAATTACGCAAAAGCTATCAAGCGTATATTTCTGAAACCTTCACCATTTTAAGGATAATTAAAATATTAATCTTTTAGTATACGTGTTTAATTAAAATACCTTTTGTTTTATGTATAAAAATTTAATAATGCGTCAAATTAGGGACAGCGCTCCTTGATGGGCGAGTCCTATTTCTGGCTGGCCGTACGACGTGTTGCGTGAGCTCAGTATAGAACACGCAAGCTAACCACTCAAGGTCACTGGCATGTATCTGCGTCTTAAGTCGAATTCAAATATAAATCTTAGTCATTTGACAAACAGATCTTCTGTCATCTTAAAAACGAACATATTATTATGCTTAATATGCTTCGTGGCACCTGGTGAAGATATAATCATTACTACTAGTAGGTACCGCTACTGTTTTATTAAGTCACAAAATTGACGGAACTCCGCCTTCCAAAATTTGTCAACTACGGTCATAAAACTATATTAGTCACACAAGACTAAGCATAAACAGAGTTCAAATAAAATAAAGACGCATCTAAAATACATAGTAGGTACCCCATTCATAAGTCGTTAGCCATATTAGTAGGGGTTAGTGACCTGGTGAATTGTGATCGACTCACGCGCAGCACTACACGTTCTATTGTTGTTTTTAAGGCTCGGAGGTTTATGGCAGAGCTTGAGAACCTTAGCTGTGCTTGTGAAGTTTTGATATTTCTATTATGATTATTTTATGATGGAATTTGAAGATTTTTTTCAAGTTTTAAAATGAAAATGGTGATTGTACGTTTTCCACCAAGACCAACATTTTCTCACCAAATATCAATTGCCTGCCCTTTTCCCAAATATATTATGTTGGGGTTGCCTTCCAGTCTAACCGGATGCAGCTAAATACCAGTATTTACATGGAGCGACTGCCTATCTGACCTCCACAAACCATGTTGCTGGGTAACACCCCTTGGTAAGACTGGTTGTCAGACTTTCGGGCTTCTGACTGCATATCGACTGTCAAAGATCTACGAATGACAGCTGGGAGTCGTTGCTCAACGTGCTTTCCAAGGCACGGTGGAGCGAACAACATTTTGTAGAATTATATATTAAAATTGACGACACATGTATCTTTTTAATCCTTGCTAAGAATTTTTTAACATATAACTACCAAAACACATTAAAATAACTATGCTCTCTGGTACATGCTGTAATAGTCCATGATCTTCATCATCACGGTCTCTGCATCAGATGATTGGTACATTATGATCTCACCGCAGTGCGGCCATTAAAATAGCGGTTGACATCTGTCACTTCCGTTGTACCATTTTTGTCTGACTTTAATAGTAAGGAATTAATAACACTCTTTTCACTTCACTTCAGAACTATTCTCCCAAGTAAAATAGGTAAGTAAAAGACTTGATGATAACTGATTTCCAATAATCATTATATTAAAGTCACTTTTCGAGTCTGTCTATGTCACCGCGTTATTCTTCTAAACTACGCAACAGGTTTTGATGCAGTTTTCAAAATCATTCAGAGAATTTATTCCGGAAGGTTTATATGTACAATACCTTTATATTAAAGTTAGATATAATAAAGAAATCGATGTTTTGTCGTAGGGGCGGATCGCTAGTACATATAAAACTATACTAGGCTCACAAATTGTTTAATCCTCATAGCTTTATTCTTGTAGTTTTATCACAATCATATTAATAAGTTAATTATTTATTAAGGAAAAACATCATTTAGATGAGGTACCTACTAATATTACGTACCCCACATAAAAAAGTGAGGTAGGAGAATCATAATTATTAAACACAATCGAAGTAATACCACAACATATTTTTTATTTTCAAGATAGGTACAAAAAAAACTTAAAATAATCATGAATGCAGTGATAGAACTATCACGCTCGCTGCACAGGAAAATTGCAGCGCATTATGGCCCTACCACGGTGTGGCCATGAGAACAGCGCTTACCATCTGTCACTTCCGTGATTTAATTCTTAAGGTTTCCAAGACTCTATATTTTTAGGTTTTTGTATAAGCATACTTTGTTTTTATAAAAAAAAAATTAACAGCTGTTTTGCAATGCAGGAAGTTGAAAGTCAATCGGTGTTAAAGGATGCACAATGTATGTTTTAAAGCTTAAAGTTTTTGTTGCTCGACGTCGAACGGAACTGACGAAGATTTACTGTTAGCTAGATGGTGGGAAACCACACAAGGATTCAAATTATATTCATACAAAAGTACTAATGTAATAAATACGAACGTGAGTTTGTAATATCTAACGTTTTATAAGTAACTAGCGAGCCGCCCCTTGCTTGGCACGGTTTTTACGACTAGTCAAAACATGGAGGTTTCTTTATTATAATATATGTAAGTTTAATATTCATGTATTGTACACATAAATCTTCCGGAATAAATTCTATAAATGATGGAGAACCGCATCAAAATCCGATGCGTAGTTTAGAAGAACAACGCAGTTACACAGACATACGAAAAGTGACTTTATTTTTATATTATGTATAGAGTTACCGTCGAACTGATTTTGATTTTGAAGTTAAGCAGGCAGATAATCTTGTATGAATGAATGAAGCTTGGTTAATGAACAAAATACAAATGCCCCATTTTTGGCAGAATTTGTTGCCTGCCAGTTTTACAGGTAATGGAAAGTAATAAAATTTATAAAAAAAAAAATTGCGGTTGGTCAACAAAAAAAGACTAAAATAAACAGTCATAATATCTAGTGTAAGTTTACAGATTTGAATTTCAGCATTATGTCGTACCAGTATTAATTTATTTATTTTCCAACTTATATCTATCAATACAGGGTAACCTATTGCGATAGTGTACTTATCTAAAATCTTATCCTAACTTAACTCACAAACAAAACTACAACACAAGAAATTAACAGCAGTTATCCACTATCAAAATAAAAGACCGATTGCTGGCATGCTCGCTCCCTAAATTACATGGAACAGATTGGGACTTAAACATAACTGGCGAAATGTGGGTGAACTATAGGTACACCTCTGCCCAACCCTTCGGGGAAATACAAGCGTGATGTTATGTTATGTTAAAACAAAAGTTTTTCTTGTAACCTCTTGTTTTACCACCACCCCAACTCACTGAATAGAAAAAAAACAGTAAAGTAATGATTTACGTAATATCAAAAAGCACTTTTCTGCCTCTCTATCAGATACGCTCTCATCGCCACGCTCAATGCTTGAAATGATTGGCAGACGAGCATTATGGCCTCACCGCAACGTGGCCACAAGAAACGCGACAATTACGCACTTCCGCTGCGTTTCGTGGCCTTATTCTGTACTTACTTATGGATGTTTTTTTGTTTTTTTTTTTTTTTTGTCATTGCAATAGATGTAATATTTCTGTCGTTTCAGTTAACGTGGATATGGGTTTAGGATATTATAAGAGTATTTTATTTTATAACTTCCGAGAGACACACATATAAAAACAACAAAAAAAAAACATACGTACAGTACGTTTACTCACGCGATATTTCGACCAGTTTTGGAAATGAACGGAAATCATACGCAATATCTACTATTTTAAAATTATGCCATAATTCGCGCGCTTGTGTGCTATATCATTTCTACGTGGCGTTATTATTGTGGACACTGGATGTCCACTATAATATTGTCACGTTATAAATGATTAAAGCGCATATTTTTTAGGTTTTCCACACAAGATAAATAATTAGAATCATCTTGCCATCAGTATTTCTATGTTTCAATTTCGTCTAAATCTAAATAAATAAGGTATTTTCCAGAAATAAAGAAAAATATTTAAACTTATACAAATTAAGTATTTTCCAATCGGTCTAAAATTAGGACAAGGAAAGATCCTTGTCCTAATTTTAGAAATCAAATTGGCAGATTTTAGCAACTTGTCCTGCCTTCAAAACTGTTCCAGGACATTCAGTTCTCGGCCCTCTATTCAACTATAGCTGAAATGATGCGTAAACACCTACATATATTTATATACTCCGTGACCCACTTTAGGGCGAGCCCTAAAGCCCCGTGTCGCCATAAAATTACGTCATACATGCACCGACCTTTTTGTGTTTAGGGTATTTTAAGGCGATGCCAATCCTCGGGGATGTAAGGGATAGAAATGGGTCATAGAATCAAAGATACCCCTATATGCCCATACTAGCAGCACCCCGCGGTTTCACCCAAATAAGTCTCGATCCCGTGGGTATATCGGGATAAAAATATCCTATATATTAATCTAGGTTATAAACTATCTGTGTGCCAAATTTCATCGAAATACGTTCAGTAGTTTTTATGTGAAAAAGTAACAAACATCTATCCATCCCTCCTCGCAAACTTTTGCGTTTATAGTATTAGTATAAGGATAGTACTTATTATTATTAGTACCTACCTGGTTGAACGAACTCTGCTCTGGTGAAAAAAGATAAACATATCGTCCAAGTATACTAACTTGTGCTTGTATCACATTCCCGAAGCTGTGAAAATAAAGAAAACGATTTTTTCCAGTTAGCTAGATCGATTTTTCGCCCCCGTAAACCTTTTTATTGCAACTTTCATCGAAATCGTTAGAGCCGTTTTCGAGAACGTGATTACAAATATTTACAAATATATTGCTCATTTTTCATCAATCTAAACCACGTTCAAGAGCTGTCAGTGTCAATATTCCACAGAAAATAATGACACTGATAGCCCTTAAACGCGGTTAATGTGCTGATCGCGTTCAGTTTCATTGGTGAAATTAGCCCTTAATAGTAAAGGTAGGTAAGGTAGTCATCAGTCTCGTCTTTGGCGTTTGTTTATGTTTTGTATGTTCGTTTCCAAGTCGGCAAGGACCGCCTCCAACCTACTCAATTTCTGTCTCTCTCTAGCTGCTCTGCCCCATGTTGTTCCAGCGAGCTTTCGGATGTCATTATCCTACCTTTTCATATGGTCTAGATACCTCGCTTTCTTGCCCTTTCTTGGATACCAGTACCCCCCAATGGTACCCAAAAAACCTACTTTTGCACGACTCATAATGCGAAGCATTAGAGTGTGCTCTACGATCGAAAAATATTTTTTACCCCATTTCTGCAACTGTTTTTATTGTTACACTCCTGCTAGTACACAGAACCTACTTAATTTATATACCATTGTATAGATGATTAAATGGAGATTAATACTGTACTTTTTAACAATTGATTTAATGCAGCAGAAATGGAAAAAGCATAAAAATAGTTGAAAAAAAATTCCTGTCCGTCAATTTATGGACCCTGAAAACATTGTAGCTTGGGATAAAATCAATTAATTGAGTCAATTTTTTTTTTATACATTCGTTTCAGCCGTAGAAGGAACCCTATTGAAAATGGCTCTTTTATTCAAAGTAGTTTTATTATAATTAATAAAAACCTAACTAAAATATAATATCTTTAACTAAATATTTCGAACCTTTGACTTGAAGTTGCCTAGCAACCGCCAAGTAAATATCTTTGTCAGTCGTTGACATTACGACTTCATGAAAAGTGATATATTGTTCATTTTTAAACTATGTTTTGAATTTCTTTTTCGTTTATGAATGAGTGATAAGTATGAGGCGAGCACTTTTGGATTTTCCAAAGTATTTTTCTATCTTTAATCTCCTTTTGTTTTTCTTGAAACATCACTTCGAAATTCGAATGGTATCGAAATGACATTTTTCTTGATAATTTTACTTTTAAAACAAATGAGATCGATTTCGAATTTAGTGCGGTCACTTGAGTGAGGTTCCAAGTGAACTTTACAGGATAACCTACATTTCAGTATACATGGAAAGTGAAATCATAAATTATGAGAAAGTTGAGCCTATTAGTGATAACAGCTATCGATCGTGAATATGACATTCTGCATGGCAATCAAAGATAAAGGCTATCATTATAATAAGGAGACCCATTTTCAATAGTTCACGTGTAGGCTAGTACTTATTATGGTATTTTTTTTATAGAAGGAAATGACACAACTTTCAGATGCAAACGCAAGATTTGTAGGTTTCAGCTACTTTACCCAGGATTAGATCGGTGGGCCGACAGAAAGGTTTATTCCGAACCTGACCCGGAAAACCTAACCCGGTCACGGGTTAGGTTAGGAACTTGAATAAAATGAACCCTATGCAGTCCAGGCTAAAACAACGAAAAATGTGAAAGATTTTAAGAGGTATGAGGAACAGGGTGTAAAGTTCACTCATCCACCATAGAAAAGGGAGGATACTCAGACGACGGGTGTCGTGTCTGGCGAAAATTTATATCGGGAGTTTGTATGTATGTCGATCGCGCGATAAACTCTAATTACGCGATGAAGGATTTGTGTGTCGTCATGTCTTTAATGCGTTATTCGTATGTGGCAATGTAACCGCTACAGCTTCATATTTTTTTTGCGTTTGGTAATCTACATGGACATTGGAGGGGTCACTCTTGCTGACTAAAACCACACGATGTTCTTCAACTGCCTTTGGCGGGTTGCTGGAAGACTTGCGCGGTTCGTCACGCTCTGGGGCCAGAATTTGATAATAATGTCAACCTTACTTAACGTTTGAATTCGCAATTATCTGTAAGCTCGACTACAATATCACTATCACTACATAGTACTCGTATAAAACAAAGTCGCTTCCCGCTGTCTGTCCCTATGTATGCTTAGATTTTTGAAACTACGCAACGGTTTTTTTATCGACAGAGTGGTTCAAGAGGAAGGTTTATATGTATAATACATACATATTATAGTACAGAAAAAGAGTCCACACGGGCGAAATCGCTGGCAGCAACTAGTTACCAATAAAAAAATAAGTACCCCTCCCTGAAAACGACTGCCGCGCAAATTCGCGATTACAGGATTACCTGAATAATGACGTAGATTCGCTACTAGATTGATCGCGCGTGTATGTAATATTCGTAAAACGAGCGCAACGATCGCATATTCGCGCGATAGTCGCTTTAGGTTAGAACGCAGCCTTAAGAGGGTTTATTCTGAAAGTTGGCAACGTCGCAGATAGATGTCAAATATTTCGATGTTTTGATTAATTTGATATTATTTCTGTATGGAAATAAAAAATGTGGCTAACTAGCGAACTAGAATATTGATAATGAAATTCAACAATTAATATTGTAACACCAAATAGTTAGTTTTAGATGTAAAAAAAGTATTTAATAACTTTTCAAATGCCTTTTTTACACCTAAAACGGGTACAACACCAAAATCAATGTTACAATTGCAATTCACTATTAACATTCTAGTTAGTTAGTTAGCCACATTTCTTATTTCCATACAGTATTATTTCCAAATTAATCAAAACAGGTAACTATTTGACAGCTATTTACGACGTTGCCAACTTTAAGGCTGCCTGTCCACTGGAGCGGAGAGGAGAAAAGAGGAGCGGAGATGTGTCAATATTAACCAATAGAATCTTGACTCCGCCCCTGAGTTTGGATCAGTGATCCTAAGTCAAGATTCTATTGGTTAATATTGGCACATCTCCGCTCCTCTTTTCTCCTCTCCGCTCCAGTGGACAGGCAGCCTTAGGATGCACCCTCTTAAGCACTGATCAACAATAACAAGGAGAACATAAAAATATCAGGAACTGAATTCCACGTTGCGTCATGTCATCGATCGTGTGTTATTACGGGATATAACCTGAGAATCAGCAGGTGACAGCTGCTGTCATGCCGCCATGTTGATTACCGTCAGCCTGAAGGATTCAGAGCATAAATAATTTAAATCTGCTTTGAACGAGCAAAAAAAAATTACAAGTTATTGTTCAATTGGAAAAAAATACAGCTTGTTATGGTCCAACTCCAGGTAGAGCGGCTTCTTCTCGTCTACTGATGGAACGAGCATCTTTGATCACATTGATCACCCTGGGGCCTTACTCCCGAAAACGATTCGATTTCGATTCGAACTCGTTTCTGATCTGAACTCGATTCTGATGGCTTCCACAAATCTCACTGCGACATTCTTTGCGTCCAAGAGACCCATCGAGATGAAATCCAAAGCCAGCCATTCATCGCTAGACTTATGACACGACTTTTAGAACACGCTCCTGTCAACGTCAAATTATTACAGTTTATGTGGTTTCATTATCAATAACAACTTTTCGAATAATAAGACGAAACTGTGGAGACGACACGAGTTGTGTAGACCGTATTAAGAGGCGTCGGGGCACATTGAGAAGGTAACCGGGAAGGTGAATTCAATACTAACAACCTACGATTTTGACAGCTCCAAGCGCACAGTATAAAAATCGAGTTATACACTATTTCACTGTTTTTCCACTGCACCGAGAACACGATAGATATACCTAATACCTGTATTGATAGAGTTAATATCTATCTAATACCTTCAAACCAGCAATTCATGCATATTTATATGTATATATGTCGCAGGTTCTTCATAAAGTTTCTTCCGGTTTTTCATCAAAAACCGGAAGATGACGCATTTTACATCAATTTCATCATAAACCTGTAACAATCCAGATTTTTGATCAAAAACCTCAAAAACCCAGTTTATGTGTCGAAAATCGATAGAGGGCCACTGGATGCAAGTAACATTATAGGAAAGGTAATTGATAAGAAGAACGATTTATTAAAAATTGGTACTTCAGCTGGGGTTCTAAAAGACTGGCTGCCTCGAAACTGGGTTATGGAAGTAAAATTTTGATTAATAAATAATTGTTTTCTTTCTACTAAGTTGCAAATGATGATTTATTTATTTCATTTAAATTGATTTATTTGTCATAAAACAAAGTAAAACCGTGATTTTGGCAAGAACTTTATCATAAACCCAAACTAGTTCAGGTTTTTGATAAAAAATCTGGATTGTTCTGTAACAATCCAGATTTTTTTTTGAGAAACCTGTGTTTATGATGAAATTGATGTAAAACGTGTCATCTTCCGGTTTTTCATCAAAAACCTAGGATTTTGATCAAAAACCTAATTTTATGAAAAACCTGCGACATATACAGGGTGGCAGGGACATCGACGCGAAGCCGGTTACCATGGATTCAGTACATGATTCTGAACCCCCCTGCGTTGAAATTTTTCGTCGGTTATTAAAAAAAAAAACAGCTGTTTCATAGAAAAGTGCAATACCTACGCGGTCAAAATGTATGGAGCAGCAGATTTTTTTCTTAATAACCGACGAAAAATTTCAACGCAGGGGGGTTCAGAATCATGTACTATGCGAGCCAACTAAGAATGCGCCTGTCAAGACGCCATTTTGTTGCCATTTTGACAGTTTGCAGTACTATATCTGTCAGGAAAGTAGGGAAGACAGGGGCCACAATTAACAAAAAAAATACTTTTATTTGTATCTTCGAAATGATTCAACATTTAGACTTGATTTTTTTTATTAAATGATGCTTTAATTATTCAGGTATCATGTTATTAACATAAATGCAACATAAAATAAATGATGTCTTAAATAGAACACTTTTTCTCCAAAAAGTCAGTTGTTAATTCTTACCTCATCTTCGGGGCTAGAATTAACAGCTCTGAGGTAAGTATTAACATAAGGGGAAACAATATCTTATATGTCAGTTGGCATAACATAATGTTAATTTTGTTATGCCAACTGATATAGACGAAAACAAATATATGTATGAGCATATTTTTTGGTATTAATAAAAGTGAAATTAATACAGAATTGTATGGAACACATTTTCTTATTAATTTATAATACATATCAAATACAAATCAGGCAAATGTATGATGTGTTGTCGCCTTTGATACACCTAGCTTAGGCCCAGTCATTGCAAGAGATAGGTATATTGATCTAGTCAGCACGATGTATCTTTATTACAGCAGACGCCCTAAAAAATACAAAAATTTATTGATGTATTTTATTATTTATGTATACACAGTAAAATATATACAGATACTACATTTTTAATGCATTTATACGTTTTTACTGAGCTCCTGCTAGAGCTTTTAGCAGAGGTCTTATGGTTTTGGACCAAGAAATCACTAGCATATTTCTGCATTTCTGATGATTCAGCTACCGGTTCATAAGATATTTGCGCTATCATTACATCTGGGGTAGGTATTAACACGTTAATACTGACCCCGCTGATTTGTTAATTATAACCCCAAAGGTACATTTTTAGTATTAAATAACATAACAAAATATTGGTAAATGATTACACCAATACAGCAATGTACAATTATTAAGTATAAAATATGCTTCTAGGAAAACAAAAAACATAATCATTACACCGTATATTTTAAGAATAAATCAAAAAATTTAAAAGTTAAAAAAGTTCGTTACGCGTGATCTGGTCGGTGATATTAAAGCACGCGCTGTAGGTGTAGTGTTTATAGTTTTGGAGAAAATCACTTGTTAATACTTACCTCTGTTAATTGTAGCCCCGGTCTCCCCTACTGCTATCGTGTGAAGTTGGCAACAAGCGCGATCCCATTCTTAGTTGGCTCGCATAGTACTGAATCCATGGTAACCGGCTTCGCGTCGATGTCCCTGCCACCCTGTGTATAATCTGAATCTCGGAAACGGCTCCAACGATTTCGATGAAAGTTGCAATTTAGGGGTTTACGGGGGAGAAAAATTGATCTAGCTTGGTCTTATATCTGGGAAAAATAATTTTCTTTATTTTCACAGCCTCGGAAATCTGATAAAACGTTGGTGTACCTGGGCCCTGTTTAATAAAGCTGACAATCCGACAAGTCCGACATATGTCAAAAAGTGACAATTTGACAATTTTTCTGTTTAATAAAACTTACAGGCGACATAGTTGTCATGGTGGAAAATTCGCAATATATATTATTAAACGCGTTTTTAAATGACAAATATGTCAAGGTATCACCTGACGATTATTGACATATTTGTCACTTTTATTAAACAGCCTAAGCGCGACAATTCTACAATTTTGTCAGTTTTTGACATATATATCGAATTGTCAGCTTTATTAAACAGGGCCCAGTGTTTATATGTTCACCCCGAGCAGCTAGAGCTTGGTTGACCAGATATTAAGTTGATTAACTCTCTGATAAAGGCTATAGAAATAAAAAAGCATTAAATTACTATATGGTCAGAGTGATTGCCCCACAAGACCATAGTTATAGCCACACAGCGTAACCACCATTGCTGGAGCACTCAAGTGAAAACATTTGAATGGAATAGTTTGCAACATCTCGTATTGTCGGTGGTCGTACGCTGGAAAACTTTCTGCATGTGATTTTCTAATGTCGGGATTGTTTTAGCCGACTGTGAAATAAAGGGGTAATGGTTCGTGTAAATGGGTTTTATTAAGTGCCTATACTTAGTGGGTGCCTGACAGTCGTTTATTTATTTATTTAATCACTTTCAAGAAATAGTACATTACTGCGGCCTGCAACAGGGGCATTGATAGACGCCAAGACACTCATACATGAGTCTTTAGGGGTATGAGGAACAGGGTGTAAAGTTCACTCATCCACCATAGAAAAGGGAGGATCCTCCAACCAAACGGGTTGTTATGTCTGGCGGGCAACTGCCCATATGTTGATTTCGGATAGTCTTATCTATATTTTTCGCTCGGTAAACTCTAACTGCGCGATGTAGGAATTGTGTGACGTCATGTCTTTGTTGCGTAGTTCGTATGTGGCGGCGTAACCGCTACAAGTCCATCCATGCCTAGTTGCGGCATCGGCTTGTATAGTACTTTTCACAAATAATGCGCGGAAATTCAAAATAATTAAAATAAATTTCAGAATCAATGATGAAATACGATAATTGTTTCTTCGCTCTATTTGCAAGCCAAATCGAAAATTAAATAAAATCTTTGTTAAGTTTTCTTCTTGGTTGCCATGTGTTGAAGTAAAAACTTCGTTCCATTTTTAAATTACTTACACGACAATATGAGTTTTCATAGTAATTTATTTGGCCGCTAAATACAACAGACGTGGATTTTCATAGTAACATTGCCGGCGCCCTAGTCACTTGTATTTGGTAGAGCATTTTAGATTTATCTCGAAGTTGTAAAAATAATACTCGAATTTGGTCGTGTTTGGAATTTTGGATATCGAAACCCATTACATCTGCGGAGTTTTGCTAACTATTTTAATTTGAGCCTGTATATCTTTTGTTGGATATCGTAAATAAATAAATAAATTAATAATAATAATGTTATATAATTGTGTGTAATTTCTCTTTATTTTTCCTAGCTACGTTCATATTTTTCAGTTGCTTATTATTAATTTAACCGGTTAAGCCGCGCGGCTCGATTTCGCGACACCCCTCAAGCCGCGCGGCACGCCCGCGGCGCGTCAGAGATAAGAGCTCGCTAATATAAACAAAAACTGAGAGCTTTTTGTTACGTAAATAGTCTTATCGTTAATGGTTTTGGGTTCCTGATTAGACAAAGGATTTTTTATAATACTTAGAATCTTTGTAAGCGAACGCTAGTATTTATAAATAAACATTCTTATCAGATTCTTATAAGAAATTAACTTGTTCATTGTTTTGATTATTTATAATAAAACTACTGGTTCGATTCACATGAAATTTCGCAGGATACATTATGAATACATATACTATCGGTCAAAACCATTATTTACGAACAAACACAATAAATAAAAACACCAATAATTAAAAAAGTTCAATAATAGGTATCCGTATCATTACGTAACATTACTTAGTTGATAAAAAATATTGAACTCTTATTTTTTTCTGAAAAATGGCATTTTTATTATGGACTAACTATTAAATAATATAAAATAAATGACTTACCAGCGATTACATACACAAAACACACACAAAACTCAAAATTTCACTACAACACCTTTTTTCACTACCGAGTTTGTTTACATTTTTTGATGGGTCCGTAATAGGTAATTACGATGTTATTTTGTGCAAATTTTATCTATACACGATGACGACACTACTTAATTATTGAAATAACACCATTTCCCGTCGATTTACACTTAAAAAACAATAGAAAATGAATAAATAGAACGCGGAGTGCAGTGCACGGCACGCATGCGCGGACGCCATTTTGCCGTACCAAAAATGTTCAGTTTTTACTTTTTTTTAGAGTTGTTTCTGCATATTTTGACGTTATGGTCGATTTATTCGACAGGTATATTATCCTACCATAAATCAAAACCAACCACAGACCATATCAGCCCGTATATTACATATAAATAGAGCTGCAATCTGCATGAACGTACCGTGTTCCCGGGGACACAACGAGGCTTGACGGTATTGGGAGTTTTCGTGCGCCTGGGGCTTCGGTCCGGACTGACCGGTAAAAAGTCTATTTACTTTTTAATTAAAAAAATAATAATTTAATAACACTAACAAAAGCTTTCCAAAATTCATGTCTAAAGAAAATACACGTTTTCCTGATAGTTTTCGTAAACCATAAATCAAGTTCTATACATAAACACCAAACAAAAGAAAAATCCAACAATCACAAGATTTTCACACTACAATGAAATATTACAAAATAAAGGCATAATGACTACATTACGTCATACGTAATTTCATTGTGTTCGCGAGTATTGTGTGAATTTGTATTGTATGTATGTGTGTGTGTATTGGTGCCATGTAGTGACATTATGAACATTGCATTAGTGACATGACATGTTTATGACATAAATGGTATAAAATTACACAGTGGTCATAATTATTAGGTAATAAGTTTTCAGGAGTAATTTATTAAATAATGTTACATTGTACGCTATGTTTTTAATGCATAATAAAGAAGTGTTGAAATATCTGCCCTTTCAATTTACCACGTTAAGGGTCTACCTAGATTAAATATTTTACATGTCACCGTATAATTATAAAAACCGTAACTTCATAATAGAGTAGGTTCTTTTCAAAACTTATCTATTCCACTTTCAACAGAACATTATTTTTTTATTTTTGGTTCGTAATTTTGAAATTTTCGTGCAGCGAGAACAAAAGTTTGCCAAAACGTGATTGATACAGCAGAAAAAAAACCTGTGATAGCTATTTCCATGGGAGGGTCGACTATGCAAAGCTATGAGGTCTTTGCTCCATAATTGGTAAAGATACAGATACAATAGTTCTATTGGTAAAGATACAGATACAATAGTTCAATAGGAGCTCGTGGCTAAGTAATAACAAGCCGCACGGATCGATCCATCAGGTTAAGCTACGCTTGCCGGGGTTGGTCAGTGGATGGGTGACCATCTTCACATACCGGGACTCCTCCGTGCCTCGGAAAGCACGTTAAGCCGTTGGTCCCGGCTGTCATTTGTGGATCTTTGACAGTCGTTACGAGTCGTCAGAAGCCCGAAAGTCTGACACCAGTCTTACCAAGGGGTATCGTATTACCCAGTAACTGGGTTGTGGAGGTCAGATAGGCAGTCGCTCCATGTAAAATACTGGTATTCAGCTGCAACCGGTAAGACTGGAAGCCGACCCCAAGATAGTTGGGAAAAAGGCTAGGAAGATTGATTGACAGATACAATAGTTTAAATTTTAACCAATAACGGTTCATAAATTATATGAATCGGCCATAAGCCCTCAGCACGCGTAGCATGATAACCAAAGAAACGGGTTTTCTACGGGTTTTGTCGACGGAAGAATAGACAAAATGACAGATTGTGATTGTTTATCTGTCATTTTGTCTATTCTTCCTTCGACAAAACCCGTTTCTATTATAGTCATGCTAACCATGCTGGTCTATAAAATGTACAGACACCAGCACATCAAGTTACTACAATCTGTCAAATTTCTTTAATAGATTTTCAACTTTATCACTAAAGAATAAGGATCAATGCTGATTAGGAAAATTTTACAGATTGGAGTAGGTTAATTTGCTCGTCTGTACCCCCGATTTTATGAAAAAGTGTCCAATTTAAATTATTTATCATGTCAAGTGATCTGATTGGCCTTTGATAATTCAGTCAGCCAATCACAGCAGCTGACAAGCTTTTGACATTTTTGGAAGCGAAAACTTCTTTAGCGGTGTTGTGCACTTTTTTTGGGATGGGTAAAAAATGTTAACTCGCGTCAGGACACGTGACCTGATCAAAAATTCGTAAGACCGAGGGAGATTAGAAATGTTGTTGACAGCGCACTCTGTTTTTTTTTTGAATTTTTTTATTTAGACAGTTTTCGTTCTTGTAGTGACAGCAAACCACATAAATTCCTGACATTTTCGTTAGATGGCGCTACGTTGTAGCAAAAAGTTACTTAGTTTTCACTTCTATCGGCAGTCTCCAAAGACTGCCCGATGTTTTTTACAAATGTTTGTGTTTATTTCCGTTTCAGAAACTGCGTGCTAGTTATTTAACCTGGATTATAAATACCAGACATTCTCATAGTACCCTAGCTTCACAAGATCAGAATGCGACGTCCCGAAGGGAATTACGGGACTACGACCGGCCACAATTAGATCCCTCAAGGCTTTGGGTCGAGAGAAAGCTTTCTGAGCCATATTCTGATAGAAATGATAACATGATTTATAATAGCATTGTTTTAATTGAGCAGAGTTAAATGTGTGAGGTGAAATGCTGGGTTATGTACCAATCTTATTTTTAAATTTTTTGCCTGCGGTTTCGCTCGTCTTTAGGTAGATAGGTAAGTACTAATATATCATTAATAATCTTTAATTAATGAACCTGAATGAAAATTCCTAAAATACGTTCTGAATTCCTAATAACATGTCCTCCTGTGGAACGTGTTTAAAAAACATATTTTTAGTTTCACTGGTTACCTAAAAGTTTTGAACTTATGAGCGTTTTTTATCCTAAAAGTTGGCAACGTCGGAAATAGTTGTCAAATATTTACCTGTTTTGATTAATTTGGCTATATCTGTCTATTCTGTATGGAAATATGAAATGTGGCTAACTAGTGAACTGAAATATTGAATAAGAAATGCAGTTAAAAATGTAAAAAAGTATTTGGAAACTTTCCAGATGCCTTTCACAACTAAAACGGTTACAACATCAATTTCAATGTTATAATTGCTATTAATTATGAATAGTCTAGTTCGCTAGTTAGCCACATTTCTTATTTCCATACAGTAATATAGCCAAATTCATCAAAACAGCGAAATATTTGACATCTACATATTTGCGACGTTGCCCACTTTCAGAGTAAACGCTCATAAACATTTAAGCTCCCTACGTTTTTTTGTCTCATTTATACCTACCTCATTGCAGATCTATTCCTAATAAATAATTATGAACTTATAACTAGGTACTAATTGGATAGTGGATGCAAAGCTCAAAAGCGTCCAAATAGAAAAAAAACTTCAATTAAACATTCACACACAACACTTACATAACAAAAAATCTAAATATAAAAACAGAACCAGTTATTAAAATGTCCTAAAAACCGTTACAGAGTGATAAATTGATAAAAATAATCATGTCGGCAAGTGGCGCGGGCGCGGGGCTGCGCGGTTGAGCGCACGCGCACTCTACGTCACTTCCGGTCGCCCCCCTCCCGACTTCCGGCCGCCATAATGAGCCGTCATCGGGAAGTAGGGTCGCCATATTGCGTATTATACTGACTGAGTTTATATGCGATTACTGACCTAAGTCAGTGCCCGTTTATTTTGCACCATATTTTACCTGCAAATGCTGAAAAATGAAAGGGCTATTAAAACTAGCCCTTTGACTTTAACAGAGGTTTTGAGAAGAAGTCGAAATAGTGCTAGTTTGAACGTTTAACGGACTGTAGGTAAGTGCCTAATGTACGGTCCACTTACGAAAACCTTACCCATACTTAAAGCAAATGGCGACGTCGAAAATAGGACGTACAGTCGAACATTTTAAATCAGTCAATCAGTTACGTCAGTTTTCAACATCTTTTCTTTATCAAGTCAGGATACGTAATAACTTTTGAAGCTACGGCACTGAGCAGACTGTTGCATAGAAAACTATATTTAATAAGTTGATGTCAAAAGATCAAATAGCATACTGTTATTATTTATATTTCTATGCCTTTGACGAATGTCGAGTTGACATCAACCTAAATCCTTTATTTCTTTCATTTTATTTTTCTTTATTTATTTCTTATATGGCCAGGGCCATTTAAGACTCCTTTAAGACCCATCTGACGTGTAAAGAAGATGGTTGAATGTCATTTTGCGTTATTGACATTACGAGGAATTATATAATATGGAGTCGATGTAGCAGATTCTATTGACAATGATCAGACATGTGACCAACTTTGGATGTGACTGTACAATAATCAAGTAACGAGTTGAATGAGACAAAGCCCTAATGTGATCAACAGTTTTAGGGTTCCGTACATACGTCCGAATGAAAAAACGGAACGCTTTTTGTAACGTTATCGTACATACAGACTCTCACAGCAAGGCAGCGGTAGCTACCAGTCGTGTTGTAGTTTATAATACTTTATTAACCTGGTTCCTGGCATATTTCCAGGGTTCGCTTTAGTTAGAGGAAGTCATTACCAACTGCACGACAAGTTCCTAGTACTAGTAATAATGGACGATAGGAACAGAATGTACAGTAGATAAATGTATGTAGCACGAATATCAAGCCAAACAGCATGGTCGCAGTTATCATGTTTACGTGTACTTTTTTTTAAAGGAAATGCTGTTACAGGGTAAGTATTTGGGACTTTATAAAAAGTTGCTTTTTAAAATATCTTAAAAAATAGGAAAAGAAAAGTGTGCGGTTGGGGTACCCCCATCAGGAGCGAAGTTCCTTCTCTCCTAACCATCGATCACTAATTATTAGTGATCGATGCTCCTAACGTATGATTTAAAACCAAAACAAAATTTCGCTGTCGCCATCTTGGATTTACAGACTCTAGCATCCTCGAAAACTATGAAAACGATACCCATGATGAAAAAAATTAAAAGTATCGTAGCCACCCTCTTGGATTTTGACCATCATACTTTCTGTCTCGAAAATAGAGATAAAGTCGCATTGCATATCGCTTTTTCGTTACGTGACAATTTCTACCAGTTCACTCCTACCGCAAGTCGCGTTAAAGATCTTCGTTCCAAAAATCTGTCAACTAAGTCTCCAGAAAGACATCTTTGTATACAATCATATTGTTACATCTGTATAGAGACGGCAGTACTAATAAAAATTCATTGCCCTGGAAGTGGGTTCGAACACTGACCACGACGCTTTGCTTCGTGTAAATTATTTCATCATCACTGCTCTCAAAACGATGAAGGAAAACATCGTGAGAAAACCAGCATGTCCTCCTAAATTCGAAGACATGTGATAACCAACCCGCATTGGTCCCGGGTGGTGGATTACGGCCCACTCCCTCTCACAGAGAGGAGGCCTGTGTCCCAGCAGTGGGAACATTATAGGCTGATTATGCCCCAAAAGTGAGGCAAGCGCACAACTTCTATCGCAAACGCATCAAAGCCGTCAGTTCCGTCATTTGTGTCGTTGTGCGTGAAAACAGTGAGACACTTGGTTTTTATTAAGGCAAGTGTTGACAATGCCCTCTATACTATAGAGTCTATAGCAATGGCCGCCAAGGCGTCTCCATGCTCTAGGGGACTGTTCCATAAAGAAAAGAATCTACGTAGCATCACTCCCCTTAATCGCATGGCTCTAAATATGAAACTACACCGGTTTTTTTTTTTTTTTATTGTGAAGGAGAGAAAATGGGTTATAACAATGCATTGCTTCAGTGACTTAGATAGACCCTTATAGTATTTAGATTAAGTGCATACACACACACACACCACGTAAATAGTTGGGAAAAGGCTAGGCAGATTGACATGCTCGATTTTGTGAAACTCCTGAAGTCCTGACACCCAAACTAGGACAAATTTCCTGTATCTCGGTGTCAGCATTCCTCCCTGCCAGGCACCATTAAAGCCATCAAGCAATTTTATTAGTACTAATGAAAACGATAGCTTCCCATTAAATCTAAACTTCGCCAGAATTAAAGCTACCAACCCTACGCAGAAATGAATTAGCATGGCAATGAATTCTATCGACGTAGAGGTTGTCTATATTGAAATAACACAATCTAAAACCAGTCTTAATTCCGAAACACTTAAATTCCAAAATCCCTTGGCTATCTAAACTAATAATATACAAGAGAAAAAGACTTGATTTTTGTATGTTTGTTTGTTACGCTTTCACGTTAAAACGGCTGAACGGATTTGGATGAAATTTCACACATGGGTGGACCATGACCTGAGTTAGGAAATAAGATACTTTTATCCTGATATTCCCACGGGATCAAGACTTATGCGGGTGAAACCGCGGGGCGCAGCTAGTTCGGTAATAAGTTACTGTGAAGAAGAATTCTAAGCACTTTTCCTGGGCCCGAATTCTGTATGGTAATTATTATTCCTTGCTTATATCTTAACACGTGCAAACCACGACAATATCATGTCTTGTAGAAAACCATGTAACATAAATAAAAGTTAATATAATAAAAGTTTTTGATAATTATGAAGAATTAACAACAATATTAATTTGTCTCTCCTTATGACCGATGAGTTTATCAATTATTCATCAAATTGACCACCCTGTAACTTTCTCAGATTCTAATATGATAGGATAATTTTTTCCATAGTTGATTAACACAATCAAATAACTTCATAAATCCCATGAGAAACATATCCACCCACAAAAAAACCAGGAACCATGCCTTTAAAATACCAAAATATTTCCTTCCATTGAACCCATTGCGTGTCAGCCTTATTGTATACAGTTCCGTTGAAATACCCGGCGTTCCTAAAAGGAACGAATCGTTAAATATTTCACCATTATTTTGGATATGTTGGCGTGACATATCGATTTTTATATGAGATGGTGCATAACATGGTGGAGGAGCGTTTGATTAGCGAAATGATTCGGTTTAATTGGGTTTCGTAATGGCGCCAATGGGGCATGGAGGATTGGTAACTCTTGTGAGGTCTACATGGGAAAAGGAATTTAAATCAAGATGTTTTATTTCACATAAACCTACATGGGCACTTGTGAAACGTCAGAAGCTAGATGTACAGTTCCAATTGGTCGTTTCCTATGGAGTAAAGCCGTCAAGAGACTCCACGGTTACTCTTTTAGAAATAATTGGCTTTTACAATATTTTCAAATTTCTGTGTTGATAGGTATGAGAGGACAGTATAGGCCTATCAACATAGCTTCTCTTAGCCCATTGCAGTTCCTTACCAAAAGATTTTAGGTCAACGAACCTTTCCTGAAAGTGTACTTACTGAAAAAAATAGGAACAAAACAAGCTGCTGCATTAACTTAGCATCATAATAAGACACGCCATTCCTAAGTTTGAAGTTCCTATAGAAGTTCGGATCGAAACCTTTCAAAAATTCAGTAACGCTTGTCTACGAATCCCAGAAACGATTTTCTCATCATTAATTCTGCCAATAAACCTTATTTCTTGCAACTTCTAGCTTCCCACATTACGTCATGAACAGTGGGTACAGGCAACAAAATAGTTTGGTATGCAGCCAAAAATAAACATCTTTGCACTACGCTGGCAATACTCGTTATAGTGTTTGTGCGATGTCGAAGCACTGAAACCGTTTCGTAAATAGAGCTCTAAACTGAAACTCAAAGCATTTATTTCAAATAAATCAATTACAGGTAGGTACTTTTGTATTGTCAACGGGTTGGTCAATCAGAAAGATGAAGCTAGTTGCCCATTCCAAAGCGTAGTAGGTTCCTATGGAGAAGAAGAACGGGCAAGAAACTCCATGGACACTCTTTTAAATCAGAATATTAGTTACATCATTCATGTTCAAATTAAACATGTGAGAACAATGTAGAATGTAGCTAACATCATCATCAGCCTTTAAAAGACCACTGGTCGGCTTTGGCCTTTCCAATGTCATGCTACCTAACTTAATCCCTGCGAAGATGGTCGCTCAGCCTAGCCAGAGAGTGTACTACACCTACTTTTTCCGATTTGCGGTTTCCACTCAAGAACACAACATCTAACCTTTTGGTCATCGGTTCTACGGCAAATATGGCCGGCCCATTCCCATCTGTTTTGTTGACGGTACATATTAAGGTACTACAACCACTTATCAGCCTAACTGCTCGGAGTAGCAAAGTATAAACTTCGTGTCTAGATTGTAATATAACGTTCAGTCGTGAGTATATAGGTACCTATAGTGAGCGGCTGTGGTAAACTATCTGTTGTTTACTTTCAGTTTTAAAACTTAGAGTTTAGCGGTGAAATATGGGACGGTACTTTGATTTATTACCCCGGAAAATAATGCACTAAAAGCAACCATAATATTGTCATTGTGTAATATTGACATTGTGAAAAACTATGCATTATTTTGTGACAAGAGAGAGTTTATAATCTAAATAGATATACTTGTGTACCTATTTTATTTACAATTCACTATGTTATGTTTTTATTACTTTTTATTATTATTATCTCAAACAGAGCACCTGTCATCCTATCTCTACACCACCCTTGTTTGACTGGTAGAGAATGCCTAAGGCATTACGAGTCATGCCGACCCGAACAGGGTGTCTGCAATGCCTTAGATGTAAACTTTCACAGAAAAATTAAATGATTCGTAAGTCATTAGACGAATACATGCGAAAAGCGAAAAACTTATGACTAAGAATTTCTAAGCAACATAGTCATGACTCAATTCATGCTGCATTATAAAGTGACCAAAAACATTTTTTAGATCCTTGAATTTGAAAATTAGTTTGGAAAATCCAAAAGTGCACGCCTCATACTTATCACTCATTCATAAACGAAAAAGAAATTCAAAACATAGTTTAAAAACAATTTAAAAATGAACAATTTATCACTTTTCATGAAGTCGTAATGTCAACGACTGACAAAGATATTTACGTTGGCAGTTGCTAGGCAACGGCACCGGATCAAGGATGAAAATATTTAGATATTGATATTATATTTTAGTTAGTATTTTATTAATTATAATTAAACTACTATGAATAAAAGAGCCATTTTCAATAGGGTTCCTTCTACGGCTGAAACGAATGTATAAAAAAAAAATTGACTCAATTAATTGATTTTATCGCAAGCTACAATGTTTTCAGGGATCATAAATTGACGGACAGGATTTTTTTTTCAACTATTTTTATGCTTTTTCCATTTCTGCTGCATTAAATCAATTGTTAAAAAGTACAGTATTAATCTCCATTTAATCATCTATACAATGGTATATAAATTAAGTAGGTTCTGTGTACTAGCAGGAGTGAAACAATAAAAACAGTTGCAGAAATGGGGCAAAAAATATTTTTCGATCGTAGAGCACACTCTAATGCTTCGCATTACGAGTCGTGCAATAAACCTAATACGGCTAATAAAATTAAATCATTTTTCGCCTTTTCTCGTAAACCGAAGTGAATCACAGACCATTGTCCTTGGCGTAAAAAGTATGTGCATGAATAGCTAAAATCCCAAATGCCTAAAGCTTAAGGCTCCGCGAGACAGGCGAGACGCTACTCTGGTAAAACAATTTCCATGATACTATCGCAGTCGCGTTGAGCCTGTCTGTAGAGACTATTGTTAACCAGATTCTAACGCCATTGTAGGCTCTCAATGTTAATAAAAAATCATTTTTATGTACTGAAACTAATATAGTTTTAAATAGGAAGAGCTAGGCGTGACTTTGCGGTTACTAATTTAAAGCAAAAAAGCATCTATGACCTCAATAATCTTTTGTTCTTTTGGTAATTAAATCGGATTAGTAAAATACCATAAAATCGAGTTTCAGTTTTAAGAAAACGTCTAATCCTAATCAGACATAAAAATGTATTACTTTTAGACTTAACATGTTTTTAATTCAGGTTATTTACACAGAGATAAAGCGATATTAAAATTACATCATACGAGTAATATACCTACACTTTACATACAATTACTGAAATAGTACATTACTGCCGCGGCCTGCAAAGAGGCTCTAATGGACGAATGTGACAACATATACGCGAGTCCATCAATGCCTCGTTGCGGTCATGGCTTGTATAGTGCTTTTCTCAAATAATGCGTAGAAATTCAAACTAAGTAAATTAATTGTAAATTCCAGAATCAACGACGGACAATGATAATTTTTCATGCGTCAATGTTTTCGTTTGTTTCTTTTTTACTTTAAAACAGGTTTATTTGAAAATCGAAATTTAAACCTCTTTGGATGCCATGTGAAGAAGTAAAAAGTAGATTCCATTTTTAAATTACACGACAGCTATGCGTTTTCATAGTAATTTGCCTGCTCGCATGTATTTGACCAGTACAGCATTTACGACTTTATCTTGAAGAAGGTTGACCAAATAGTGTTCGAATTTCCAAGCATGTTTGAGAAAAATAATAATATCTAATCTACATAGTTTTAAGACATAAACATACATAGTACTCGCTCGTCTTTGCTTATTCTTCGTGGATCCGCTTAAGTCCATTTACCTTATAACATGTACCTACACAGTATAAAGATAAAAACATACATAAAATAATCATGTAAACAATTCTGAATACTACTAACCTACTTGCGTAAATATCGTGTAGTTTAATACTATGTTGCAGTACTTGTGGTACACACGTTCCAGTTTAAGCTGACCTCGCATTGTATGGAAATCGTTTACAATGCGAGATCACCATAAACTGGAAATGTATAGCTTGATGTGTAGCCGTGCGTACACCTAAGGTACGAGTACACCCAATGTCGCTACATTTTATGATTTATGTTAAGTACTTGGCGACTAGTGCAGTGGGTGATAAACCTTTTCGACATAGTCGGTGTATTCGATTCCTTATTTTTGAATGAGGGAAAATAAACCTGGTAATAATAGCTTTGCCACTTTTGACAACAATTCCCACTCAATTGAAACTGCACTAAGGTTGAAACTATGTAACCGTCACATAGACAAATAGACCTTGTCGTTTTATTACTTGCAAGTGACATTCAACCTTAGGGTGAGAAAGCAGTTTTGAGGTCGACTATACCGTCGTTACCTAGTGCCTTTTTAGGGTTCCGTATGTCCGAATGAAAAAACGGAACCCCTATAGAATCACTCGTGGGTCGGCCTGTCTATCTGTCACAGCCAAATTGCTCCGAATCTAATGGAGTGATTAAATTGACATTTGGTACACATATGAATTTCTGTGACCCAAACACAAACGTGTAACCGTGGGAGCCAAAAAAAAAGAAAAATAAAAAAAACGTTTTGCACACAGTACGTGTGACATATCAAATGTAAGAGCGTACTGTGAGGAGGGTCTTGAGTATATTTTGTTTATAATTTTAAAATAAATAATTTTAAAGTTATATAAGAAAATTGATGAAAATTTACAATTCCGCCTTATCTCCGAAACAACAGAGCCTATTTTTTTTTTATATACATACCGAGTATAGTTCTATACTTATAGATTACTGGAAACCTATAATAAGTTAATGGTTTAAAAAAAAAAAGGCAAATATCTCAATATTGTACACATTTACATAGGAATGTATGGGAGAACATGTTTTTCAACTACAATGTTAAGTTTGTTCTTGGGATAAATTCATCCCAACTACAGAACCCTTCATTGTGCGTGGTCCAACACGCACTTGGCTGGTTTTTGAAGAGAAAACTTTTTTAGGCGCGTTGAGCACTTTTTGGGTGAACAAAAATCATGGAACTCGCGTCATCGTCACCGAAGGCTATATGTATCAAACGAAAGACATCAACGCGAGAATCAAAAAGTTACTTAGTTTTCACTTCTATCGGCAGTCCCTAAAGACTGCCAGATTTTTTTTATGATATCTACAATTATCATCGTCGTGGCCTTATCCCAAATTCATTGGGTTCGGTGCAGCATGTCGTTTTCCATGCATATAAATTTTTCCATCACTAGATTTTTTTTCTTCCTTCAGGTTTATGTACGAGTATGTCGAGTATGTGCCACCCCTAAATTATTGTTTATCACTAGATTTTTTTTCTTCCTTTAGTTTTATGTACGAGTATGTCGAGTATGTGCCACCCCTAAATTATTGTTTTCGTACTTTTACTACACCATTTTTAGCGGTGCATAGAAATACCCTCTTTCCAATTTTCATCGATATAGTCCTCCTCCTCCGATTTCTAATGAGGTTGAGTGAACTTTACACACTGTTCCTCATAACTCTAAAGTGCCACATTCGGTCAGGCGAACAGACGACGAAATGATAAAGATTTCGTGTCTGCAATTTGGCTACGGAACCCTAAAAAGGAGGTTCGAAGGCCAATCACAGTGCTGGCCATAGGCCAAATTCAAATACAATATTCCATTGGCCTCTTCCAAAGAAGGATGTTGATAGTCAAGGTGCCTGTTAATTGAATTTAATTGAAGCGTCATACCGTCACTGTTGCTTCGTGAGAAACAACAGATGGACACAAACGATTAATATGTCGTATCGTTATTATTGTTGTTCACACTTTTATTTTCTCATGAACTTGTGTGATAATCAAACGATAAGCTGCATTATTGCTAAGCTTATAAGAGCTACTGATTGAGGGATTTTGAAGGTTTGTGCCTTACGAACTACTTGGATTTTTAGCTACGTTAAGAAAATGATAACAGTTACCCCCAGACCAATAAAAAAGTATTATTGGTCTGAGCGGTTACCAGATTAGATTATTATTGAATACTATACGACCGTTTTTCATTGTTTTTACGACTTGAAAAAACATCTAGATTTTTTTATAATAATGTAAGTTTAATATAAATATAATATACACATAAACCTTCCTGTCATTTCCGGATCCTTGACAGTCGTTACACCCGTAACGTAAAAGAAGCCCGCAAGTCTGTCAACCAGTCTTACCAAGGGGTATTGTGTTACCCAGTTGCTGGGTTGTGGAGGTCAGAGAGGCAGTCGCTCCATGTAAATACTGGTATTCAGCTGCATCCGGTTAGACTGGAAGCCGCCCCTACATAGTTGGGAAAAGGCTCGACATGATGACTCATAAACCTTCCGGAATAAATTCTCTATATGATGTTGAGAACCGTATCAAAATACGTCGCGTAGTTTAGAAGAACAACGCGGTCGCACAGACAGACGCGAACAGCGACTGTAATTTATATGTACTAGCTCGCGGCTTTACCCGCGTAGAGGTCGGAAATTATCCCACGGGAACGTACTATCGGGATAATAAGTGTCCTATGTTCTCACCCAGGTCAAGGTCTATCCATGTGTGCCAAATTTCATCCAAATCCCTTAAAAACCCCCAAACATGGAGTCTGTATTGTTTGCCTGCAGCAAAAATTAGAATTTATCATTTAGTAGGTACTTATCAGGACAAACCCTTTTGCACTGTGCTCTAAAACTGCTTAAATTGACCGACAGTAAACTCCATGCTGTTGAAATCTCTACAAATATTTGAATCATTAAACCAAATATGCAAATTAGTGTTCAGGCACTTAACTTTACAATATTATTATAATAAGCCCATGTTGTTAATCGAACATCTAATAATTCCTATTTGCACTCCTAATAATACTATTGAAGACTCTAATACCTATAATGATTGCACCTCTTTTTTTTACCCTCAAATCATTTCTAACTTTCTTCTTGTCCTAAAAATACTAATTACCATCTCGGACCAACTCAGATGAAGCACTCGCCGGCCGCGGCACCACTCGCTTCGCTCGCTCGGCTCACGCATAGTTTGTCACAGTTCTAACCTAACCTAACCCATTTGGTCGGGGTGTTTTAGCTTAGTTACTGCGAGCTATTCAGTTCGCACGTGGTTGGTCACAGTTGTGACGTAACCTAGCCCGTTTGTAGGTCAGGGTACCCTAGCCCAACTGTTAAAAAGAGGCTCATTTATTAAGAAAAGTGTGCGTCATTATAATCCCAAAAAGTTTTAGAGGTTCATTAATTTAAAAAAACTTGCATCATTAGAAATCCAATAAGTTTTTAGAGGATCAGTTAAATATTTTCCTATAATAAAGCGATAATGCCTTCACATAATCTAGTCATGTAGAACAAGCATACTTATTCAAATATGTTGTTATTTTCCCTACGCCATAGCTAACGGTCGCCATCCTCAATTAGCAGCCTTTACAGGAGCAACTTAACTAGAACTAAAGTTATTCCTTGAATTACTGTATTAACGCTTTAGATACTTAACTCAGTTCCGCCTTGTGAGGTAGAGGATCAGATTCCGGTGTGGGAACGAGGTTATTCATGGATAAATTGATGTTTTTTTTTAAATTATGTATTTCTGTTTTTTTTTTTCGCTTTTTGCAATTTGCAGGTCAGTGTCAGGTTGTATGTTGATTAAAATATGATTCGCGACCGTAACGAATATGGCTTTACAGAATTCTAATTATTAGAATCAGTTAGCATAATCCTCCTCAAATGTCATGATTTCATGAAATAGTAGGTCAATAGGATTACATGAACTTAGAGAGTTGTATTGATGACTTTTATGATTATAATTCTATAAATAAACATTTGATACGACCGCGAATCTTATTAGTATCAACATACAGCCTGATACTGGCCAGCAAATTACAAAAAACGAAAGAAAAATAATAAATACACAAATAATTTGCAAAAAAAAAAACACATCAATAATAATAGATTTTTAAGGAACTCGCAGCTGCTCTATATCCCTAATAGGGCTATAGGCTTTTTATGAGTACTGTAGGTTATATTGTGAACTTCGTCTCCCATATATCTCACTTCACACTCGTTTTGTCTTTGGTACACACGTTGCTCGGTTTTTATTTTTATCTTTGGAAAATGGGAATTTATTAAAAGCAGATTTTATTATTAATAAATTGTATGGAATTTAGCTTCAGTCTGGAAGCCAAACCCAACATACTTGGATAAAGGCTAGGCTGATGAGATGATTTATTTGCCTAACTTTTTAGGAAAAAGACCTTTTTTTCATAGGAAAGTCAAAAGTCACAAGAGCAATTCACAAGAGCAATCCCGGATCTAGTTTTTTTTTTTTTAAGCGGAGCAAAAGCTGCCGTCTGCCGCCCCCTACCTATCCTTTATGAGAGACGCTCTAAGGAAGCCCGCGAAATACAAATTTTCTCGAAATGATTTTGACAGATTAGTCAAATTTTATTGAACGATAATGCGCCAATCCAACAGAGGCGCCAAAACTGTTGTAAAAAAGAAAGAAATAGAAAGATTATTACTTAGTGTCCGACCGAAACAGGACTTTCTACCGAAACCGAAACCGAACCTTTTTTAGACATGTTAAAAATCTATTGTAAATGAAGAAATTTTTTTGTTTTTTTTTTTTTAATGTTTTAAATTACAAAACATCTTAAACTAGGTACTTCTTGGAACAAAAAAAGGTGAATAACAAAAAGCTGACGATGAGGAATGACACACGAGCCTTGAACTTACCCGAAGTCAGCTGAACGACGCGCGATAATTCACGAACGTAGAGTTTCAATCCGGCCGAAGGTTCGGCAGATTTTCTGCCGAAACTTGCCTGTAACCGAAACCGAACCCTCGAAGATTGCGCCCGGGGCGCATGCCCCGGTTGCCCCCCCCCCCCCCCCCTAGATCCAGGGCTGCACAATAGGCCCACTGGTGCTTTCCATCCATGTGGTCTCATTGCTCCCTTATAATCTGAGAACGGTTACTGAATCTAAGTACTGTTAAGTCAGACACACCCCTTCCCACGAACTAAACAGGAAATAATTACTTACAAATCACAGCTTCGATAGTTTCCCTCATCAAATTATAGCATAATGTAATTTTAAATGACAGCCATTGACCAGCTGTCGTTTAGAAAGTGCCTTGAAGAGAAAAGCCGCGGTTTTGCACAAAAACAGCCTATTGAAATGAAATCAGTAGTATAAGCCTAGCTCGAAGCTATAGCATTATTTTAGACACAGCACAGAATATCCACGGGCAAAATCCCAAAGTATTTTATAGTATAGGATAACGCCTCCCACTCCTTTCACAGTTTTCCTTTACGTATGTACGTATATAGGGTGTCCGATACGCGTATTGTTATCTATGAAATGGATACGCCGAAAATCCGTAAAAAAATATATTTTTATAAAACACTTAAAATAAATTTTTGTGTATTTTTTAAATGTTTAATTAATAACTAGTCATACTGCTTATCCATTTTTACTTTAAATTAGCATTTAATTCAAATAACATAGAACAATATATCCTTAAAATCAGCTTCTGTTTTTCACTTATTTGATTAATACGTGGATAGTGTGGGTTATATGTTTAACTATTTATCTTAAAAATCTTATTGTATCGCCTGTTATTTTGTCCCTAATAAATAAAATAAAATAAATCCATGAGCACTTTTAACGATAGATATTAAACAACAAAAATCTACGAAATTCATTCGGCCGTGGCATCAAGAATTTAAAATATACAAATAATTTTTCTATTTATAAATTTTTAATTTTTCCGATATCTACATTATAATATATATTTCACACAATTAAAACTATTTACACTACGTACTAAAAAACAATGACTAACTAACAATAATTTATAAATTATAATATCAATTATTATCATCCCTGTTATTCCTACTTATATTTTATTGTATTTTTTTAACGGCCATTCAATAATTCTATAATTAATTCATTATTTTCATTCGGCTTTTTATTATTATTCTAATTCTTCTATAATTAATTTCAAGGTGATCTATTAATTACCATAGTAACATCACGCTTGTATTTCCCAAAGGGTTAGGCAGAGGTGTACCAATAGTACACCCACATTGCACCACTTATGTTTAAGTCCCATGTAATAAGAGGGCGACTCATTGCCATCAACCGGGCACAAATCCAGACTCCCTGTACACAACCTTATTTCAATATCGCATAGTATGCCCCTAACAAATTGGCATAGCGGTAGCATATGACATGTGTTATCTGCAACGGTACCCCCAAGTCCTTGAATAAAATGCTAAAACAAATGCCAATCGGCCACTCGTGGGCAGATTCGCCCAATAATATAGCACTAAGCAATCCTGTGAGTCTTTTTATACACCATAGAACTTAAAATATACGATTCTAAACACAGATAGCGGACACATTTACATTTTCCCAAGTCGCCTTCCTATAATCCATGTCAGAGGTAGTTTTGAATTGAGTAAAATGTACAAAGTTATTGCGAATTGAAGCTGACAGTTTACCAAATTGCTGGCGGTAATGTAACTGGTATCTCAGCAGTAACAGTTAGTTATATTCGTCTAGTTTGGTTTTGAACCTGTTCCAGCTAGGGTCAGTAAGAGTGATGAGGCTGTTCCTCTGTATGGTAAAGATGATAGTCCAGTCCTGACCTCTTGAATAGTAATGGTTTGATAGTTTATGGTTGACATAAAATATGATTGGGACGTCTCTAACGGGAGGGTCTGTGGTGACGTTTATAAGCTGATGTTATGATAACATATTTCCAGTTTGTAATGGTATTGGTCAATCTGGCGCATCTCTAGAGTTTATTGCAATTGGTGAGTATTTATAGATGACGGAATTGATTGCAATACTTAATTAATATCGTAACACTGAATAATTGGTTGCAATTTTAACACAGAATTTTATGTTGTAACTTACTACATCAAATAGGTATGTTGACAGTTTTTTTTTGTCCGTAAGATAAATTATTAAAAAATATTGAACACTTAATTTTTCATTTTTTTACGTAATATGAAGATTATGCAATAAATTGAGTTAAAATGTGGCATGACGTCACTCCCCTTTAGATTTTATACTGACTTGTGACGTAGCGAGCCCTCACTCCCCAACTTTTATGCGTTTTATCTAAACCATTTTTTATTAATATTTTAAAGCAAAACATATGTGTCTAATATTTTTTTATTATCTGACTGACGGACTAAATAGTTATTTTTTTTCTCAGTCCCTATCCCTATTCAGTGTTATAATTGCAATTCATTATTAATATTTAAGTTAACTTTCGTAAATATTTGACAGCTATTTGCAACGTTGCCAACTTTTTGAATGCACGCTCTTAACCACAAGATATGACATGATATGATGTCATGAGGTTTTGCGAGTGAACACATATACCCGTCATTCTATAACATCTGACTATTTATATATGTGGAAAAATCATGAGCCACCAAAAATTGGACTTAGCCAAAGGATTCAAACGAGTTCTAGTAATCCTACTAATCCTATCCTACTAATCTTACTAATCCTACTATAATATAATATAATATTAAAAATGTGCAAGTTTGGATGTTTGTTACTCAATCACGCAAAAAAACGATTAAACGGATTTAGATGTTAAACAAACAGTTAGTATGTAATCTAGATTAACACGTAGGAGAGGACTTTTAATTCCCGTAATACGTTCCCGTGGTATAATTTCCGACCTCCATGCGCGCGAAGCCTCGGACAAAAGCTAGTACAGTATAATTATGCCAATCACATTGGTAGGAAAACATTTTAAAATCGATGAAAATGATTGTGCAACAGGAAATGTCTTAAAAGGAGACTATCAAATAACATTTCATTACGCAGATAATCCTATTATACCAAATCTTTACATAAATAATTTCATATAAATTTGAAATAACACAACGCCTTATACGGGTTTAATGCTAATAATACACACTAATGCATAATTTAATAACGACGGGACCATTGAGTCTTCTTAAAATTAGCATAACGATTGAAACGGAAGACCTCCTGGTTTAAACTGTACAGTGCCTTGCCACTAAGTAGAAACGAACAGAAAGCGTACAACCCGTGAAAAATAGGCGTTGTAGATAATAGAGATGTTGACTGGGAAAAAAAAAACTATTTAGTCCGTTAGTCAAATAATAAAAAAATATAAGACACGTATTTTTTGCTTTATCATTATTAATAAAAAATGGTTTAGATAAAAACCCATTAAAGTTGGGAAGTAAAGGGGCTCACTACGTCACAAGTCAGTATAATATCTACCGGAGAGTGACGTCATGCCACATTTTAACTCAATGTACTGCCGTAATATTTTGAATACGTAAAAAAAAATACGTGTTCAAAATTTATTTTTAAATAATCTACCTGACGGACCAAAAAATATTTTTGTCAACATCCTTATATAAGTTTTCCGGCTTTGTATGTAGATAAAAAACCAAAATCTTCGGAAAACATAATTAAATTCATAATGATTTATTTTTTAAATGATTTTCTGCCTGACCGTACCAATCACCGTAACCGGGACTGAAATATTTTGTATTATTATTCGGGTTGAGTTGACTCGGGTCGAGCCGAAAAAAAAGCATCGTTCATCATCCGTAAATACAAATGCCCAAAAACCAACATGCAGATATTGCAAAGACGATAAGGCTACCCATCATAATGTTCTTACTTATGGCCCGTTTCATCACTTGCAGTTGAACCATAACTAAGTTACCTGGTACATACAACATAACCTTTTTTTTTTGCGTTGGATTTCATCAAATATCTTTTCCCTTGGGCGGAGCGGGAGGACGTGTCAGACTCTTACTAACTAAAACCCACCCGTGTTCCTTCAGTTGCCTCTACGTTGCCAGGGGTCACGGGAACCCATTAGAACTTTCCCGCAACTCCGGCAGAAGTGGCTTGACCAAGGATCAAGCAGTGGTGAATACAATTTTTTTTATACTTACTTAAAACTTTTGTCGCCATGACCTCACAACCTAACCTCACATATTTCAGTCCATTTTCAGAACACATTGTTAGATAATTTTTTACTAAGAACCACACATTAGGCAAATTAACCTTCTGTTCTTATTATGTGATGCAAAGGATCTTACCAATAACAATTATCTGTATGTTAACATGCATATCAAATATGAATCTAGCATTTAGCGAGTTGTTCGCCGTGTTTTAAGTAGAGAACACACGGTTCTGAACTTGTGAGGCGTCAGAAAAAAGGCATTAGGATTATCTTACGTATTATAGATTTCCTAATAGGGTCTAAAATACGGGGTGTCAGGGACATCGACGCGAAGCCTGTTACCATGGATTCAGTACAAGATTCTGAACCCCCCAGCGTTGAAAATTTTCGGCGGTTATTTAAAAAAATATCACCTGTTTCATAGAAAAGTGCAATACCTACCTATGTATGGAACAGCTGTTTTTTTTTTAATAACCGACAAAACATTTCAACGCAGGGGGGTTCAGAATCATGTACTGAATCCATGGTAACAGGCTTCGCGTCGATGTCCCTGCCACCCTGTAGACGTAACAGTAGCTTAAAACACTTCGTAAAACCATGTTTTGCAAATCGGATACAAGTATTTTATAATTACACACTACCTCCAGATTGCGTTCAGTTTGGTAAAACAGGCCACCTAGCGAAACATGTGGTCACCTACTAGAATCCAACACAATACTATGTAACAAAAGGCTAGAATCACGTTTATAACCTGAAACTGTAAACAATTTTCTTGGTAACAGTTCCCCATAACTTAATGCCATAAACACAGAAACCTCAAAATATGGACATGTGCCTCACAAACACACATTATAATGCCTCGTCAGCCGTGCATGTGCACCTGCCTTATATGGCATATTACACTGTACGCAGCTTAGCGCTACGCTCGTGTGTTCTGTCTTTATCGTGCAACATTTTGAATGGAAGTGAACGGGGAATTCTCATATTCCGTTATTTTTAAACTGTGTATTTGTCACAGAAACTAGAAGTCATCCTTGGATGATGGTACAACTTATACAGTATGTCTCTGTTCATTTTTAAGGGACTGTTCCAAGCATAGGTCTCCGCAAAATAAAAAATACGGCTTTCTTTGGGGACTGCCGATAGAAGTGAAAACTAAGTAATTTTTTGATTTTCGCGTTGATGTCTTTCGTTAAGTAACTTTTTGATTCTCGCGTTGATGTCTTTCGTTAAGTAACTTTTTGATTCTCGCGTTGATGTCTTTCGTTAAGTAACTTTTTGATTCTTGCGTTGATGTCTTTCGTTCGAGCGTTAGGTGACGATGACGCGAGTTCCATGATTTTTGTTCACCCAAAAAGTGCTCAACGTGCTTAAATAAGTTTTTACTTCAAAAATCAATCTGCCTAGCCTTTTCCCAACTACAAGTCGGCTTTCAGTCGAACTGAATGCAGCTAAATACCAGTATTTTTAGCGACTGCCTATCTGGCTTCCACAACTCTATTACTAAGACTGGTTGGGGTTTCTGACCGGGTAACGATTGTCAAAGATCTAACAATGACAGCCAGAACGCCCGGGACCGACGCCATATCGTGCTTTCCGAGGCACAGAGGTGTGTAATGGATGGTCACCCATCCATGAATTGACCGTGGCAAGCGTAGCTTAACCTTCCATCAACCCGTGTGGCTTGTATTATTACACCAAATAAAAATGATGTGCTTGTAATTTCCTCACAAAAATGACTTACCCCCTTACTAATAAACGTTGTACCTATATCGCCTGTATAGTTACACAACGCTTTGTCTTCTTCTTTCGAATGTCAAATTACTGACGACTGAAAGAGAGAAATCGGTGTGTAACTATACAGACGATATCACAGTCATGACGTGCACTATTTCTGTTTTCTATTATTATTTTTTACTCATGTCTTTTTGTATGCACGTGTTTCTGTGATGAATAATAGTATATTATGCAACTAATGAATAAAGGACGGATTTAAAGCGAGGGCCATAGATGAATCACGATCAAGTGAAGGATTCTAAAGACTGAATCACGACCGTAGGGAGTGATTCATGATGATTGAATCACGAGCGCAGCGAGTGATTCAAGTGTTAGAATCCTGAGCGACGCGAGTGATTCATGGCCCTCGATATAAATCCGTTTTATTCAAGAGTTGCATACTATACTTTATACCATGACTACGAGAAAAAGAAAGATTTAAGCGAAAATAGACATTTAATAAAAGGTTAACACGTTCAGTGTCGGGAGCCCTCCTGGAGGGTTCACCTACTTGGATATGGGATGTCGGGAGCCCTCGCGGAGGGCTCATTTTAAATGTAGACATTCAGCGTCGGGAGCCCTCCTGGAGGGTTCACCTACTTGGATATGGGATGTCGGGAGCCCTCGCGGAGGGCTCATTTTAAATGTAGATATTCAGTGTCGGGAGCCCTCCTGGAGGGCTCACCTACTTGGATATGGGATGTCGGGAGCCCTCGCGGAGGGCTCATTTTAAATGTAGACATTGAGTTTCGGGAGCCCTCCTGGAGGGTTTACCTACTTTGATATGGGATGCCGGGAGCCCTCGCGGAGGGCTCATTTTAAATGTAGACGTTCAGTGTCGGGAGCCCTCCTGGAGGGTTCACCTACTTGGGTATGGGATGGCGGGAGCCCTCGCGGAGGGCTCATTTTAAATGTAGGTTTTTTTTAGCAAATACAGATTATTAACCGTGAAAATAAAATCTGATGTACCTATATTTAAAAAAAAACGTAATGCAACCCTCCCGGAGGTTTCACTTCCAACTACGAATAATAAAAGTCGTAGACTTCCAATATATATGGCGGCATGGCGTATGAGTTCTATGAAAATGGGTGGAGTCGAAAGAGTTAAGGAGGTTGTATAGCATTGAAATAGCGGTCGAATATATTGACGTGTTCTAAATTCAAACACCAAAATAGTGATTAAAAGACCTTTTTATTCACTGTTTTCAGTGAATAAAATAAGCTTTTTAGAGGGGGAATGGTATAAACCTATTTTTCTTTCTTTCTTTTTCTTTCTTTCATATACAACGCTTATTAGTAAGGGAGTTAGAGTTTATCTCATTCCGAGAAGTATCGAGCATCGATTTCGCCACGTGATCGCACTGATCACGAAATCGATGCTCGATACTTACGATGTGAGACCTAAAGTTTAGAGTAAAAAAAAACACCGTGAGATCGTGAATTAAGTCCTTAAGGACTTGTTCTAATAGTAAGCGTTCGTCACGCGAATATACAAGGTGTTTTTTTTATATCCTATAACTCTAAGCTATGAATGAGACCATATCAAAGAATCAACTGGCGTTTTTTTTTTTTTTATTCAATTAATTTGACAATTCACGATTATTTATGTAAAAACCCTTATGTGAAATATTACTTAATTCAGACTATTTTTGTTCATAAATAAAAAATATGTCAATGTCGCATTTTCTTAGCTTTAAATATGAATGAAACTTAGATACACACATCGAGAGTCTAGTGGCAAATAATAATTAAAAAAAAAATACATTCTAGTTTATTCTTTGACATGGTCTCATTAATACCCTAGAGTTATGGGATATAAAATAAACATGTGTGTGTTGTATATTTATGTTATATAGATGAAAAAAAGGTGTTCATATAAAGGGGATCAATCCACTAAAATAGTATCTGCTACACACATTTTTAGATAAGGCAAGAGTAACCAACAGCTTTAATGCCTCAACTAAAGCTAAATATTACAAACAGACCTTAACCCAGCTAATCCAATAATAAGAAATATAAACTACTACAGTAATTTTATATTTCTTACCAACGTACTAGTACGATTACCTAGATTACATAAGAGCTAAGCTGTCTCATACATTTGTATCAAATGTGTTTGTCATGGCCGATGGAAAGGGTGTGGTTATATGTGGTACACTCATGATACTAGGGCCTTTACGCTGTAAAGGTCGCTTCGAACTATGACAGTCCCGGAAAACGGGATTGGAAATAAACTTCAATTTATGAAATAACTTTTTCCAGCCGTTTCGCCCGCGTGGGGGTCGGAAACTATTCCACGGGAATGTAATACCGAGATAGAAAGTATCCTATGTGTTAATGCAGGTTATAAACTATCTGTGTGCCAAATTTCATCTAAATCAGTTCAGCCGTTTTTGCGTGACGTTAAGTAACAAACATCCAAATACACAAACATACAATTACATTCATAATATTAGTAGGATTAGTAGGATCTGGGATAATAAACATGAAACATAGTCTAGAACACGGTACACAAAAAATTGGGGTAACAAATTGGTTGACTAATGACTGTGATTCTGCTTTAAATAAAAAGGTGAAAAACTAAAAGTCAGGGCTCATCCATTGCTTTCCATCAGGCGAAATCGAGATCAAGAGGAAGCTCATTTCATAATTAATAAATAAATAGATATTAGATTAAACGTTTAAAAATAACATTGCATCAAGCCTGCATTTTCAGACGGATAGGGCAGAGAAAGATATAAGAAAATACTTCATTTTATAAAAATGTTTCTGAATTCTTTGTGATTGAAAATCAACGTTCAGAAAAAAATCATACCGCGAACATTTTTTGTCATCAATCATGTTTTATGACATGTGACACATTGATTAGGTTATAATTTATTTTCATCTTATGTTCTAACAACTGTTTAATTTGACTACTCTTTGCTGCTAATGCAAATATAGTATCTTACAAAAAAATTACATCCTAAATTCAGCTATAAAACTTCGCCACATAAGGGACACGGCGCGTTTCCAGCCTTGAAATATCAGTACTATTTGCGTTGCATGCAAAGGCCCTAAAAGTCCCGTATCCCGGGATAGTCCCATTCGACACAGACCCTAAGTTTACAAAAACACGTGCCACGTTAATACTTTAACACATCTTACAAAGTAAAGGATAAAGCAATTAGGGTTTACGATTACTTCTCGAAAGTCTATAGAACGTATACGAACGGCTATATTCATTAGCCGACTAATGAAAATAGACGGTATTAACATCTAAGGTAGTGTGGTAGGTATTAATATTATAGGAAATACACGTATATTTATATATATATAAATATATATATAAATATTAAATATAATTATATATTAATAATAATTAATATATCGATATTTGAAAGCAGAAATAGTTTTTTAAATCACGAATGCTAGCCATATGACATATGCCAGAATCTTAAGTGGCGCCAAATGGTGCCAACGGGACGATACCGGTTAAGTTTATCGACTCGTGTTTATAACTTATTTATAATGTGTGGTATAATTTACATTTGATAGTAATAGCCGTTTTTAGTAACTTGTAAGTTGATGAGGCAGTCAATTTTCACCTTAGATCTAGGTTCTTAAAATTATGCCTTTTAACATATATTTTTTATATACTCAGTTATAAATCTTAATTACAATATACAAGCTAACACAAAAATATATTTAAAAGTAACTAACAAGTACATATTAATTTAAAAAAAACACATTCTTAAAATGTTTTTCATTACATTTTGAAAATGTTTTAAATGCTACCAAAATATTATTCCCAGGAATTGAAAAAACGCTGTATCTACATATTGTTCTAATCAAATAATATTGTCAGTATTTTATTATCTTTGGTAGGTACCTATTTAGTCAAGAAGCTGGACTAATCTTTCCCAATAGCAAGGTCTCTCTATTTCCATATATCGTAGTCAAAGTCATTCTAGTCCCTCTATTTTAATAACTGTGCCTCTTTCATTAAAAAAAAGCGTACATTATTAGAAGATCAATAAGTTTTTAGAGGATCAATTAAATATTTACCTATTTTAAACATTACGTGACGATTAAATAATATGCCATCGCAAAAAGACACTTCACTAGTTATATCGCCTCGTACTTCGAATTGGCCGAGTTTTACTAATGTCCCGGTTTTCAGATTCCCGATAATTATAAATGAAATGATCCCTGAGAAGAAATGTCGAAAAAAACTTCTTCTAAAGTCCAATTATCACGATTTTATGTGAGTCATAACAATGCAGGGCCATGCCTGAAAGGGCCTTTTGAAAAAAGGAGCCATTGTAGCTTTGAGTTGACCTGTTAGAATGTCATCGTGTAGCTCAACCCTATTTTAGAGCTCAACCGCCCGTCACACGACGCTACCAGATCTGAAGGACATTTGCGTAGACCATATTCAAAATACTCAATTAGTTTTTCCAAATCGATAATATCTCGGTTCTTCATTACAACCTGACCCAATTTTCACCTCAATACTGACCCCTAACAACGGCATCCCACAACACTTCACAAAATTACTTGACCTGTTTATTTTAGCCCAAATTAAGTGAAAAGCTCATGAAATATTCATAATATTTCCCTAACATATCGAGCGGCCGTCCATCATTCAACAATTTATGGTAAAAAAATACATTATAATGGTCAACGGACTTAAGTTCGAAGATTTTTAGTAACGATAGTAAGTTAAATGAGTTTCTATTGTAAAAGTAAATAAAGGTTTTTTTGTTGGAAGATTAAGAAGTGTATGCCTGGGTAGGCCATGGGTTTATGATGTGTTGCTATGCCCCGCGGTTTCACTCGCATAAGTCTCGATCCCGTAGGAATATCGGGATAAAAAGTATCCTATGTCCCAATCTAGGTCATGGTCTACCCATGTGCCAAATTTCATCCAAATCCGTTCAGCCGTTTTAGCGTGAAAGCACAACAAACAAACAAACTTACTTTCGCATTTATAATATTAGTTAGGATTAGGATTATGAGCTTTGATTGTAGGTAAATACTTAATTACAACCGCACGGGTCGAACGAAGGATTTAAACTACGCTTGCCGGGGTCGGTTCCTGGATGGGTGACCATCTGACCATCCATTAAATATCAAAAATCTACGTAACGTAAAGCACGTTAAGCCGTTGGTCCCGGCTGTCAGTCGTTGATCTTTGACAGTCGTTACGGGTAGTCAGAAGCCCTAAAGTCGGACAACCAGTCTTACCAAAAAGTATCGTGTTACCCAGTAACTGGGTTGTGGAGATCAGATAGGCAATCACTACACATTCAACTCTGGTAAACATCTGCATCTGGTTAGACTGGAAGCTGACCCCAACATAGTTGGGAAAAGGCTAGGCAGATATGCTTACTTACGTAATTTTGCTCTTTCGCTTGCCTTGTAAAGAAATACTTTTTTGGACAAAATGTTTTCACGTCGTACACATATTTTTACTGTTGACTTGACAGGGGTTTCTTAAAGTACCTACTACCGTTCTTGGGGTACCTACATTTAAGTTTTAAGAAAAAGTCAACATAGTCAGAATCCCAAAAGTCTTGCAAACAGTCTCACAAAGGGGTATCGTACGTTTTACCCAATTACTGGGTTGTGGAGGTTTTCAAGTAAAAAACTGGTATTCCGCTGCATCCCGTAGGTAAGGCTGGAAACCGTCCCCAACATAGTTGGGAAAAACCTAAGCAGATTCATTGAAAAAGAATGTGGAATTGTCCTTTAAAACGAATTTTAAGAGCAATATTCTTCGGAACTACGAATAATCTCCTTAAAATAGACTTAACACCAACTTTACCTCACATTTCAAGCTAATGTTTTCCGTCATTCACACCCACTTTAACTTAAAACATTCATATTGATTAAGTACATAACTGCTTACTCACTTAAGTGTCACTTATCCACCAATATCTGTATTTTGAGCTCCATTACTGGCATAAATCTTTATGTCCAAGTGTGAGTTAAGTTACTTTGAGTCGTGCTTAACGTACCTACTCGTACTTGTTGAACAGTTTTGGTGTATTTTTAAGTTAGAGATAAATGGAAGTCATCTTTATTTTGTAACACGAAATCGGAGGTTAAATTTTTATGGTTCCGTAACCAAATGATGCTAACTGGACCATGTTAATTTATTACTTTGATTTCCTTTTTGAAAGTTTTTATTTTTAAATCTTTGTGAATTCTCTCGTTTGTAACGTAAAGTAGAATAAAGAAAAAAGAAAATACATTTATTTAACACAGAGCATAAACCACACAATTTCTCAGCAGATAAAAAAAAATAAGTATAAAAAAAAAGTAAAATGCGATGTGAGAAATTAGCAGGGGGGCAATAGTGTGCCTCACAGCTGCCCTAAAAAGGTCCAGTTCAGCAAAAACGACCAGGGAGCATTTACTATCTGTCGCAGTTTTTGTGATTTGAAACCTTTGAAGGATTTCGATGTTGGACTTCGCTGCAGTCAAGGGCGGATCCAGCCTTCGTATCAGGGGGGGGTCACATAGTCGGGGTCCAGGCAGGACAAGCCCAATAAGTGGAGGACTAAGTCGGTCGGGGGCCCGGAGCGGCAAAACAAACTGAGGCGCCCCGGTCTTCTCAGTTTATGTAGGTATTACTAGAAAATTTTGCAAAAAAAAAACAAGTATAACGTGCTTATTTTATAATCCACCTACATGATCTCCCAAACCGCAGGTTTTTTTTTGAGGGAGTTGTATTTTTATCTCTTCAATAGGCTATTTACGAAAAGAAGAATGTAGGGGAGCGAGCAACGCGAGCTCGAAATTTTTTGCACCTCGTCTCTGAATTCTCGGTTAGATTTCTATTGAACATCCTTACGGAAATAGGAGTTGCTTTGTCGACTTAAGGCTTGTGCAGACCAGCGCGACGTGTCGCGCGACGCGACACGAACACGAACAAAACAATTTCTAAGAAAACTTCACGGATAACAATAGCCGGTGTCGCGTCGCGCTTGTCTGCACGAAACTTTATGCAGAAAAGTTAGAGAATTAGAATAATATAGAATTCAAGAGTGAGCGAAGCGAGCTCGAAAATTTTATCACACCGCCTTGGTTAGGGAAGGTTTTGAAGTGATAACTTTTTATGGGAGGGTAAACCTCTTCGTAACATAACGCGTTACGGCGCCAGTCTGTCTGGCTTCCCTTTTTCTCACGCAATTCTTTTGTCGACCTTTGCAGAAAGTTCGAGAATGCAGAATGTAGCGAGCGAAGCGAGCTCGAAAATTTTCATCGTCAGCCTCCAACTCTAAACTGCTTCTTACTGAACATATTTTGACCATGTTTGGGATATTCTTAAGATTTAGGGGGTTGCCAGGACCGGGAGACCTGGGGCGGTTTGTCTTGACACTATTCTGGGGTATTATATTTCTATGTCTACTTGCTAGCTTCAGATAAACCGGGCATTTATGAAACGCCAGAGGCTTAGCTTCAGATAATTTTCAGATAAACCTACATGGGCACTTATGAAACGTCAGAGGCTTAGGAGCACGGTTTCATTTTGTAATTTCCTATGGAGAAGAGCCGGCAAAAAACTCCACGGTCCATCATCATAATTATAATAACAGCAACAGCACAAGTCTTATTATGCGTGTCGTTCGCGATTTCGCGAATGTGTAGCAAACATATCCTACGCGGCAACATCATAAAAAGTACCTATTTATTTGATAATATGTATCAATGAAATTAGAAAAAATGTCAGTGGTCGACCTTGACACAGCCCAGGGGGGGGTCATGACCCCCATGACCCCCCCCCTGGATCCGCCACTGGCTGCAGTTCCCCAAGGCTGGATACCATAGCACCAGATAGGCTTGAGAATACATTTGAATAGTAGTAGTTTGCTTTCCCGAGACATTTGGGACTTTTTGTGAGCATCCAGATTAAGCTACGGAGTTTTTGCCCTAGGGATTTGCGTTTGGTATTGTCATTACTGAATCAACGCTGTCTGTATTTCTGCCACAATTCTGTTAACTTTTTTAACCTAAATAATCAAATTAAATTACAGAATACCTAAGTACCTATTACTGTGACCTGGATCATGGGAAATCTCTTCATCGTTTGCTTTTCCTGTTCTTAATTTTAGTGTTTATGGGTACTCTTATTTGCAATATAGTAAGTAAAGTACTCTCCACTCAAGTTTACCCCTATGTTACGAGCCGCACGTATTATTAATGTTGTTACGGTATCGGAGGATATTATTTGGACAAAACCTGCCGAAATTCATACAAATGGCACAAATAATAATTGAAAGAGGCTTGATAGCATAAAAGTTGTCATGTTTTTATTAATTGTTATATTACTTAGAATAGAATTCTAATTCTGCTTGCGGGGCATCCTATTTTTATAAATTTGTGTAGACATTCATAATATTTGTGACTTATATCATCGCTTTAGGTAAGTCTGTAAAGGTGTTATAATTGTGATTTAAACAAATAAATTATAGCTGTCCAAATTATATTTGACAAACGCCTCAAATAATAGAAAAATTGATTGCGAAGAAACTAGTTTCCTTGTTTTAGATAAAGAAATAGAAACTAGACCAAATTACACCAGGATGTCACTAAAAGCGTGCCTTATATAGACAATGAATTAAGAAAAAGCTCATAAATCTTTACCAGCTCATTAATGTTAGACTAGAGTTTAATTATATAATAAAACACACATCGTTTATCAATCCAATCACTTATGTTAATCAATAATTAATGACACCACTCCTTTTAGGCAAGAATTTTGATAAAAGACTAATTGTGCCAAAAGTAAGTTTAAGGCCCACCGGAGAAGCTCGTGCCTAAATAATAATAGCCGTACTGGTCGTTTAAACTACGCTGGCTGAGGTCGGACCATGGATGGGTGACCATATATATTACTTACCGAGACTCCTCCGTGCCGTATGCATAGATCTTTGACAGCTGATATGGGTTGTCAGAAGCTCGAAAGTCTTACCAAGGGGTGTCGTCTTACCCAGTAACTGGGTTGCTGAGGTGAGGTAGTCAGTAGCTCCATGTAAAATATTGGTATTGAGCTGCATCCAATTAGACTGGAACATAGTTGGGATTAAGGCTAGGCAGACGAGACGAAGTTTAGGGCCTCTCTTGCATCACAAATCACTAAATGCGTAAAAACACATTCAAAATTCAAAAGTCATTTATTCAAACTAGGTTGAGAATCAACACTTTTCGAACGTCAAAATTACATAAGACAGTCCGGCAAAACGCCCATCCGTCACCACTTCCTAATGCTTTAGCTGGGAAGAAGAAGTGGCTCAACAAACTCTCCAGCAGGAAAGAAGATTCAAAGAAGTGTCTTTCAGTTAAATGGGACTAAGAAGTTTTATTGTTATCACGCTGATTTTATTGTTATCACGTTTAGTGTCCCTCAATATATCTTGTTCCAAACTTTGGACGACCGCTCTGCTCGAGTGAAAATACAGAGAAAACGAATTTTCCCAGTTATGAGATCTAGCTAGATCGAATTTTCGCTCCCGCAAATCCTTATATTGCAACTTACATCGAAATTGTTAGAGCCGTTTTCGAGAGCGTGATTACAAATATGTATATATTTACACATAAAAACATTACTCGTATATGATAAAAGCGAATATTATTGTTTCGCAGTCTTTTTTATTAATAACCTTTTGAAGCACCTTATTATACCTACTAATTACGAAGTGTGACAACGACCATTATAAAAATATTTTGTATATTATAATTATTATGTATGGTATATTATTATTTTAAAAAACTTGTCAAATCTAATTCCGAAAACCTTGTATAGCCACGGGGGGTTCTTAGCAACTCGCATGACGCATAAAGTAAATATATGTGAAACCAATAAAAATGTTAATGTTTAAATTAATTAATTGTTTTAGTATTATTTTTAGAAGGCAGCCATTGTGGCGAGGAACTAATCGCAGCTTAGCATGCAGGGACGTACTCGGTGCAACTTGGGTGCTAATAAAATTTGCAATATTTTTGTTCCAACGTTGGTGCGTGTTTTTAATTGATGCTACTTACTTAAATGACATGGTAATAATACTACCGTCATATGGTGAAAGACTGTAACTAACTTTTTTATCAAAAATGAGTAAAATATAGGGTCGGATTTACCATTAAATTCTATATCTTTCTGCCAAGGTGATAAAGCTCTATTTAGTTCGGATTCACAGATACATACTACATATTAAAGTTAAGACGTATTGAAAGAGCTTGAACTAACATTCAGACAAAACTATTTACTCAAATCAATTTAGAAGTAGTTTCGGCTTTTTACCGGAGGACAGCAGACTATAAACCATAGGCATAACTCTTTAGAGACTACTGAACCAAAAGTACATTTCCTCTGATCTTATTTGACATTCATTAGTTTCTCATTTTAGCTTTATTGACAGAAGCGGCCTCCAAATTAACCGCTTAAATTGAACCCCATCAAAATTACTTGTTAGCACACAGAACATGTTTCCAAGGCGTGTAATTTACGCACAATTCGTCTTTCATACAATATTTATTCAATTTATTTATGTAGGTAAGCACCATTATAACTTAGGTACCTACTGTAGGAAAATTTATCGAAATAAAATCTAAACCGTAATAAAGCGGTTAAGCGGAAGAGTTTTTTTATATTTGAACGAAGTCGGATTTAAAAAAATATTTTTATATTTGATAGCCCAATTTTTGAGGTAGGTTATTTAAGGCTACGGTCATTAAATAGCGCGTAGCGTTAGGAGCAGCGCAAAAAGAAAAAAAATTGAAAGAACGCTTAGCGAAAACGAACTAATTTGTAAATAATCCGATATCTTTTAAATTAATCGGTGGTTGAAATCGCGAGATACAGCTAGTTGGTATAATAAAAGCTTTTTGACAAAACAAATACTAGCGGACTTTGTGGAATTACACGAGCTTGATTAAATATACTCGAAATAGAAGTAAATATTTTATTATATTTGTTTAACGCCTACATGTTCCTAAGGTAAATAGAAGCATGAATTTATTGCTTGTTGATTAATGGTAGGTAATATTTGAGGACTATTTATATAGAAAAACCTGTGATTAGATCTCCTCTCCTACAGTCACGAGCATTTAATACAGTACTATGGACAGCTCGGCAACAATATCTGATTTCATGTAAGGAAGGCATATACAAGTGCCAGCACAAATATGTGACATCAAAGGAAAACCAAAACTATCTGACGAGGCAAGCGACGCTAAAATAAAGGAAAGGAATTTGCATCGGCTTCAAAAATATGTGTCACCTCTCTATGCAATAATATCGGACATGTCTTGCGTTATAGATATATGCCTACTCAGTTAAAATTCAGAAGAATATATAATACCTTGCATGATAAAAAATACAATAATATTCAAAATTTCTAAGCTGATACCTACTTGCATTGGTTATTTAATTCAAATAATTATTGTCTAAATTCGGACCTGCTCTCTGAGATATATCTCACGACAGATTAAGAATTTAATCTCTGAAAGCAATAGACCAGTAGTAAATCCAGTATTTATAAATAATTATAATGCCTATTAGAGATTAGCATTTATTAAATTAGACTAGCTTTTGCCCGCAACTTCGCCCGCGTGATGTTATGCCACAGAAACGCACTACCGTGATAAATAGTATCCTATGTCCTAATCCAGATCATGGTCTAACCATGTGCCAAATTTCATCGAAATCCGTTCAGCCGTTTTAGCGTAAAAGCATAACAAACAAACTCAATTTCGCATTTATAAATATTAGTTAGAATGATAATGGGCAATACTGTAACTTCCCTGTTCCCATTAGTGAGTTTTTAGAATCGGATCAATAGTTCGAGAGATAACCCCCTACATACAAACTCACAAATTGTTACTCTTTATTATATTAGTATAGATAGACAACATCGCGGATAAAACCTAGCCACGCCACAGTCTACAACAATAGCAGCTAAACAACTCCCACGCAGCGGGAAAGTTAATTCGTTATGCTTACCAAATCCCTATTAATTTTATTGATGACAGTAAAAAATGCTAACACTATCATAAATTAACTGAATATTTTGACAATGATTCCAACTACAATCTTTTGTTTTTATATGAATGGAATAGTGAATTAATTTTAATTAATTCTACACGTTTGTAGATTTCCTGGTTGTTGGACAAGTATAATAGTAGATTTAAATAAAATCTGAATCGTTAAGTATTTTTTGTGTTTAATTAAAGGCTTTATAATAATATTATAATTATGTAACATTTTTTTTTTTGTTTTTTTTTTGGTAATTATTTTCTCAGTAGCAGCCCGGAATCTAGATTTGATTGCTTGTTTTCCACTATTCTCTGTTTTTATTATGATTGGCAATTTTTACAAAACATATTAATTGATTGGACTGCCTTGTTGGTTTAGAGGTCGCAAGCGCTACTGCCGAGCATGAAGCCCTGGGTTTTATACCCGAGTCGGGCAAAGCATTAGGTTTTTTCATGTCGAATTTCTCAATAGCAGCCAGGAGTCTGAATTTATACCAAGCTTAGCCCCTTATATTACATGGGACTTAAACATAACTGGCGAAATGTGGGTGTATTATAGGTGCACCTCTGCCTAACCCATCAGGGAATACAGGCGTGAAGTTATGTTATGTGTTATTTTGATACATAGTTGTTGTAACTTTGGTATTTTTAGAACCTTTAGTTATGACATTTATCACAAAATCCGTAACATAATACGTACAGCATATAATTTATAGGCTCACCTCACGCCATACATTATTTTAATTTTAACACAGACTACTTACACAGTAATTATTTACCTACCTGGTAACAAAGTAAAGTATACCTACTTTACAATTTTATGTAGAAGCGTTGGTATACTGCATAAAGCAGGAATATTAGGACGGTATACTGTGTTATTACGACCTCTGAGTTTGTTTCGGCCTTTCTTCTCAGAGTAGTCAGATAGGAAACGCCGACCTCATCTAACTTATTTTTTATATTTTTTAATAGGACGTGTAAAAGTGATTCCGATATTTTATTTACAGAATAAACAATTTCATTTCATTTATGACTCAAAAACCACAGTCTTAAATAAACTTCACTTAAAGGGGGTTAGTGAGCTAATTAAGTAAGGTATGCCTCTGTTGGCTAACCGGCTAACAGACAAACGAACAAACAAACAGTTCACACGGACGCTCTTAGATAATAATAAAATCATACATCTGTAGGGTAAGCTTGTTTTGTTGATTGGTCGGGATAAGACCAATTATTTTTGGTAACAATAAAAAGTAACAAAAAAAATGAGAAAGATGAATGAGAATATGTTTTTAAAATGCCACAAAAAAATTACTTCAACAACATTATAATTCTTTCTTTTTTCTTTTTCAAATGCGGATTATTGACTAAAGATAAAACAAAATGAAAGCCTCAGGTAGTATCTAATCCATTTATTCTTAAATTAATAGATTTCTATTTTTATAAATGTAGTTCAAATAAAGACAGCAAGGCAAAATAAATAACAGTCATTGATGAGCTCTAAAATATTGGATTTCATATAATTTTATAGCAGCAATTAAATTTTACAACAAGCAAATTTATGTAAAATGTAATAAAACGGAACGTTTTTTACATTTGAATAAAATAAAAAGACTAAAGAATAAAAATTAACAGACAGTAATTAAATCATAAAAATGTTAAGTGATCTTATAAGTTATTAAAGTTTCTTTTGGCATAGATTTTAATGTTGAACTAAACATTTTATATCCTTTAGATATACATAAATGTCTTAACTTTATTGTTGAACACCCACGTGCGGCCACAAAAGGAATAAAGTCTTATCTAAAAAGAGAAACCTATCCTCATTCTAGCATAGTTTAAATAACTTTCTTGCAGACAAAATACTAAAACCAGACAGTATGTTTATGTCTAGCTCTATTTTAAAGTTCACATACTTAATGAATATTATTTTTTCAAAACTGCTGCATGGTACAGACATGAAAGAATGTAATACAATTAAAACGTTAGGCCAACAGTTTGGACTGGGCACGCCACAATTACGGCGATAAGTCCCCTCTTTGAGGAGTGGCTTGAGAGGCGCCACGGCGTCCTCACCTTCCGCCTGACGCAGGTCCTCACCGGACACGGTTGTTTCGGGAGGTACCTGTTTCGCATAAGGCGGGAGGAAACGCCCGGGTGTCACCATTGTGTGGATCGTCCGGAGGACACGGTGGAGCATACGGTGGAGGTTTGCCCGGCTTGGGTGGACCACCGCCGTGTCCTCGTGGAGGCGATCGGCGGCAGTGACCTCTCGCGTCCGGCCCTGGTCCAGGCCATGGTGCGGAGCGAGAGGGCATGGCAAGCCGTCACCTCCTTCTGCGAAGCAGTAATGCTCGCGAAGGAGGAGGCGGAGCGCGCGAGGGAGTGGCAGAGGCCGCGCCCTACCAGCCCTAGCCGCCGCCGCCGTAGGAGACTTCCCGGGCGTCGGGAATTGATAGCCGATTTCCGGCCACCGTAGGCGCGGGCCTGCGGACGGAGAGCAGAGGGCAGCTCGCCGTCCGATAAGGACCAGGCCCGGGTCGACGGCGCGTCGTGTTCCACGCGCGCCTCAAAGAGATGTCAGCAAAACTGACGGGGTCCGTTAGGGCCGATGCCTGCCGGGGTTGCGGGTAGTCCCAAGGGGAAACCGTGGCCCCTGGCATGGCAAGGGAAGGAACACGGGTGGGTTTTAGTCAGTAAAAGTCTGACACGCCCTTCCGCTCCGCCCAGAGCGGGAGAAGTCATTGGATGATTTCCCACCCAAAAAAAAAAAAAAAAAAAAAAGGCCAACAGTTTGGACTACCAATAAATAGAACAAACAAGTTAACAAAAAACTTGAAAAATACAGAAAAATTATACTGAATTTTGAAATAGACGCGGCGTATTTTTTCTCAAAAATTTCATTATTCCAATAAATACGAAAATACCGATTGATATAAATCTTTCAAAAATCAAAAAAATTAATTGTGTCCAACTTTTCAGGTGTCACTTGGAAACCCTACTCCATTCCATGAAAATACTTCAAGTATTGTTACAATGACGTCATCAAGGTGTTAAGTATAGTAGCGCCGCGGCCGGTTAGTAGTTATTTCCATTTTTGTAACAGATCCTTATTAGGATTCTTTTCCTTTTTAACACCTAGAAACATGGCTCCTGTCAAGTTAACTAAGGCTACTGTAACTTTTTCTTTATCGTTATGAATAACTTATGTGTTTACTAGTAAAAACTTAGATATTGAGTATACAGGGTGTCAATCGACGCGAAGCCTGTTACCATGGATTCAGTACACTGGATACAGTCCGCTGGATGCGGGAAGCATAGAATCGGTCGAAGTGGCGGTGCTTGGGGGAGGCCTATGTCCAGCAGTGGACGTCTTTCGGCTGATATGATGATGATGAGGCTTGACAATATTGACTAAACATGAAATTATTTAAATCAATCTTTAAATGAGGGGCAATACCCGTAACTTTTAAAAACGTTCGCATTTGCGTCTCATTCGCAATCTGTCAGAAATACAATCAATTTACCACCATTTTTGACAAGTTTGACAGATGCAGCTTAAATGTGAACGTTTTTTAAGTACTAGAATTGGCCATTTGGTGTCAGAGTTTTAAAGTCGCCATGGGCCTCTGACTTGGGTTCAGATGCCGTCGAGAAATATACACCACTAGGCTATCGACGACGAACGAGCTTGAACTACAAAACATGTTCACTGTATTTTGGCGGTTTCTAACAATTTTTCTTCACGATAAATTCTCTCATCTTAAGGCTGCCTGCCCACCGGAGCGCAGAGGAGAGGAGAGGAGCGGAGATGCGTCAATATTAACCAATAGAATCAAAACTCCGCTCCAGAGGTGCGATTCTATTGGTTAATTTTGGCACATCTCCGGTCCTCTCCTCTCCTCTCCGTTCCAGTGGACAGGCAGCCTAAGTCAGTGATATCTTAGATTTTTCTAATAAGTATGACATGAAAGAACTCCCGAGGTGTTGGTTCAAATTTGAATTGAAGCTGAAACCTAAGTATAAAGCTGCCTGTCCAAGTGTCCACTGGAGCGGAGTGGAGAGGAGAAGAGCGGAGATGTGCCAATATTAACCAATAGAATCGCACCTCTGGAGCGGAGTTTAGATTCATATTCATAGCAGTCTCTTCTCCTCTCCGCTTCACTGGATAGGCAGCCTTAAAACCGTCCGGGCGAAAACAAACAAGAAAAAATTTGGATGACTAAGATTACAGCCTTTTTCAAACAATAGATGAAAATATAAGTTTCCTCTCAAATCAAAAACCTCATACCATATGAGTCGGTAGCGGTGACTCACAGGTCAACGGAATCATGACCTCGCGCGTGCTAACAACGATTTATTAATATGCGTACGCGCATGTTTTCCGTTTGGTTATCTATATGGATTAGATTGATCGTTCGAGGTGTTAGATTCTGGTATTGTTTTGTAGTTATTGTTTTTTAGGGTTCCGTACCTACCCAACAGGGGAAGCCGAGATTAGCCAACGCCGCATGTCTGTCTGTTCGTCCATCCATGTGTCACACACAGGGCTGTACCTTATTAACTGTTTTAGTGCTAGTAAGTATGAATTTAAGGTCGCTCAGCGAGCTATGGAGCGGGCTATACTCGTAGTTTCTTTGAAGGATAAAATCAGTTACCGACATAGCCTGCAGAGTAAGCAAGCTGAAGCGGCAGTGGCCTGGCCATGTTTGTCGAAGGACCGATGGGTGGTGCAGCAGACGAGTCCTGGAGTGGTGACCGCGTATAGGCAAGCGTTGTGTGGGACGCCCCCAGCTAGATGGATCAACGAACTTAAAAAGATGGCTGAAACAGGCTGGAAGGCTGGAGACAGGGTGTTGTGGCGTAGCCTGGGAAAGGCCTATGTCCAGCAATGGACTGCGGTAGACTGAGTTAATTGAGATGCGAAACGCTTGGCGCTCGATTCCAGCTCGCATTTGGCCATTTTTTTTTTATTCTGCCGCGTTCTAGTTTTTTCATGGTCATAGGCTCTTAAAAATTGTCATTAATGTCCATTTGAACGGTCAATTGGTAAAATTATCCTATTCATTGCGTTTGGTAGATCTGTATGGATCTGAAGTGCGTACTTCAGTATTTTTTAAGGGTTTCTTTAGCTCATGTGCAAATAATGAATCATCATTATTTACTACAGCATGATATTATATATGTGAATCCGTTTGTTTTTTTCAACCTCTCTTATCCCACTGCTGAGCAAAGGTCTCCGCCAAAGTTTTCCACTATTTCCTGCGTGTTGCCTTCTCCGGCAAAACTCCCATAAAAGCCTAAGTCATCACGTTCTATAGAAATCTTTCAAACTGGTTCAATATCCAGATGCTGGTAAATCAGCTGTTGTCTCTTGTCGTATCTGGGTTGATGAGCAGACTAAGGGTGCGTTTCCATCAGAGATGAGCCAGGATTCGTACTTTCGTAGTGAGTGATGTGTGTGAAACTAACCAATAACACCGCTAGCTTAGCTCAAACTATGACAGTGAAGCGATGTCATTGGTTAGTTTCACACACATCCCTCGCTAGTACTCGCTACGCATGCTCGCTCATCTCAGGTGGAAACGCAGCCTAATGGCTGCTCTTGTGGAAAAAGGACACCGCCAATTGATATCTGCAACACCCAACGAATACCGATAGATACTTTGCAGCCTTTAAAGATATCCTTCAAATTGGATCCCAGTAAAACTGCTGGGTGTCAGAATGGTTTATTTGATATGAAGATAGACAGACTGTTTGACCAGCATGCGTGTCGATGGAAAAATAGACAAAATAACAGATTCACAATCATAATTCTATTCTTCCGTCGACAACACCCTTTTCTATAGTGGTCATTCTACGAGTGCAGTAACTTTAATTCAAACTGCTTGTATTTTTACAAAATGTAAGCCTCAACCAGTAATAAAATTCCATGTATTTTAATCAACGTTAAAATAGAAGCTATTATCATCGTAATATTTCTTAGCGTCAAATTAACCATTGTCTGCGCTTAAACAAATTCTCATTAATTGAGATTAATCTCCTGTATGAAAAGAACCGTTTTTAGAGATCCTTTGTCTGTATCGTTTGCTTACTTACGTTCATTCACCTTTATTTTTTCTTCACTAAAACCTTTATTCACTTGCCTATTCACCTACCTATTATTTATTACATCTTCTACATTCTCGAGTTTTTCAAGTTCTTGATTGTGTTTAATTGGTTTCAATACGTCATACGCTATTTACGCTATTTAAGTAGCTATGGTGGCCCAGTATTAACGACTTATGACTCACGATTTGTTCGAACCTAGGCAGGTGTTTTACTTTGTGTAAACAAAACATTATCACCACTGCCCCTCAAAACGGTAAAAGAAAACATCGTGAGCAAACCGGCATGTCCTAGAACCAAAAAAAATCGAAGACGTGACATCTACCAACCCGCATTGGGCCCGCGTGGTAATTTACAGCCCACTTCCTCTCGAAGAGAAGAGTTCTGTGTCCCAGCAGTGGGAACATTATAGCCAAATTATATTATACGCTATTTCATGTTCCGTAACATCGTCAAAGTTATAAGGATTATATGCTTTGCCTGGATTAGTTCTAGTATAATACTTGATTTCATCTAAATGATTACTATTTACCGTTATTACTAAGGGCTGATTTCACCAATGAAACTGAACGCGATCAGCATTTCTAAAACGCGTTCAAGAGCTGTCAGTGTCAAAATTGTTATAGAATATTGTACACTGACAGCTCTTGAGAGTGTTTAGATGTGCTGAACGCGTTCAATTTCATTGGTGAAATCCGCACCAAGTATCAAAAGAAAGTCTCGCCCACACTCTATACTGTCAAAACATTGTTTCGTCACTTGTTCACACATACACATACATCATTCATTATTTGATACTTACTTGACAGCTGTTCTAATTTTTTTTTGTTTGTCGAAACCTTGTGGCGTACCTTTATCATAACTTTACGTCAAACATACACTTCGAAATAATCATCAACATCATCTATCTACCCTTTTCCAACCATGTTGGAATCCGCTTCCAGTCTAACCATTAGACCCCTTGGTAAGACTGGTTGGCAGACTTTTGGGCTTCTGAATACCCGTAGGCAACGACTGTCAAAGATCTATGAATGACAGTCACAAACAGTCAGTCATTGTCAGTGACAATCTTATCTAAGTCTGTCGCCATAACAGCATTGTTTGTGTATGAAATCCTGCGTAGATACCACAAAAAATATGTGCCCACCCTACCTGTTTCAAACAAGCGAATTGAACTTTGTCCGGTTCCTCGCCAAAGAACAGCTTTTGGACAGAAGCACTTTAACTTCATTGCCCCCTATGTTTACAACAAATGCAATAAAATTAATTCTATACGTAATTTGAGCAACAACAAATTTAAGGAAGTAGTCTTCACCTGGCTGAAGTCGCTTGACTACGAAACGGTAGAAAATCTGCTAAAAGTCGTAACTTGATCCACATAAATTCTAAGTCAAAGATTTATTTGCGTAATTAGTAATCACTAGCACTTTACCCGCGATTTCGTCCGCGTGGTTCTGATTTCAAACTCAACTTTAAATGGTTATTTATAAAAATCTACAAACAATTTGGACATGCAAACTCAATCATGCACACACACACAATACACACAAACACATACACCCTTACACTAACACATACACCCTTACACTAACAAACATACTTTCGCGCAATAGGTAGTACCTAGTACCATGTTATGTTATTTATATTTTTTTATTTTTTTATTTTATTGTTTGGTTATTTTCATTTAAATTGTTTTTTTTTTTATTTTTTTTTTTTTTTTTTTTTTATGTTAGTCTCTTTTTATTAGTTTTATTACCTTAAAACAAAAATTGTGTCTTTTTTTACGGGAGGACACTGGCTCCTGCAACACAGTTATTACTAGCGCAGGAGTCAGGGAATTCTTATATTGCCTGGAAAATTGTTTTATGTCAATAAATATTTTTTTCATTTTTTTCATTTTTTCATTGTTGTGTTTCGGCAGTTAGAGATAAGATAGCCAGTTCCTCTGTGGTTGAGGATTCCGGGTGAAGTTTGCTTCGACATTCGGCCTGATCATCACTTACCAATAGGTGAGATGCAGGCCAAGAGCCGTTTAAGGTAAAAAAAAAAAAAAAAAAAAACAGTCGGGACCAACGCCTTAAAATCGTTTATTCTGAAAATGGGCAACGTCGCTAAGGCGTACTCCCATTGCCCCGTAGAAATGTCCCCGTTATAGGTGACAATGGGAATTTAATAAAAAATATTGCCTTTAAAATATCGAAGGAACCCAATGAACCAAAGCACACTAATTCTAATTTTATCTAAGTACCTACATAATTCAAACCCGACAAAGACAAATTAATGCCTCTGCCCACTAAGACGTACCACCATTATTATTATTGTATCGTCGAGAGCATACACGCGTGCTCTTCATAATTCTTCACCTTTTTATTAGCTGGCTAGTGGCTCGTGTGTTATTATAAGTTACGCCTCAGTGGATAACGGGTTTAGGATACGGTAGCTCATTGTTGTTAGTTGGATTATAAAGTTATTCTTTGGATTGATTTGAATTGTTTTGTTTTGTTTCGAGATCTTTCATTTGTGCTGTTTTTATTCGATGTATTTGTGCTTCTTCATTCATTCATTTTTGAAATCTACATGGTCTGATGTCTGTGAAACTTCATTATGGAGTTTCTTTGCCCATTTTTCTCCATACAAAACTACCTTTTGGACGGTGCTACTAGAATCAATTCTATTTTCTTGTGAATTTTGACGTTTAAAAGTGCCTGAATGAATGTATGAATTTAATGTGACCTCGTATATACTCGTATATAATTTGAGGTGGCATTACACCGAATAGTATGTCAGCTATCTTTCAACTACTAGATTTATTTTTTCATTTTCTTAAACAAGAAATAACGATCATAATTTGTTGTATGCAAATGAACTAAACATTAATTAAAAAACCATGACGTGATCGACTTACAATTTATTCGCGAGTCTGACCAACCGACATTGTTGCAAAGCAGAGATCGTCAACCAAGTTGCAGGAAATTGAAAATTAAATTACGTACCTACTTTCTTTTAATTTAAGCATCATTGGCAGCCATTTTCCACCCACCGCTGAGTTAAGCCCTCCACCCTTCTGTGCCTTGCTTCCGATCGATCGAGTCATGTTCATTCAAAGTACATTAAGATTTTGTAAGTTTAATAGTAATGTATTTTACACATAAACCTTCCGGAATAAATTCTCTAAAATTCTAAATTTGTTGCGGCTGGCAGCACACACTGGCAGACACGAAAAGCCACTTTAATCTATACCTTTACATAAATAAATAAAATTGAAGTGTATAGTTGTAACGAAGATTTGTAACATCAAAATAAAGTTCAGCTTATTACTTCGGTACTAAAAACAAAAACATTTTTTTTTAATTTATGTCTCTTTCTTCATGTCTCGTTCCGGCTAATCTCCGAAACGGCTGGACCAATTTCGACGACAGATAAATGATTATGTTTGTTTCACTGGCAGATAGCTGATGTTATAAGGAGTAACTTAAAGCTAAGCTAAGCGAAGTGTAAGCTACTTTAATTTTACTTTTTCGGACGAGGCCGCGGGCAGCAGCTAGCGTATAATAGATAGATAGTTTTGTTATTTTCATCTTTAATTCTATTTATTTATCGAAAAACCAAAGCTTTACAACAACAGGTCTGTGCTATAAAATATTACACAACAGAAAAATAAAACATTGAAACAAAAGGTCCACCACCCCTGTTGTGAAGTATCGACCGATTGCAGCTCGTATCGAGATCTCGACGAAGCGATAACACACACGTTATACAATAATGTATGGACAGCACATAAGGGCTGCTTCATAGGATTTAGAAACGCATTTTGAATAACATAGTAGGTACTGTAAGGTTTTATTGTATTATCAACCTTATGTTGTACTGGCTGTTATGAATATATCAGTTCGAACTATCTGATGAGTCACTTTCTAATTTAGAATAGGTTCGTAATAATTGTTTTATATAGAAAATAGCGGAAGGCTAGCTGTCACTTCGTAGGCGCGTATTCATGTTATAATATATTTTGACCTAAAATAACTAATTAAATATATATTATAAATATAACGTATCACTGTATCATTGAAGAGAACCCGCACTACACATTCAGCTACGGAGAATATAGCTGTCCCACACTAAAAGCGTCTCGACGCCCCACACGAACACGTACCCCTCACACATGGTGGATGGCGCCTAAAACCGGGCTTTGAAATAAGGCGTATGCAGAGCCAGTTAATACTGCACTAGAAAAAAAATATAATTTAGAAAAAAAAAACATAATTCGACACGTAACAGTTCGACACGTAGGTAATAGGCATTAACTCATATCGGTGCAAAGAAAGAGCTGAAGAAGATGCCAGCTCCTCACCGGAGCCGAAACTAAAGCTAAGTGGTTTTTATTAAAAGTGTTTTTTCTAACAAAAGTGCGACATGGAGTACTTCTCAGGTATAAACGGATGCCTAGAGAATTTCCTAGATGATTTCAGGATTACAGCCACCTTCAATGAATGGCAAGAGAGCAACTGGGCATTAATTTTACGCGCATTTCTTGTGAGTCCAGCTGAGATTGTCCACAAGTACACGTACCATGAAGGTATGAGCTTTGACTCGATGTGCAATGCACTAAGGAAAGAGTTTCCATGCAAATGTCATAGAAATATGAATACGTTGCAAGAAGAAGAGATGGTACAAATAATGTCCGAGGCAGGCGGACAGGAAGAGCTTGCAAACATAGATAATCATACCGATTTATTTTTTAGCGGAATACTGGATATTATCCCACTTGAAACTGAACAAAGCTGCCAGGAGCGCAGTGATGATGAAAATAATGATGATGACGAGCGCAGCTGCCTGGAACGCAGTCTTGCAAATGATGAAGACGACTCAATCGAAAACGAAAATTTGGATGAAATTCACGAATCGGGTCAGTTCAGTCCAATTATTAAACCATTTGAATATGTTTCAGAATACCAGAATGTTCCCTCGTCAAATGAAATAATTGGTCTCGAGGAGGATATTCCTATACATAACCTCATCGCTGTCCAATCCGATAAATATGATATTGTTGAAAAATTTTCCGATTCAAAGGAGATCGCCCAAACCCCATTTTCGACTGAAATAATAAGCAATGAGCAACAAGTTAATATTTTGGTTGATTTAAACTCAATTAAAGCCAACAAAGACTGAATCGAGTTTGATGTGGAGTCACCGTTAGTGACGAATGAAGATATTAGTAATGACTTTCGAGTGAAAGTTTATAACAACGAACATAAACATAGTGTGCCATCGCAAGGTTGCTTTGTCATAAAGTTATCATTCTTTTGGCCAACAAAGTTTATATTATTACTATTTTATATTATCATGTTACTATTATACTACATCATTATATTATTACAACAACAAAGTGCTAAAAGCAATTTAAGAAGTGCACCAATTAAAAACAAAACCATATTTGCTAGAAACAGTAAAATGAAATGCTTTGTGCCAAAAACAAGTAAATTAAAAAGGTCGAAAGCTTATAAACATTTTATAATAAAGTTTACCATTTTAGAATATGAGTTTTTAAAATTGAATAATAAGAAGTTTAGGAACATTATACATATTAGATTTTCTTATTTTGTGTCACCTCCTTTCATATCAACGTCACTTTAGAATGTAATTATTTGTTATTTTATTTTTATTTTAAAAGAGCGTTCATATTATAATTAGGCAAATGTCATTTAGATGTAAACATCATAATAGTTTAGCACATTATTTTAGTAATTAATTATATTATACTAATGCATTGTTATGTGTGTTTTCGTTACATATGCGGGGAATAAACATCGGACGCGGCCGGGAGCGAGTGAGGTGTCACTCCTCATGTCGCCAAGGAGCCTGAGGGAACGTGTCAACCTCATCGTCTTCAAATTATATTCTTGTCTTAGCTTAGCATGAACGCACTCCAGAATTTATCGTTGTGATTTAAGAGGGAAGTAAATAGTTTTGAAATACTGTGGTCCCTCCTGGGGGGGGATGGCACTCCGTCTGGGTTGACATCTATTTTGCTAAAAGGGGCATAGCCCTTGCAAAATGTGTTTGATAAACACAGTTGGTTAACTCATGACTGAGGACCCACAGTTTAGTCAGGAGAGGCTGACATTTAATGGGGATTGAGTTTTATAGAAGGGATGATGCTTGATCTAGGCTGATACCAACTTCGCTAAAGGGGCATAGCCTCGCGAAGTGTGTCGATTCGACACATTTGGTTTCTGCCGATGATTGAGGATCGACAGTTCAGTCAACATGAACTAATAATTTGGGATTTTGATATTATTGCGGTGTGATGAATTTTCGAGAATTATTCATCTGGAGTGTGCCCATGAGATAGTTCTTTTGGTTGGACACTTACTTCTTGATCCTGAATTCCCTCTGGCTCAATATTGTCCGATGGGGTTAAGGTTTTAGATGTTAAGTTTCTTTCTTATCTCTTCTAAACCCCCTCTGGGTCGATGTGAATTGTCACATCAGTTTGTTTGTTTCCCGAGGCTTGCCGTACCTTTTACAGTGGTTTTGCTGCGGTATGGTTTAGGCATGACAGCGTTGAATTTTTGAAGTGCACATTGGCACATGCTATAGTTTAATTTGGCTGACACTTAGCGTAGTGTCAGACCTTCGCGACTCGCTTGTCATGAACTAAGCCATCTCTTGTAAGAGAAAGACCTCAGCCGTGTAAATGATTTCCCACTGTTAGGTAGTTTTTCGTATAGGTATAGGTAGGGAAAGTCAGATTGTTCGAATGTTCTGAATAAAAGCAATTTTCCTGTGCTTTTATTCGAGGTGGGCGTAGCTCATGTAAGGTTTTATTGTATTATCAACCTTATGTTGTACTGGCTGTTATGAATATATCAGTTCGAACTATCTGATGAGTCACTTTCTAATTTAGAATAGGTTCGTAATAATTGTTTTATATAGAAAATAGCGGAAGGCTAGCTGTCACTTCGTAGGCGCGTATTCATGTTATAATATATTTTGACCTAAAATAACTAATTAAATATATATTATAAATATAACGTATCACTGTATCATTGAAGAGAACCCGCACTACACATTCAGCTACGGAGAATATAGCTGTCCCACACTAAAAGCGTCTCGACGCCCCACACGAACACGTACCCCTCACAGTACCTAGTACCTCACCGTAGGCGCGGGCTTGCGGACGGAGAGCAATGGGTAGCTCGCCGTCCGATAAGGACCAACCCGGGTCGACGGCACGTTGTGTTCCACGCGCGCCTCAAAGAGATGTCAGCAGTTCAGCACAACTGACGGGCTCCGCTAGGGCCGAAGCCTGCCGGGGTTGCGGGAAAGTTCTAAAGGGTTACCGTGGCCCCTGGCAACGTACAGGCAACTGAAGGAACACGGGTGGGATTTAGTCAGAGAGAGTATGACACGCCCTCAGCTCCACCCTAGAGCGGGAGAAGTTATTTGAGGACTTCCTTCCCAAAAAAAAAAGTTCCTAGTACCTACACGCGTCGATAATTATTATAGTTTCATCAGCAGGAAAATTCAATAAAAATACAAAAAAAAAATAGGCCGACTTCCATTTTTAGATAAATAGTATTGCACCATTTTAAAACATGTTTAGTGGATATGATTAAGGCTATGTAGCAAAAACCCAGCTTAGCATAAAGTTAGCATAACTTGCCAAAAATGTAAAAATACTCGGATTCAAGTATTCAGTTATATTATTCACTGTATTTAAAATCCAACCCTATGTTTTAACGAACAAGGTCCTCTTTTGTATGTAATAGAGTTATACCATCCCTTTGAATATAATCGAGTCTGAAATAGGCCTTACTGCGCCATATTGTGGCCTACTAACCTCAGTCAAAGAGTAGCTAATGAACAACATATTTGTTTTCTGCCTACGCGCACGCTGCCTTTTAGGGTTTCGTAGCCAAATGGCAAAAAAACCCTTATAATTTCGTCATTTCCGTCTGTTCGTCCGTCCGTCTATCACATTTTACTCGGATACTATTTGCACTATATCAATGAAAATTCGATAAAAAAAACTTGTATTCTGTGCACCACTAAATAAGGATGTAGTGAAATTACGAGTAAAATAATTAGGCCCTCCCCATATGTAACCGTGAATAAAAAAAATCAATGCACTGAGAGTGTGGGATATTGTTGGATCCCATAATTTAAAAAAATATGGTGTTTCGAAGTGACTTTGATATAAATATAAGACGAGAGACGAAGAGATATTTTCGGTTACAACCACAGAAATAACTTCGTTTTTCATCCTAACTAATACTATAAATGCGAAAGTGAGTTTGTTTGTTACGCTTTCACGCTAAAACGGCTGAATGGATTTGGACGAAATTTGGCACATGGGTAGACCATGACCTGGGTTAGAACATAGGATAGTATTTTTATTCTAATATTCCCACGGGATAGATACTTATGCGGGTGAAACCGCGGGGCGCAGGTAGTAGATATATAATTCGAGACATACTATGAACTTCATACAAAATAATTTTGCGATCGATACTTTTGCAATCAATATGTTCATAAAATTCATTCCAACTACGGAACCGTTCAAAGTGCGTGGTCCAACACGCTTTGGGCCGGTTTTTTTTATGGACTCACTAATTTGTGAAGTACAGAGTTGCACATTACGCAAGTGACCAAGTGTACATTTACGACAGGTGCACAGAAAACTGTGCTACTTAGATTCCACCTTTTATGGTATGATAAGTACTTGGGGACATAGAAACTTGTCAAACAAGAAAATATGAAAATGTATGACACGTAGATGAAATACGAGTAGAGCTCTGATGAATATGGCAATATTTGTTGGAAAATAAGTATACTCATGGTAGAGCACCCATGTCGCATATGGCCGCGATCCTCTACATTGAGGGAATGACGAAGAAAATAAAAGTATGGTTAGATTTAATTGCAAAATAATCATACACCTGAAAGAAAATATCCGTAATCAAAACATGAAAATTCTATTTGCAAATCTTACCACAGCGACAATAAAATGTCAAAAAAGAAAGGACTTTTTTTTATGTGTAGCAATTTCGTTTCGCTTTCCTGCAATCTATGGGAGTGATTTCGTAAATAGGGACGGAAGTGTGTAACAGGAAGACAGGGAAGTCCGCGTTATATGATTTACTAGAGGCGCGATGCTAGAGTTGGCTGTCAGATGGTACCAACCCATTTTCCGAGAGGTTGGTACTGTCAGCCATGATGTCAGATGTTACACATCATAATATATGACTACTGTAAGACGCACTCCTTTTTTGTTTTGACCAATTGAGTCAGACAATATTGCGAACGTTTTTAAAAATATGGAAATGGCCCGTCTGATACCTTTTAGTCGCTATAGGAATGAAGTTTGGCAAAGTGTTACCAGCATCCTTTTCTTCTAACTCAACTGATTTCTAATCCATATAGCACTTTGTTTTAGCTCTTAGTAGAACCTTGTGTCCAGCAATACACTTTCAACAAGACATTTATTATCCTGAAAAGCAAATCCATTCAATCACCGAGCCCAAGGACCACAAATAGGACCATTATTAAATAAAAACTGAGGGGCCTTTCAGTTTGAAATCCATTGCTTCATAGGTTCAAAAAAATCATCTTCTCAACAACTTAAATAACGCAATGAACGTGACTGAACTGTCAAAATAAAAAGCATTGTGATCAATTGTCATTTTATGCCATGTTTGTCAAGCTATACTTTTCCAGTATAAGCTGATCTCGCATTGTATAGGATTTCCGTACAATGAGAGGTCAGGTTATACTGGAAATGTATAGCTTGATATGTAGCCGTGTGTCCTTCTGACCACACATTGTATTGTACTTGATCGCCATACCTTTATTACCCGAGCGCTACTGTGGACTGTGGGCGATACTAATTGCCAGGTTATAGCATTTTATAGCCTTATTGTGTGAATTATAATTGACAGGTAGCTGTGAATTTTATTGATTTCTTTTGATAAGCTGTTTTTCATGTTTTGTGGACTGAATTTAGTATTTAATGTTGGGACAAGAAATATATGGCCTAAGAACATACATACATAGCATAATTACGAGTATATGCTTTTCAGATACCTACCGCACACAGTTGAGATTGAGATGAAATAATATCTTGAAGTTATGACTTGTTAAATGTCGTCGTAAAGTTTATGGCACATTATAATATAATCATTACAAATACAATTCATAGAATAATAGTTTGTCTATGAAATACATTATGAAAAGGGTAATTATAAAATAATTTAAAAAATTTAAAAACACAACTGCCCTGCCAAAAACGAACTAAAAAGTATTTTTTTTTTCTAATAAAATATAGCCTATGTCACTCGGGATGATATAAGGATTCTAACGATACCTCATACATCCAAATCTGTTCAGGCATTTAAAAGTTATGGTGGAACAAAGAAACTTACATACATACATGAACCCTGAACACATTACACTCCTTTTTGGGCAGTCGTGTAAAAATGCTATTATTATTATTGTCTAAGAAATTATAGTTTGGAATTGCTTTAGTAGGTAATTTATATGTCCTTCATCATTTCATTCGAAAGACATCCACTGCTGGACATACGCTTCCCCCAAGCACCGCCACTTTGACCAGTTCTGTACTTCCCGCATCCAGCGGATTCCTGCGGCCTTCAAGAGGTCATCGATCTACCTCGCAGCTCCTTATTTGTGCGGAATAAGGTTTACTTCAAAAAATTCAAAATTCAAAAGTCATTTCAAACTAGGCTTAGAATCAGCACTTTTCGACCGTCAAAATTACATAAGACAGTCCCCCAAAAACGCCCGCCCTTCACCACTTCCTAGTGCTTTAGCTTTTTACTGGTAATGAAGTCTACCAACTATTATTTTGAATATTTTGTGACTTCATTTTAACCACCATTCTTTAGACCCTTGACCAAGACAAAACCAATGACATTGTATTTACTAAAAACTGTTCAGAAGTATGTTTGATGTCTCAGTGTTGAGTAATGTAAATTATTTTGCATACTATTGTATAAAATCAAGTTTTTTCTAACTAAACAGCTGTCTGTTCAGTTAGAAAAAAATTTATTCTGACTTCAGTGCTGCTGGGGAGTCTGTTACGCCATTTTTTCCCAGCTAAAGCACTAGGAAGTGGTGAAGGGTGGGCGTTTTTGGGGGACTGTCTTATGTAATTTTGACGTTCAAAAAGTGCTGATTCTCAGCCTAGTTAGAATAAATGATAGAATTTGAATTTTAAAAAACATGCAGTATCCTTTTTCGTAACCCTTCTAATCAAAATAATTCTGAGTGTAGGCAGAAAGCTCCGTCTCTTCTCATCATCAAAAAACATTCCTATCTGCAAACTCGAGTCCCAATCAGCCATTATTAGCAGCGGGAAGTGGAGACGCCCACGACTCGCCTTAGGCATCCGAATCTTTAGGAAACTCACGATTTATCTCCAACACATATTAACACACGAACGTTTTAACTTGCGATGAAAGACGCCGAATGCTCGCGGCGTATGTAAATTTTTCTCGACAATTACTGAGCAAGAATTGATTGGACTCGACTCGTATAACTGCGAATGATGGAGAAATTCGCTAGAGGCGAAGGAAGAATATTCGGGGAACGTGGGCAAATGTATTTTTTCTTGAGTATTATTGTCATTGAGGTATTCAAGAATTTTCCTCGAGGGAACTATTAGGTATTGCTGACCCAGAATTTAAATTGGGAAGGAATTTTGTAATAGTGTAATCAAAACGTCGAAATTGGTCCTTCGGGCTCTCCATGTGTTCCAAGGATTGAAAGGCTCAATTACAGCTGTTAATTCTTCGGTTATATTACAAGAATAAAGAATGCCATGACTACCGGATGTCGGGTAATCACCCAGCTTGCTAGCGTTAGTTCTGCACGATAAATACCGAAAGGACAGGAGCGTTTACTGTCTTCTTCATTTTTTTTTTTTTAAATGCTGTTGGCTGAACGCTGGCCCCCAAAATACAGGTCCAGGCCTAGTTTGGGGGTTAGGATCAGATTCGTGGCAATACATTTGTGTGATATATTATTACGACCTATTTGTTTGTAACATGTATTTTAAGTGTGAAATAAATGTTTTTTTTTTTTTTTATTAATACAAAAGATCTTTTAACTAACCGTTTTTACATTGGACGATATCGATAACGACACGATATCGTCGGACTGGTAAAGTCACACAATTACTACTAAACGCTTTCACACTGTGTCGTTGTAGTCAACGGTATCGTTGCCGACATTGATTGTCGTGCCGATATCGGCGGACGACACAGTGCACTTGTTCACTGCTGCCATTATTACTTCGAATACACTATTATACTTTTGGAATCGCGAGGTGATGTAAGCTTTCGCTGGCGCAACGCGACTATTCGACACTGCTGTGGCATACCACGACAATAAGGTGTTGGTGACATCGTGTCACATATCGTCTCAATATCGTCGGACGATATTGTTGTCGTCCGAGCTGACGATACGATATTGACGTGTCGGTGTCGTTATGGTCCAAGTTTGAAAACGGCCATTGTGTATGGGCTTGTAATAACATAATATGTGCCGCGAAGGGAGCCAAGAATGACTACAGTCTGGCCGTTCTTGATACCTGTCAGTTTCATATAAATGTTTTGCGAATTTGATCCTTATTTCTACTACAAGTTGTCCAACTGACAGATGCCAGGAACGCATTCTCTCGACAACCGGACTGTATGTAATCTATCTCACCTTGTTTCGTCCAGCTGACACCCGAAATTAAAGTCTACCCTTTAACGATCGTAAGTTTTTCTAATCATTTGAAGTATTCTGAAGGCAAATCTACCTTTTAATAAGCTTTTAACTGCTAGCCCTAGAAATGTCGCCCATAATATAATAAGCTATGAAAATTGCAGTAGTTTTTACTGCTGTGAAACTAGAATGTCAATTTTAACCAATAACGGTCCACAAGACGTTCGTAATCTAGCATAAGCGAAACATGTCGAGGCGTAAAGTACGACAGTTATGCCAAGTATGTTGATAACCGCGTGAAGTAACGTTCAGGAGAATATTGTTGCATAAACACATAACTGTCCCCGCTACTGACGCTCTCAGCTCTGTTATAGCTTGTTCACACTAGAGCTTAAAATAATGTAGTACTTTTGAAGAACTCCATATCTAAGCAGTTTGAAAACAAAATCCCGTGTACACGATCATCAAATCTCTTACCCCCCCCGGTTCTATAGCCGCCGAGTGCTGCAAGCAGAAATAGTCCTTACGGTGTATGGATATTAAGTTCTTCAATGGTATACATGTTATCAGGAAAAAGTAAACAGAAATAGTAGGTACTCAGAAGAGGAAAAAAAAATTAGATTATTTACTTTTTTTTACGGGATAGCGCAATTATTTCAGATCTATCCCGGCCTAAGATACATTGTCGCCAAACATGTACAGACGCCAGCACATCAAGCTACTCCAATCTGTCAAAATTTTCCAATCAACATTGAACCTTATTCTTTAGCGATAAAGTTGAAAATCTATTAAATAAATTTGACAGTTTGTAGTAACTTGATGTGCTGGCGTCTGTACCTAGCCAATTTAATCAGTAGCTATTAAAATTATGTCCAATGGAAATTCACAAAAATAAGTTCTCGCTGACTGGCGGAAGGTGCACGTGTCCAGAGCTCGTTCTTTGGCCAAAGAACTGCCATTCAACATGGCATTGCTGCCAGTCTTCTGGACACGTTTCCGGATGACAGCGATGCGGACGAGTACTTCGACCCCTAGTGTCCTTTTGTTTTTGTTGTATTTATATATATAGTTAAGTCATTTAATTAAGTATCTCATGTAAATAGTTAGGTGAGTAATTTGTACATAGACATATTTACTTATATAAACTTCAGTTACTTTTTGCAAATAAAAACCGCAAATACAAAAAACAAAGCTTTTCCACAACAAGGAAAGCCGCCTTCAAAAAACCGTCTAACCGTTTAGAATATACAGTAATTACAAATTACAATTACCACGGTACTAAAGAATTAACAACTAATTAAATTCGTTTAGCACACAATACTAAACAATTAGAAAATGGAAAGTGACTTTACTTTCTCTTCCAGTGTATGATTCACCACGCCCACTGCCCATCCTCTTTTGTAGCGAGCTTTATGGTTATGTAGATATGCTCTTTTGGAGATATGTTATTGTTAGATATTTTATTCTGCGCTGCCAATAAAATGGAAATCTGTAAACTGAAGTTTAGGTATTAATGTTTACAATGGTGGTGTGGCCATTCCCTCGTACTGGGACAATGCTCTGATGATACATGTCAAAAAATCTTGACAATGGGGTCTTACTATACATATATAGGTAAAATATTCATGTATTAAACACCCATGAACCTTCCGAAATTAATTGTGTAAATGATTGTGAAAACCACATCAAAATCCATTGTGTGGTTTAGAATAACAAAGCGTTTACACAGACAGACACGACAAGTATCTTCGTTTGATACTATGTAATGTACCTACATGATATCTACTGATAGATGGTTTTGTTCAGTCTATACATTTATTATCTCCTACTCAAGAAGAGTTCTGAAGAATTCAATATCAGTTCTTCTCCATATTTATGTCGGTCGTGCGGGCCGAATGCTTGACCCTCTATTTCTCTTCACCATGATAAATTATTTAAATTCATTAGGCCCTTGACGATCTGAACAACATCTCTGATGCCGCAGTCAATGTGGCCACTAGGGCATGCAATTATCCGCCCATTTTACTATTCGGATATTTCGGATACTGCCAGACAACTATTCGAATATATCCGGATAATATGGATATTTTGGATACCACTGTAAAAGAGGTAAATCAAACTTATATTAGTTTACAATCGACATTTTTATTACAAAAACTCTCCAACAGTCGTATACTAAAGTATTTCAGGTCGTACTAAATGCAAAATCTGTCCGATCTGTCATTGACAGATATGAGAAAAGCTATCATCCACGGGTTATCTATCAATGGTATAATAGATCGTGAGCTCGTCAAATGCTATCTTTGTTAAGATGGCTAGAACAATTGAAAGCACATTAGATGAAGACTGGAAGTCTAACAAAGTAGTGCTTGGTAATAAATGAGACAAAATCACACCACTGACATTGCTTGATGTCAAAGTATCTGATGTATAAGTTGGATCAGCACAAACTAGTAGCCGCGAATGACATGTACTTTCATCGATTCCCTGAATATAAACTATCTTCTGTGCGTTTCGGGTCTTTCAATTCTCGTTATCGCGATTGTGCAGTCCTATCTTCCGTTGGACATATCTGAAACTTTGGGTATTCCTAAAGAGGACTTTCCGGATTGGGTTTTTACAGTCCAGGCAGGAAACAAATTAATGCAAATCATGAATGACGAGAATCATGATGAGGCCTCTGCTCCACATTCCTACTTCCCATATCAATCTGATTTTCGGTTGGTTACCAAAACAGCTTATTCAAGTGTAGCATATCCTAACTTTTTCTTTATGTTGCATTTAGCAGGAACTCTATTTGGTTCTGTGAGATCTCGTCAAGCAAGACACAATATCGAGATGAATCTAGAGAACAACACTACTAATCAAAGCCATCATTCCTGCCAATGCCTTAAAAGTAAATGTCATGCTTGTCAAAGCATTCACTGTTGATGGTTAACCAGAGTCCTTCCGATCTCTTGGCTTATTTTTCTCTGTTAAAGTAAATGATATTTCCGTTTCTGCTGCTTGTAATCACTGAGTGCTACGTCATCACTATCGCTGTCGTCAACTTAAGTCGAGCTCTGTGCAAAAGCACTTTTAAATTTTCTCTATGATGAATCTACATAGTAATTGTGTCATTAGATGGATTTTTGAAGATATTGCATGAATTGTCACGATTGTGAATACCTATTTTATTAAAACACAACGTTAAATGTTATATTATCAAAAGGAAAATGGAACAAAAGTAACTATCCGTATTATCCGTTTTATCCGGATAGTGCAACAAATTATATTCGGATAATATTTTCGACGGATATCCGGATAATTCGGATATCCGGATATCCGAATAGCATGCCCTAGTGGCCACCTAGGCACCTACTGGGTCCTGTTTGGGCCCAGTAAGTGCCTGTGTAGATGTACCGTCGAAACGAAATAAAGAAGATGGGCGCTATTTGGGCCCAGTAAGTGCCTGTGTAGATGTACCGTCGAAACGAAATAAAGAAGATGGGCGCTATTTGGGCCCAGTAAGTGCCTGTGTAGATGTACCGTCGAAACGAAATAAAGAAGATGGGCACTATTTGGGCCCAGTAAGTCCCGGATTATATGTACCTCGAAACGAAAAAAAGAAGATGAAGATTCATTAGTGCAGACATTATATACATATACAAAGAGCAGTCACGGTCACGTGCGTGAACCAAACCAACTGTCAAAAGCAGCTATATTTCTCTAGGTAAATAAGTGAATTTTTTAAATACGATACACTCACTTTAAAATTATGTGCCATAAAACTTAGGTATACCACATGCAACCAATGTTATTTATAACACTAATTAAAATTCTAAAAATAAAATATGAACCGTTTTTATACTTCAAACTTCACGGCTTAGTTTAAAAAAGGAAAGCTTTGTAGAATGTTAAGTCAACTACGTTTTCATACATTTTACACTTTTTTGTGGCAGTTTGTGACTTGCAACATGCTGTTACTTACTATGGTTACATTAGAGTTTCACATGCATGACCTCTTTGCTGTGACATATGGGAGGTATAGAACGTCTGACCGTTGGTACTTGAGGGTTCAAGATTGAACGAAAACTTGAAGAGAATAGAAAACTTACAAAAGGTAATTTTTTAATTTATTCATCTTTTATATAGATTCTTTTCTATTTTGTGAATGTGGGAACGCTGTAGGCTTAGTGGACTGTAGTCTTGTTGACCATCTTCTATTTTAAAGTACATACTTGGTACTTGTTGAAAGACCTACACTGTCCTCGCATACCTAATAACACTGTATTTTTTTTTTTTTTTTTTTGTAAAAATTGTAAAACCTAATTATTTTTAAAAGAGTAGGTAACCGTGGAGTTTCTTGCCGGCTCTTCTCCATAGGAAACGACCAATTGGAACCGTGCGTAGCTTCTGACGTTTCATAAGTGCCCATGTAGGTTTATGTGAAATAAAATATTTTGAATTTGAATTTGAATTTAATATCCTGAATTGAGAATTTGAAGTTGCGAACTTGTCTACTTTAGCGTTAAGGCGATTCCTTCAATGTGCCCGCTAAATTATTAAGTTGTTAGCAATTAATTTTTTATTTCGCTGGTGTTCACCTTAAAATAATGCTGAAGTAGAGTTTGACAAATTCTCAATTCAGAAACTGGATGTAATTAAACTCATGGGAGGAAATCAATTATTGTGATCATTCGATCAATTACCTACTAATATTTTGCCGAGCAACATTTCAGAAATTTTGGCGCAAATAAACACCATTAGAAACGTATAAAAATTGCCAAAGAAATTATTTTTAGACCGTAATTCCCCCAAAAAGTGCAGTGACGCTGGTAGCATATCTCCGCCGCGAAACCGCCGCAGCGCCGTAGTTCAATTCAACTGGCTCGCGTCATGTTCCGCTACACGAAATTCGAGTAGAACATGACGCGAGTTCACGCGAGCCAGTTGAATTGAACTACTGCGGTTTCGCTGCTACGGTTTCGCGGCGGAGGTGTGCTACTGAGGTGAAAGGCATAATAAATAAACCAACTCAAAATTCAAAATCTTTTACTTCACATAAACCTAAATGGGCTGAAGTCTGAAACGTCAGAAGCTAGGTTCGGTTCCAATTGGTCGTTTCCTATGGAGAAAAGCCGGCAAGAAACTCCACGGTTACTCTTTAAAAAATAGAACTCATAAGAACATCGTGGTCTTATAGTTAAACCCATCATTTACCCGTAGTTTCAATGCCCAACATTGTAGCTAGCTCAATAATTAAGCCTCCACCGCACAACATTTGCTATTCGCTCTTCGAGCAAGCTCGCCATCCTGTCCTCCCATATGTCGCCTAAGTGTCAAGTGTCCAAACGAGTAAATTCAATAATCTCAGTCTGTTTGTCGAACAGTTATCGTATTCGTGTGTCGATTGTACCGTCTTCTGTCGTGTCGTGTCGGATAACGGAAGAGGACATTAGACTGTGTCGTGTAGAGAGTAGGCAGAGATGGAAAGATGTGTATCGTATAGGAATGATTTATGAACGAAGGTCGTTTTTGTGTACAGTCGCAGAATGGAAAGGATAAGCATCATTAGGACAGTTTTTAGTTGCACCGTGCATGAATCTTATTATTTTTCCGATTTGGTATTGCTTATCCTACCTCGGCCGTGGGGTCCGAGTGCTCATGATCTGTTCAATGACATTTCCAAACGACTGGTTGACACTTCCCGTGACCCAAGGGCTCGCTTTTACCTGGGCCAGAGGCTAAGCATTGCCATACAACGTGGCAATGCCGCCAATCTCTTGGGTACATTACCAGTCGACAGCGATGCGGAGGAATTTTTCGATGCCTTATTGTTTGTTTGTTAATAGTTTTAGTTAAGTTAGGTTAGTTATTTTTAGTTTTGGAAGAAGATTATGTTAGTTGTTAAATGAATAAAAAAAATATACTTACATTATAAATGCATAGAGCAGTGGTGGCCCAGTGGTAACGGCCCCGACTTACGAGTTGTAGGTCGTGGGTTCGAACCCAAGCAGGCGCTTTACTTTGTGTAAATAATTTCATCACCACTGCTCTCAAAACGGTGAAGGAAAACATCGTGAGGAAACCGGCATGTCTTAGAACAAAAAAATTCGAAGACATGTGACATCTACCAACCCGCACTGGGCCCGCGTGGTAGATTACGGCCCACTCCCTCTCACAGAGAGGAGGCCTGTGTCCCAGCAGTGGGAACATTAATAGGCTGATGATGATGATGATGATGATGATAAATGCATAATATAGTTTTGATGACACAAAGATTTAAAAGCCTCGTTGCCCTGCACGCATTTAATCGAGTATTTTTCACGAAAAATAGTGTCTACAACACTGTTTGTTTATTGTTGGAGCCTCCTACTATAGCATACCAAGCAAGATGTTTATTGAATCATAGATTCTTATTTTTAAATATATATTTTTAAATAGGGAACTTATCTATTTATATACACACAGTAAAATACATACATACACACCATAGTTATAATTTGAGTACAAAGGTACTGCTTATTTCTTAAAAAAACCTCCAGCAGACCTGCGAAAGGACAAATGAAAAAGAAATATAGACAAGTCTTAAAACTAAAATATTAAATATACCTAAACGTATAAAGCTTAAAAATATATATATATATATAAATACGTACAGTTGAGAGGAAAGAGGTGTATCTTTACAAATGTTGCCGATTTCCGCTACTATCGAAATAAATAACATAATATCCTAATTGACACTTGACAGATACAATACAGTACAGTCATAAGCAAAGGTACCTGTGACATACACACAAACGTGCTTATGGTAGGCCATCTTATCTTACAAGTACAGTCATGAGCACTAAAATGTATCGTCATCAAAATTGGCAGCATTGTTCGCCCAACTGCTGATCTCATCCAGATGTAATATGTTTTATTAGCAAAATTACAAAAAAAAAAGCATCCGACTTCGAAGTCGGTGGCAAAAAAACAAAAATTCAAAACGAAAGACACAAAGTTATTTTTCACAATGTAGTGTTTTTTTTGGAAGACGGTTGTTTTTGATTTTTTGCAAAAACTTTTTATTTTTCACTTTTTAGTTGTGGTACTTATCCCACTAAAATTCGAATACCATGCTATGTAAATAAAAGTGACAGGAACCAATCTTCATATCATCCACATAGACTAAGTGTGAAAAATACATATTATTGAAGCTAACTCAAAAAATATCCAAGCAGAGCTAATAAAATTTATATGGGCCCACCTTGAGGGCGAACCCTTTCAAACAAAAAAATAATTTTTAAAATCGGTTGATGGAGAAACCGGTGGCCATACAAAAAAAAAACCATACGCTACGAACATACAACCACCTCCTTTTTGAAAGTCGGTTAAAAAGCGATTTTCTCGTGGAATAATGACTGCAGCTTTGACATAAGACCTATTTCATTGGTTCCAAAGTAAATTATGTTCGTAACAACATAAAATTACAATCATCCATCACAGTAGGAGAAAATCAGTTTTAAAAGTAGCTAAGTTTATACACATTTGTGCTAGTGACTGTACAGGTAGGTACAATAAAGTTACAAGCAGTCATATCAAGTCATAGAGCACAGTGCGCGGCGCATTAACATTCTGCGCACGCGCGGGACGCCGTCACCCCCCTCCCCGCTCGCACACCGCCCCGCACGCCACTCACGCGCAGCACCCCCGCACTGGCCGCTCGCTAGTGATAGGTGCACACAGGAAGCATTGCTATGTTTTATTTTATTGGTATACTAGCTTAATAATACTATTAAATCAGGGTTATTGTTTATATGTCGGGAATCCGTTATGGGGATGTAGGAGAGGTCATCTGCAACCAAATTACCCCTTTTGACTCCTACTCAAATGACACGGTTACACCTCCATATACAAACAACACAGCAAAGACATGACGTCACACAAATCCTGCATCGCGCAGTTAGAGTTTACCGCGCGAACAACATAGATAAGATTATCCGAAATCAACTTACGGGCAGTTGCCCGCCAGATCCTCCCTTTTCTATGGTTTTTTTTTTTTTTTTTTTTTTTTTTTGGGTGGGAAATCATCAAATGACTTCTCCCGCTCTGGGCGGAGCGGAAGGGCGTGTCAGACTTTTACTGACTAAAACCCACCCGTGTTCCTTCCCTTGCCTAGACCAGGGCCACGGTTTCCCCTAAGGACTTATCCGCAACCCCTTTTCTATGGTGGATCAGTGAACTGTACACCCTGTTCCTCATACTGACTCAATTAAATGACTGGAATCGTAATAAAAACACACAGAACTGCAGAAACAATCGACATAGATAGCGGTCGCTATACGACCGAATTCGGTCGCAAAGTCTTAATGGGGAGGTCAGATAGGCCGTCGCTCCATGTAAAATACTGGTGTTCAGCTGCAGCAGGTTAAACTGGAAGTCGACCACAAGTTGGGAAAGGCTAGGCAAATTGATTTTAGATTTTTAGCTACATAAATCTGTCGCTTATGTCTTCCAGTGTAGCCAGTTCCTAAAATAGATAACTCAAACAAAACTGGTGTGGTAGCAACGACAAAGGAATTCCCAAATTGTAGCACGTTTGTACCGTGTAATGAGACAAACATGTACCCAGTTTGTCCAGCGGTGGGTTTAGTTATAATAAAGATGTTCTTGTAAACCATTTTAGATTTTTTAAGTGGTTGGCGATTTTTTGGCAAGTTTTTCGTTGGACTTACTTGGGTTCTTGAAAATTTTAAAAGTATTTAGAACAAAAAAAAAATACTTTGAGTAAAATATAATAAAATTTTAGAAAAAAAATATAATATCCGAAATGAGATGAAAATTTATCTTTCTTACGAAGAAAAGACATCAACGAGATCATGATATTACTTTTTTACGTTTTGGCATTTCGATAAAATTACATTATCATGATTATAATTTAATTTCTTATGCATTGAACTAGACAAACCACAATTTAATCAAAGCTATTGTTAATTCATAAAGTCCGTTGTCAATCAAACAACATAACGAGCTTATTATACATATGTCATATTATTATGTTTATCTTTATTTATTTGACACCTATTCAAATATAATGTCTATTTAAATATATGTTATCTTAATTTATTTAATTTAAAATATATACTCATTTTTTGGCTTGTGTCCTAGGAGATCTTATATCTAAAGTCGTGGTCATGTATGACGTATCTTAGATAAAATGTAATATGTTATCAAAATACGAAGTGATCTGGCGAGAGCCAAACTTTTTGACATAGCTCACAGAATAAGCAAGCTGAAGTGGCAACGGGTCGGCCATATTAGCCGTAGAACCGATGACCGTTGGGGTAGACGTGTTCTTGAGAGGAGACCAGGAATCGGCAAAAGTAAGGTAGGACGCCCTCAGGCTAGGTGATGCGAACACGACGTGTTGCCTCGACAAGAGCCGATCGCAAGAATCCTTAGAAGATCTTTGCGTTCGGCTCTTGTCGTGGCACCACGTCGTGTTCGCAAGAAGTCAATCGTGATCCTGAGGATCCCTCGTTGAGAGATGTAACACGTGTCGGTTTCTTACAGATGTCTTTATGGCTCATTTCCGCAAAGTGCGTGACTTTGCGGAAATCCTGAGTCAATTAACTAACCTAAACAACATATTCAAACTTGTTGATTGTTACCAACTATGTTTCAAATTAAAGAAAACTAATCATGGTATGATATTCTTTCCCAAAATAGTATGTTTTATTCACATAGATTATGTGTTACACCTCTCAACGAGGGATCCTCAGGATCACGATTGACTTGTTGCGAACACGACGTGGTGCCACGACAAGAGCCGAACGCAAAGATCTTCTAAGGATTCTTGCGTTCGACTCTTGTCGTGGCAACACGTCGTGTTCGCACCAAGTCAACCTAAATATACGTCGTCTATTGTGTTTTATGTTGTTTGGGTATGCAGATCAGTGTCTGAGATGGTGTGAGTATCTCCACCTTCCTCAGGTTTAGGTCCATATGGCCTGACTAAGATTATGTCTGGACTTAAAAGGAGACTTTGTTTCGGATTTTGTTCTCAGAGAAGTCAGATAGGAAACACCAAACTCATCTAGTTTTCAAACATAATTTATTTATGACGTGTTTTTTAACCAATTTACCGAAATCAATAACATTTATCATTTATGATAACATTTCTGACTAAACGCATATTCATTGTCGCTGTTTTCAGCAACGTATTAGTTATAAGGAATTTCAAAACATCGATATGTTTTTTCCTACCTTTACAAAGCGCTCTAATACCTATAAAACTCGTCAATCCAACAAGATATCAACTTTTCCCTGTCACAATATTTCATTCAGTAACAATAGGTACAGGTTCTAAACAATACATAACATCGATCGATAAATCTATACTAATAATATAATAAAGCTGAAGCGTTTGTTTGTTGGTTTGAACGTGCTAATCTCTGAAACTACCAGTAGGATTTTTGTAGTTGATAGCCCAATTCTTGAGGAAGGATATAGGCTAAATCATGCTACAATCCGTAGTAGCCAAGCTAAAAAAAGGCAGAAAGAACGCTAAACGAAAAAGAAGTAACGGGGGCTTTAGGATTATGTTATTATTTTATGTTAAGGGTACTCTAGTCGACGGCTTGAACTCGTTGGTGGCGTGATCAATGTGCATGCTGATTAGTCTATCTATGAATTTATTTAATTTTATTTATATAGTATTTATTTATCTAGTTTTTATTTGACAAAAACGGGCGCGCAAAATTTTATAAACATAGGTACCTTTGGGCGTATAGATATTATGAAAAAACTACTAGATGTATTTATTGAAAATAAAATTATTTGAACTACTGAATAAATTATCTATCTGTATCTTTCTGTTTTGCCATTTTCTTGTATACGTGATTTATTTACGCCCAAAGACGAGTTCAAATTAGTGTTGAAATATGGAAGTTGCGACGCTCATAACTTCCAAATCAATTTTTTTTTCCAACTCTGGTTCCATACAGGGCTAGATAATGACAAAACAAATTAATATAATTTTTAGTTTTGAACTTACTTCGTCAAACAGACGAGTAATCAATATACTACGTTTGTATGGACGAATGACCAACTAGCGTACCCTTAAAACAACAAAAATCACGCGGACGAAGTCGCGAACAGAAGCTAGTGTTCAAATAATCGTAATAACAATATAAAACAGTCGTGTGTTTCGAAAAGTTTACACAATTCCGATTATTGTGTCATTATGCTTTGATTCGTTTTGTTATTAGTATATTGTATTGTCTTTTCTATGAGCAATTTCGACGTTTATATGCGGTAATAGCTCAACGATTATGGCTCTTATTGACAAGCAAGAAATCGTGACTTCGATCTACACTCGTGCCACGATGATGTAAGGCCCTTCCTTTTTTAGGGGAGAAAATGTTTATGCGCATATACCACACCATTCATGAAAATGGGCACAAAAACATTGTATCTGACGACATACCCCCGGGCGTAAGCATAATTTGCCACATTTTGTTTATAGACACCGACACAGAGAGAGAATGAAATAGTTGGGAAATTATTTTTTCTAGTCAAAATCTTTTGTATGGAGGATGAATTTTTTTGCATGCTACATTTCTACTTAAAAATAATCTTAAATTCATCCATTCACGCCTTCTTCTTCATTCACTGTCAGTTAATGCACACTGAAACTGATGGATCTATAAGTATGAACTTTTAGGCACGAGAGTGACTCTTAAAATGAGAGTAGGTAAGCACTATAGAAGGATTTTTGAAAATCATCATCCCCTAAAGGGGTTATATGGGAGAAGAAAGTTTGTATAAAAGTCGTCATTTTTCCCGATGATTGATTAGTGTCGTAATTTTTTTTTTTGTGCTTTTTGGCTATGAAAAATCCCACCGGGCACACGGCTTGTCCCAAATAAATAATGAAACACTTTTGTTCTAAAATAATAATTGCCAATGGTTTAAGATTACTGGATAAATTGATAAGCTATGTAAGTTATTACAAATTCCAGAGTAAACTCAATTCGGGTGCTGTTCTAACAAAACCAGTACTGCTACACCTTTTTTGGACAGGCCTATATAGCCAGCAGCGATCTAACAAGAAATTATAACAAAGCTATTGTACCGGAGATTGGCAAAGCCTAATGGTAATCACAATGATTTATTACCCCATTCACACCTCAATATAAAGAATAGAAATACATATTTTATCAAATCGACAGCAAGACAGCAAAATTGACGCCCACGGAAAAAATACAATGTTTAAGATTTTTGACCTAAGTCTAAATCTTTAGGTATAATATACTGAGCAGTTTAGCCCCAGGTATAATCATAAACAACGAACATCTGTTAATAACCAAATTATACATTTATTTAAAAACGATTTTGCAATGTAATAAAATGTATGGAAATATTGGATTTGCAAAATGCAGATTATAATTTATATTATTATGTAGGCGAAAGATGATTCTTTATTGTATTTAAGATATATAAATATCAGCTGTTTTTATCAATGATGAATATGATGTCAGTTAGAAAGTTGCTGAATGGCAAATACTTATACATCAGTATGAGTTATTATAATTTAGTTCGTTATGATAAGATTTTAAGATAAATGGCATCTATTATTGTTATTAATTTTGTATTTTTCTGTTTGTTTATTTAAATAATTCTAGCGATCCGCCCCTGCTTCGTGCGGGTGCATAATAACATGTCAAAACACCGAGAATTATAGAACTATATCTATCTAAGTTAAATATTAATGTATTGAATATATATATACATATACACTTACATATTCTGAAATAAATGTTCTAAATGATACTGAAAACTGGATCAAATCCATAGTGTAGTTTGATCTACAGAAGATCTAATCGATTACACGGAAAGGCACGAAAACTGACTATATTTTAAACAATTTAGAGATTAGACTATTGAATAAAAAAAACTCCATCTATTCACAAATAAATTAAAAATCTATTGTTAAGTAAATGTTATTAAAGTGTAAACGAATAATTATTTAAATGGTAAATCCCTGAAACTCATATAAAATACACAAAAAATGTTTTTTTTTAAATAAGTTAGATTATAAGTTATACGACAAGTCTTCATCTCTACCTACTATCTTTATTTTGCTGTACCCGACAACCCCCACGATTGTTTCTCAAGCAAATGTTTACCACCTAAGCACATACATTGTGCAATGCAATAAAGTGTTGAGTATTTCACACACTCAAAAGACCGTTTCAGACACTAATCTACATGGTCCTCATGTGGCCTGACCAAGATTATGTCTGGACTTTAAAAGAGACCTCTGAATTTGTTTCGGCATTTCTTCTCAGAGTAGTCAGATAGGAAACGCCGACCTCATCTAGCTTATTTTTTATATTTTTATAGTATGACGTGTAAAAGTAATTCCGATATCCTATGTTTTTACAGAATAAACAATTTGAAGTGTAATAATATAGGTAATATGTATGGTCCTTTACTTTATTAAGTAAATACACTCCTTTATAACTGAGCATGTATGCTGAGTTTGCACTCTACCTCATATGCGTTTATTCTATAATTATGCATTCATTCAATAAATAGTACTTAACAGATGTGGTTGTTTCCTTTGAAACCACCGCTTAGGAACCCAAACATTACATGGCGACCCTGCCTTGGGACTCTGCCAAGGGGATTGTTAGTAGTTTGATAATTTCATTTCATTTCATTGTATCTTTAAGGAACTTCAATTCCATGCTGCAAAACCTCACCCAAGACCCAAGATGCGCGATGAAAGTTACTACGCTACGACAAAGCGATCGAAGCCACAACAATACTAATCACCCTTTCATCTTCAAAGTATGTCATTACAGTCACGATTAATGACAGTGCACTCCTATTACGTCTAGCTCATAGTAACAGGTGCATATGACAGGTCGAACTTGTTTTACAATAGTAAAACATAAAGTTTTTTTTTTTTTTTTTTTTTAAACTCCTTCTTTTTAATGCAATCTGTCCTGGGACATTCAGCAATAGGTAGATGATGGTTCCTGATCTTGCACGGTATGAAGCCACTGCCTCATCCGTATCCATACTACAGCTCATTCATGCTGGTTGTGAGTAAGTCTTGGGGTGCCCTCCTTTTCAGTCTTGTAAAGGTAACTGGGTTTGACATCAGTTTCATTGCCAATTGATTTGGGTGAACTTTTATTCTGGTTGAGTATGTGGTAATATTTGCTTTGATCTCCTCTTTGACAGTTTTTATTTTTAAATCCTTGTGAATCCTCTCGTTTGTGACATACCAGGGAGCATTTACTATCTGTCGCAGTGTTTTTGATTGAAACCTTTGAAGGATTTCGATGTTAGACTTCGCTGCAGTTCCCCAAAGCTGGATACCATAGCACCAGATAGGCTTGAGAATGCATTTGTATAGCAGTAGTTTGCTTTCCAGTGACATATGGGACTTTTTGTTGAGCATCCAGTGTAGACTACGGAGTTTTTGCCCCAGGGCTTTGCGTTTGGTAAAAATGTGGTGTCTCCACGTAAGGCGTCTGTCAAGATATATTCCAAGGTATCGTGTGACCTCTGCTTGGGGTACTTCTATGCCATTTAAGGTCACAGGTGGGCATGTTTCTTTGCGTGTAGTGAAAGTCACCTGGACTGACTTTGTTTCGTTGGCTTTTATCTTCCAATCTTTAAGCCATTCAGAGATTAGCTTGAGGCTGTTTTGCAATTTTGCAGAGGCCTCTCTCGGGCAGACATCAGTAGCCAGTATGGCCGTATCATCGGCAAAAGTGCCTGTTAGGACATTTCTATCTAGCGGCAAGTCGGCAGTAAATAACAGGTACAGGGTGGGACCCAGGACACTGCCCTGAGGTACTCAGGCCAGAATCGCACGTAGATTTGAGACCTCATCTCCACGCTTCACTAGGAAGAATCTCTTGCTGAGGTAGGAGCGCAGAAACAGATAGAAATTTGTTGGGAGAGTTTTTATTTTTGTTAGTAGACCCTGGTGCCATACACGATCAAAAGCCTGCGATATGTCCAGAAAGACAGCAGAGCAGTACTCCTTATTTTCAAACGAGGTGTTGATTTTTTCCACCAGTCTATGTACCTGTTCTATAGTACCGTGGCCCTTCCTGAATCCAAATTGGTGTTCAGGAATAAGGTTTCTTTCCACCAGGATCGGCATGAGTCGCTTAAGAAAAAGCGTTTCCAACAACTTCGAAGCAATAGGCAGTAGGCTGATAGGTCGATATGATTTAACATCGTTTTCAGGCTTGCCAGGCTTTAAAATCATGATGATCTGCGCAACCTTCCACTGTTTGGGGACATAAGTTCGCTGCAGTATTGCATTAAAAAGGTATGTGAGAAATATTATTGCAACTTCTGGTAACTGCTTTAGAATGGGCGCGGTTATTAGATCGTATCCTGGTGCCTTGTTGTTTTTCAATTTATTAATGGCATATTTAACTTCGCTGGGAGAACATTTTCTCAGTGGTGGGTCTAGTTGGTGAACAGATGATAGTGTGTCATTGACATAGTCCAGTTTACTTGAGCCTTCGTCGGGGTGTGGGGTAAAGACACTTTCAAGGTGGTTGGCAAAAACTTCAGCCTTCTCGGCATCACTGTTAGCCCATGTACCATCAGGCCTTCTGATTGGAGGTTGGTGCAGTTGAGGCCTTTTAAGCTTTTGTGTGGCTTTCCATAAAGAGTAGTTAGAACTTGCAGTCCCATCTAGTTTTTCCAGGTGTTTCTGTACTCCTGCATTTCTAGTCTCTTCCAGAGCCTCCTTAAGTTTTTTTATGTGTGCATTCAGTTTTTTCTTGATACTGGGATACCTATTCATTTGCCAGTTCTTTCTTAGTTCTCGTTTCTCAGCAAGCAGTTCTTGGACCGAAGCAGGGCAATCGGTGCCTCTTTTGCCACTTATGTTCATTGGAGTAGCTTCCCATGCACTTTGTTGTATAATGTTATTAAAGTATTCCACACCTTCTTCAATGTCTTGGTCACTTGAAAACGGTAAGTTTAAGTTAATTTTGTCAGCCACAAGGCTTTTGAACTTATCCCAGTCTGTTTTGTGGTTGCAGAGTTGGCATGGTGGTAAGGTCTGTGTGCTATTTAAATTTAGGTGCAAAAACACTGGGGAATGGTCAGACGATAGTTCCAAGCTAGTTTTACATTCCAGGTTATGGGTATTTATACTTTTTGAGATGAAGAAATCTATCAAGTCAGGGGTCTTATTTCTGTCCGCAGGCCAGTAAGTTGGTTCACCAGAAGATATTGGTCTTAGGTTGAGAGAGTCCACTGCCAAGTACATTTGGCGTCCTTTAGTCGATGTAGTTCGGGAACCCCAGAAGGTGTGCTTGGCATTATAGTCTCCGCCTGCGATAAACTTAGTTCCAAATGTAGAAAATAGTTTCACATAATCCTCCTTATTGGGTTTGTGTTTGGGAGGGCTGTAGATGGCAGAAACTACAAGAGGGCTTTGGTGGTCTTCAATCACAAGAATTGTTGCTTGAAACATAGCTGAGCAGATTGGCTGCATTTCATAGTGCTTGATGTTTGCCCTGATCAACACAGCACTGCCACCATGCGCGGTTCCATCTGGATGCATAGTTTGGTAAAACTTGTAGTTTTCTATATTAAAGTGGTTTTTTGTGGTAAAGTGTGTTTCAGAAATCAGTAATATGTCAACGTTGTGTATGTTGAGAAAAGTTTTCACCTCTAGGGTGTGTTGTGACAGCCCATTGGCATTCCATAAAACAATTGTTAATTGTTTGAATGTTGTTGATTGGACATCATCTGAAGTAGTAGGTTTGTCATAGCACTTAGTTGTTGCATGATTTGTTGCATCATTATGAGCATTTCTTTCAGTTCGACTGGATGGGGAATATTGTGTGTCTGGCTTGATTCTTTTTGTGTTAGATGAGGCTCAGCAAAACCAGTTACGACTTTCGCGAAGGTGGGTACAGTGTTCGGTTTTGTATGGTATGACATTTTGGGTTCAGCTGTTACCTGTTTGGCAGTAGGTATTTTATCGGTTATGCATTGTGATACTTTTTCAGATAATGTTTTCTTTCTCAGCGGTGGGAATTTTAATTTTTGCAGGTCTTTGTAGACTTGGCAGCCCTTGTAATTGGCAGGATGATTGCCTTCACATAAAACACACTTCACACTGTCCAGTCTCCCTTTTACTGGGCATTCTGCCGAGGAGTGGTTTTGCGCACATTTAATACACCTCGGCCGTCGGCGACAGTAACTTTTTGTATGACCGTATTCTTGGCAGTTTGCACATTGTGGGATTTCACGTTTCGGTCGTGGTTCTTCAAAAACAACACAACAGTGAAGCAGATCTTTGATGTTATATATATCCTTATTGTTGTTGTTCACCTGCAATTCAATGACAAATATTGGCAAGGGTCGTTTAGTCATTCTGTCCTTGATGTTCCAGATATTTGTGGTAATGTGACCTCGCTCAGCTAGTGCTTCTTTAATATCATCAGTGCAAGTTGACGGGTGAATTTTCTTAAGAATGACTTTGTAACTTCTTTCTTGCTTAGGTTTGTAAGTATAAAATTCAGTTTCTTTGATTTCTAATTGTTTGACAATGTTGGTATATGCTTCGGATATTGTCGGTTGGATTTTGACGCGATCGTTTCGTAAAACTTTGACAGTATAGTTATCTTGAGCATGTTCGTCAAGTAACTTGATGAGTGGTTTGATATTGCCTACTTTATCAATGAATATTGGAGGTGGTCTGGATATTTTTTGATAATTTGGTTGATTTTCACTAGGACCTTGATCTTTCTCTTCCTCTAGTCCTGTGAAGCTGTTTGTTAGATCGATAGGTTGGCTGAGCCAATATGAATCTAGTTTAGATTGTTTATTTTGATTTTCCTTACATTCCGGGCTGGCAAGGGCACGCTTTTTGCTGGGTACTGTGGTCCATTGCTGGTTATTACTGTTATTTACTATGTTTGAGCTGCTTCCAACATTCAAATCTCCATCAGAAAGAGTACGCAGACGGGTGATGAATAGCCCTTTGTGAAGGGCTTGCTGAACCATAGGTTTATCTTTTTGTGCCATTTTGTTTCACTCGAGTAACATTTTGACTGAATACTGAATATTGCTGACAGGTTGTAAATATTGTCAGCCTAAAGCGAACAAGCCCGAAATGCTCAAGATGTTTGTATCGCACAAAGTGGAGCTGGAACGCTACGTTAGTTTTTGAGGTTGGCACTACTGAATTGTGTTTTGATGGCCGATAGATTTTTAGGTTATAACCGGTACCACACTGTAATCACTAGTGTTTTCTAATGTTCACAAGCACTTTCCAATAAAACAAATATCACTACGGTAAGTCCATAACACTGATCTTCAGGTTTAGCAACATTTTGAGACACTATTATATGGATTTGACAGATATTACGAATATAGAAAGTTGGAACACTTTTCGTAGGTCTAACTTTAGTGACAGCCGGAAGCGGAAAAAAAAAGACATAAAGTAATGAGTCAGAACTTCAGAAGGTAAGAAACTATCGTAAAAACTGTAACGTAGTGTAAACGAGTTTTAAATGTTAGTGGAGTAGTCGTTAATGGATTAAAAGAATGATGGTGTATGATGAACTGGAGTTACCAACATAGCTTTCAGAGTTAGCAAGCTGAAGTGACAGTGGGATGGTCATGTTTGTCGAAGAAACGATGGCCAGCAGACAAGTCCTGGAGTGGAGACCGCGTATCGGAGGGCGTAATGTGGGACGCCCCCCAGCTAGATGGACCGACGACCTTAAGGCTGCCTGTCCACTGAAGCGGAGAGGAGAGGAGAGGAGCGGAGATGTGCCAATATTAGCCAATAGATTCGCACCTCTGGAGAGGAGTTTAGATTCTATTGGTTAATATTGGCACATCTCCGCTCCTCTCCTCTCCTCTCCGCTGCAGTGGACAGGCAGCCTAAAAAGGTGTTAGGGACGGACTCGATGCGGAGTTGGAGGACAGAGTGTTGTGGCGCAGCTGGGGAGAGATTGAGGAGTGAACTGCGATAGGCTGAGTTGATTGAACTAATCCATATTTTTGAGAGAGCTCAATCAAGCAAGCCGCACTCATTTGTTTTTAATGCCGTCATCGGAGATTCACAATGAGACACCATTCGAATTTCGAAGTGATGTGATGTTCATTTGTTTAGTTCATTGCCTACAAAAACCAAGATCCCAATATCCCAATATTACATAATTATACGTATACATTTTAACGAAATCGATTCATTTTGATTGAAAAGCTCAGAAATGTAGGGTATGGCCGAAATTGAATGATTCACATTTAATGATTGCAGGATTCAATATGGTTGCTTCATTCAAATTGTAAGACAGTAGTAAACCGTGCTATATCGGAGTTAGATTATGGTTCATTTACCATTAATTGACGCCTATCATAAGATATAACCCAAGACATAGGCTTGCCCCAAAAAAGGTGGTATTGCCAAATGGCTGCATACCTAACACGGTGACTAAAGGCGATGCCTAATTTGATTGCAGATCTAGAATTAGACAGTTTAGTTTCCTTTCTTGTAGAATTGTAATGGCTGAGCAATTATCTTCCTTTGATATCAGCATGTTCATTAACTATTGCAAATATCACTTCGAATGAATAGTAATATTTGGCAAACCAAACCCATATTAGCGATAAACTCTCCAAAATTATGTTTTTATTATATTGTGATGCTACGAGTACTACCAGACATTTTAAACGTTTTTTTCCAAAATTAAACGGTTTTTAATCAGAATATCAATATCGATCGACAGATACCTACGTAAGAATAACTGCTCTATAACAACATTAAGATCGAGACAAGTTTTGCCACTTTGGTAAAGACTAGGTTGAGGCCCGGACTCCACCACAGCAGAGATGAGACGAGAGAAGAGATGTGTTTTAAACAACCAATAGAATTTCGTTATTCACACATCTCGTCTCCACTCAGCTTCAGTGGATACTACTGAGCGGAGACGTATCTTATTTGTATGGTGCGATCGAAGCGGAGATGTGAGCTGTGCCTCGCCGAGATCGACCTGAGCGACGCGACGGTACAAAGCGGAGATGTAAGCTGGGCCTCGCAAACTGGTGACGGAGCGCAGCGGAGACGAGAAGAGACGTGAGCGGCGTGCAGTACGGGCGCTCAGTTCCACTCTAGCCAGCACACATCGCCGCTGTAGCCAGCATATATACAGCTTCGGTGGATACACCATATCCGAAAAAAATCTCTTCTCGTCGCCGCCGCTTCGGACATCTCCGCACATCTCCGCTTTGGTAGAGCCCGGGGCTTACATTGGGAGTTGGGTACAGAAGATCTTGTAATGAAATTAATCAATTCTCGTACTCAATACTTTATGTGGCGCCGCGAATCCTAATACCTAAATGTTACATAAACGAAACAATTAAATAATTAAGTAAAACGTAAAAACCATTGACCTAGAAGCAGCAACCTTCACGCGAAGTGCTTTAAATCAATGATTTTTACCAATCTGTTAAATATTTTCGAAAGGCTCTGTTTTATGTTTCTTCATCATAATGTAACCATGTACTAGAAAATATGTTCGTGTAGCCAGATATTTGTGTTACGGTGATAAAACCAAACCAAATAAAATAGACTTAGCATCAAAAATTGTACCAGCTAATACATAGTAGTAGGTAAAACTTTTGTCATCATGAAGGATTTCTTCGTGAAGTGAAGTTTTATTCACTGCTTTAGGACTCCGTTTCGGAACCTTTATTAACTGTCACTAATGAGACACAATAAAATTTTAATTGTTAGCGAGCTGCGTCTTTCGGAAATTTGAGCTCATATTCTCTGAACGTGAACTGTCAATGAAATAATAATGCAATTTTTTATTTTTTATTAAAAAAGTGACAACATGTCATACAAGTCTCCCTCGTGTTGAATCTCGTCTTAATCATTGTGATTGACTGGCAGCAATAAGAACAACCAATCAAATCACTTGACAATACACTGTCACAGAATAACTTTCAGAAACCAGAGACAAGTTAACCAATGTTATAGAAAGCGACAGAAAACCATAGATTATTCTAAATCGATTCCATAAATCTTCTTGTAAAACGTTTGGCACAAGCAGTAGCCACGTTCAGCCTATAGTTCAATCTAGTCCGACAGGTACTCTGTAAGCATTATGGTCTTAGTCTAAAATTAGAATTTCAAATGCGCGGGTTTTCTTGATATATTTTCTGTCACCTTGAAGTTGGTGAGTGATTGATTGAATTGTGTGTGTGTGTGTGCGTTAAGTGTGTACTTATGTGTTTGTGGAAAATCCATGGAAATCTGAGAGAACTTACATTAATATTGTAATTATTATTATTTTAATCATATAACTTATTAATCGCGTATCCAACCTTATGGGAATAGAACAGTCAGTGCAAAAAATTGGTCAGTTGCAATGTGGTAACGGAGCTGACCTACCAGGTTTCTTCTAACTGAACAGACAGATGTGCTGCTGGGGAGTTTGTTGCGCCACTTCTTCTACCCAGATTACCCAGCACTAGGAATTGGTGAAGGGTTTTGGGGGACTGTCTTATGTAATTTTGACATTCAAAATGTTTTGATTTTCGGCCTAGTTTGAATAAATAGGTAACTTGATTTAGATTTTTGAAGGATGAGCAGTACTTTTAAGATTTACTCGCGGAGGCAATTTTAATGAATCCTAAATGACACCAATGCGTATAATGAAAGATTATATTTGTATCTATTTCTGTTCGTAAATGGCAATAGCTCAAGTCAATTAAAGTTGTAATAACTTGCTAGATCCGACTGATAATAATGTTTGTTTTGCATATAATATTTACTTGTGTTTGGACATAATTATAATGATATAATACGAGTAGTCTAGCAATATAATAATTTACGTATAGCATAATGACTAAGTATACCTACGTACATATTTAATAAGTGTATTCTTGGTAATTTCGTTAAATAAAAAAATGCCACCAGAGATGCATTTTCATTTTCTTTTTAAACAGTACTCGGGGTTTTGGCGGTTTTCCCCCTCAAAATGTATCGTTTCTAAACTACTGTTTGTTGTTTACAGTCGTGAAAACATAAACATTCAAAGACTTCCCATAGAATAGAATAGACAAGTCTTTTTTATTATACACAATTTATGAATTACAAAATATAAATGAAGATCAAATTTGAGGGTAAATTATTTCATTAGATTAACTTTAAATGTTTTCAAAACACGTCTCCATTTACAAACTTTAAATCCACATAACAACTACAACTCAACCAGTGAAGGAAACACAGAAAATAACATCAATTAAAAGTTAATACTAAAACTACTTATATTTATGTACCAGCACAAGGTCGTAGCGCACTGCATTGTCTCAAATTACCCCTATTTAGATACGAGAAAAAATAAACGACCCTCTAGATCCGTGTAAAAATAAAAACGGAATTCTGTACTATAATCATGTTTCTGCTCTTATTTTGAGAATTATAGGAAAAATATAAATTACTAGTTTGTTGTTTTAATGTTGGTGGTGTGTTGATGACCTGTGGGTGCTGTGGAGCGAAGGTGCATTGCGTAGACATTGTTCAAGTCCTAATTTTAAATGATTTTTTATTTGTAAATTGATTGATGGTAGATTTTTAAGATAGACACTAGGTTGTCATGTTAAAGTGTTTTTTGACAAGAAATCTGTTACCTATCGATAGACTAACGGGGTACACTACATTAATACGAAAAACTTTATTCCGAAAGTCACAAATACGAATTTCAAAATACCGATTATCAGAATTCCGAATGGTTCATAATCCCTAATATAACAACTCCGATTTATCATGCATCCTATTTTTTAAATTCCAAAATTTCAATATTCCTAACGTTTATAATTACTATTCTCAAAATATCGAGTTTCAATAGATCGAATAACAAAAAGTCCGACTTCATGATAATTCGAAACATCAAAAATACGAATTCCGATTATTAAAGTACCGATTAATTAGAATTCCGAAATAAAAAGGCCTTGTAAAAATGAAAAGCAAGACAACAAAACACACTGGTCACAGTTCCAACCTAACCCATATGATTCACCAACAATAGGGGATCTGGCACTCGGCGACCGCTGCCGCGGCACGCTCCCTACGATTGCTCGCCTTCGCGCGTTAATGGTCACTGATCTAACCTAACCCAAATGATCCACCAACAATAGAGGGGACCTGGCACTCGGCGGCCGCTGCCGCGGCACGCTCCCTACGTTTGCTCGCCTTCGCGCATTAAGGTCACTAATCTAATCTAACTTAACCCAAATGATTCACCAACAAGAGAGGGGATCTGGCGCTTGGCGGCCACCTACCGCCGCACGCTCCCTGCGATCGCTAGCCTTCGCGCGTTAATGGTCACTGATCTAACCTAACCTAACCTAACCCAAATGATTCACCAACAATAGAGGAGATCTGGCACTCGGCGGCCACTGCCGCGGCACATTCCCTGCGGTCGCTCGCCTTCGCGCGTTGGGGTCACTAATCTAACCTAACCTAACCCAAATAATTCACCAACAATAGAGGGGATCTGGCGCTCGGCGGCCGCTACCGCGGCACGCTCCCTGCGGTCGCTAGCCTTCGCGCGTTAATGGTCACTGATCTAACCTAAACTAACCTAACCCAAATGATTCACCAACAATAGAGGGGATCTGGCACTCGGCGGCCGCTGCCGCGGCACGCTCCCTGCGGTCGCTCGCCTTCGCGCGTTAGGGTCACTAATCTAACCTAACCTAACCCAAATGATTCACCAACAATAGAGGGGATCTGGCTGAATAATAAGAGATAAGAAGAAAACACAAAAAAATAATATTAATACACAAATATTAATACGTTTTTAAATTAAAAACTCATAGTTTTTGAATTTATATGCGTAACTAAATATTATACTAATTGAATCAGAATCAGAATTCGAATTTTAGTAGTTTATTCGAAGTATTGAAAACCGGAAAGACGTTTTTCGGACCGAGAACCCATCGAGCATTTGATTCTTCGAACGTATGAAAATCGGAAAACAAACAAATCGCATTTACGACTTTCGGTAAAATAAATTTCGTGATTTTTAACAATAGACCTTATAATTATTAGGGATTATGAAATTCGGACTTTTGAAAATCGGAACATCGAAATTCGGAATAAAATATTTCGGAGTATTTGGGTGTTCCCAGACTAACGAGGTCGTAAAGGTAGCAAGGAGTGCCAGGAGTGACTAAAAACACATTACTCAATACGAGTGATTAGAACTTACTTAGGAACAATTCGGCAATAGTCTCTGCCCCAATTACATGACACTTAAACATAACTGGCGAAATGTGGTTGTACTATAGGGACACCTCTGCCCAACCGTTCGGGGATTCCACCATTTTTATGATATAGATTAAATCTTGAATTTTGGAAGTCCATGGGAGTGATTCACCGGACCTTGATTAATGGGTGATCTTATCCAAGGGCCTTTCCAAGGAATTGCTGATGAACACTAAAAATTATGAGAGTTGTAAGAAGATTATACGTTTTTATGAATAACTTTCGAAGAGCCAGAGTTAGATTACAATATTCATACTTTTCAGGGGTATATTCTACTTATGCTCTTTAAGCAAGCAAGGGTGAAGATGACAATAAATTAGCATTTATAATTTATTGATGTAAAGAAGTTAGGTAGGTAGGTACCATAACAATTGTTATTATTTTCTCAAGGAATTATCAAGTTAACAATTGGATTAACTTCCTTAGAGTCATCATGTAGAGACAAATGATTTTCAAAAACGTTAAAGTATTTTTTAAAGTTTTTTATTAAAGGATCCCTAAAACGCTAAATTACAATAGTCAATTTTTACGTAATCGATGAGACACATTGATGAGCAAATTGATCGTCTACAAAAAGCAATTGAAGCGATTGACAATATGTATTACTACATTAAAAATTTATGGAAATAATTAATCGTTTCGGGGACCCTTAAAGACATCTTGAAAAGATGTATTAGGGTATTTATTTTCAACCTTCCGTTTGAAAAATAGAAGGAGGCATTACAGGCTTACAGCCAGTTGCAAAAACGAACTTTAACTTTTAAAGCTGTCATTAAATACTAATCATCCATTAACTTGTTGTAGAAAGTAACATTAGACTCGATGTTAATTATTCTTTGATGAAATTAATTAAATCTAGCGTTAATGATCTATTATTTAATGGGGCATTAATGTTTATCTTGGTGCAACTGGGTGTTGATAAAAAGTCGATTAAACAATTAATACAATGACAATAAATCTATAATATAAAAATGAATCCCTATTTCCTTGGTCACGGCATCACGCGTGAACGGCTGGACCAATTTCACTAATTCTTTTTTGTTGTATTTGTTATAGTATGGAGATGGTTCTTATGATAGGTAGGTGAAGGTAGGGTAGGTAGGTAGGTAGGTATGCAAGTAGGTAGGTATTTATTTATGTTGGTAAAGTATGTATGTAGGTAGGTGTAGGTAAGTAGGTAGGTATGTATATATATGTAGGTAGGTCCCTACCTACCTACATTTGTTAATGTTTGAGTAATTTATTTAGGGGTATCTTGAAAACACTAATTTCATATAATATAGTCCCTACCCTTAACCCCTGCGTTAAATTCCAAAGCCACGCTTCTAGAGTCCTGTAAAGTTAACCATCACACAACGTTTATTGAAACATGCGAACAATTCCAACATTATTCCCCACAATAGCTCAAAACCTGTCGTAATTATCAAAAACACATCGCTGAGTTTACGTTTAACTTCGGTTTATATTCAAAACTTGATTGTGAAAGTGAGACTTAATTGTTTACGTTTCGCAATAGAATTATAAAACACTATTCTTTTAAGATTAGCCTCGCTATTTATGTCGCGAGGACAATACTGACATCATAAAAATAATTGACTTAGCCTATTCATGGTTACGACAATTATACAAGTAATTATCTTGAAGGAAAAAATATTTTCCTTATAATAGACACGACTGATATACCTAGAGCCAAGAAAAACTAGTTCTTACTATTATTATCGAAACACACACAATATACAAAACCGAATTATCTATAATTCAAGCATTGAATAGTTTTCACGTCGTGACGATGCCATAACAATAAAGCACACCCAATTAAAACTAGCTTAAAATAATAACTCACCGAAAATGATCCGAAAATTTTCGTCGAATTTGTCGAAATATCCAATACTTTATGATACACAACACAGGCTCACACACACATTGTATAATTCGTACAACAACAATACACAAACACAGACACTTTGAAAAAATATTTTTTCAAAAATACGTTCACGTGATTGGTCGGTTGCGGCGGCGCGCGACCAACTCCTGCGCAAGTTGGTTAGAGACTGGTGCGCAAGCGCGGTATGGCCGCGCACCTGTCTCACTAAAAAACAATGGCAAACAATACACATAGTAGCATGGAGTTAAGGCTAAAGCCTTATAGAGTGCATAGTTCAATAATAATATTGAGTAGGTCATTTGTTTGAGGTTGTAAGAGAACACGTTTTGAGAATACGTCATATTTTATTTTTACGTTCTTTGCGTTCGTATTAGCACTAATCTTAACATTACATTTGCCTTATTTACTAGCTTTTCACTAGTTACAGACAGACAGAAAGATTTTTTTTTTAATAATAAATATTTATAAGTATGGATATATTTTTGCTTACTTAGCCACCATCTAAACAAAACTAACCTATAGAAACCAACACTGCCAGAACCAGTGCTATTCTTTCAGCTAAGCTGAAAGCCTCAATGGCCTCAGCCTCATTATTATTATAATGACCAAAAACTCATAAGGCACTTCGTGTCCTCGTGTGACCTTATCTGCAAACTCAGATAGAGATAAGTTTCAAATATTTATAGTAAAAATAAATTCAGACCATTTAAAAGTTATGATACTAAAATAAAATTATAAATAAAAAGAGATATAAAAAAAATTACCTGTCTGTTAAAAAACAATGCTGTCTTAGTCTGTGTGCGCAATGGCAAAGGTCTCCTCCAGTTTTTTTCTACCTTCTGCTATTAGAGTCCATAATGTCTATAATTTTCCAGCTCGTCCCTCCAGTGTTTTCTCTACCTTCCTATTGACTTGCCATTTCTCGAATACCAGACTGTTAATCTTTTGAAAAATTTGTGAGTTTAAAATAAGTTTAAGCTTCAGCATCATTCCAGAGTACATACCATCTTTAAACATAGTATATTTACCACATTGTTTACATATTAACTTCATACTTTATAATGTCAACTTGTCAAACGATCTTCTACTTATTTCTCAGGAGCTGTAAACATTTTGTAATGATATTAGACTCCATTTATACCTACCACCTGTCGCCCCAGACATAAATTATCGAAACTAGGGTTCCCTAAGGCTTTTAAATAACCTGTAATCGTCAATAGAGAGGCTTTTTGCATAATTTATTTAAATGGTGTGAAGGTAATGATAGGATACCATATTTCTTCCTGTCGGCAGCTTAATAGGGGTTTGAAGAGTAAACTAAGAACGTTTTAAGTCCTTGTAAGCTCCATGCAAAGTAAGTTACGCGTTTGAAAAATATACTTTTTTAAATTCGTCTAAAGTGATGTTGAAAAAGAAGATAACGAACTTATAACAACGTTATGTTGGTCTAGTGGTCGCAAGCGCTACTGCTGAACATGAGCTCCTGGATTCGACTCTCAGGTCAAGCAAAGTGGTATTTGGTTTTCCATCAGGATTTTCTCAGTAGCAGCCCGAAGTCTGGATTTGTGCCCGGTTGATGGCATTATGCTAACCCCTTTTACATGGGACTTAAACATAACTGGCGACATGTGGGTATACTATTGGTACAGTCACGAGCACTAAAAGTGATTTGCTCCTACTGTGTTGATTGTTTTTTTTTTTTTTTTTTTTTTTTTTTTTATGATAAAAATACTCATGATTACATTTTTTTTTTTTTTTTTTTTATGTTTTTACGAATATATTTGGAACCCATATTAATATGAAATAGGCCTTATCCCAAAGTTGCAGTCAATATTACACGAGAAAATCACTTTTGAATTTTGATAAGTGGATACATATTGGTGCTCGTGACACCTCTGCCTAATCATTTGGGGATCACAGGCGCGATGTTTGGTATAGCAACGAAAACTTCGCCACAATAAATACAAACAATACTGTGCAAGTCCTAAGAATAAAAATGCCTGAAACCAAAATTTTCCGAGCATCCAATGGCATGTAAAATACATACACCTTATTTAATAACGTAGCAAATCCTGGATAAAAAAGCAAATAGATTGAAAGAGCCTACAAAATAATATATTCTTACCAAAAATAACACCTCTCGTAGACAAACTAGTTAAGTAATTACTTAAACTTAAAACAAAACTCCGAGTGACTCTACGCGTTGCTTGACTGACAACACAATGGAGGTCTCGCTCTACCACTCAAATGGTTAATGACTCTATAATTCACTCAAACATAGTCCATTTATTACTAACTTGAAAAATGTTCTAAAATGTGGGTTGACTTGAAACTTGAACCACGTGTATGTCCTTTGACCTTTGAGGTTCAAAACGGTGTTTTTAAACATGGTTTTAGTTTTTGTCCTCATCAACGCACAGAAGAACAAAAAAAAATTATCATGTCACTGTAGAAACGGCAGAATGAAGAACAACCTGATACCGATGTGAATCTACATCCCCACATGGCAACTATGCATCAAAGATCTGCCTATCTGACCTCCACAACCTAGTTACTGGGTAACACAATACCCGTTGGTAAGACTGGTGTCAGACTTTCGGGCTTCTGACGACCCGTAACAACTGTCAAAGATCTACGAATGACAGCCGGGACCAACGTCTTAACGTGCTTTCCAAGGCACGGAGTGGTCTTGATATGTAATGCATGGTCACCCATCCACGGACCGACCGCAGCAAGCGTAGTTTTTCCTTCGATCGAACCGTGCGGCTGTTATCATTTTGACCACGAGCCTGTGGACAAAATAATTAATTAATTTTTGACCTCTGACGAAGAAATATGAATATAAGTCACATATTTGCATACAAATAATAAGTCTCATATTTCAAACACACACTGCTATGTTCATCAGACAACTAACGACATAATTCTGTAGGTAAGTAATTATTTCTATCACCTATTAGTTTGAAAACCTGCCAGAAACAGGCCAATAAAACATAAACTAAGTTTTTTTTTCAAATACAAACTAATTTAACAAGAAACTATTATAAATAAATAGTCTATATCATTTGCAATATAATTAAACAGACCAGATTTATTTACTTATAAAAAAATGTAATCAAAATATTTGATGCAAATTGCATGTGTTTAAATATTTATCCACACTAATATTATAAAGAGGAAAACTTTGTTTGTTTGGTTGTAATGAATAGGCTCAAAAACTACTGGACCGTTTTTAAAAATTCTTTCACCATTCGAAAGCTACATTATCCACGAGTAACATAGGCTAAATTTTATTTTGGAAAAAAATAGGGTTCCGTAAAATATTTGGGTTTTTCGGACACAAGGTGTAAAAAATCAACCAGAAAAGTTACTTATTTTGCGTACGCTGCCTAAACTATAAAAGATAGAACCATAAAATGTTCTAATTAATTGGAGATCTTATAAATATATACAAAAAAGTCCGCGACACACTATACCTATCTGTGTCGAGTGAGGCACAACAACCATTTTTTTATTTAAAAATCTTAATTTTTTTTTTAACTACATTTAAACGCATTTATTTTACTCATGCTATTAATCCTTATCAAAATAAATTATTTCATCACTAAGAACAGTTTATGTAGATAATATTTGGTATTTAAAAGATTAAAATTGGACGTTTGGTTTTGAAGTTATGGCGAAATTAAAATATTACTATTTCTGCGTTGCGAAGTGAGCGTCACCAAGGCGGGGGTGCGCGTGCGGGAGGGGAGTTTAGATCTATGAGTAAGGTACCCGCGCGGCTCAGTCGCGCAGTCGGCTCCCTACGCAGCGGTCGTGCGCGAAGTCTAATCATTTTCGTTCGATTTTTATTAGACTTCATTCTTAAAACTACACCTACGCAAAAGTTCTTCTCAGAGCTAAACAACAGTTCTTCTCAGAGCTAATCAACAGTTCTTTTCAGGGCTACCCAACAGTTCTTTTCAGGACTAAAAAACATTTCTTTTCAGGACTAAACAACAGTTCTTTTCAGGGCTAAACAACAGTTCTTTTCAGAGCTAGAATATTACAGGCTATTAACATTTTCTTAAACATTTGAAAATGCCTAAGAGAGCCAGGTCCCAACTTTCTAACCATAGTTCTCAAGCACGGGCAGCAAGAATACGTCGTATGGGAGAATCTTCACCTGAACGTTCACAACGCCTTGCTGAACAAAATCAGAGAAACTCTCAGGCTCGCGCACGAGAGTCGAGTGTCGAACGTTCGCAACGCCTTGCACAACAAAATCTGAGAACCTCTGAGTTACGTGCACGAGAGTCGAGGCTGGAGCGTTCCCAACGTCTTCATGAACAAAATGTAAGGACCTCTGACTTACGCGAGCGAGAGTCAAGTGTCGAGCGTTCGCAGCGACTTAGAGCTCAGGCAGAGAGACAGCAGTTGTCCACAAATAGAGTTCGCAAGACTCCCGGCAGAAGTGAAAACTTAGTATTAATTACATTTAACTATTTTCATCATTAACAACTTTAACATCCTCATAAAGACAATCTATGCAGCCTGTGGATAATGATGATGTCGTTTGTCCATCTTTCGCGGCAAAACGGAGTGACGAATTGATGTTTTTTTTTAAGTGGAGATAGTTAATAGTTAAATAAAAGGATGGACAGTGACATGGGCTATTTACCGCCCAACGAAGTGGGTGCGGGTCAGCTAGTATATTATAAGCGTGTTCGTTATAGCCAAATTATTAATCTTATTAAAGAATTTTATAAAATAATTATGTGTCGTTATTCAAATATTTGTGGACAAAACACCTGTTTTCTTTGAGTTATTACGTAATTTTATAGTGTGAAACATTAAATCTATTATCTTCTTAAACGTTTTTGTCTATTTCTACTACCTAATTATTATTTGAATAGGTTTTGTGACGTATTTTTTAAATTATGATATTTTTTTTAAATGTTAAATATTGTTAATTGATAGGTTTCATTCTACGAAATGAAATCGTACATTTATATTAAGTAGATATTTATATTAAATAATTTATTTTTAATATGATTATGTCGTAGAAGAAGAGCACATTATTAGTCCCAAATCTAATTAAAAACAACAAATTCTAATTTATGACTCAAATGATTATTTTTTTTTTAATTTTTTTTTTCCTTTTTATTGCATAAATTTTGAGTAAAACATTCAAGCACAAATGTGGCAACTAAGTTGAACTAAGTTATTTCTAAGTAACTCACGTGTGGTCTCAGTATTAACTCCGAGTAATGTTAAGCAATGATTACCGGTATCTTAAGATAAAGTAGCATGATAAGCAACATTTTTATACGTAATCTACTGCAGAACTTAATTAAATTATAATTATATTAATATATGGTTAAGCTGTAGTTTTTGTTGGAGGTAGCAAGCAGGATTTCTGATAAAAGGTTAACTTTTTCTTAAGTAAGAAAATGGTGACTTTATTTATTATGGACTAGCTGTTGCCCGCGACTTCGTCAGCGATTCAATTTAAAAAGTAGCCTATGTCCCAGGCTATCTATCTGTCAAATTTCATCCAAATCCGTTCAGCCGTTTTAGTGAAAATACGTGACAAACAAATTCACTTTCGTATCTATATATAAAAATCAATTGCCGTGCATTAGTCTCGCAAAGACTCGAAAATGACTAAAACGATTTGATTTTTTTATGTTTTTGTTTTGTTCGCCTTAATCTTTGAGTGGTTTAGAGAAAAAAGAAAATTAGATGAAAACGCAAAGGAACAGCCAAAAAATCGAAATCCAAATGTTGTAAGGACAACGTTTGACGGGTCAGCTAGTCTATAATATTAGATAAAATTAGCATTTTGTCTAGGATGAACATAAATATTGAACTCGATGTTTCTTGCCAAAAATATTCTTCTACGAAGAGGAATATATCTTGCCACTCCCACCACCGCATCGTCCGTCGGTGGCAACGCTGAGGTCACTTTCACTGCATGTTTTGGGACACAGAGGGCAGGATAAGAGGTACAGCATAGTTTGTGACACAAATCTACATCACACCCTGCTGCCGTTCCGTCGAGGTAGCCCCGAGAAAACGGATTTGTCGACGGAAGAATAGACAAAATGACCGATTCACAATCTGTGATTTTGTCTATTCTTCCGTCGACAAAACCCGTTTCTTTCTTTGGTCCTGATAAGTGTGCTGGTCGGAGTAACATCTTCCCACTTGGGTCAGATTGAAAAAAAAAGATGCGGGGCAGTCTTTGGGGACTGCCAATAGAAGTGAAAACTAAGTAACGCCATCTAACGAAAATGTCAAGAATTTATGTGGCTTGCTGTCAGTACAAGAACGAAAGCTGTAGCTCCATTAAAACAATTCCAAAAAAATAAAACAGAGTGTGCTGTCTACAAAAAAGTGCTCAACGCGCCCTCGGTGACGATGACGCGAGTTCCATGATTTTTGTTCACCCAAGAAGTAATCAACGCGCCTAAAGATAGAAAGGAAACCTACTGTTATATTTTTCCAAATTATATAACAAAACGATAGCTTCGATTTCCAGCTGCTAGGAATTTTTAAATTAATGTAAAAGTAAAAACGCCATTTTAGTTTGCTCCAAAATTAAGTCAATGACCATAACTTAACCGATTTCCTTCAGATCTTAAGTTTCGGTTTTGGCTCTATCAATACTGGATTAGATTTTTTTGGTCATCGTCTATCGACTAGACAAACTTGTAGACAGCAATTAAATATAATGATCAAAACTCCAAATACATTGTATTGGATTTCTATCTAGGTATATAAATAAAAATCTGCCTCGACTGCCTTGTTGGTTTAGTGGTAGCAAGTTGGATTCCCGGGTCGGGCAAAGTGTTATTGGGTTTTTCCATCTGGAATTTCTTCATAGCAGCCCGCAGGAGGACTCAAACATTATAACTGGCGCAATGTGGGTGTATAGAGGTATGAGAAACAGGGTGTAAAGTTATCTTATCCTCCATAGAGGAGGATCCTCCTACCAGAGGGGGGTGTGCCAGACACACCAGGGCAACTGCCAAACGATTGATGTCGGAAAGTTATACAGGATGAAATTTAATTCGTTGGCAATCTCTTAAGGGGTCATTGTAATCTACATTAATATTCATTATGAACAACTTTCACTATGGGACCAACCCTGAAATCGCAAAAAAAAAATCTGCTGTTCCCTACATTTTGACGACCTATGCCAAAATAAATGTAGGGAACAGCTGATTATTTTATATATATATAGATGTATGTATACGATATAATTCACAAGTTACTTAGTTTTCACTTGTATCGGTTAGTCCCCAAAGACTGCCCCGCATGTTTTGTAAATTCTAATGTCCAAAATCCCATATGTGCCTATTTGAAATAAATTATTTGACTCTGACTTTAAGAAAAAATCCCGAAAAAATTTCATATTCGGGAAAAACTTAACGTTTTTTTTTTCTACGGTATTTTGAAATTCGATCAATACAACGCAACGGCAGTCAGCTAGTAAAAAATAAAATTTATGCGTCTAAGTTTAATTTATTTATAAATAAATTATACGCATAATAACCAACGTACATTAGCATATTTGATCAAATAACATTAAATTAAACATAATTAGCTGCTGTTTTGGATTTTTATTTGCGTTAATTTCAGATTGGCAATGCGAATCGTTTAAATTAATTAAGATTTATTAAGTTAGCTAGTTTTTCGACAGAATTATACTCTAGCTATGCAATTTATACAGGGTTATTATTAACATTTCGGCAATCCATTAAGGGAATGTAGGAGTGGTCATTTGCAACCAAATGACCCTGTATGACCCCTATGAAAATGTCAACCATATTCGAGTAATTTGACATTAAATATTTTACATTGCGATCAAGACATCCCGAATCCAAATACTTTTGTTATCAAGATAAAAATAATACACTTCCGAGCTGGTGTAAACTAGTCTGTAAGTACAGCTTTTTTGACATAACGAGAAAATCTACTGCTCAAAGATACATTTATTGCATATTTGCTGAAGAAGTTTATAAAAGACTAGCTGCACCCCGCGGTTTCACCCGCATAAATATCGATCCCGTGAAAAAATCGGGATTAAAAGTATCTCATGTCCTAACCCAAGTCATGGTCTACCCATGTGCAAAATTTCATCCAAATCCGTTTAGCCGTTTTAGCGTGAAAGCGTAACATACAAACATTTAAAAAATATAATCTTGTTTATTTATAATTTTAGTTTAGATTTGACTACCTTCCTCCATTGGCTTCGCCCGCTAGATACCTTTATAAATTATAGCCTATGTTACTCAGTGATACTATAGCTAATCGGTCCAGTATTTTTGGAGTTTATTCATTACAAAGACAAAAAAACCTTTTGTCTTATAATATTAGTGTAGAAGTGTAAATTATTTATGTATACATCCCAATTTCTGAAGAAATAGATAGACCTGAATTGACTGTAAACTTTTCATTCACCAAATGTGCCAGTTAGAAAATTGAACTGGTATAAATGATTTAAAGAATATTCATCATTATTTTCATTCTGTTGCCCTGTCCCCACATAAAGAAACAAGACTATTAAAACTTACCGAGTCAATACTTATAGGTTAAAGTCGCTTTTCGTGTCTGTCGGTGGGACCGCGTCGTTCCTCTAAACTACGCAACGGATTTCGATGCGGTTTTCACCACCATTTAGAGAATTTATTCTAGAAGCTTTGTGTGTTAAAATATTAATATTAAACTTACAGATAATCAAGATATATGGATGTTTTGTCAAGTCGTGCGAAGGCGGGTCGCTCTCGCTAGTACGATATAAATTACGCTGATTACCCGTGTAACAACTTTAACTGCTTTATAACACATTGTGTAAACAAACCAGGCTAATGTACGAGTACGTTTAATCCGACATCGGTGACGGAGAGAATTGATAATGACCAGTTATTATGGTTAATTGAGTGCAGTGTGAAAGTTAGATGAAGTGAAAAGGTGATATTTGTTAAAAAAAAACTGTCTTTTATTTATTTATTCCGTTCAGTATTTTTGTTAGTTCGACTTTTGGCCACTGGTTCTGTAGAGGTTAGACCGCTACATTCGAACTACGCAGCAAAGACATGACGTCACACAAAGCCTGCATCGCGCAGTTAGAGTTTACCGTGCGAATAACATAGATAAGACTATCCGAAATCAACTTTCGGGCAGTGGCCCGCCAGACACAACACCCGTCTGGTTGGAGGTTCCTCCCTTTTCTATGGTGGATGAGTGAACTTTACACCCTGTTCCTCATACCACTAAAGTTCAGATATGTTTGTGGTGGCGACGGGACGTGACGGCTGGAAATAAGCCGCGCCCATCAAACTACTATTTATTTTCGAGGTAGGGCCGGTGGTGGATCCGCAGTTGTAACCCTCGAAATTCAATTTTTCTTAGGTGTTTGATATCATGATATGTAACAGTTGCCTCTCGCTTTCCTGCAATCTGTGGGAGCGATTCAAACTCAAACTCAAAGCATTTATTTCAATTATTTACAAGCACTTTTGAATTGTCAAAGATTTCATGAAAAGGGACGGAAGTGTGTAACAGGAAGCCGAGGAAGCGCGCGCCATTTTATTTGAACAATGAGCGCGCGTGGAGTTGAGAGTTGGCCGTTAACGGCGTCAACCAACCAACCCATTTTCCGAGAGCTTGTAAACAGTGATGGATGATGAAGAATATTGTTTATATCACGTTACCCAAGATGTGAAATGTTCACATCACATGCGACTACCTGTAAGCTCGGTCATTTTTTTTTTGCAATTTGCTGCAGTTGTATCTTGATCAATATATGATTCGCGACCATAACAAATAATGTATTTACAGAAATATAATCATCAGAATCATTAATTACATCTCTTTAAGTTAACAATAACATGGTAAACTAAAATTAGACGAATTACATTCATCACGAGTTTGATAGCTCCTTTAATCAATCGGTGGTGCCATAGAGTAAAGTAGTATATTGGGTGGTGCCTAAGTGCCTACTATAAACAATCGGGCTATTAACTCAAGTTCAATTTTTCCCCAAAATTCCCTAAAATCCCTGTCAAAATAAAATATCCCTAAAACATGCTTGTTATTGGCTATTTTTCCCTAAAAAAGGGAGAAATCCCAAAAAGTGGAAACACTGTCTCAAATGTCATGATTTCATGAAAAAGTCATTCAATGGAAGAAATCTACTTGATTTCCGTGCTAAGCTAAGTATCCTTATAACCAGACCACATATAAAATATTAAACTCCATTATTCACTACTAAGCTACGCAACAAACAACAGAGTATCGTCTGTGCGTTGATAGAGACAACAGGTGCGCGTACGCAGCTGTTGTGGCGCGTGCTCTAGCGTAGATCCTTTAGTTCAGGGGTTGCCACAAGTAGGGGATGTAGCGGAAACTAATTATCAAGCTTTTTGTGTGAATAGAAACTTTTTTAGAATAACATTATTTTGGGATCAGGGGTAAATAATATTAGGTAGTGCGTGGATGAGGGGAGTGGGCTATTTTAAATATGATTATCATAATGAGACAGGCAACTCTGGACATAGTGAATCATTATTGTATATTAAATATATGCTTTCAAGGCAATAAGATTATTAAAATCGAGAAACGCTCGCCGATGCTTCAATTTCAGCTTTTCCCAACTATGTTATGCTATGTTGGATTCTTCCAGTCTCGTTCATCGGTGCTTACTAATAAGTAAATTATGAATCTAATTCTAAAGGTAGTAAGGAAGAAAACCGTCCAGACCCGTTTGATTATGTAATAGTTCTTCTTAGCGTGTCGATGGAATGAAATCCTATTTTTTACAGGACTTAGGGCTTTATAAGAGCAAAATAGCTCTTTTCTTCATATACAAGGTGTTAGTGGAGCACCTTGGGTCAGTGACGAGTCGGCCCGAGGCAACTGAGTCTAAAGAATAAAACCAGATTCAAACAAAAAATTGGATAAAACATCAAAAAATTGGTTTGTTCCGTCTGGCATGAACAGTAACGACCTCTTTCAAAAATTGTTTTTTTTTTTTTTTGTAATAAGTATCGATTTTCTCCCTGACCGTACATATCACCGTAATCGGGAGTGAAATATCTGGTATAATTATTCGGGCCCAGTTGACTCGGGCCGAGCTGTCACTGACCCAGCACCTTGCACCAGCGGAAGGCCGCAAACTAGATGTTATGGTGCCACTCGGGAGAGGCATACATAAGTCTAGCAGTGAACTGCTTTAGCCTTGTTGTGCGCTCATGGTCCACTCGTGGATAATGTGTTAATACAGCCCTAATAACATTATTCATCATTCCTTGTCCTTATCCCAATTTTTTTTGGGGTCGTCGTAACATGTCAATTTCTTCCATACTTCTCTATTAGTCGTCATCTCGGTAGTCACCCCCTTTCCAGCCATATCATATTTCACCAAGCATTTCCTTCGTTTCTTTGATCCTCCCCTACTTTTATAGCTGTGCGATCGATCTACATCGCTATCACACAAAATCCTTACGTCACACAAATCCTGCATTGCGCGAACGACATATTATAAGACTATCCAACATCAATCGTTGGGCAGTTGCCCGCCAGACACGACACCCGTCTGGTCGGAGGATCCTCCCTTTTCAATAGAGGATGAGTGAACTAGTATACACCCTGTTCCTCATGCCTCTAAATAGTCATCCAGATTTATACTCGAAGCTTTCCTTACGACATTTTCCACATTTATCCACGTCACACCGTGACAACCGATAGTCTTACTATAAAGCTTTATAATAGTCAGACATTTGTCACTTGGACATATCCTCAATTTGCAGGCTCCTGCGCTTATCACAAGAGTACTGCATTCTTCCGTCAGTAAAGGTTACAGACGGGAAGTATTATTATCAACTTGGTTACAATATCATTTTTTTTGTAAAAAAATGTCGGTCATCAAGATAGGCCTTGAATCCTTAATATTTAAAAAATAGGACGATATTTTTTAAGAATGCTAGCAATGTGGTTCACATTACTCAACTTTAAAGTTTTGAACACAAAACATTAAATAAAATATATTTGCCATAATGACAGCTAGCACACGCCAATATACCAACAAAAACATCGAAATCTATACTCAAGCGAAAATAAAAACTAAAAATGTAAACAGAACTTAATACCCGAATTATAAAGCCTCCAGGCATAAAGGGCGTGCCCGCTTACATATAGCTAATAAAGCTGTAACTCGAAGTCACATAATTAGATATGATAAACTAGGACCATTGAAGTAAAAATAAATCAAAAATAGATCAACAGTTAGGCAAGAATAATATATAATCTACTGTCGAGGTCGCTAGCTAATCACATATTGCAATACAACTCATACGAAAACATTGTAATGAGTAGATTATGTCAACAATAAATAAAAATAAAATAAATTGTATAATAAAGTCAAATAAATTAAACATTCTATAAACTCATATAACCTGTCAGTAGGTAAGCTAATTCTGGAGAAAGAACATAAACATTGTCTTAACACATTTCGTACGTCGACTCAAAATAAAAAAAGCAAAGAAAATAAACTTAATTGTAAGAAAAACAATAGCGCTATAGCAATGCGTCATAGCAATAGAAATAGCGATGTTGGCAGTACCTATAGGTACCTATTATTCCGAACCAACTCTATAATTAATAATATTTACATCACAAGCATAACGCTAAGTTTTCTAATGAAAATGAAAGCGTTCACACCACCAACCGACGCGGCTGTCCGGTCTCATATTCATAGTTACATTTCACAGCCACGCTGCTGGTGAGAAATACCTATTCGATAACGTTTGAATGTGCTTCCGCCCTTTTAATTAATTAACGGAAACGGACGAGTTTAACTAACTAATTAATTTTAAGAACTGCTTAATTTTGTTTGAAAATCTGAAGAAATATATTTTAATATCTTTATTATTTTCGGCTCAGATTGGAATCTCGTTATGCTGTGGTGGCATCTACATCGCTGCATACGAACTACGCGTCAGAGACCTGACGTCACACAAATATCCAGACGTCATACAAATATCCAGACGTCACACAAATATCCTGACGTCACACAAATATCCAGACGTCCCACAAATATCCTGACGTCACACAAATATCCAGACGTCACACAAATATCCTGACGTCACACAAAATTCTGCATAGCGCAAACATAGTTTACCGCACGATCACCATATATGTACACCGTGATATTTTAGTCGTCCTATAAAAGCAAACCACTTCATGTATCCAAATGACTACTACGAGTAACACATAAAAAAAAATATATTGTAACAATTTTTTTATTGCTCTTAGAGGTATTTTATGTCGGGTACATTATAAAAAGATGAAATAAGAAGAGTAATATTTTTTTATTGAATGTTTAGTAGTCATTAGATACATGAAGTGGGCTGCTTTTGTAAGACAGCAAAAATGTTACGGTGTATATAACTTCCCTGACATCAATCGTTGGGCAGTTGCCCACCAGACACAACACCAGTCTGGTCGGAGGATCCTCCCTTTTCAGTTTTCTTTAGTGAGTGAAGAATGAGTGAACTTTACACCCCGTTCCTCACGCCTGTTTATTGACCATTAGGCCTCGAAACTCTAAGCGTTAGTTTGAACTATGGCTTTAAGAGTAGGAGAAGACCAAAGAAACGATGGATGGACTGTGTGAAAGATGATATGGCTTGAAAGGGGTGACTACCGAGATGGCGACTAATAGAGAAGTATGGAAGAAAGGGACATGTTTCGCCGACCCGAAATAAATTGGGATGAGGGCAGGAGAATGAGAACTAAATGATGATGTTATAATTTCTGGTTTTTTTGCATGTTTCGGGGTGCAGTGCTTTTACACTTTATACTCCTTAGGTAGGTACTTATAGTAGCAGTAGAAACCTTGGGGTTTTAATCGTTAGGAGTCCGACAAAACCGAACGAAGACAAATGCTTCCATGACTTCCCTGCTGAAAAAAAGTAAGATCTTGTCTTTACTCCACTAATTTTTCATTTGTATATTTTTTGTTCAAATTAATATAATCAAGCAATTTTAACATGGTCAAATCTTTGCATAATCGAAATCCTCCTTAATACCAACTTTAGCAGAAAGGTTCAGAATAACCAGTAAGTGCGGATTTCACCAATGAAATTGAACGCGTTCAGCACATCTAAACGCGTTCAAAAGCTGTCAGTGCACAATATTCCACAAAAATGCTGACACTGACAACTCTTCGCGTCACGCGATCGCGTTCAGTTTCATTGGTGAAAACAGCCCTAAGTGTGAAATCGCCAACTCATCTTGAGCAAGCGTGGTGGTCAATGCTCGTGCCTTCTCTGTATGAGAAGAGACCTTTGTCCTGCAGTGGGACAAGGCTGGTATTATGATCATGTTAGGCAGGTTGGTTTAAAAAATGCCTCGAAAACAGTATTCAAATATAAATCCAAATCATTTGCTACCATATATCATGATGACTTGCTCTAACATATTTAAGTAATAAAACCAACATCGCAATGATAACAAAACCGTGTCCAGTGTAGCCTATCGCTAATCACACACGATCATTACACGGTCCGGCTGTCCGGGCGTACGGCACCGGACCGTGACCGGACGTACGATATGGTGCTTTACTCCTCTGATTGAAAACGTGAATTAGATAAAATAAATATATTTTTTAACATCCTCGCCTCTCATACACGAGCTTGCTTGTGAGTATATTTACTTTCTGAGGAGCTCGTGGCTAAGTAATAACAGCCGCACGGGTCCATCTATCAGGTTAATCGACGCTTGCCGGGGTTGGTCCGTGGATGAGTGACCATCTTTAAATACCGAGACTCCTCCGTGCCTCGGACGGCACGTTAAGCCGTTGGTCCCGGCTGTCATTCGTGGATCTTTGACAGTCGTTACGGGTCGTCAGAAGTCAGAAAGTCTGACAACGAGTCTTACCAAGGGGTATCTTATTACCCAGTTACTGGGTTGTGGAGGTCAGATAGGCAGTCGCTCCATGTAAAATACTGGTATTCAGCTGTATCCGGTTAGACTGGAAGCCGACCCCAACATAGTTGGGAAAAGGCTAGGCAGATTGATTTACTTTCTGAGTTTGACATTACTGACATCGGTGAAGTAAAACATCAAGAGAAAAACTGGACTTTTAGTTAATATGAGTCTGAAATCACCAACTCTTCTTATGCAAGCGTGGTGATCAATGCTCGTGCAGAAGAGGCCAGTGGGACAAAAATAGGCTGGTATAGAAGGATTTTCTTCTACATAATTGTAATTTTACCTCCTAAATGGGTGCATTTAGGTTTTAAGTTTTAGCCACTCAGGTAGATGGTAGCAGTAGATTAGTACTAATATTTATTCTGTGGCAACATGGCTTACTGTTGAGGTCAAGACACCTCTTATGGACACAGCCTGGAACCCCGGCTACCAAATAGCTGAGTGGCTAAAATTTTTATCTCGGCATGAGGCTATAATACTGCCTAATTGCACCTCTAATGGACACATCCAGGGTATTAAACCCTGCTATACAGCCTTACCGATTGACGTTCGTAATTTACATACATTCACACCTTTTCCCATTGGGGTAGGCAGAAACTACAGAACGCCACCCACCTATGCTACAATCTGTATATACCTTCCTTGTATAATATTCACCGCGTACAGTTAGTACCTAACCCTACAAATGAGACTAAGAAAATCGCACAAAGTACTCCTCCCACGTGAACGATCAACCAGGCAGGCTAAAGAGTATTTATTATAACAGAACTAGCTGCCCTCCCCGGCTTCGCACGGGTAGCAGTAAGTACTTATCTACGGCGCACCTACCTATCTACCTACCTTGCCCTACCTACCTACCCTACACTGCCCGACCTACCTACATACCCTGCCCTACCTACCTACCCTACAATGCCCGACCTACCTACCTACCCGGCTCTACCTCCCTACCCTACCCTGACCGACCTACCTACCTACCTAGCTTCACCTATCTTTCTGTCTACCTACCCTGCCCGACCTACCTACCCTACCCTGCCTGACCTACCTACCTACCCTACCTACCTATCTACCCTACCTACCTACCTTCACCTATCTTCCTTTCTACCCACCCTGCCCTACCTAATTACCCTACCCTGCCCGACCTACCTACCTACACTACCCGACCTACCTACCTACCCGGCTCTACCTCCCTACCCTACCCTGACCGACCTACCTAACTACCCTACCTACCTACCTACCTTCACCTATCTTCCTATCTACCTACCTACGTCGGGCAGGGTAAGGTAATTAGGTAGTAATTACCTTACCCTGCCCGACGTACCTACCTACCCTGCCCTACATAATTACCCTACCCTGCCCGACCTACCTACTTACCCTGCCCTACCTACCTACCCTACCCTACCTACCTACCCTGCCCTACCTACCTACCCTACCTACCTATCTACCCTATCTATACCGGTAGACGCCCGACGGGAATAACTGATCGAGTGGTAACTGATCAATTTATCGACCGCCAAGAGTAGAAAATTATTAAAGTACTAATATCGCTATTAAAAAATAGGGGTTGGTGGTAGAAGAATGAAAATTTAGGGTTGTATGTATTTTTTAATGCCAAATCATAAAAAAATACAATAAAAAAATAGGACCAAAAAAAGAAAAAAATAAATTTGGGGTGGACCACCCTTATCACTTAGGGGTACGAAAAATAGTTTACGTCCTATTCTCAAACCTACAAAATATACACATAAAATTTCATAAAAATCGGTCAAGCCGTTTCGGAGGAGTTTGGCAACAAACACCGTGACACGAGAATTTTATATATTAGATTTATTTATTTGTCAACTGAAGGAAAATTATTATCTCTTTCTACCAAATACATACCTAAATAATTATATCGCCTTCTATATTGGGTGACTGGTAATTAGTGACCGATACTTAAGCACGTGACTTTACTCATCATTATGAACAACTTTTACTATGACCAAACCTGAAATCGCGAAAAAAAAATCAGCTATTATATAGTAGTTTGTTTGTAGGTAGGGGGTAATCTCCGGAACTACCAGATAGATTTGAAAAATTATTTTTGCATTGGATAGCCCAATTCTTGTTGAGGAAGGCTATAGGATGAAGTCGCGGGCAGAAGCTAGGAAGATAATTATATAGGGTGACTGGTAATTAGTGACCGATACTTAAACACGTGACTTTACTCATCATTATGAACAAGTTTTACTATGACCAAACCTGAAATCGCGAAAAAAAAATCAGCTATTCCCTACATTTATGTTCGCAAAATTCGTCAAAATGTATGGAACAGCTGATTTTTTTTCACGATTTTAGGTTTGGTCCCATAGTAAAAGTTGTTCATAATGATGAGTAAAGTCACGTGTTTAAGTATCGGTCACTAATTACCAGTCACCCTATATAATTATCTTCCTAGCTTCTGCCCGCGACTTCATCCTATAGCCTTCCTCAACAAGAATTGGGCTATCCAATACAAAAATAATTTTTCAAATCTATCTGGTAGTTCCGGAGATTACCCCCTACCTACAAACAAACTACCTATCTATAATGAAGTATAGATTACGAAGTAAGCAGTTAAATGTAAGAAAGAAAATTGATGGCCTTTGCTTTTGATTTCAGCTCCTCTAAGTTCTGTTCGAAGGTGTTTATACGACAGAAAAATTGCTAAAAGCTATAATTCTTTAACAGGGTAGCGACAACAAAAATAGTAGACCGTATTTTTTACACTAATGACTTTTCTGTCAAGGGAAAACTTTAGGTACCCATGATAACAAATGATCTACCTTTTGTTAAGTACGTAGAATTAAAGGTTTCGAACTAAATTATTAACAGGATTGCTTTCCGACGCCTTTACAAGGATTTTCTTTGTCAAACTTTGATTAATTATACATGAGCCGGTTTGCTCAATGATACCTACCTATTGTCGGGTGGTTCTATGGAGCGAACTGGCACCTTGATTTGATGTTGTTTTCTATACATTTGTTGGGTTTAATGGATTAAACATTTCATGTAAGTACCTACTGTTCATGTTTTTTTTTGTAATTTTATGGAGTACCAAGCTATGATTAGAAATGATTTTAAAAAGCATGTAGGAATTGGAAAATGTAATGGGCAAAGGCATTATAAATAAGTAGAAAATACTGTTGACCATTTACTATATTCAAATCTTCCTAGCCTTTTCCCAACTATCTTGGGGTTGGCTTCCAGTCTAACCAGATGTACCTGAATACCAGTATTTACATGGAGCGACTGCCTATCTGACCTCCACTACCCAGTAAATAGGTAATACGATACCTCTTGGTAAGACTGGTGTCAGACTTTCGGGCTTCTGACGACTCGTTACGACTGTCAAAGATCCATGAATAACAGCCGGGACGTGTTTCACCTCTCAACGAGGTATCCTCAGGTTGACAATTGACTGCCTGGCTAGGATCCTCGTTGAGAGGTGAAACACGTGTCGATTTTTTACAGGATTCTTTATGACTCTTTAAGAACAGTTAAGCGCATTAGGTTACTAAATATACGTCGTCTATTTTATTTTATAATGGGCTTCCGCAAAGTCACGCCTGACTCAATTAACTATTTTGTTAAGTGCCTGGTACTTTTACCTTTTTAGACTGTAAGCTTTCTGAAGAATAAATAAACAGGGTAAATAAAAAATTTACCCTGTTTATTTTTTTTAAGAGTAACCGGTGTCGGGTGAACCGGTCGAAGTGGCGGTGCTTGGGAGAGGCTTGTGTGCAGCAGTCACGGTGGACGTCAGCGATGATGATGATGATACTTAAACCGTAGTGTTTCTTGTTTTCCCTCCTCAATAAGAATCGAACAATTGGAACCGTGCACCTAGCTTGTGACGTTTCATATTATGTGCCCAACTGCCCAAGTAGGTTTATGTGAAATAAAATATTTTTTATTGAATTGATTTGAACTGATAAAGAATACGGTTTTATGAATTATTCCCAATATCATTTCTCGTTATCCTAGATAGTTGCTATGGCCGAAAATAGAAGCTCTCAAAACGTAAATTCCAAAATAAATGAAGCAGGTAACGTGTACGCAAGTCTAAAAAAAATACTTTATTACCCGGCCTCATGCTGCAAGTGTAACCGGAATGACTGCTTTTATTATTATTATCTGACTCAAATAGACGACATGTGACCATTTCTATGAATATAGAACAAGTAGATTATATTACCTTCAATTTACGCGGGTATGTGTACCCGTTGCTAACGCCATGTCCTTACCAAAGCAATTAATCGCGCAAATATAGATCGTCGCGTTCAGGGGGCCTACCACAACCACTAAAAGCAGTATTATTTTAATCTTACTTCAGTGGTCCCAAAGAGATGGTGCTATACTTCCTGTAGAGCTTCATCTCCCCTTTCCAACACTAAAGTAACATTAAAATAATACTGCTTTTAGTGGTGGTGGTAGGCCCCCAGATCATTCATTTGTTCGGAAAACCGGAAAGCGCCCTCTGCCCATCTGCGCTTTGGTTAGGTTACGGCCTAAAGGCGTTTGTCCACAGTCACCGTCAACGGTTCGTCATCGAGAACGAGATGACGGCGCCGAATTAGCGATACATACATTTACTATGGGCGTGTATCCACCGCACGTCCTTTATCCGGGCGCCGGGAACCCGGACCTTGAATTTTCTGCGTGACTGCGAGAACTTGGCCTGAAATTGTGATGGGCCGATGTTCCGGCAATACAAAACACGTTTAATCTTGTCCACAAACTGCCGTCGCACCGGCGATTTTCATCAGGCTGTTGTTTTGGACAACATACTAAACCACCGAGTTCGGTCGCGGTGGCCAAACGATCGCCGTCACGTTCGGTTCGAATAATCTCGTTTCTCGTTGACGTTCCGTTGACAGTAGCAGTGGACAATCGCTATAAGGGTAAGACACAGAGACAAACTTATTGTAAACTTTCGCTTCCATCTGACAAAATCAATGCATTTTGGCGTGATTTTACGCTAAAGTTCGTCGTCAATGTATCTTATCCTAAGGCCGAGATCTATAAACGTGACGAAGCAAGTGCTTTGGCTTAGATATGATTCCGTCTCTATCTTGCACTTGTAGATTAATAGTTGTGTGACAGTGACCGCAATAACATTTAGCCAAAGTACGTGCTCAGTAACGTTTATATATCTCTGTGTCAGTGCACCTCTACGGTGCAAACTATCATTATCTACCAAATGTTTTTGTCCTCAGTCGTTAAGGATGAGAGTTATATGTCAATCATTGGAACTGTTTCTTGTACCCGTTTTATACCTACTTAGTTATAAAAATGTCATTGGTAGTTATATTAGGTCTGTAAAGTTGAATTGGCAGGTGAACCAAGTTGTAGTAATTTGGCTGTATAAAGTGCGGGGACCTGTGTTTCTGAGAAGTGTTTTTTGTAACAGTTGCTATGTGGCTAGCTTTTTAACCGATTTTGCGCTGGTTTTTATAGGTAAAATAAATACGGTGGATTGAAAATCGGTCACTGTATGGCTTTCACAGTTACAGCTGGTCCATTTGATTGTATAAGTTTAAAAATAATGAAACCTTGGTAACAACCGCGCCTGGTTGCAGATTGTTGAGGGAGAACAAATAAGTAATTACTTAAGTAGTTTTATAATATAAGTAATTAGATACTTTAATTTATAAGTGTACTAAGTGGGAATTAAGTGTTCGCACGATTAAACATTTTTATATTATTGTGTGTTCTGTTCCCGCAGACAAACCGTGAAAACGGTTTTGTGGGGCATAGTTTTAAGCTAAGAGTCTTTATAAACCTTGTTATTGATAAATAAATAAATAAAATAAAATAAATAAAGAGGTGTGGTGGCATCTACATAGATAGTCACATGCGAACTACCTATGCATCACAATGATGTCACGCAAAATCCTGCATCGCTCAAGTAAAGATCGACACGCAACTATACTGCATTTGAAATAAGATTAGACATTTAGACAAACCTTTTTTACAGTCCGTTCAACCGATTCTGACTTCTATACCGTAGGCATAAGGATGGCATTAAAAACACAAAAGTGGTTACAATACCAACTGTTTACTGCACTGCCATTTGTCATGTCACCAACGCAATAGAAATCAAAATCGGTTGAACGGACTGTAATAAAGGTTTAGTTAAATGTCTTATCTTATTTTAGGTGGAGTATAGCATAATTATTATATACAACGACCCGATATCAACCGTCGAGCATTCCGACGACGCCACAACCCTCCTCCAGGAGAGTAGTAGTTCCACCAGTAGTGTTCGCAAGTACAAAATCCGACCGCCGCCCACCGTCCTTCTGTCCTCGCCGCCGAGTCCCGCCGCGACACCACGACGCCCCAGCCCAGGTCCACCCCGAGTCTCGACCCATATTTGAGCCAGCCTAATGTATTGAGGCACCCACAAGCAAACCCTGTTAAGCACCCTACAACCTCCTAGGTTAACGTGCGAGATGCCATTTATATAAAAATAAAATAAAAAACTAACGCCGGGCGGTAGTCCACCAGACACAACATCCTTCTGGTCGGAGGTTCCTAAGCTCCCTTTTCTATAGAGGATGAAGAACTTTACACCCTGTTCCTCATACCTCTATAGGGGACCATTCCTGGCATAACCTCTGTGGTTTAGTGGTTAGACCCCCTATGTCAGAAAAATTTTGCCCCCACTGGGTATCGAACCCGGGACCTCTGGGGGTCCCGGGTTCGATTCCCTGTGGGGGCAAAATTTTCAGCTCGATTTGCTTGGCGGTAGGGCTTGTTCTAAGTCCGCCTGGCTACCGCCTGGCTACCACCATCTTATCTAAGTCTGTCGCCATAACAACAATGTTCACAGCATTGTTGTGTTTCGGCAGTTAGAGGTAACATAGCCAGTTCCTCTGTGGTTAAGGTTTCCGGGTAAAGCGTTCGGCGATCATCACTTTCTATCAGGTGAGATCCAGGACAAGAGCTTCTCCGTAGAGGTTATAAAAAGTTTGAAAACAAGCTCTTATTGATATTGATTTAATAAAAACAATTCGATCAAAAACTTCAAGTAACCTGTTCCTAACATTTCAGCTACTATATAACAGTACTTAGAATTATAATTTACTTCATTTTCTTTGCAATTCTATCACGAACAAACGTTCTTACTGACCGACTTATAACTACAAACCGTATTAACTGGAAACGTAAGAAAAACTGAAACAGTTTCCGACTACCTATAAAAACACTGACAATAGCGTTTGAGTGAAATGTTTCTTTAATAATAGAGAAGTTGAATTAAAAAAAAAGCAGCCAAGTGCAAGTCGGATTCGTACACGATGGGTTCCGTATCACTACGCAATATTTAACACCACATCTACACGAAATACTTTAGTAAAAAAAAAACACGTTTCTTTAATTTTTAGGGTTCCGTACCCGAAGGGTGACAAACGGAACCCTATTCATAAGCCTCTGCTGTCCGTCTGTCTGTCAGCGAGCTCTATCTCATGAACCGTAATAGGTAGGCAGTTGAAAATTTCACAGATTGAGCATTTCTATTGCCGCAAGAGCAACAAATAATAAAATTAAAAATTAAAGGGGGGTCGCCATACAATAAAATTAAATTTTGAAAAAAAAATAATCTGACCCTGGCATGTGGGGTATCATTGTCTAGAGCTCATCAAGTAGAAAATAAATATAATTTTTATTTGTTTTTATCTTCAAAAATGATGAATTAGGGGGCCGTAGAAGTTGTCTGTTTTAGACCATTTTTGTACGAGCTCTATCTCAACAACTAAACAAATTAGGAATTTGAAACTTATGTGTATCATGTACCATATACTGTTTATAATCAACAAATACAAAAAACGCCGATTAATAACGTATTTTATATAATATGGGCGATTTACTGCAACTTAAAAATAATATTTTGTATTTCATGCTAATATTATGCGATATAAATTCCACAGATAACTATTTACTAGTCGGAGTAATGACATGGAATTAGTAAGTACCTACTATCATGGCAGCATATACTATTTCGATCATTTAAATTTCGATCATCCAAAAAGGTCTACAAAATAAGCTCTCTTCAAAAGATTTTAAAACCGGCCAGTATTTTTTAAGTTTAAGAACTTTATCGACTTTTTCAAAGTATCCCTAGACGGTGTTTATGTGTGTACCTCATGTTAAAACTACACTCCAATAGACAATAATATTCAGTAACATTGAAATGAATGGTGGTACATACAGGGTACTTAATTTATTCAGTTACCTTAAACTGTTGTGGATACAATTTCATATTGAGAAAACTTATTTGTGTAAAAATATTCAGCCACGGCGGCCAATCTCAATGGAGACTAGCCTTCGGCGTGGGAGATATTATAGTGCACAAGTGTATGCGCAGACACGAGTGAACTCTCTCTTCCCTCACTCTCATAGTCCGATGGGATGTGTAAAAATAATAAGTAAGAAATAATAGATTTCTGTATGCTGTATGTATATAATGTAAGCGGGCACGCCCTTTATGCCAGGAGGCTTTATAATTCGGGTATTAAGTTCTGTTTACGTTTTTAGTTTTTATTTTCGCTTGAGTTTAGATTTCGATATTTTTTTTTTTGGTACATTGGCGTGTGCTAGCTGTCATTATGGCAATACATATATTTTATTTAATGTTTTGTGTTGAGTAATGTAAAATATTTGCATACTATTGTATAGAATCAAGTTTTTTTTCGTAACTGAACAGACAGCTGCGCTGCTGGGGAGTTTGTTGCGCCACTTCTTCTTTCCAGCAAAAGCACTAGGAAGTGGTGAAGGGCGGGCGTTTTTGGGGGACTGTCTTATGTAATTTTGACGTTCGAAAAGTGCTGATTTTCAGCCTAGTTTGAATAAATGACTTTAGAATTTGAATTTGAATTATGACTATCAAAAATAACGTAAATAAATACCTGTATTGACGGAATGTTGTAATTAAAATTTGGCGTACTACTTACATTCTATTTTGTACAATATAGTCTGATGTAGCAAGAGAAATCCTTTTATTTATAAGTAACTAGCTTTACCCGGCCCGGCTTTGCACGGTTAGCACTAAGTACTTATCTACGGCGCACCTACCTTTCCTAATTACCTATTTCTACCTAATTACCTACCCTACCTACCTACCCTAACTGCTACCTAACCTAACCTACCTACCCTACATATCTACCTGCTTACCTACCACATATACCTATTTATACCTACTAATACTATGTTAGTAGCAAATAAATAACTTTGACTTTAGTTAATGCATGTTACTAAAATAAATGAAATAAACTTCTACACCTATAATTAACACAACAACATTTTTTCATTAAAATTAGACAATTTCTTTACAAATCTTTATGTTTTTTTATAGCGCCTCTGTTTTTACCTTTACGAAAGTATTACAAAAATGCATAGTGTTAAATCTTGTACGACATGGTATGGAACCCTTCGTGTGCGAGTCCGACTCGCACTTGACCGATTTATTTACTTTATTTTGTTGCTATAGCGGGAGGAGCTTGTGGCTCAGTAATAACAGCCGCACGGGTCGATCCATTAAGCTACGCTTGCCTTTGCTTTGACCATCTTTACATATCCTCCGTGCTTCGGAAAGCCATTGGTCCCGACTGTCATTCCTGGATCTTTGACAGTCGTTACGGGTCGTCAGAGGCCCGGAAAGTCTGACAACCAGTCTTACCAAGGTGTATCGTGTTACCCAGTTACTGCGTTGTGTAAAATACTGGTAAGCAACTGTATCCGGTTAGACTGAAAGCCGACCAACATAGTTGGGAAAAGGCTAGGCAATTTGAATCTGTTGTTATAGCAGCCATACTATTCACACTGTGAAAATTTCAACCTATTACGGTTAAAAAGATACAGGCATGTAACAGACGGACGGACAGCGGAGCCTTAATAATAGGGTCCCTTTGGGTACGGATCCCCAAAATCTTTAACAAAAGTGTTTGAGTGAAAATTTTGTTTCTTTTAGTGGCGAAGTTGAATTAAAAATAGAGGAAATGTTTCCTACTTCGTCGCGGTAGATTTTGCTTTAGAATTTATTTAGCAGTAGGAGCTATTTCAGGCTTAATCTTGGTCTAAATCTTAGAGGTTTCAACATTGATTACACGAAGTATATTGGGAGAGTTTTGAGGGCTCAGATTATAGTAGTTTGACTTAAACATCAGTTGATTGATTGACGCGAAGAAAATAGTTGTTTTAAAATTTTCTGAGTTTCTGACTCACTTGTAGCCTCTCAGAATTTGCTATTAAAAACTGTTCTTCATTGTTAACATAACATTAACTTATCATAATAATCCTCTCCATTCTTATTGTGACATCAGATAAAAACAGCTACTGCGAAACGTAGAAAGAAGATACGTTTATTTGCGCTAAAGTTGACGCAAAGAAAGAACACAAAACAAAAAAGAACAAGTTGGGGAAATCATATCGACACAAAACAGCCATCACTCAGCATAATGCTGTGACCCTATGCGAGACAGAGCCCCAACGCTGGTTTTCAGCGACAGCCAGCGTTCAAAGTTAAGAAGCCCTCCCAATATTGACAAACGACTGAAAAATCTTATATTCCTACCAAAATCTCTCAAGTAGGTAGGTACATACCTAATTTTATTCGCCATCGTAATAATCAGACATAGTCAAGTGTCACCGTCTTTAGTGGAGTCTCAATCAAAAGCTTAATAATATTTATATCCTTTTAGTTCAGTTTCCAGATAATTCGACATTACACGTAATGCTCAATAACCATACAATAGCTGGCATTATTGATAACAGCCGCCAACAGACGCTGAACCGAATGAAAATGAGATGCGCGTGAGATTTCCTACCGGAGGGGTTGCGGTGGGCTTGAGAGCTGCTGCGAATTTACTTACCCTATAACTATGCGATTTCCAACTTAGGAAGATACTGCCCTTTGAATCTATTGATCAATATCGATTTACACCAAAGCCTTATTAGAATAATGCGAAATTCACAACCCTATGAAAGTTTACCGATATATACCAGACAGTGCATAAAGGGCTGGAAAAGTGAAAATACATAATTTGAGTATTATTGCCGACCGATTATAACATAAAAGTTTTAAAAACAAGATCAATTGCGTTGTAGAGATTAGGAAATACGTAAGTGATAAGACAACTTAGGAAACTAATGATAACTGGAGGTGCAATATTACTGCCATAATCATCATCATCAAGACCGAGGTGTGTGAGGCTGACGAAGAAGATGCTGATGAATATTTTGAAGTGTAGTTAAATGGTGGAAGCTCTCACTTAAATAGGTAGCTGTGTGAGAGATTTTACTATCGACTTTAAGCAGACTCAATCCGCCACAACTGCGCCCCCGTCCTTAGGCGCCGGCGATCCGCGCCATCAACATTGTCATTCAGCGCACAGCGGCCACATGACACAAGCCACGCTATTGTGTGACTAGGCCATTGTTGGCCAACATACACCATGCTTTACGACCGTTAGTCCATCGGGAGTTATTACATGTTCCTGTGTTCATGTTTCTGGAATAAGGAATAGGGCATAAAAATAAGTGGCTGGATTATCATAATTATACATATGAATAATCTTGTATATTGTTGTCTGATGTTTCTGATTTGACAACATCTATAGTCCGCGTGCGACTAGTTGGCCGCTCATCTCATCACAAATCATCTCGCTATTGCAATCTCATGTGCGTTTTGTCTAAACTAGCCGGAACTTTCAACGCGTGTTGCCGTCGCGAAGTGAGTTCCGCGCGCACTATAACAAAATACACGCTTGTACCTATTCCCCGAAGGGATGGGCTGAGGCGTACCTATAGATCACCCACATTTCGACCGGTATGCGGAATGCGGTGCTCCTGACCAACCATGTTCCATATGCTGGAGTGTCCAAACTGTCCACACACCTCCATTTCTGAGGACCTAAAAAATGCCACTGATGCCGCGATTGGCGTGGCCTCGTACTGGGCCCGTAATTCATGGTTTACCATCGACTCGAAAAGTAGAAGACTGGTTTACCATCGACTCAAAAAGTAGAAGATCCACATTCCGCCAATTATACAATAGTCTCATCTAATAAGGGGCGAGCCTATTGCCATCAACCGGGCACAAATCCAGGCTCCAGGCTGCAACTGAGAAATTCCAGATGGAACCCTATAACACTTTGGCCGGGAATCGAACCTCATGCTCAGCAATAGCCCTTGCAACTACTAGACTAACGAGGCTGATTTGGCAACTTTGTCTATAACACCGACATTATTTACAGTTTGCCTGTCATAACAGGTGACTCCATGACTGAGAAAATGGTTGGTACGAGTATATGCTCTAAATACAAGACAAACCGGCCCAAGTTTAAAGCTGATGGTCACAGGAAGAAATCGGTTCGAATACTTGCACGAAATAGATATTAGCATTTTTGTACCGTAGACATCACGTTAAATTAGAAAAATTATATAAAGTTCACAGCAAGCACAATAGGAGAAGGCATTTAAGTGCATGACGGGACACTAGAAAGCGAATTACAGGCAATAAAATGTATTACGAAAGGAGTTAGGACTTACTAGCGTATTTAGCCTAAACCTTATCTACTATTACACACACCACATCCAAAAACATTACTAAAAACTAACCAAATATCTAGCTACAGTAATCAGTAGCCATTACTGAGCCATAAGCCGCTGGTCAGGGCAGTAATGTTACAAAATTTCCATAATTCGGTATAAGTTCTGCCTCCCCCCCTGCGCTGCCTACCCTCAGCCACTTCCGGACGAAGCGGCGCGTGACGCCGTGGTCACGCACTGCAGTGGTACAAGGTGGACGAGATAGCGGAGTCGCTGGGAGAAGATGGGTAGGTATGAAATGATGTGGTATACAGCTAAGCGCGCATTACAGCCGCATCGAGGCATAGCGCAAAGCATTTTTTTTTAACCACAGTGGCGATGCTCTTGCCCTGCATCTCACCTATAGTAAGTGATGATAAGGCCGAAGGTGGAAGCGAGCTTCACCCGGAATCCTCAACCCCAGAGGAACTGGCTATATTACCTCTTAACTGCCGAAACACAACAATGCTGGTAACAATGTTGTTATTGCGACAGACTTAGATAAGATGGTGGTAGCTAGCCAGACGGACTTTGAACAAGCCCTACCATCAACCAAACCGAGCAGAAAATTTTGTTCTCACTGGGAATCGAACCCGGGACCTCTGGGTCTGGGACAGGTGGTCTAACCACTAGGTCACAGAGGCGGTTAAAACAAAAAAGTGCCGTATGGCCCACCTGTAGTGCGCGATTCATAAAAAATGTATAACAGAGGATCAAAAATCCTCCAATGCAGTGCGGCCGCCAAAATCTGTGTGGATAGCAATATTTCTACCTCCAGCAGACATGACAACGCCTTGCTGTTTCTGTCAGCTCAGTCAGAGGGTCATCTTAGGGACTAAGTGCTTTTCCTATACGTATCTACGTATATTGTCACGTAACATTGCTGCGTTTCTGCGGACGTCTGTAAGTAACATTTTACAGCTCTTTCTGTAAGGGCTTGTCTCAGGAAGTACCCTGCTTCTTTCTGTTGCCAAGCAGCATTGGTGCGTTCCAGTTTGATGGTTCTGAGGTGAGACTATTTAACGCTGTCTCTAAGGTTAGTACCGCATCAATGAACACTGAATACACATTGAAGTACAGGTGTCTAAAGGCGTAAGGCTGTTCACCTGTTTTTAAACCGTTAAATAAAAGAAACTAATGTAAAATAACATGAGAGTTTTTTGCAGAAGGAATTAATTATGGGGGAGTTTAGTCTTGTCAAATCTAGTCAACACCATGTACAAGGCTATCAGGTTCTTTTGGCGCGTGGTCAAATTCAGTACTAAAGTCGCCATCTAATTTTGTCAATACAATTTCTGTGTCAATTTCACAAATGTTTACCAATAACGCCCCCTCTGTCAATGTCATTCAAGCGCCAAAAGATCTTTGTAGCACTCAGTTAATTTTGTTCTTTCTCTTTCTATCAGGTTCACCTACATAATTGCAAAAACAATAGAGTTTTAATAAATTCTCATCTTGCTAAATCTTAATGGATTTTATTCGTAATTATACATTATTTTTTGTTTATACTAAACCTCTTAAGAGGTCATTGTACTCATCATTATGAACAACTTTCACTATTGTAACAACGCTGAAATCGCGAAAAAAAAATCAGCTGTTCCCTACATTTAAACTGCAGATTTTTTTTTTTCGCGATTTCAGCGTTGGTCCCATAGTTAGAGTTGTTCATAATGATGAGTACAATGACCCCTTAAGAGGTTTAGTATAAACAAAAATAACATTGTATAAAAAACCAGCAGCCTCTTATAACTTACGAACAGTACTAATACGTAACTCGTCCTTTGTTATACGCCCTTTTCTACATCTTTTATTTCTTTACTTCACGCTACCGTCTTGAGAAATGCGCAGGATTCCCACTTGTAACCATGGAATGATAAACCATGAAGAAACTGACACAAACCTTTGATCTGACATTAAAAATATCTTTGTTTTTGTTTGTTGTTGATCTTCAACTATCAAAAATATACCTACTCTCCCTTTCCAGGATAAAATTCGATAAAATAACATTTGCCTCCTACCTTGGCGGAGGGACGCTCAAAAAGGACAAACTCTGACCTTATGAAATGTCCTTGTAAAAGGTTACATGCATAAGTAGTATGGATCCGAATTCACCCTTGTAAAACAAAAATAAAAGTAGGTATAAGTAGGTCTACCTACTTCGTTTGAGGATAAATCTTTTTAGGTGAAAGAGATGTTAGGGGCAGCGGCTCGTGGCAAAATAATAATAGCCGCACGGGTCGATCGATGGTAAGCTACGCTTGCCGAGTCATTCCGTGGATGGGTGACCATCCTTACATATCGAGACCTCTACGTGCCTCGGTAAGCACGTCAAGCCGTTGGTCCCGTACCCTAATTACGTAATACACAATCAATTCGTTTTGAAACAGATTACTAATCCATTGCTTGATAATAGTTCGAAATTTAATTCTGCTCTGAAACGTAATTATCGCATTGAATGTTGTTGGACTGTCAAAATGAAACAAATGATCGCTATCGCATTGCTTCTGCAAGATAGATAATAGCCCTGCGGGTTGTCATTTGTAAATCTTTGACAGTCGATACGTTACGGGTAGTTAGAAACTCGAAAGTCTGAAAATATTACCCAGTAACTGGGTTGTGGAGGTGAGATAGGCAGTCGCTCCATGTAAAATACTGGTATTCAGCTGTATCCGGTTAGACTTGAAGCCGACCTCAATTTAGTTGAGAAAAGGGTAGGCAGATGACGATAAGGTGTTTAGAGGTCGTACATGGCTTTCAGTAGTATCATGCAGCCTTTTTTTCCAGAATTTCTTGTCCTACGCAAAAACCACAGGATATCCGTTTGACACATAAGATCCCGTCTAGTATTTTGCTCCAGGGTATGTAGGTACAGTACGACACAACTTAGATGTAGCATCGACAAAATTCGTAAAATTGATCACCATCCGAACTGAGTGCGCCTTCAAAATCACCAACCTTTATTACTGCTTTATATTCCATTTGAAATGTTAATGATTGAAATTTATTCTAAATCTGTATTTTAAATTAACAACTAACATAATCTTCTTCCAATTGAAATTAGATTAGATATTTAAACGAACCTTTTTACAATCCGTTCAACCGATTCTGATTCTTCTATACCGTAGGCCTAAGAATGACATTAAAAGCAAAAAAAGTGGTTACAATACCAACTGTTTACTGCAGCTGCCATTTTATCATGCCACCAACGCAACAGAAGTCAAAATCGGTTGAACGGACTGTAAAAAAGTTTTAGTTAAATGTCTAAAACTTATTTCAATGGATAGATGAAAATGATCTTTACGCAAACGCAATAACTTGTAAAGTCAAACCAACCAAACAACCAAATGCATTCGTAAAATTGAAATGAATGAATGCAAATTTTCAAATTATTATGCTACATCTAAGTTGAGTCGTACTGTACTATGATTTTGGATCGTCATTAATCTAAATAATTTTCCCCAGTCTCATACCAACCAGTTATTATGCCAGAATTGCGTGAATGAAACTCCAGTTATTACCCTAAAGGGAGCTTTATGATTTTCTTCCAAGACTATTACAAAAACCAAAATACAGTAGAGCCCTTAGTTATGATTAATGTTGTTCTTTTACGCATTAAACGTGGCGGTAAGTGGACGAAAATTCCTAATTAGTTTCACCCCAAGGTGGTGGAGAAAAAAATATAAATTCTTATAGCTTGAAGTTACAATCTGGGTTATATGAACCGTATCCTGTGCTGGACGGCGGCGGCGTGCGTGTGTTCGGCCGCTCGATATAACTTGTTCGGGGGATTAGAGTGCGATTTTGTAAATGGATGTTATACAGAGTCAATTTAAATTTGCCAGCGAAACTCGACTCGACGGACGTGATGGTCTCGAGTTCTCGACTCGACGTATAAGTTGAGAAAATCTTTTTTTTTTTGTTTTTATTTAAACATCAATAGGTACCCACTATGAGACAGTTCACTCATCCTCCAGAAAAAGCTTTTCTTCAGAAAAGAGAGGATTCTCCGACCAGACGGATGTCGTGTCTGGCGGGCAACTGCCCAACCGTTGATGTCGGGGAAGTTATATATAATACAGGGTGGCAGGGACATCGACGCGAAGCCTGTTACCATGGATTCAGTACATGATTCTGAATCCCCCTGCGTTAAAATTTTTCGTCGGTTTTTAAAAAAAACAATCTGCTGTTCCATACATTTTGACCGCGTAGGTATTGTACTTTTCTATGAAACGGCAAATTTTTTTTTAAATAGCCGACTAAAAATTTCAACGAATACTGAATCCATGGTAACAGGCTTCGCGTCGATGTCCCTGACACCCTGTATTATGCTGTTCGTGCGGTAAACTTTTGGTAACTGGTATACCGCAAATAAAACGTATTTTCTTTCTTTCAAACTCTAATTGCGCGATGCAGGATTTGTGTGACGTCAGGATTTTGAGTGACGTCAGATCTTTGATGCGTAGTTTGCATGTGGCAGTAGTGTGTGGTAGATGCCGCCACTATGACATGTCATCAAATAATTTATTTTTGTTTTATCTTGTTTATATATCAAATTCAAATTAAAAAATCATTTATTTCGATCCATAAAAAGATCAATCAATCAATCTTCCTAGCCTTTTTCCCAACTATCTTGGGGTCGGCTTCCAGTCTTACCGGTTGCAGCTGAATACCAGTATTTTACATGGAGCGACTGCCTATCTGACCTCCACAACCCAGTTACTGGGTAATACGATACCCCTTGGTAAGACTGGTGTCAGACTTTCGGGCTTCTGACGACTCGTAACGATTGTCAAAGATCCAGAAATGACAGCCTCCCGGCTGTCATTTCTGGATCTTAAGACTCTTCTTCTTAAGAATCTTAAGACTCGTTGTCGTAAGAAAGGACAGCCTCCCGGCTGTCATTTCTGGATCTTAAGACTCTTCTTCTTAAGAATCTTAAGACTCGTTGTCGTAAGAAAGGACAGCCTCCCGGCTGTCATTTCTGGATCTTAAGACTCTTCTTCTTAAGAATCTTAAGACTCGTTGTCGGACTTTCTGACTTCTGACGACCCATAACGACTGTCAAAGATCCACGAATGACTGCCGGGACCAACGGCTTAACGTGCTTTCCGAGGCACGGAGGAGTCTCGGTATGTGAAGATGGTCACCCATCCACTGACCAACCCTGGCAAGCGTAGCTTAACCTGATGGATCTACTAGGGATAAATTAAGATCCCGGTCTACTACTGAACCTAAGGGAAACACTTAAGAACTTAACTAACAACGAACGAACGAACTTCACTTTAGTATTTGGGGGGTCGCACCCCCCAGGCTGCGATCTAAGCAACAAGATCAGTAATTTTCAAAATTCAAAATTCTAAAGTAATTTATTCAAACTAGGCTGATAATCGGCACTTTTCAAACGTCAAAATTACATAAGACTGTCCACCAAAATGTTTACTGTGCCCAAAACGACCACCCTTCACCTTTTTAAAGGTTTTATTTAGTTATCGCTAACATAAACAAAAACAATAATAATTCCCGCAGAATTACAGGAACTGTAATCTTGTTACCGGAGATACTCACAAGATTTACGACAGAAGACAAGTTTACAAACACAAAATAATAACTATGCATTTGAAATTACCATCCATTTACTAGAAGACGCCAGTTAGTCATAATTCCAACTGTCATATTATTTTAAATCACCTTAATAAGATGTGGTTACTGTTTTATTACATAACAGCTAGGTTAAATGGCTAATTTGCTTACTGTAAATGTCACCGCAAATTCTATTTCTGTTTACAGTGGGGAGTTTATTATTTGGTGATTCTAACGAATTATTGTTGTACGTGGTCGGAATTGTAGTTATCACCGAGAGACAAAGAGGAATAATTTTCTTTAGTTTGTGAAAACGATTCTTAGTAATAAAATTGGTTTGTTGACTCTTCACTGCGTTAGAGAAAATGGCTGAAAAACTAATTTAACTAAACCAGGTTATGCTGAACTTTCGTCAAGTTGACTCACTGGATGTAAGATTCACATGGGTTGCCACAACTACTACTATTTGTTTGTTTTTGTGAAGTGTTAGTTATTTCTTACTCATATAGGTAGTTGTAAGTCTTACTAATCATTTTTGCGTCAAGATACTTGAATAAAGATAATCCTATGTATATTATATTTGATACGATGTGCGTCACCCACTTGATATTTAGTAGCTTCGCTGACCGATAGATGTCACTGTGCGCTAACGTCACGTTTCTGAATCGCGGTGTTGAGATTCTCCGTGAGTGAATGACCACCCCGATTTTTCGTTTCTACAGTATCGCTTCTCGGCCTTTTGGCTAAGATCAAAGTGTAGTATCTGTTCTTTTCAGCTTAATATCTGAAAGTTCCCTCACTGAGGGACCAGTATATTAAACTGATTTTTGTAAGCTGACGGGATGTTCGGGGCTCGCTCCACTCCCGTCGCGGGTCGGCCCGGCATTGCAGTGCCGCCGGGATCGGCCCACATAATACATGTAAAACTGTTTCTCTATCTGAGACAACGAGTCCATAACGTACCATGGATTCAGAAACTGCGTATTTCTGATTGGCTTTTACTGTGGTTTATTTCATGAAGTTCACCAAAACATGTCCTTCAACAAACTAGACGGAATCAGTGCACCTTATTCAGTCGTACAGCCAACACGTCGTTAGTTTCAAGTGTAATCTAAGCGATGGTAAGCAAAGATTGTAGGATTGGCCCTTTGCGTGTAGCGCTGACCCGTACAGTTAACTGCCCGTAAGAAAAACTACGAAAACCTCCCTTATTGCCACGAAATAAAGGCCTTTAAAAGTCAAGTTGTTATAATCGTCGTGCGGTAGACCCTACATAGCTAAGTATTAGTGTTGCTGCTATTTCGGCTACATAATTAATTTCCTTTTTTATTGTAATTTTGTGATTCTGAAATTTCGGCTTTATCGTTAATTTCTATGTTGAGTTTTAATGTGGATTTGCCTGCGTGGGTGAAATGACTGATGAGTTTTCTATTTTGATTAAGGTGCTAAGTTTTATGAGATTAAGAAAGTCGTTATGATTAAGGTCAGATTTGCTCTAAGCTACAAGACTAGCATTCGATCCTTTATGGTTTGCATAATTTGGGGTTTATTTATAAACGTTGCTTAAAGTTTAGTGACGTTCAAACGTCAACAATCGCTAATTATTACTTGAGTTTATGCAACCTTCATAAACCATAATTATAATAATATATTATATCTTGACAGCCTGTAGAAAACTTGAGCTCATCTTTTTCAAAAAATTTGCCGTTTGATTTCGTCCTGACCTGCTTAGCTTAGGTAGGTACCTACAGTTAATTATTATGAATCTGGTTCACATTTTGTTACCAGCTCATAGGTATTCTCAACATCACGCTGTATCCACGAAGGGATAGTCAGTAGTGTATTTTTGCATACTACTTACACTCACAATTTATAAATAAGGTACTTAATGTAATTCACATGTAATAGGGGGCGAACCTTTTGCGGACGGAGGACAGGGTGTTGTGGCGCACCCAATGTCCAACAGTGGACTGCGATAGGCTGACTTGATTGACTTTGAACCACTTTAGAGTTCCATCTTGATTATGGAAAACTTAATAGCACTTGCCTTATATATATACTTTGTTTATTTGCCACGCACAGCCAATCCACAACACACACACACATAGGTAACTATACCATACCTGAAATCACCTCTCTGGTCTCCACTCTGAAATTCGTACCTCGAGCCCCAAGGTACAGACTGTTTAGTTTAGGGCTAACTGGCAAATAATATTTATATATTTATTTATTGTATTATATTATATTTTAATAATCAATTATTTATTATCTGAGTAACGCTAATCTAGTGGCACATATTAAGTACATTATCTTAATTTTGTTAACATGCGGATAATGTAATGGACTGCGATATTGTTAACACTACTAGGTATATTATTGTTATTTGTAAACATTTTATATTGTAGCTGTTTATTGTTCCATAATAAATAAAATAAAATATTTATTGTAAGTATTCTAGCTGTAGATAATATTTTAAGCTACTCAAATCATCTCAACTTGCTGTTAACTTTACGATTATTAAAAACCTACTGTATTACCTAGACAATAAATATTTTCTATGTACACTACACTTAACACTTTTATTAACACTTCGTGTCCGAGTTCGCAACAGGTCAATCGTCGTCCTGAGGATGCCTCGTTGAGAGGCGAAACACGTGTCGATTTCTTACAGGGTTCTCTAACTCTTTAAGAACGGTTAAGCGGATTAAGTTACTAGATATACATCGTCTATTGTATTTTAAATAAGGAATAAAGAGGCTTTATTATAATATTATCTTTCTATCACCATCTCTGTGCAATTGCATGGTAAGGCAATCTACAGCTATCGCATACATTGTTGTATGCAAACGCAGCTAATGTTTGTGCAGAACATTATGTCGCTTTATCTCTGATTGATCTCGAAGTGAGGTTATGTAAGTTTAGATTGTGTTTTCAGCTTGGATTGCTTCGTAATTGTTAGCTGTTGGTAACAGGTTTGCATGTGGAATTATGGGAGTTTATCGTGAATAAGTAGATCCACTTCGAATTATTCACCTATAATTTCTCTTGTGGAAACGCCGGAGACTCCTTAGACGGACTTATAGTCTTCTTATTGGTGATATTCTTCAGAAAGGTCAGGTGCGTAGTACTCGCAACCGGCGAGCGTGTCTGATGTATGAACGTAAACGAGGCAAAAGGAGTATGTAAGGATCGTAGCAGGTGGTTTTCTGTAGTTTCTGCCTACCCCCTTGGGAGGAAGGCGTGAGTTTATGTATGTGTGTGCTCTTTTTCTCTTGTTTCGTTTTAAGGTATCCTAGGCTATCTTGTGGTCGATTTTGGGGATAGGGGATAACTTAGTGACAATTCCACCACTGCATATCACTAGGAAAGTTATTTTAAAATCAAACAATGAAATATTAATTTATAATTTTTATTTTCATTTGTATGAATTGTATTGGCATTTTTACAAAATATAATGACCCCTTTATTTTAATGGAAGAATTAAAACAAGGCTTATATTAATTTGGCAAATCCAAATTCACCTCAGTAACAATTACACTATGTATAAAAACTCCAAGTAAATAATTATAATAAAAAATATACATTTTTTACAAAAATGTAACATTACGTAAAGATTACAGCTAGGAGACTATTGTATTCTTGTTATAAAAATACTTAACATCGACTAATATTGCTAAATAATTAATTAGAAATAATAATAGTCATAAAGTCAAAATTCAGATATGCAAATTCTTTTATAAAACGTATTTTTTATTCAGATTATTTACACAGATTTCTTAAACTAGAATAATAATATTAAATATGATATGTACAAAATGTACAAGTAATGCTTACATCAAGTTTGAGTTCAAAAATATATCAACTTATTTAAAAAACCAAACAATTTTTGTAATTTTGAATGTGTAACCACAAAATGTAATTTGTTAAAAAGTTGATATATTTTTGTTCACAAAATACTTACTAAAAATAATGTCTTTACTTATAAACGCTGATTTACGATTCCTTTGCTGATGAATTTGAATGACAACAAATAAATAGAAAGGAGAGTTTTAGGGAAATTCCCTAAAGTGTCAACGTTTATAATTAAAGATGGCGTAGTTTAAACATAAGAATGATAATGAGTGAGACAAAAAATGTTCAGTACAAACTCAGATCTGTTAACACACATGGAATTATAAGCTATTGATATTACGTTGTATAATTGCACGTTTAAAACAACAATGTGCCCGGGTACGTTCGTGAGAGACCTAGAAAATTATAACTTATCATAGATTTATTAGGCACGTACTTTGAAGGTATAATTCCGTAGCCAAACGCAGGTGGCAACTGCAGGCGAAGTGACGCCGCGACACGACAGGTTCTAATGAATTTCTAAGAAATAACTTCCTTATATAGCGACACGTCGCCGCCTAGAATAGATAGAATCCAGTCGTGTCGCGGCGAAACGCCGCCTGCAGTCTGCTACGGAATTGTACCCCAATACAACTTCTTATATAAATAATAAATGATGAATATTTGTGAACACAATAATAATTGAATTTTATTTTAAAATAGTGTTTGTAATTTCAAATAATTTCTAGGTCAGTAGAGTTTAAAACATTGTGTAGGGCAAGTACTCCACATATTTAAAGCCTTATGTACAAAGCTTTCTTTTTGGCCTTTTCAAGTCCTATTTATTCGGTGGAGAGAACCCTAATCAGAGATATAAGTTTTGCAAAAATTAAAAAGAAAATGCAAAGTTAGTCAAATTGCAATTAACTGTTGTTAATTTGAAGAAATCAATTTAGAAATAATTTTAAAATTTTGCAAAAATTATTTGTGTTTTTTTTATTTTTATTTTATCTACAGATGAACTTAGTCGGTGGGTCCGCAATTTTACGTATTTTTATTTACAAAGTGACCGTAACCCCACATTATGTTCTAATTACAATAAAAAAATATGTTTGGCATACATTTTGTGACTCATCATACAACTACTTTGTACCTAGTTCCCCCGTCTGGCATGCCATATATGGCACAATCGCAGGCTTCAATATCAGGCACCAAAAATTAAAAGGCACAATTTTACCCCTGAACTACAAGTAACATATTTTTTAACTTGGCTACATTTTGTAATATCAATAAGAAAATGTGTTGCAAAATTTTTGTATTACTAGATATTCATATACAAATTTAAATACATAAGTTATATACCTATATATGGACGGGATTATATCAAATCATACTTGTTTTCAGGAGTTTCTAACATTCAAAATTTTGTTCTTTACTTTGTACATACAATACGATACATAATAAGTGGTATAAAAATGAATAAGATTCAAAATTTAATCTTAAATTTATGGCACTCTATTTGCACATATACGTACATGTATTAGAGTCCGGATATATATCATATAACCAATAACACATATATAAGTTCTCGCTCAGTCTTCAATCCAGAAAATCTCAATAGGCAATAATGATCACAGTTATATTTAAATATTGTTTATTTGCAAATTTTTAATGGTGCCATATTTTGCCATAGGCCATACTAGAGCAGTTTTGCATCGGTTGGTTTTACATAAATGTTTCTTTTTATTGATTTTAATTGTGAAACTGTAAAGTCAGTAATATTTGAGAGTAATTGCGCAGGAGTTGCGGCGCAGATTTATTTATTTCATCCAAAAAAAAATTGCAAGAAATTAGCAATGTTTTTGACTAATCGTTAAGACAACAATATCCGCTCAAATCAACAGAATATTTATTCTAAAATACTGCGTCGCAACTCCTGCGCACCCACTCCCAACCTACCGCAACCAACCGCTGAAAACGCCGCACCTTTCAAACCTGTACACCCAGCACTCTATCAACCACAAAGTCATACCTCACCTCATCAGTCTTAGTGTCATCCTTCGCCTCTGTTGGCCCCTCAATGTTCAAACAGGGATTCTTGCACTCAACCACTTCAGCCACCTCTTGCGTGGTCGCTGGGAGGTCCCTACGTAGCTCGTAAGATGTTTTAGAAGACCGTCCGTCCGGAGTTCGTCGTTCTTCTAAGTCCTCTTCCCAGTCGTCTTCTGATAGTATTTCGTCGCCATCTTCTCCCGGTAGGAGGGGTATTGTGGTTTTGGTGCGAGTGAAGAAGGCCATCTTTTCTCTGTGGAGAGAAATTAATTGTTAGTTATAATTTATTGTTATTGCATACCTAGAGGTGACTGAGGTAAGGGTTCTCGCTAGATTTTGGGCCCAAAATTATTCGATAAATCCTAACAAAATCAATATATAAATTACTACAAAGAATAACAAATTACTTCGGAGAAAAATCATTACGGAACTTTAAATGCAGGGTAAGTTATAACGGTTACAAACTGTACCACATATGGTACAAAACCGCTTGAAACTTTTACTTCATGTGTACTGCTATAAGATTGTACGGTAACTCCCGGTCTATTTTATGGAACAGCACAACAAGCTGCTGTCTGAAACTTTATTTGCAATTAAAGCTCGTTAGGGACTTAACATGAATTGATTCTCTTTAATAATTCCTATTTTTTTTTATTTTTTATTATATAATTTCGATTTATGTTACTTATAGATTTTTTTGCATTTTATTTTGTGTGATTTTATTAATTTGAAATGAATTGTCTTTCTAATGATTTTTAGAGGTATAATTTGCAATGACTATCTCAAAATTTTATTAGATTTTTAATGATAATGCTACTACTCTTATTTTACGAAATTGTTGTGTCGGATAGGATCCATGTGAACCTTGTAAACTCATGTGATAAGTATGCAATAAATATTTGAAGTTGAATAACTATTGGGCCCTCTTTTTTCTGCAGTTTAAAATGTTCGTTATCTTTTAGGCACGGAACTGACTTAGGTATAAAGATAAGTTCCCGGGAGGTCAATACTCACTTGAAGGTGACGAGGTCAGGTTTCCGTCCGCCCTGGCGCGACTTCCTGAGGCGGTAGATCTCGCGACAGGTCCGGCTGAGCAGGCGGGAGGCTCTGTCTGCGGGAGGCTCGTCCGGCGCCACGAGGCGACGTAATGTCTCGTCCTCCGCCACCCACGCGGCTACGGCGGGGTCGCCACGGGTCCAGGCTTCTTCTAATCTGGAAAGATGAAGAAACGTAAGTGTCTGTGTTGAGAGCACTGGTGGCCTAGTGGTAACGGCCCGACTTACGAGTTATAGGTCGTGGGTTCGAACCCAAGCAGGCGTTTTACTTTGTGTAAATAATTTCATCACCACTGCTCTCAAAACGGTAAAGGAAATCATGGTGAGGAAACCGGCATGTCTTAGAACCAAAAATTCGAAGACATGTGACATCTACCATCCCGCACTGGGCCCACATGTTAGATTTCGGCCCACTCCCTCTCACAGAGAGGAGGCCTGGGTCCCAGCAGTGGGAACATTAATAGGCTGATGATGATGATGATGAGTATACAGGTTCCCTTATATAAATATTGACTTTATAAAATTTTAAGACAGCCAGGCTAGTTTTCAAAGTTGAGCTTCGCAAGTTGTACATAAAAGTCTAGTCGAATGGGTAATTAAATTTCTCAAATATATAATGAAGTATTGATTTCGGCAGAATAATCTATGGACCGCGTTTTAGTGAAATGAATTAGTTTTTAGTGTTCAAGAGAGATTTTTTGTTTAGGTACATTTTTTTTGAGTTGGAAATCATCAAATAACTTCTCCCGCTCTGGGCGGAGCGCGAGGGCGTGTCAGACTCTTACTGACTAAAACCCACCCGTGTTGCTTCCCTTGCCTGTTCGTTGCCAGGGGCCACGGTCTCCCTTTAAGACTTCCCGCAACCCCGGCAGGCATCGGCCCTAGCGGACCCCGTCAGTTATGCTGACATCTCTTTGAGGCGCGCGTGGAACACGACGCGCCGTCGACCCGGGCCTGGTCCTTATCGGACGGCGAGCTATCCATTGCTTTCCGTCCGCAAGCCCGCGCCTACGGTGGCCGGAAATCGGCTACTAATTCCCGACGCCCGGGGCGTAGGTACCTACCCTTATAGTTTTATTATTTGCGACACATTATAAACGTTATTTTAAAGTAGTGATTGGATCCTTAATGCTTACCTCTTCTTGAGCGCGGTGAGGTTGGCGATGTCGGTGCGCAGGTGGTGCAGCCGCGAGTGCTGCGCGCGCAGGTCCAGCGCCAGGTCCAGCGACGTGCGCGCCGCCGGCCAGCCCGCGCGCCCGCGCCCGCCGCGCCCGCACGAGCCGGAGCGACCCCATCTGTGACGACAAAGGTGAGATTTAATGCCATGATAACTACTAGCTATCAAAAGAGGAGAAACAAAGATTATGTTTTTTGACTGATGTCATAAGTCCACAGAAAAAAAATCTTGAATGAAACGAAGATTAGTGAAGTTATTACAAAATCTACACTCCATTTATATCTTTACATATAATAATTCTTCGGTACGTGTGTTTGTCACATAACTCCTCCTCCACGGCTGGACCGATTATGATGAAAGTTTGTGTGTATATTTGAGTGGGTCTCTGGATGGTTTAAAAATACAATTGGACCCGATAGATGGCGCTGTTCGGGCAGGACAATGTCTGTCAGGTCCGCTAGTATTTTTATGACATTACAAAAATAACGGTTAGGTATCAGTTTATCACCCTTTCGTTAATTCGATATAAACGTGTAATAAACTCCGTTATTTCCTATTAAATAGGTACTAATCAATGTAATCTATTTGCAATTTACATTGTCTTTTAACTCAAAAGAGTAGTACCTATGTAATTTCAACAATATTACACAATAACTGTCGTTATTTTTCAAATGCTATGATGAATGGAGTATAAGTGCATCAGGAATTCAGGACTTGTATTTTTATAATATAACCAAAAAAAGTTACAAAACAAATGTGCATACCTAAGTGAGCGTCTCTCGCGCACACTGCGGTCGAAGGGAATGCCGGAGGGGGGCGGCGGGTGTGACGTCACACGACGCGCGTACGCAGCCATCGACGAGTCCGACTCCGAACGGTTCAGTCTGAAGACAAAGGAAACACAGTTTTAAAATCTGGTAGTCATAATAACTGACGATCTGCGTAAAAACTCGGTAACTTTGGACTGAAACGATTTAGAATAAACAAGCAATTATCTTATGCATAGAAAACATAACCCTGTATATGTGGTTCTGATGAGTATCATTTCCGTCTTTCTTACCTAGGTATATAATTATGAGACCATAGAAAGTTCATAGTTTTGGAAGTAAAATTTGTTTAGCTCATTAAAACACTCCTAAAAATATAATCAAACACTAAATACCTATTGACATTTAAACAAATCTTTTTTACAGTCCGTTCAACCGATTCTGACTTCTATACCGTAGGCATAAGGATGGCATTAAAAGCAGAAAAGTGGTTACAATACCAAGTGTTTACTGCAGCACCCATTTGTCATGCCTCTAACGCAATAGAAGTCAAAATCGGTTGAACGGACTGTAAAAAAAGTTTACATGTCTAATCTTATTTCAAATGGAATATTAATAGTGCAGAGGAGAGCTCCCTTTCTTGGGTATTTATGGCCAGTTTGCGATACACAAGACAACATAATAATAATATAATATTCTGGGCAATTCCAGATCAATTATACTTCGAAAATAAGTACCTACAACATATTTTTAAACTCTTATAATTCTAGAACATTCTAGTACTAACCTGCAAATGTACTGGGCTTTGGCGATGCTCTGTGGTTGTGGCGAGAACGTTTGTGACCTCTTGATGGTAGCCAGGGGCTCGGCGAGGCTGGCGTTCGCTTGCTGGCTTTTTCTATAACGAAATATAACTATATTGTAGAAATATTCAAAGTTGGAGTGGTGGTTAGTATGTGCAGAGCATTGTTTTTGTCAATTTCATAACCAAAAATAATATTTAAAAGTATCACCCCGGTAGCTCACCTCCGCCGCGAAACTATAGCGGCGAAACCGCAGTAGTTCAATTCAACTGGCTCGCGGTATGTTCCACTACGCGAAATTCGTGTAACGGAACATGACGCGAGCCAGATGAATTGAACTACTGCAGTTTCGCTGCTACGGTTTCGCAGCGGAGGTGTGCTGCTGGCGTCATCATCTGCCTAGCCTTTTCCCAACTATGTTGAGGTCGGCTTCCAGTCTAACTAGATGCAGCTGAATACCAGTATTTTACATGGAGCGACAGCCTATCTGACCTCCACAACCAAGTTACTGGGTAAATTTGAAAATTATGTATTTACATTATTGGTCTAGGCAATTTCTTGGCGTTGATGAAATTGAATAAAATAATGCTGAAAACCATTTAAGATACATCCACATTGTGCCACGTTTCATGCTATTTCATGCACATAACACTTGTGTATGGTAACATCAATTGAATATAACATGCGAGGTGACATACCCAATACATCACTTATTATAGTTTTCACACAAAAACAGGAAAATATTTAAATATTTTTAAGTTATAAAAACACAAACAATGTAACCGTCCCATATTTTTATTATTATTTATTAATACAAATACTGGCATAGGTAGGTAACTAACATAACTTAAGCAAATAATATTTCGATGGGCCCTATTTTAAAAGAACTTACTATCTACAATTTGTGCAAGAGTGTCAATGTTTTTAAAATCTTGTATCCTTTGTAGTCAATAAAATGATTTTTATGTGTTTCATGTTAACATAAATCTCATATCTTGGACCCACTTAAAATGTCGCTCTGTTTCTTGTAATCGTTTGAAAATGACAGAGACAGAATTATGATTTCAATATGTTTAACGCTAAACGCATAACCGTGATTGAAGTGATTTGTGAGAGACTTGCAAAACTGTAGATAGGAGATTAAAATAGATACCGTCGATTATTTTTCGTTATTCCCAAATATTAAAACTAAAACTATTGAGCACATCACCAATATTAATCAGAAACCCAATACTTTGTTATGGCTTTAAAAAGCAACCCGACACAATGTAAACATACCTATATACAACTATGTACACAAGGGGGTATATATTATTTCTCTAGCGGCGCGTGGTGCGGCCGGCCGTCGCCTGCCGCGCGTCTCAACTTCATAAATCTGAGAGGAAAACGAACATTGTAGCCCGACACCAAGGTTAGTAAGCCTCAACTATGCTCAGGATTTCAAGGTACTAAGAACCTCTTAGGTCAAAACCTAGGATTTAAATTGACGCGCCACTTCTTCCCAGCTAAAGCACTAGGAAATGGTGAAGGGTGGGCGTTTTAGGGGACTGTCTTATGTAATTTTGACGTTCGAAAAGTGCTGATTCTCAGCCTAGTTTGAATAAATGACTTTTAATTTGAATTTGATCTAGAATAGTTTGACCGAGACCGCTGTAGCGCCTTAGATATGTGCGCGGCGAGACGGAGGGGCAGTGCAGATCGCTCATTCGTCCACGCTCACGGCGTCCCGCCGCTCATTCGTCAACGCTGCCGGCCTCGCCGCGCATTTCTAAGGTACGGTACTGCTCAGTCAAACTATAGTGGACAGTGTTGCTAATATCACGCACCTAGGTTTTTGTTACCAAGGTTGACTTGGAAGTCACTTTAAGAAATTATATGAACGAGGCACCTGCTTTAGACGAGGCATTGAGATCGCCTCGATTTTAGTAACTGTCAAAATTAATAAAATAATTGAGATCATTGTTTTTAATTTTATTTTAACTCCTTACTTTAAACCGACACAAAAGTGATAGTTACTTTACTTTTATGCAACATTAAACATTGAAATTACTCATAACCAATACAACTAAGGCAATTTACAGCTACAAAGAAACTACAAAAAAATATAACCTAACATATAAATAAACATTTTAGTAAAATTACCAACACCTTATATAAAATACCTTTACCCAACAAAAATCTACTTTAACCTAAAATTACTCTAAAAAAGGCACAGTCTTATAAAGTTACTCTAATCGAGGCACAGTATAACTACGTACCGTCTATGCAACTGCCTCGCCCCCTCGGGACAGAAGTTACATTCAGTGTTGGTCTCCTTTTCGGCTGTGGTGGGGTGAAGGAATTCCTCTTCTAAAACAATGTCTTCTTCCGGAATGTAGTCCTCAAATGAATCTTCTTCCACTATCTGTAAGAGGAGAAATATGTTTAGTGGTCTTATCATTTTAAAATGGACGTTGTATGAGTTGTGTCATGTTTTTCATAAATCACACAACGTCAATTTTATATGAAAGAAAACGACTCTTGTTCGCGCCCCGCGCGAATAATCGCCCGGGCACATCTCTAGCGCATGGACCGCTCTAGCGTTGGCGCGGCAAGATGGCGACAGAACACTTCATTCAACACAACAGTCAAGTCAAAATTTTTACTGTCTACGATTCTCCATATATCCAATCCAATAAGTATGTAAAACGAAAACAAATTAAAGCAGAGCAACATTAATTATCTACTGATTTTTATTACATATATAAACCTTTGTTCCATCGCGAACAACTCTTTTTGCTGAGTGTTCGATTAACTCAAATATCCCTTTTTCTAGTAAAAGAGAAAACGCTGTAAAACTACGCTTTGAATCGCAGTATTGACAAGAAATGAGTTACCACAGAAAACGTTTTTTTTAACCAAGTTTCTGCTACATGTATCCTTCCTGACAGACAATTGGTTAAACATTTTTGACTGGTTAATGTTTACTTATTTTTGTTTATATACCTGATTCAGTGGCTCTCTAGACTCTTCGTCCTCCGATGCTGAATTATCACCACAATCAACGTTGCATTCCGCACCCGTCATACTTTCTGGTCCTGTAAATACAGAAAATTATTCATACAGCTGTTACGCATGATTTAATTTGTTATCTGACCCGTCTCTCCACTATTCCGTTGCCTACTCAAGGATGCATATCCGGTACGGCTCGCAAATCCTTCCTTATCCTAAGGGCACGTCTTCCTTACCATTACCGTGCCACCCGGTCTACTCCTTGATATGCAATGGCCTCTGTAGCCCCATGAAGCATGAGGCTTCATGGGTTAGTGCAAATCTTGGGGTTCATTCGATTTATCGAGTCTGGTTAAACCACGCTGGGGTCAGTGCATTTCTTTCATTCATAAAGAATATTTTGGCAACGCAATAGCAAAAGTATTGGAGGTTTTAAATACATATATTGATGTTTTATTAAATTGAGACCAATTAATAATGTAATTACGACGCATTTAATGTATTTTTATATAATTACAAATCTAATGTTTCATGCTGGATTACGTTCGAACGCAATGTGAATTGATACTGAATAAATTGGAATTGAAAATTGATTTAAATTACAGTAGAAATGTATTTATATTCAAGAACCCGAGATTAATACAAAGATAAAATAGCAAGCTTACCTCTATTCCTAGTCAACGTAGAAGTCTGCGACGATATAACAGTAGACTCATCAGAGCTCTCATCTCGTCTCATACATCTGAAGCTAAGTACGTTGTACCATTTCTGCGACACAGAATCCGGCTCGAAGTCTGCTAGACTCACTTGAGCACAGCCCTGTAGGGTAAAGGGGTATGGGTTAGTTTGAATTAGGGTAAGGGTATGAAGGGTAAAGGGTAAAGTTGGTCAGAAGTTAATCGCTCTCGCCTTGTGGGGTATTCACATGGCACTCTAGGCTTTAAGCCGAATACTCGAATTTGGCTAGTTGTCATCATTTGAAAAAAATTATAAGGGAAACTATTTAGAATGCGTTTCATCAAATAGGCTGTAATGTCGGCTCCACTGTTGTAGGATCAATACGAATACGCTACGCCGTAACGGCGCTACCCAATAGGTCCTTTTTTTTAAGTTAACAGGAGGACTAGGAGCTAACATTACGGCAAAGGAACTATTTGATGAAACGCACTCTAGTTAAGTATTGTAATGGTGAGGGAAAAAAATACAATTATTTGTAAAGAGAATCTAATTAGGTAATTAGTACCTGTATTTAAAGTGCAACCCAATATATTAACATGGTTGACTTTTAAACTTAGTTTATAATAAGTATAGTGGATTCTGAAAATTCTATCTCTTAGGTATCCATGTACTGTGTGTGACTAATATTCCCATAGATTTTTTTAAATGAGTATAATTTTAAGTTTTCATTGATTTGTAAAGTTAAAAATACAAGTCATGCGAGCCAAGCCGCGGCACACAACTAGTGAAATAAATAAACAAACAGCAAAGAAATTCACAACGTAGTATACTCACAAGGCACTCAGTCCCCGCAGTGAGGTTGACCTGCAGAGTAGCAGCCCTGAGCGCGCGCGTGCCGGCGAGCGGCGCCGTGTGCGTGTGGCGCCACGCCAGCGCCGCGCCGCGCCACGCCGCGCCGCACGCGCCCCACGCCACGCCGCAGCCGCCGCCCACCACCAGCGCGCAGCGCACGCCGCTGGGGAGACAAAGCAGGTTATTTACATGATATAACGTGAAGATGGATTGGGACCTCTAAAATCTAAAAGACAAATCCTAAATTCCACAATTTTCGTTATTGCACCTACACCTACCACTGTTTGTCTGTGCATCACCCAAAGGTTGACTAGTAGAAAATGCCTATGGCATTAAGTCCGCCTCTGTACTACATTTGTGTGCATAAAGTAAGCACCACCGTTACCAATTGATAACGGGTGACTCACGCGGTTTGAGTCACTATTGTTACTGCTAAATAATGACTATAATCGTCTGAGGGCTGATTCTTTCTTCGGCCTGACGGATCGTCAATTAGAAGTAACATTACCAAAAAATGACAGGTAACATCGAAAATTTCAGAAAAATGTCAAAAATGACGTTTTGCGCGCGTCAATGTCAAACCGCGGGGCTTAACCCATAAAACTTCACATTTTTTTAGAGGCTTAAAGGTTAAACAAATAAATAAATATTTAAAAAAAAATCCAACGCCAGATATCTATATCCTAGAAATATTTTTGAAATGTTTTCCTAGGGCAACAGTCGGACGTCAATTTTTTCCAAAGATAAAACATATCTGACTTTGTAAAAAACTGCCCCAAACAATGTCAATACTTGAATGAAAACAATTAAACAAATACACACAAAGGACACAAGACAAAGAATTTATTGTATTATCAACTTGCTAGACTTGCATAAAATCCTAATATTACCGAATTAAGGCGCCTAGATTAGTCGCTTGATAAAATCGATCATTCAGATCGATACAGTGTGATATGTAGCAACCAGATTACGTTCATCAATCGACCACTGATTACAATTACTTTTTGAATCGACTGGTCGGCGCCGACCGCACCTTTTTAAGAGGCTTAGGTGCACTTTATCTGCATCACCCCATTCATTATTTGTTGTTTTGAATGGCGTGTTATTCTTATTAATGATGTAGATAGTAAAGATAAATATCCGTACATTATATGAATGTGAGTCATTTTTATTTTTCATTGTATTTTTTATATCTGGTCAACCGAGTTCGGCTCAGGGTGAAAATATAAACATATCATCCAGGTACACCAACGTTTTATCAGATTTCCGAGGCTGTGAAAATAAAGAAAACGATTTTTCCCAGATATGAAACCTAGCTAAATCGATTTTTCACCCCCCTGCATACTAAATTTCATGAAAATCGTTGGAGCCGTTTCCGAGATTCAGATATAGACAAGAATTGCTCGTTAAAGGTTTTTATGGTCTGGCAGTTTGAGTAATCAATGCGCCCTGCCCAAATGTCCTTTCGCGGGACCCAAAACCTTTATAAATTACGGTACAGGAATCGACGAAATTTTGGTTACTTCTACGACCAAGGTTACCGCTATCTGAAGAAACATGTTACCACATTTAGGTTGTCGTTAATACCGGTTACACGCACAGGCGAAGCGCCCTTTGACTAATGCCGACGGCACGTGTAAGATCGCGGTAATTTTTATTTCGGTAACCGGTATTAACTGTTTTTATTCAATTTAAGGTAACGTTTAAAAATACCTGTAAAAATAATAAATGTAACCGAAAAAATACCATTGATAATACCAGGTCTTTTCTTTGGTATTGTTCGTCGAAGCATTGACCTACACAATTTCTGACAAATGCGTCCCTTGACTGGACAGGTCCACTCAAATCTGTATGGTTCTTTCCTCAAAATACCATTTCAGACAATAATCTACATGGTCCTCACATGGTCTGCCTAAAATTATGTCTGGACTTACGAAATAAAATCATTATCATTTATAATAACATTAATACTTACACTTGAGTGCCAATATCAATGAACAACGCATGCAGGTTGCGCGCGCGCAGGATTCCTATCTCCAACGCGCTTTCTTCTACAACGTAGCGCAATTTGATCTCAATTTGGGCACTGTTCACTGTAAATTAAAAAAGAATATTAGAGAAACGGAATAATATGCAAAAAAAAAAGAAGAAAGTAATGATCGAATTTTTATGAAATCGGTTTTTACTGAAATAAGTATCACGAACCACAGGTTTTTATAAAAAATCTTGAATTTGATAGTGTATCATGTGTTAAATTTTTTGGCTGATACTGTGTTTTACATTTCCCCACATAATACCTGTATCAATAAAATTAAAGTTGCCAAACTCCAAAAAAAACCCCGTAAAGAGTTTTACAATATACCGGCCAAAAACTCACACAATTATCTTTAAACAAAACTAAACCTTATACCTTCTTACCGAAAAACTAAAACCCCATCCCTATTCCTATCGACATAAGGTACAATATAAATTACCTGCGTTAGAAGGATCGTTCGCCGCCTGCGCCGCTTCGAACACACCAGAGTCGCCCGCCACTGATTCGTCGCTCACTGCCGCTGATACTGATCTAGTGTTTGTACCTGAAAATGAAGAAAAAAACTGTTAAAAGTATGTACTTTGTCTGCTTTCTTAGCAATTGCCAAATTTTTTAAGTGAAAACTTCTCAAGGCGCGTTAAGCAGTTTTTGGGTGAACAAAAATCATGGAACTCGCGTTATCGTCACCGAAGGCTATATGTATCGAACGAAAGACATCAACGCGAGTATCACCGATGGCTATATGTATCGAACGAAAGACATCAATGCGAGTATCACCGAAGGCTATATGTATCGAACGAAAGACATCAACGCGAGTATCACCGATGGCTATATGTATCGAACGAAAGACATCAACGCGAGTATCACCGAAGGCTATATGTATCGAACGAAAGACATCAACGCGAGAATCAAAAACTTACTTAGTTTTCACTTCTATCGGCAGTCCCCAAAGACTGGCCGATGTTTTTTTTTAGTGGTAATCAACGCTCAGACATCACCATGTCTACCCACCCTAGTCACCCTCTTAAGATGAGAGGGTGACTAGGAATTTACTATGAGTGCAAAGGTTCAGCTAAAAGGCTTATGCCCGTCTTCATCGACAACTAAGGGACACTTAAATGAATCCATAAATAAAAGTGCACTGTTGGATTTTCAACTCTTAGCGCTGAGCCTAGCGTTGAAAATCCAACAGTGCACTTTCATTTAATAGAAAAATAATAATTTTCGTAATACTTACCACTAGACGAGGGAGTTCTGGGCGAGGGTGGTGGAGGCGTCTCTGATATAGGCGACAGTGGCTCGCACGGCCGCCCCGGGCCTTGCAACTGTACTGGAACTAAACATACAATATTATGGTTAACTAATTCAAGTAATCATGAACTCTGGTACAAGGATCTTATGGCGCTCGAGTGACGTTGACAAGAGGGGCGTTGCTGGTAAACATGATTGTGAAATGTATTGAAAAAACAAGATGGCGGCCTTAGTTCCGATTTCCGCCACGCGCCAAACGAACCTTGTAGCGCTATAGGCACGAACAATGATATTATAATTAAAAAGACGTAGATAGGTTACCTACCAAACATTACGCAAACATTCGATCTTTAAAAACGGCACAATGTCAGACTATTAGATGACACGTGGAAGTAGGACGGCATCTTGTAATTATCGGGAGCGAAAAAGAGACAAGACAAAGAAAATGTGGCTGATTAGCCAAATTTTGACGTGCCACTTGCGGAGCGTTTATAACCTATCTACCTTAAAGTCGTAATATCATTGGGCACGAAGATGATATCGAGTCTGTGTAGATTGTGTCTTCAACGTATATTATAAATGCAAAACTGACTTTGTTTGCTATGCTTTCACGCCAAAACGGCTGAACAGATTTGGATGAAATTTGGGACATGGATAGAACATGACCTGGATTGGATACAGGACATGGGATACTTTTTATCCCGATATTTCCAGTATTAAAATAAAAGTTATTAGTGAAAAGGGGACGGAAAACTATGGAATTAGTATTTCCTACAAGGAAATATTTGGTAAAAAGTCTCATAAGTAATCAAAATACTAAATTGTAATATTTTGTTGATAATGTCGTTGATAAAAAAAAAATTAAGAATCATTGTTTTTCACTGGCACAGACTTTTTATCTGTCTATAAAACTGAATCATGATTGAAATCAGTACAATTTAGATAGAATTTAAAATAAACTTACTTGTAGCAAGTCCTGTGACTTCATTCAGTCCAGTGGCGACACCTATCCTCATTTCTGCTAACTTTTCTTCCAACTCTCTCTGCTGCCGTCTTTGCCTTTCCACCTAGAAAAGGAAAACAAATTGATAACCCTTCAGAAGATGATTTTGAATGGGCACACTTTAGGCGCTGAAGAGACGATCGACAATTTCTCGGCGGATAATTTGGAATTGTCTGGAAATCCCGCCTTTTTGACGTCGTGCACGTTAGATTTCCATACGATTCTAAATTGTCCGCGGACAAATTGTCTATCACTATCACACACACACACATCCATTCACATCACACACATCTATTCACAACACACACACACATTCACATTGTCACTGACTTGTTCACATTGTCTTGTGGTTTTGTTTTGTGAATATTCTAGTTCAGATACAATCATCGGTACCAAACGAATGATAAAAAAATCGTCAAATACCTCATTTCTCAGGTAGACAGTGTTTTTAGGGTTTGTAACACCAACCAACATTTCTCTAGACTTGATAATTCCCAGAATTCTCAAAAGCCCCATAATTTAATGACTACTTGTATCCAAAATACATCTTCAAATGACAGCACAACTGCGTGAGATCTGAGATAAATGCTGCTTTAAGTTGTGTTTGCGAATTCAGCAGTAAGTCTATTTATAAACATTTTTATTACTAGTGTGATGGTTATGTCATACAAAGACACTTTCTCATACAAACACACAACATTAGAATTACAACAAATAAACACTAATGTCATACATTTACCGTTCTTATAGTGAAAGCAAGTGACAGGCGAGCCCGGGGCGTTTAATTTGATTTAGCATAAAAACATGTGATAATGTTATGATTATTGCATCTTTAATGTTGGCCAAATATTAGAAATACCTAGAGGTTGCTGATGATTATCATTACGTAAATTGCTTTTTTTTTTGGAAATATGCTTGTGTCCCTATTTCATGGGACTTAAGAGGGTGCATCCTAAAAGTTGGCAACGTCGTAAATAGCTGTCAAATATTTACCTGTTTCGATTAATTTGGAAATAATACTGTATGTAAATAAGAAATGTGGCTAACCAATTGACTAGATAATTAATAATGAATTGCAATTATAACATTGAATTTGATGTTGTACCCGTTTTAGCTGAAAAAAGGCACTTGGAAAGTTTCTAAATACTTTTTTTACATCTAAAACTAACTATTCGGTGTTACGATATTAATTATTGCATTTCATAATCAATATTCTAGTTCGCTAGTTAGCCACATTTTTTATTTCCATACAGAAATATTATCAAATTAATCAAAACAGCGAAATATTTGACATCTATTTGCGACGTTGCGTTGCCAACTTTCAGAATAAACACTCTTAAACATAACTGGCGAAATGTGGGTGTAGTATAGGGACACCTCTGCCTAACCCTTCGTGGATTACACGCGTGATGTTATGTTATGATGTTATTTGTATTTATTTATATTTTTATACAGTAGCCACTTAGCCAGTAGTACATTGTAGCCAAAGCAAGACTAATGACATGTGGCATTTTCTAACTTGACCTTTGGGTAAAAAATTGAAATTTCTAATTTTTTTAATGGTCAAATAAATATATAATAGCATAGTCAGCCTGTAATATTCCCACTGCTGGGACACAGGCCTCCTCTCGGTGAGACGGAGTGGGTCGTAATCCACCACGCGGGCCCAGTGCGGGTTAGTGGATGTCACATGTCTTCGATTTTTTGGTTCTAGGACATGCCGGTTTCCTCACGATGTTTTCCTTCACCGTTTTGAGAGCAGCGGTGTTGACATAATTTACACAAAGTAAAGCGCCTGCCTGGGTTCGAACTGACGACCTACAACTCGTAATTCGCGGTCGTTACCACTGCACTAGGCCACCACTGCTCTCAAATAAATAACCATGTTAAAAGGCGAAATATGGTGTTAATAAATAATAAGCTAACGCTATTCGAGGTAAGTTTCAATTTGCACATTGTCTTTTAATTTATTTTTTGTCCTTTTCTTTGTAGATGTAGTCACATGGGTGCGTGGGTACCTTCGCCTAGGTAGGTAACTACTATATGACTTGAGGCGAAACATTGCACTGCAGACGCTCTACGTCACAGAATCAAAACGTCATGCACGTTACATGCGCTTACGCTATGCGTACACCTGAAGAAACATTCGTCACACTGCGGCAAACACATGATTGGCTACAATGTGACGAACACCGATAAGTGTGCACAATCGTGTGTCAATTACAATCACATACGCTTTCATCTTTAAGGTTAGGAAAAGGTTGTTTACGTAAAACATGGACAAATATTATGTTTTGTGGGATTTTTTCTGAGATTTAGAATTAAGAGCGTGCATTCGTCGCAAATAGCTGTCACATATTTCACTGTTTTACTTAAATTGGCAATATTACTGTATGGAAATAAGTAAAAGTAAATTTGGTTAACTAGCGAACTAGAATATTAATAATGTACAGCAATTGTGAGTTGTAACATTGAATTTGATTTGAAAAAAAGGCATCGTCAGTTATTGGAGTTATTGGATTCCACCATGTTTCTTTGTAATTCTGTTTTTTTACTCATTTCATTGTTGCTGAAAGCGTTATCCCTTATATCGAATAAATGTTTTTTCTGTTCATTCATTCTTTCATGCTATTTCTTATAAGTACACATACATAAGAACCTTTTCAATTTACTAGAAGCCCCTCGTTATCTTCCTTTCATATAAGTACTTACCTAAGAGACAACTGTCAAATACATAACAAAGCCTAATCATTAACCTACCTGATTATAAGAAGGTGGTGGCGGCGGTGGACTGGCAGAAGAGAGGCTACTTCTAGGAGACAAGGAAGGCTGAGATGGAGAACTGCTGGCACCAGGAGTTGCACTCTCCGCATTGTAACTTGTGCCGCGTAGTAACCTGATGAAAACGATTGATTTTTAGAACAGGCTGGTAGTAGCTGGATGAGAGTGACCCAGGATCGAGGTCAATAGCGTGCTATTGGAAAGGCCTATGTTCAAGGGCATTGCTAGGATATGCTGATGTTGTTTAAACAGAAAACCTATGAAAACAATCTATAGTTTGACCGCCACTGCTGTACCGTGCCTTAGGAATGCGCAGTGAGGCGGGGGGCGGGACGTCGTGAGCGTTGGCAAATGAGGGACCAGCACTGCCACCCCATCTCGCTGCGCACATACCTAACGCACAGCACAGAAGTGTTGATTAAACTATAACAGTTGAAGTTCCTTTTGTAAGTAAAATGCAAAGGCACTTCGAGTTTTAAAAGAAACTATCTTACGTGTATGTAAAACACAGATGACGCTCTATAAATACATTTTTTTTTAAACCCTGATGAGCTATAATGAACGGTAGCTTGTAGATACAAATGTAGTTGTAAATATAAAACCATAGCTTACAGTGTCAAAAGACAGCATTTTTAAAACGAATGATTTAGTCAAGACCATAAACTACCTGTAAACTTTCAAAGCATGAGAATTCATAAAACAATAGTCAGTAAGTATGTCAAAACTTGTGTCAGTTAACCTTACATAGAAGTTAGGACAAGCAAAGATATGCAATGTAATGATTTGGTAATCCTAGGAGAAAGTAACATTGCACTACACGATCCTTTTAAGGTTGCGCTTACAAATATTTGGGCTGAGAAAGTAGAATCGAACCAAGAAAGTTCAAACCATTATCCGAAGTTCAAATTTATATCATAATCCTACTTTATAAAGGTCCTAAATCGAGAAATTAGCATAAACCTATCCGGATGACGCATAAATATGCTTGATGTATCGCCAAACGTGTTCATAATAATTTACTTTGACGTTTGAATGGGTAAAAGTATTTTGCACTCACCTTTCAACTCTTCGATGCAAATCGACCATATCGATAGGCTTGTCAGCTGAGAACGACGTCGCGATTTGTGGTCCACCGTAAATATCGGTAAAACTGATGCCGGAACTTAGAGAGCCTTTACTACTTGCCGTAGAAAGGGATCCTAAGCTGGAACTGCTTGAGACTGAGAGCGTACTTGCTGATAGCGTCTTCAACTGTCCTTCTAAAGTTGTCATTGATGTTAAAGCGTCTTTTAACTGTTGTAGTAACAGTTGTTTTTCTTCGTGTAACCTCAGTCGGTCAGCAATGCACTTGTTTGACATTTCAAAGGCGTTTTTCAGGTCTTGTTCTAATCTCTTGCACTCCGTTTGGATTTCAGTCATCTCTTGTTTAGATCTTGTTCTTGGAGTTATACTCCTGAGTTCTCTAAGCAACTGTTCTTTTTCTTGGAAGAGTAGCAGTCTATCCTTGTCGGATTCTGCTTGTCCAGGTTGAACTTTGTCCTCTAAGTCAGCGAGTTGTTGTTGTATTTGTTGTATTCTCTTCCTCGCTTCGTCATATTGTAGGCGAACCCGTGCCATTTCTGCTAGTCTTGTGCCGATGGGAACTAAGTCAGCACAGAGGTCAGTTTGGGAGGCAGTGCTTAGTTTCTCCTGAGGGAGGGAGAGAGTTGATAGATCAGGAGATGCATCCCCAAGTTGCAGTCTCGTCAAATCGTCTTTCAGTTTGGCTAAAGACTGCATAAGGTCTGCCCTTTCTTTCTCTCCGGAGGTGAGGGATTTCTGAATGTTTTTCAATTCAGTCATGATTGCTTGGGCTTCAGTGATGTTGTAGCAGCCCTGTTGGGCACTGATCTTTTGCTCTACTCTGTAATAGGAAAATTTTAAATTAATGAACGACCTGGTTACCCAGTCAAGATTATTTAAAACCAAAATGTTGTACAATTTTCTCTTTACAAACCTTGACATCACCGAAGACGAAGAAGTTTAAACTCTCGAGTCCCATGCAAAACATCTGCAGTTTCTTATACTCACCATCGCGTGGTCTTGCTCCCAGGGTTTTCCTAACAACGCTCAGTACTTATTTCTGTCCTTACCATAGTTTCACCCATACACCCATCAGCTACCTTCCACCGATTGTCCTCTTCACCTGCCTTCTCCACCTAAGAATCTAAAGCATTCCCACACAAGCATACTAACTCTGCAAGCGTATCGACTCCGCGGCGTGCACTGGCGACCTCAGCTCGGGCTTGCCTTAGCTCCTTGCGTAGCTGGGCTACTCGGCCACGCGCCTGCGTCACCTCCGACCTCAGAAGCTCTGGGTCGTGCCGGGAAGTGGTTGACGTCGTTGTCATCGACGTTGTTGATGAACACACTGCGATTAAACGGACAGTTGAACATTAGGAATAATCGCAGCAGTATTTGGTCCCCGAGTGACCCCGAGCTCAGTCGAATGCGGAGGATCAAGATGAAAGAAGTGATTCCGAAAAATTTTATGATGTAATGGCAGGTCAGTGATGAACTGATGATCCTATCAATTAAATAGCAGGGGTTTTACTGCAGTAGCTATTGCAGAAAATAAATGTCCAAATATTAAGCCTCAAGAAAAGATAAAAGAATTTGTTCCCATCAAACCAGAACAAATAAGACCTACAAATAAAATAATGTCTTCGAGCTGGACAATAATAAAATAAAAATTATATTCAATAAACGGACAAGTAGCATAAAAAGAGGCAAGTTTTTGCGATAAAATGTGGACACTATCTGTGGAATCAGATAAAAATAACGCTTTATACACTATAAATATTATTATTGTATATTGTGAAAAAATAAAAACTGAAACGCTTGTACTCGCGCATCGGGGACATTGTATTTGACAGAAATATTAGTATTGCTTGATGAAAATACAAAAAAATCAAGACCGATTGATATATTTTATTCTAGAAGCTCCATAAAATCTGTTTTTCGCTAAGCATTAAAAAATTTGTTTGGGCTTGGCAAACAATAATTTTCTTATTCTAATTTCACAAGTAAGATACAGGAAAAATACTGCCATCTCAAGTGGGTTCGTTTTCCTTACATCCGACGGATCCCTAACAAAATAAGAAAACCTCAATCGGCGGAACGGGACAAAAATGATAATTTTCAATTTATCCACCTACCCTTCTTGAGCATGCAAACGTATTAAGTACTTTTGTATTGATTACAATTTACTATCTGGTTCAGAATACGACGACGCTAAGCTCTTTAAGCTCTACATAATTATTATTAATTTATAAAGCATTGGAAGATATGCCTGGTGGTTAAGTGGCTTAGGTTCTCGGAAAGCGTTTTACATAAAAGGATTCGGAATATTATTGTTTTCAGTTTTTACCTATTTAAGGCTCTAGCTAGATTGAATAGAACATTTGAACACCAATACCCGATTTCTAAACCATTTTAATTAGTAAAGTATATAAAAATTCATCAATTTTAAATAAGAGACTTTTCATTCGAGTAATGCATTAAGCACCCAAAGTTACGACTAAGCAAAACGATTCGCTATTGGTCATCTATGTATAACCAGGAGTAAATTATCAAAGCAGTTATACTTATTTATATATTATATTAGGTATACATACGACTAGTCCGAGAGGCTGCGAGCGTGGAGAGCGCATTGTTCAAATGCTTATACTCATCCTGGGCTAAACACAACCTCTGCTTCTTCACATCGTACATCTCCTTCTTCGCCTGTGGACAAAAAGAGACAGATATAAGTATAAAATTCCAACCTGTTGCCATGCAGCTTCTTTTAGGCTATTCTAGAGGATGTTGAAGTCATAGCTTATCCTGGCCAGGCACCTTCATAAGTCCGAATCTTGCGCCTTATCATAGATTGGTTTCATAAATAATTTTCGACTTTATAAGTATGAGTATCAAGCTATAACATATTATTACCATATCATAGCTGGATACATTGTCGTATGATAATATAATAATGAGAATAATTATTTTGAACTTGAAATTCGTGTGGCCATTAATAGTTTTTTTTTTACATAACTATCTCTGCTTTCGTTTTTTGTACAAGTCCACGATCGAAGAGTGAATACATAATTTATACCCGAATGTATTTTTTATAAAGTATCAACATACCAAGAGGAACAAGAAGAGGTTGTTTTAAAAAAAATACGGAATTTCGTTTTAGGTAAATAACTGAAAACCTATAAACGCAAACAACATCCTGATTTAAATCTAACCCACTAACAGAATATCTTACTGACCGAATAACAACGTAATATTGGCCAATTCATCAGTCAATCAGATTTGAAACATAAATTAAGAAGACTTATGTACGCGGATGTTAAAGTGCTGTACAGATTAATATTGCAAATCAATTCTATTTGCATGATTTCATCAAGGTAACAAAAGGCGGTTGACTACAGCTCTGGCTATAGTCAGGTTCCAATGCTATAGTCAATTCTAAACAAAATACTTAAACGTACGTTCCACCATCAAAAATCAATTTCGGCAGCTGTAATCAAGTGCCTAAACAATTTAATTTCATCAATAATTTCTTTGAGAGGAAAATACTGAGCACATTTGATTTAAAAAGGGTACATAATTATGTTGATGAGTTGTTCAGCGAAGTTTTTGTTGGTAACATAAAAATTGATTGAATTACGAGACAAAGCTGCATAAAAAAACTTAATTATTTTGCTACTGGTGCTCAGCTATGTTTTACGTCAGATTTTATTACTATAAAACGTTTGATCGACTGTGGAAAATTGTTTAACTTATCTACTTCTTGACGCAGGTTTAATGATGTTTACGGTTAAACGTACCTTATATCTTAAAAGTGTTACCCGCCAGTCATCTTTCAACAGCCCGATCAATATTTAACAAAATCGTAAAATATAGTGTAACCAGCTAAAATAGACTTTGGTAAGCTGCCTACGTGTTGAACAAAACGCTAATCTAACATCTTTTTGCATAGTGCAAAATCTTCCTATTTAACTTAACATTTGTCCTAAAATATTTGTTTTAAAACATGAGCTAAAATACGTGCATCATAAAAACGTAATAATTCTTAAAGATAAGGTTAAAATCGCAAGTCCATACGAAATTCATCAAGTCACTTACAAAATTAACGAGTCATTAGATCAAAATACCGAAACACGCATTTTTTGCTCCCAGAGTTAAATACGGTATTATAAGTTGGGCAATGACTTTTTTAGTTTGGAATCCGTGTAAAAACACCTTCGAATTATCGTACGGTTATATCCTGTTCTGTAAAAAATCACAAAATAACGATGAGCATTGTATTCGAAGCAATGACGTCAAATGCTAGGCGTAGTATGAGGATATTTTGAGTGGAAAAACAAGTGGCATTTACGGTGAAAAGTCGCAGCGATCCATGGGGCCTGCATGCTTGCTGCAGCCGACTCCAGGTGTGCGGCGGACACTGCGGGAAGGTTCCATTCCTGCTGAGCACCTGCGTGGCCACGTAACCTTGACCTTCGTAGTACGCCACTTCGGACACAGGCACTAAACGCACTTCCGCGGAACGTATCTGACGCACTGACAGTATGTTTTCATAAATAGCTTCGTCCTCTAGGTTCTGACCTTCGGGGCAAAGCCGATAGCCGAACTCGCGACTGATCTCGTCGAGGTTAGCGTACTCGGGTCGCTTGCGCATCTCGTCTATGTTCTGGTACTGGGGTTCGTCGCGTACGCGCAAGCCGGCGGGTCGGACGGACGTGGGGTCGACGCGAACGCCGTACTCGGGCGGCTGGCGGACCATGCGCGCGAGTTGGCGGCTGCCGAAACAGCCGCGGCACCAGGTGTGCGCGCGCCCACGGACCGTCTGCGTTTCGGGCTCAGGGGGAGGCGGCTGGGACCACATAGTGAGCGCTCGCCGCAACGGACACATCTTAACCCCCAAAAGGGCGCGCGTCGACTGGCGCGGGCGCGCGGAGCTCGGATGGCGCGCAGTGGAATGCGCCCGCGCCGCCGAAAGAATGCAATCTCGGGCGCATTTCGGAGGTCGATCTCTCCGAAGGGCCGGGGTCCGCGGGCGCTCCCGCCTCCCTGGCCGCGGCCATCTGTCGTAATAAGTTCGTCGAATCGAAACACACGGCCCGCCGAGGTGTCGGCGCGCGGCGACGCACTAACGGACCAACACTGACCTCATCCCCTCATGCGAAATCATTAAAACAATTTTGTTTCTTTGATTTTCACTTAAATTTTAGGACCTCAAGATAATTATGTCCATGTCCAATCCACAGGCAATGGTACAATAACAAATTGTAGAGTACATAAATTATGTCCAAATGCCACCACCAATTTCAATTGGGAGATTTGACGACAAGTATGAATCGCCAAAAACTATAAAGAGATAACTGCAACTAAAATCAAGATGAAACAATAAAACATCCGCTAATTCCTACTTAATTTCCTATTTCAGCATAAACACTTCATGTTATTACTTTTTAGTGATAGCAATAAAGTGGCAACCCTAAACGTAACAGTTGTTTAATTATTCAGAATCAGCTTAGGCACGTTAACTAGGGAGCGATAAACAATCGTAATCGCTGCAATCCTCGGACGACCGCGGCGACAACAGCGCTGTGGAATGCAAAAAAGCCGAGCAATTTCACATGTGACACTGGCCATGTAGCCGTCACGCGCTCGCAGTACTTAGCGCGCGATTTTCTCAGATTTTCCACGTAATCAATTTACATGCTTTAATGGCGGTGCGAGGGGGAGGTGCGCAGGGGGGGCTCGGGGCGCATCTGCCGGCTGCAGGTAGACGCACACATTTTTGTTCCGGAATTCCTTTACACGCATTTGCAATCCCGTCCCGACTCCGACCGAGCCTTCGTATTGACCCGAAGTTCGGAAGTAAGAAAAAAATTAAAAGCAAGTGAATTCACGTAAAGTGTTTTTCTATCAGTCGATGCAGCCTGCTATTCTCACGCTGGTGCGATGGAATAGCTTGCATTTTTTCTAGCTAACTAACCGCATAATTCTAAAGCCACACATGTGCGCGCATGTTTGATTTTTCAATAGACACGCGAGCACGTTGTAATGTGATTTTATGTAAAATATATTATGAATATCATACCATGAATTGAATACAATGCAAATATTTTTTAAATGTTCTCTCATAACTTCCATAGGGGTATTCTTGTTACGTCCTTTTGTTTCGACGCTATTAAAATTCAATGATGTGCAGCATAAACCGCAGTTAAGTACAACGCTCTGTCAGCAAGAGCTACAAAATAGGCAATTTAATTCATAAAACTCAACGATAACGAGATGATGGTCTACAGGCAGGTAATTTGGCACGGTGCCTACATACCACCGTGCGGTATGTACGACTAATAGCAGCATGTGTTTTTTGCTAACAAATACCGGTAAAATTTCAGGTAATGACGAAAATAACACGGATAATGTATCTACGATTACTAGTTTTGATTCTGAAGTCGAAATTCATAGGAATTTCGTGGTTCAACATGAAGATTTAGGAACGCAGCATAAAATTATTACGAGTCAACAAAATTAGATGTAATTATGATAGAAAGGAATTTGAAACTCAATTTCGTATTGCTGTAGGTACATTTGCCTACTTAAAAATATTTTAATATATCTGTAAAGTAGAACTCGTTTAGGAGAAAGCCTGATCTCCTTGAATTATTTGTGGCATGTCATTATCAATCCATCAACTTATTTTTAATCAATCAAGAGAGATCTGAGATTAAAGGACTCTACTTTTGCTCTTTAACTTTTTATTAGTTGAATACGACAAAAAAAAGTAATTATTAAGTAGTATTTTTCGTGTACAATATTCTATATCAACGCATTAAAGGCATGAGGTGTTTATGTATACATATCCAAGAGTATGTATGAGATAAAGCTCCGTACAAAACCTTCGTGAGAGGTAATTTTATTTCCCATGCGAAAGCCAGAATCTGGATAAAGGCTTTACTGGAATTGTTTTTAATAATTATTTTCTTATTGTTGGAATCTGTAAGTTTGCCGTGGGGGTTTCTAGTGAGAGCATCTGCCTCCCCTGGACCGGTTGCTTTTCGACTCACTCTGCCATACTTGCATCTCTTTCTTTCCTACACAAGTTTACTTATAGGGTTGTCTTTATCACACCTGCAGCGGAACTAATTTTACGTCTTTTTCTTCTCGTTGGCTATCTGCTGTAAACGAACGACACATTCGAGATTTCTTTCCCTCTCAATTTAAAAAAATATATTATAATTTATAAATAAATTAATTATTTACAGTAAATTACATTTAGTAGGTAAATAACAAAAAAACTGTTAAAATGTATTTCCTAATTTTTTTAAACAGTGAATAATTTATTTTAATTACGCCAAACCCAAACACAAAACATTTTAAAATTAGCACACGGAACATTTTTTCTTAATTTAACGCTAAATAAATTCATTGTTCACGAAGCACAATATTAGAATCATCATTTAAAAGTTTAAAACTGAAGGTCTTGCTAGATAATGTCTGTTCATATCCAAAATTCAAGTTGGTCCGAGACTCCAAGTTTTGTTTTTATTACTTTCGGATGGCGGCCAGCGGCCGGGGGCTTGGATGCGATTAAAATTCCTAAGATACCTCACGCCTGCCTTCCCTTGGGCGTTGCGATGACCATAGACCGGACAAGCCGTGTAACTTTCCTACGCTATTGTTGCTCGGTACTAACAAATTGCTGATTTTCTGATAAAAATGTACCTTTTTATAAAACAAGGCAGGAAACCAGGTGTCTGTAGCCACGCTTCATTGTAGTTATTTACGTATAAAAAGAAGAGAGTTTTATTGAAAGAATAGGATAGATCAGTGATGTTCTATTAAATATTTATAAATGTAAGAAATATGTTCTGTAGCAGGTTGCACTCGATGTAAAGACTATTGTTATAGCAGATGCGGAAAAAAGTAAAAATAAAATAAAAAAGATAATAAACATAATGTTGTCTTGTCTCAACATTATAAAGGCGAGACTCGCCACGGGCCCCTCCGAGAGCAATCTCCTGTAAGAAGCAAGCCCACGGGCAGGCACTGGCATTACCATATTACAGAAATTATTACCATTACAACATAATACGACGCTGTGGTGCGAGTGTGCGACGCGTCTGACACGACTACGAAAACTGATTGTTAATAATTATTTAAAATATAATAAATTAATAGGTAATGAAGAATTAAACTAGAATGTTCTAGATATAGTTTGTAGAATACCTAAAGAAAAATATGATGACAAATTAAATGACAATTACGTAAATTGATATACCGCAATAATATTTATTAACTTTATAATTTTCCTTATTTATTATGTTTACCTACTGAAAAATGTTTTATAATGACAGAAATATAATTATTTTATTGTTACGTAAGAACGGAAATTATAAGTACAAAAATATCAAAAAGAAACCAAAAGTAGTTAATCTGCAAAGCCAAAAACCGTGATAATTATTTGACACAAATTCAAAAATGTCATAATGATGTGCTCCACTAAGATATTTTCTATGAAAGAAAAACCTTAATAGGAGAAACAAATATTGATTTACTTAGTCATTTTCCTTATTATGTATATCTACTGAAAAAAATGTTTTATTGTGACAAAAAATTAATTAATGTTACATAAGAACTGAAATTATAATTACAAAAATATCAAAAAGTAACAAAAAGTAATCTTCAAAGCCAAAAAGCAATACAATATTAAAGAAATAATTTATAAAATTATAAAATTTTTAATAATTGTATGAAATATTTAAAAATGTCATATGTGCCCCGCTAAGATATCTTCTATGGAAGAAGAAATCTTAATAGGAGACACAAATATTTCTATTGCATGTTCTTAGAAGACTGTAGCTACATAGCACACCGTCTGTGGAACCATGCCAGGATCGAACTCACGACCAACTGACGCGCAGTCGAGGCTTTTACAACACCGCCATCTGCGCTATCAGCAATGTGTTGAAAATTGCCTATACATTCAACACATTATTATTATTCTGTTCAACCAATGAAAATAAATTGTTTAGCTATGAATATATTACTTTTTAATAAGGTATTTACTAAATAGCTGTACTCAAAACCTACTTTAGTAATAATATTAAATCAAATAAATTTATTACAAAATTTAATTTGATGGATCGATTAAATGTCAATCACTTATTATTACGGCTTTTTAATTAGCAATTCCCCTTAACATGAAATATAAAATGAACACCATTAAAATTCACGAAGAAAAATAAAAATACAAAGCGAACGTAAGAGCGTGGTACAAAAAGTCATGTTACTATCAATACAATAAAAAATCAAGGACACGCATTCACACGAGTTTAATCTCATCCATCATACATACAGACGTACGTACAAAGAGAAGAATGTACCGAATATTCATATTAATAAACTCGAGTCGAATGCGGTCTAGCGTTATACACGATTATCCTTCCAGGGGGAAAAGAAAAAACGATGGTAAAAAAAAGAATATGACAGAAGGCGGTGGAGGGGGAGGCGAGGTGCGCGGGCGCACGAAACACGCGGTTTGACGTATTCGTTTTTTACGCTCATATTCTTATTATTGGGTCCAACCGCTCCCGGTGTTACGGGCGTGGAATGCGCCATAGATTCAAGTCTCGCGGCAGACGCGGCAAGTTTTTATTTACTTACCAAGATTTTATAAGTTAAGTTTATCGTTTTTGATTTTCAGTCTGTATAGCCTAATTATGCGATGGCTGACGCACTTAGTGTAGTGTTAGTAATTAGAATCCATGGAAATTACCAGAGGAGAGTAGCACGATACGCCAATGCAGGAAATTTACTTAAATTGTAACTAAGTAGTGTAAGAACTTAAACCCTTAATTATTTATCTGATAAGATCTAAATAATTTCTGGATTCATATACAATATCTATATTCAAATATCGTGTTCTTGGTACTGAGTTGAAAACTGCTACATTGAAACAGAATGCGTACGAATACGAATTAAGTCAAGGAATAATTTCCATGGAACCAATCAAAGTGGCTAAGCCCTTAACACCGTAGTTCAGTGCACCCTATTACAAAATTCATTTCATAGTAAACGCCTATTATCAATTCCATAAATATTTTTATAGTAATCAACCTATCACGTTGGAACGCCAGTCCGCCAGCAAAGTGGCCATTACTAGATAATTGCACGCACTAAACTTTATGAAATGACATTCATCACTGCCCTTACAAAGGTTGGAAGACATTTTAACAACTAAAGACCTTCATAATAATATTTCTAAAGTACTCGTAATGTTTTTGTATCTTAACACCTGGGTATTTGATCAACGTGAATTCGGAGTAATCCTAGTTTAAAAAATCATTGATTGGTTTCTCAAGTACAAAAAAAAGGTGATGGGTATTTCCCCAGTAGCAGTTTTAAAGATTTTTAAGTTGTACGGATACAGGGTAGCAAACGGTACAATAATACACAAATCACCTCGCACTTATTTAACAAAGCAAAAAAAGTAAGAAGGGGAAACACTAAATAAAAATATACGGCCGGGATGCAGATCTACCTACGACCTTCATAACGTAAACATTTCTGGAATTTGTTGAAAAAACAACAAACGAGCGAACACCCTCGTGAGAAATGGTTGAAAAAAAAACAGAGATCCTTTGTCGTGGATGGGAATCGTGAGTTCCAGGAATTCGCGTGCCATCCATACAATAAATACGTTTGTTCATAGCACAGGCACCGCCGTTGTGTGGAATAACGCACCAATGACTGCTGGAGACGTAGATGCAAGGAAAAAACCGCTGGAGTTTCAATTAGATGATGAACATTCCTAGGTTTGTTTTTGCTTCGCTTTGTCGGGTTTCCTTATCATTGTTGAAAAACTTGGAAGATGCTTTCTAAGAATCGGGCACTACATTATCTTCAATCTTTTGCGAGCGTTCATAATTGTATGTGTACTTGAAAGATTGATCTCCTGGAACACTGTTTCCACGATCATCAATTTTGCTCAACGAAAATAGAAAATCAACAAAATTACAATTTACTTGGAACAGGCAAATTACACTATGGGTAACAAGCTCGTAAATCACGCGTGTGCCTTTTGTAGGCAAGCACGAAGACGAACAAATTCTGTACCCCCAGGCAATGCGTTAAGCATCCCTTTATGAGGCCGATGTTAATGCCCACTTGCGATGTTGATAGACCTAAGATCGATCCAAGTTGCTCATACAAAGACTGAATCAATACGTGGAAGGAGGAAATGTTTCGAATATATTATGTAAAGAGTATCCAAAAGAAACTACACACGCGCATGTAATTGAAACTGAAAAAACTTAAAAGAGAAGCGTTGTAAATTAACGCCTCATTGACAATCAAAATGAAACCGATATGAATTTATCTAAGAATTCCAAAGACATTATCTTACGAAAATTTTAAAGCAAGGCAACCTTAACAAAACAAAACGCTCAAACGTAGGCGTTAAAGACCTACAAAAGGCTGTGAGTAAAGCCAGAATTAAGGACATTCTTCATGGCATTATTTGTGTTACGTTTCAGTTTATACTTATTCATACTGCTGTACTAAATACTGCCCACATGCGCATAGCTCGCGTAACGCAAACGCGGTTAAAGGTATGAATACACATAATTGTGAGTGCGTGAGTCTCCAATGTAGGGTTACCAGACAAAGGACTTGGACTGAAAGTAAAGCCAGTTTCTGAATTGCATTCAGATTTTAAGTGGCACAAAAATTTGTTCCATCATTACTTCAAAATCAACGAAGTATTTTCAAAATTACATACAAGTCTTGGATTTACGGAAGTCCTATGGCCAAATATCTGAAACCAATTTGTCTACGTGGATGATATAATTCATGCGTGAAACTCGATATAAAAACTCCAAAATTACAATTTTCGGAAACAATTTTTCTGGTAACCCTATTCCAAGGTCCAGCGCGGAGGTCGTCCTGCGCGCACGCGTCTCCCGCTTCGAAAACAATCTCGGGTTACGAGCAGCCAGCTCGTGTGGGCACGAAGTACCTACGCCGGGACGACACGAACTCGCCCGATTAACATCCAAGATTGATACACCCGTGCAAAAAGTGTATGTCCGAAAATGCGGAGGAGAAATTTCGTTCGAGAAAATATTTTCTGAAACGTGTGTTGTATTCATGACGTGGGACACGTAGAGCAAATCTGGTCTATCAAGTGTTTGATTACTGATAATGCATTAGTATTCTGTAAACAACGTTGAAATTGTTTTAATAGTTATGTCTACTGTCTATCCGGTGAGAATGGAACCAAAGAACAAAATATTTTTGTGCAGTCATGTATGGTTCAAGACGGCATCATGTTGCAGTCTTGAGACTTTAACCCAACAAACGGTATCGACAACCAAGTGTAATACATATAACAATTCCAGATTACTGGAAAAACAGGCATGCAAATTCATAAAATGTGAAAATGTGTCCACGTTGGCTGGGAGCGTTGGTCACGGTGCGCGCACGCAAGTTTACGACGGGTGTAACATTAGCCGGGGCGGTGAAACAATGGGCGCACGCGCTGAGGTCGCTCGCCGGGTCGAGGACGGGCCGGGACAGCCTTCCCCGTCCTTCAGTCCTGCCCGCTTTATTGTACGTGTTGCTACGGACCTATAGCCATAAGCTCAATATTTAGGCTCAAGCAGGATTTATGTTACAGAACTTTGAAAGCCGATTGAAACAGGTGTTTAGGAGAATTGTATTTTGTTGATTGAGTTGAGTTGATTCGGGATCTAAAAGGAATAAACTACAGCAAGGCATCATTATTCATCTTCTTAATTTGAAATACCCACCAAATCTTAAAACAAAGATGTAACTAACCAAGCAAAAGGTACTCAAAAGACAAATTGTAATTCAAATGCCGATGGAAATTATAAACCCATAAGAGGCACTGTAATTCCAATTCAAAATGAAATTGTGACTCAAAAAACAGTCACGTAAGCTTAACAGAATAATGTCCATAATTCAATTCGTGTTGAAACATTTTAGAGTGTTAGTTAAAAATGCGACGCCCGGGGACTCATGTCATCTGCTTATGATTGGGAGGACGCATTCCATCGTTGATGCACGACCGACGTCTTATGGGTGAATACAAATAAGATAGGACATGGGTTTTTATTATTTTTTGTTCAATGTTATGTTGGAATCAATGTTGTGTAGAAGTGGAATACATTGAATGTATGATTTCAAGTTGTCACGTTGAATTTTAATGGCATTGAGAATTGAAATATTTTGGGAATCGGAGATCCCATCGCCATAGCATATTACGTCCATGGCCACAATATATAAGAATTTCTACATGATGCACCTAGATTCTAATTTCAAAGTCATTTGGAATCGTTAATCTACCCAGCCATTTTTAAATGTATTGCTTTTACCACTGAAGGGCTCTAAAATCTCAATATTTTATACCACAAGTTTTATAGTTTCTATTTACTGGTTCATTTACATCACCGGAGGGCTCGGCTCTACATACCGCGTCAAACTTGTTTTGTTTTTACGACAGAGATTTAAAAGGACAATGTGTTTCGACTACTGAGTTACGCCAAGATTAGATAATATTAAATGATCCTTTGTGTAAACTACCAGTTCTTAAATTTTGTTGTTTATGACTATACCATGTAAGTTGCTATCAATAAGTTATGATGTTGACTGTGTAATCTTATTAGGAATTTTGGGATTAAATTTTTAAAGGTTGCAGTAGTTTTGGTATTAAGAAGATTATAATTTTTACATTTATGTTTATAAATGATAGATGTCTCGTGTGGTCTTTACTAACTCAATATTAAAAAGTCATGTAACGCTCCGATGAATTTACTAGTAGGTGTCCATTATTCTAAGCATGCTAAGGCGCCAGTCCATTCCATCTATAGTAATCTATATTTAATAAGCAATGTAATTACACAATTTAAGAGATAGTAACATTACATAATTAATTACCATTTCACATTTTGTTCAATAAGGAATTGATAAAAAGTCTTACTTTCACTTTATATTATAATAAGAGATCATCAAAGGCCTCGGGCTAAACAAATACGTTGCCTACCATGACTGAAGCAACAAAGAAAGATACTACATTAAAATAATTTCTACAATACTGTTCATATTTTCAATGAGGAAAATGTTCATTTCTATTTATGCTAACCAACGAAATACCTATCAAAATAATCGTATGGACCAGTGTGACCTTTAACGGTGTACAGCTTTGACAGATGGTGTCATTAACTGCACCGGCTTATAAGCACGGTGAAAAAAAAACATTTAAAAAGCTAGGAACGCGTCTATAATTATAATGAAGCATGAACGCATCGGGTCAAAAGAGTGTGGTAATGTCACTGGTTTAAAATAAAACGTATGGAATGTTTATCAAGAGAATTCTTTAGTTTACGACGGGTTGGACTTGAATGCTGAGTTTGGGGTAGCTTTAGAATTACCTACTTACATCATTAGAAGTTTTGTCATCCAAGGCACAAACAAACAACATCTTTAAATTATATATTATCATAGAAACAAGAATGTCGGTGTCGACAAGAAATAACCTAACACTGAAATTATTACCGCTAATATTAACATCTACCAAGATTTTAACAAAGACTGAAAATACAAAACACTCCCAGAAAATTCCGATCAACTCTTAAATCTTCAACGAGACGAACCAGATGCGCCAAACAGGTATAATATTAGCGCAACATTTCTGTTCATACCCCAACCTACAATTATTGGGAAAAGAACAACCCGTAATTTATCTACAGTAGCCTGCACGTACGTAATAATTATTTTTAAAATATTTCAAAAATACCGGCCCATGTAAATTGGACGGTAAGAATCCTCTTGGAATTGTATGTATCCTCAGTATTGGCGATATAGAATTCAATGTCATTTAAGTTATTTTACTTTGTTCTTACATGCCATCTTGTATTACTCATACCATAGTCCTTGAATATGAATAAAAACACGCGATATTTAACACGTGTGGTCGTAAAGTAGAACATGTAACAAAACATTTTCGTAGTTACAAGTCGGTATTTAAATTCAAAGGGAAGGGGGGGACCCTTTTACCTTGTTACATTGATTTTCCATAGAAACCCAACAATTGATTTATTAAAAACTGTTCCCCAAAAACAGGGGTAAAGGGAAACTTTTGTGCAATAGGAGTTACTAACACAGAAAGCCGTTTGTAAATACAATGCCTTAAAGACGATTCAAATGTTCCTCAAGCAGTAGTCACTGTAATTATATCTAAGAGAAGATAATTTTAAACCTCAATCCAAGTTACGTCAGCAGTCAATAAACGTAACATAATAATATCAACTATGTTGGAATTTTCCCATAAAACTCCGAAGTAGATCTCGTCCAAGATAATTTATAATTATACAGTGTGTTACAAGTATTGCCGAGTGGAATGCGATATACTCGCGACCCCAACGACCTGGGTGCTGTCAACATTTTTATAGATTTATACAAGTCTTTTTATGACAATCGGATTTTAATACCAAGCTTAAGTGCCAATGGAATTTTAAAACGCAAAGCTAACATTCTGGTATACTGAGCAAAATAACGTTTTACCATCCATTTTACTGTCCTCATTTTCGTAGAAGGACTAACCAAACAGCTTAATTAAAAAACCAAAATTCTGGTTAATTTTGACATTGATCGCAACCGTCCAATCAGCTCGTAAAATAAAACATACGATTCCCATATTTCATTTATCTCGAATGCATCGATCACATTTCTCTTGTAAGCCATTACCACAACTTTGGCTCCAAAAATATTCATTCACGATTACAAGGTGAATTTTAAAACGCTACCGGGTGAGACATCTTGGTCCACACGACTGTATCGAAAGGTACTTCTTAAAATTCCAACATTCTCTTGATAACGATGGCTTTACTCGTTAATGTTATGGCCGTTACATGTTTTATACGAGCCAACGATAAAACTGTGGATTTAAACAAAAGCCTTTTATATTTGATTGCACAAGACACTTAAGTTTGCAAGAAAAAATATGGGACGAAAGTTAAAATAAGTTTAACAAGTTATAGTGTTGGAAATTGGCATAATTGGGAAGGAAGAACCTTTAAAAAACAGTTTTAATGCTTGTCGACGATGAAAAAGTTACGCTATGTATTTTTACTGCAGAATATAGCGATGCATTAAAACATTTTTATCTGAAAGTTATAGCATGGATACTGTACTTAATAAGAAAATATTAAGAAAATATAAAAACTCCATTAAGGATTTAAAAAGGACACGGGAAGAACACAAGAACAAAAGGTAGCAATCGTACTGCCACTTCAGAGAGACAACAAACAAGAAATCTTAAATTGACGTAAGTAATAAACATTTGAAGACTAAAACGTTACAATAAAAATACCAAAGAAAAATATTACCGCTTGATGCTCTGTCATCGTATAGTACTTTCGAGCTTTTTATTGTACAACTGATCCCCATTCTGAACATTCCAAGTGTATGACTGTATGATGCACGTGTTTTAATGGCTGCAAAGGATTGGAAATGGTATTTGAATATGAAGGGGGATTTATTCGTTGGTCTTTTGTGAGACTGTCAGGTCGATGTAGAAAGATGATATGGTTGACTGTGAAGTAACAAGAATTGGATCTGTGAAGATTGAAGCAAAGACACACAATTAATATAGCAGGATCAGGAAACTCTCAGACACTTATGATAAAGAATATTATGTATTTGATAACACGTTTAAGAGACGAAATTATAAAACTCTAATGTAAATAAAATATATTAAAAGGATTATGAAACATAAAACCAACAATATAAATTAGTCTACCACGCTAATGACTTTAAAAAAAATCTGGTAAGATATTTTCATAGATTATAATCAAATATTCAAATCTGCCTATATTGAAGCGAAGTTACGCTTACGAGGGGATTAAAATACATGTCACTGGATTCTTATGACAAATGCGTAGACCCAGACGATTTATATCGACTTGATATCGACGGTATTTTAATGGATTTAATCAATTCCCCTAGTGCACTGGTGCGTTTACGATGAAAAATGGAAGAATCACTTTGCATATTATCTAGATGTATCGTTTCCAACTGCTACAGAGAACGTCGATTTATTACGGGACGTATTGAAATAATGCTTTTAAACTTTCTACATGATATCTGTGAGTGATATATTGTAAAATTTTGTAGCTATCGGATGACCTGTGCAATTTGTTAACTAAAATCTCCGGCCATGGACCATGAAATTGGCGTAATAACCCACGCATCCTCGTAAATTTACAGCCCGAAGGCTGTATAGGGCGAGGCGGCGTGTAATATGAGCGGCAGATATATCATAATCAAGCCAGCATCTAGAATCAATATATTATCTGGGCGGTAGCCAGTCGAACGGTAGCCCAACGTTGCATTACATTAACAAACGACCCGTTTCTAACTCAGCGGTCTTTTATTATAATATTATGCGATATTGTACATCCACTGTTATTACGTGTTGACCTGTTTTATGGTCAGCTAGTCTCTGGCCATCGTTTTGACTGTGCTGTTGTTTATTTCTAGATTATTAATTTCAATGTTGGCTTATTTTAGTCTTTTATAACTACAAACGGGTTTACATGTCCATATGCTTCTTGAATCTGGAATGCTAATCCGACGAAGAAATGTTAGCCCATGGTAGGGAATAGCGTTCAAGAAAGTTTATGCTTGATGCTGCAACAGACATATGTGTACCACCGACCAGCCTGTCAACCTGACAACTTTACGACAGCGCTCTTCTTTACGATTTCCGATGGACAAGCCCAAGATCGGCTGTATCCAATTAGCAGGTACATCAATTTCTGTGTCATGGTTATTACTGCCAATTAGGGATGGACGATACCTACGTCGTCGCGGGACCGCATACAGATCGACTTTTTAGAGCAAGTCGGGATATAGATCGGCTTGATACAAGTCCGTTTGCGCTCAAGTTTGCTATCATTATCGATGGATATTAAATACGAATTGTATTACATGCTGTTTCTCATATATTTTATTGAGACAGTATTGATATCATTAGTATTTAATTTTTCAATATAAATGGACGCAGCATCTCGCACCTGTTTTTTGTCGTTCTCATTACTATTTTAATGAGATATATTGTAATGTACGTCTACAAAGAAAATTTTATTTATTAATTGGTCATCCCTACCAACATTTTGAATATGTATTACATCGATCGAACCAGCTAACTTATCTAACATCTCGTTAGAAAGAATCAATTTAAGAGGCACAAGGAGAAAATTATTGAATTTATTACTAATTACTGTAATATCTGATTTAAATGAGTGAATTTAAATGGTATGAAATTTTATTGGATGGATAGATTGGCCGCTGGTTGCCGGATGCTCGGTTATATAATAAAAGTAACAGGATTTTCGTAGCCTACCAGATAAGGTTTTAGATAATAAATCTGAATCTTATGCGATGTTTTGATTTAAAGTGAATTCTAGTAATGTAGTTGACAAAACTAAGGTCAGTCACAAGTTACCTTTTGCTGTTTTTTTTTTTACAATAATTTGTTAGATAGACATGCGAATGTCAAGCACGCACGGTCAAACACCATAGACCCATAACCTGCAGAAGAGTTCTTCAAATTGTCAAAAGAAAAAAAAACTGTCCAAAATCCTGTTAAAACCACGACGGATCATGGCGTCATACATTTTACGCGAACCGTACGAGCTTTCCACGCATGTGTTATTTTATTATTACCTAATACCGATTGCGTAAACATATTTTATGAGGATTGACGTGGTCTAAAAATGGCTTATCGCGAATCGTAATGTGCTACGATAATAGTAATGTTAGAGAGAAAATTTCTTTGTTCTAAGCGTTTTCAATTGACGTGGGTTTCGATTTACGTTTTTTAACTGTACGTATGAATCAGTGGGAGAAATTGTTTGATGCACAAAGATGTTGGACTTGCGACCTGAGATGGTTATGAATGGAACAAAAGACGAAGTAGCATTGTATACGGAAGCCATAATATATACATAATTATAACACTGTAGATACTGTTAAAAGCATATCCTAGCCTACACTGACAATGCTTACTCAAGAATAATACAATAACAATTTCTTCTAACTTTGTTCTATGATATAGCTAGAGAAAAAGAAACACGGATTATTTCAATAACTTCTCACCTCTACCTAAGCCAGCTAACAAATTTTAGCCTATAAAGCTAATTACTGTCGTTGCAGAAATAATGCCATTGAATGAGATTAATGAATAGGATTACGACATGACTAATAATTAAAAACAATGATGCACCAACATTTAGTCATCATCGCATCATACTCTTGTTTGTATTGTTTGACAGATGCTTGACGTAGAATAAAACTAACGAGCGTCATTCCAGATCATTCATCACAAACATGTTTCTAATGCTACAATGAATTTCTTATCATTTGCTACAAACATGGTAGAATCAGAGCCTGTTGTCGCGACGCCGATATAAAAGTAATTGAATACATTCCTTATAACCAATTTAAAGATGCAATTTCTAATAGTTTTACAGGATCAAAATCAATTTTTGTCAAACAAGACGACTATTACAGCTATGTGACTATGTCCTTCATACAAGGAAGTGGGTGCTAAATCAAATGTATAGGCAAGTAGTTGGCATTTACCGCGTTGTAGGTAGGTACCATCCCACAAGAAAGGTGACATTATCTAGAGACCAATCGTTGCATAATATTATATTATAACCAGTAAACCATTACTTCATGTAGAATAATGGGAGAATCCAAAATAAAATAGACGGAGTATTATTTGAAGACATTTCTGTAATAAAGTTTTCAAAGTCGACAAGGAATACCCATTTGATTACTCATAAATAAAACTAAAACTGGATTAACTAGAATTTGTTGTATTTCCAATCATTGGGATTCCAGTAAATGTCTTACGAAGTTACGACAGACGGGGATTTTCTACGGATTTCCCACTGTATTAGACCTGTTTAGTTGATCAAGATTTGCTCAAAACATTTTATTTTTAAATGTTCTTAAGCCTTACAATTATCATAGTCCTTGTCTTCAACCACCGGCATTACGTGTCTTCAAAATACCGCCTCATTTGTTTGGATATAATAATACCTTGTTTCATAAAAAGGCTACATAATTGCTTGTTGCGATGCTAATTTTCTTTTTAAAACTCTAAAATTGCCTGTGCTAGGAATAGACTCTGTAATTAGGACCAATGAAGTGAATCCTGTAACCGGTTGATCGCATGTTCGAACCGTTACGACATGGGACTCTGATTACCCCTCAGTAAATTAAGTATCCTATGTGTCATATTAATGTATTATGTTGGTTTGCTGCTTGTTTTCTTTACAGGATGGGCTAACTTTATCAAATGTCAAGGTAGGTGAATGTTTGCCAATCAATGGGTCTGAATTCCCAATGTTTTTTTGTAAAACATGGCATAACTTATGACCAGGAAAATATTATAAGGATGCGGAGGAATTTATCTCGACATATCCAATCATGACCTCAGTCACGCATAAATACTGCAATGTAGACAGACTTGTCTACAAAAATGTTGCGAACAAAATTTTAATTACATACAAAAGCAAAAGTTCCATACTTGGCCACCCGACACCTCGAACATTACTGTTTTTTCAATTAAAATATTTCGAGACCCAAAATCGAATGCGGATTGAGATTCCTCGGTTGAAAGCAATACTTCTGATAAATTATCGACTGTGTCGTTTATCACCGGCAACATTGTAGAGGTGATAAAAAACTGTCGGGCAAAGATGTGTATCTGTTGCAGTTCCGTTCGAAATCTGAGGTAACGCGAAATTTCTGATTTAAAAACAAAGGATTCTTTTGTGATTTACTTGCACGCGACGACTAAAATGTTTATGTTGTTGATTGTGATATAAACAACTTAGTGACAGGTAACGACAATCCAGCAAAGGCTTTATATTTATAACTAGCGAACTGCCCCTGCTTCGCACGATTCTTACTACTTGACAAAACATCAATATTTCTTTATTTTATGTAAGTTTCATATTAATTTATTTTACACATAAACCTTCCGGAATAAATTATCTAAATGAAAACCACGTCAAAATCCGTTGCGTAGTTTAGAAGAACAACAAACTCAAACTCAAAGCAACGCGGTCATCACACAGACAGTCACGAAATCAGACTTTTATTTATAATATGTATAGATTCATTGTTTTACTAAATGTCATCGTAATTTGTGAATATACCTACATTAATCATGGAATGATAAGTATTTCCATAATTCTCTCATCTCAATTTTGAATTCACCCCCGATTTCTAGTCATCACTTTTCCTCAAATTCAACATTTTGAAATCCTTTGATTCATTCATTCCTTGAATTCCACCTATGTCTTAAGCTCCTAAATAATTAATTTCTTGCATTTTCATCATCAACGTTAGTAGCGCTTTCGAATTGCATTACTCCGTCTGCAGCGGTGTCCTTTTAACAAATCACAAGTCCAAGAAACATTTTCAATTCCTTCATTTGCCTGATAAAATAAAGTGCATGCCACATCGCCCCGTGTTCCTCGCACACAGCCCTCCATCGTGTACCTTTCATACTTTTTGCTTGCAGCGTAACCTGGTAGCTGTATCATAACTATTATTTATGGACGGTTTGTTTCGTTTTAAATTTAGTGTAATGATGAGTCTTGGCTGCTGCCATGCACACTTCAGTTTAATCGCTGCCCGTCGTGGTTATGCAGGCATGGAGTTGGGTGATGGTTTTGTTGGTGTACGGACGGTTAATTTTGGAGAAAAATCTCTGGGAGAAAAGTATTTTTGAAAACAATTTTGCTATTATGAAAGCAACTTTGAGCACCAATAAAATTTTCAATAAGATAAACATTATTGTCGATATAATTCTTAAGGTCGGTAGTTATGGTATAGGCATGTGATGCGGAGGAATGAGGAAAATGTCGTGAGGAAAGTTTTGAGTATGAATGTCGATGGCTTTAAGAGTAGGGGAAGACCATAGAAACGATGGATGGACTGTGTGAAAGATGATATGGCTAGAAAGGGGGGGACTACCGAAATGATGATTAATAGAGAAGTATGGAAGAAAGGGACATACCCCAAATGAATTGGGATAAGGGCAGGAGAATGATGATATTCTGAAGGTCTATATTGAATATATTCATTATTCCCTTTACTCCAGCCCTGGGCATAGACTGTTAAAACAACTTTGTAACTTTATACTCTCTATACATCTGCATGCAATTTTTACTACTTCTTTTACGATTTTGGTTTTGAACAGCAGCACTGCCTTCGGCCAAGGTTTAAAATAAGTGTTGACCATCATTAGTCATAGGTCTAGGAATTAAGTTTACAGGTCTTGATTAATTTCCCAGAACGCCAAAATTCGGATTCAATGATGGCCCAAGGAATTCAATCAACGCATACAAAGAGATTGTTGTACGCGTTGTATGCTTCAACGCAATTCATTTCTGAAGAAACTCTTTCAATATCACAAATGTGACGATTAGTTTCTGTATAAATGTAGTCAAGCTTTTAATTGCTAATGCTATCATCGGCAACAAGCATTCGCATGTCGACTTGTAATAGGAAAGTTATAAATAGAGAATTTATCAAAGTTCATGTACAGCCACTCTGTCTCATTGGACAAAGATGAGTACCTATGGAATGTCAGTGTTTCCTGTTATTTTATATTTCTGTGGCTACGCAGTTAAATAGAATTGTGTTTGCATAACATTTATCTTTTTATGTTCTTGCTCATCCTCAGTATATTTTATAAGCCAATATGATCTAGAAGCGTTCGTTTTGGGAATCTAAAGGCGTGTACACATAACGAACAAAACATGATGAACAGGAACATCGAACACGGCACATTTGGTTTGTACGTGTGCCGTGCGTAAATTAACGAAGCGAATACGAACACAGTTCGACTTGTGTTTGTGCTCAAACGCTCCGCTCTCTTTAGTAGCAATGAATTCGAAATTGGATCGCCATCACGAACATTTTTGACGAACACAGTGTTCGAAGTTCGTGTTCACCATGTGTTTGTTCGTCCGTGCGTACACACCTTCATATGTAGGATGTGCCATCTACCTAATGAAATTCCATGTCTAACAGGTAATATAAGTACAACTTTTAGAAAGGCTAAGGATTATAAGTCAAAAATCCTGGTATACTTTCTCAACAAATTCCGACACATTTAAGGCCGAAAAAATAGGACACCGACATTGTTTTAGGGCCTTGCATTCAAGATTAACCACGTATGTTGACATTTGTCAGTTTGTAATGATAATGACCGTAATCGGGCGTTTCCGAGAATGTGGACAGAGGTGCCTCACACAGGAAAGAGCCTTAAACAGAATGCAAAGCGGACATCTTTTATGTAATGTATGTTTTTCACCAAAACGTTGAGGCAGGTTCAAGAACTTTGCAAGTTTTGGATATAAGTGGAACGCCTTGAAAAACATAGGCATCGCGTCGACGACTCTGTTTTTTGTTCAACTCTGTTAAATAAAATGTAGTCAGCCTCAGCAATTTCATAGAAAAACAGGTTTTGATACACTGCCATCAACATCAGACGGTACCCAAACATGCCTTCAACTACAAAACTCCAAACCATATCATTATAGTTCATTAAACAAAGCTACCATAAACCCGTATTCCCAACATCCGAAACTTCAAAACAACCTTGTCTATGCTAAAAAAAAAGATCTGGAAGCTGTGCCCCTCCCCCTCATCTGTGGTGCCTGGGGCTGCGGTTCATGTCGACCTTGGTTCCAGGAACGACCCGGGTCAAAAATAATAACCGTTCGCAGCAACCATCAATTTTCTACCATCACAATCAAAATAATACAAATTATACGTATCCCTTTTTAGGATTCCGTATCCCTTTTTAGGGGGCTTTTTAGGGTACGAGTGAGGCGTAATAGTTTGAAGAAGGTTTCAATATCTTCTCTTCCAATGCTATTGCTGTTGGTGTTGCAATGCAACTCAATTTCTCGCAACATTAAATGCATATTCTTTTTCAAATTTTCCCAAGACACATAGGGGTTTATTTATAAACGTTGCTTAAAGTTAAGTGATATTCAAACGTCAAAAATGTATGGTTAAACAGTCGCTAATCATATAAATAATCCCCATATACTAAGAATAAGAATAAGAATAATCTTTATTACAATACACACAAGATTCATGATACACAATAGCAGATGTACAAAATGACAAGGTATATCTACATAAATCTACACAGATTATGTAACCCTGTCTCCTAAACTAGGTAGTCCTGTATCTTAGGAGACAGTGATTAGGCCATACAGGGCGACCAGTCATGTAGGTATAGCAGCAGCCAGTGGTTTAGCGCAAGGGTGGTTAAGTAATACATTTGTGTGCCGGTGTGTAAATGTGTTTGAGTATGATACTAATATATAGTACGCGCAACATAAGAAAGCCGGCGGAAAATGGTGGAACAAATTTTTTTTAAATGCATTGTTATAGACACTAGCGCCGCGTCAAATTAACTTCAGTGGTGACGCGTACTAAGCCCACAGGCTCATATCTTGTCGCCCAAAAGCTACAAGGGTCCCTTAAGACATCAAAATGGGATATATACAAAAGACCTTTTTCGAAATTTCAATTTTAAAATTGTGAGGCGCATAACCAGTTGTTACGGCGCATATAAAATGTACAGGGCGTGCTCAATTAAATATGTATTAGCGTATGTTACCGCTCAGCATTTGAATAAATGCAATGCTAAACAGAATTTGCAGTTCCCTGCTGACAATGAAGCCAGGAGAAGTCTTCGTTGAATGGCAAAGTTTGTAAATATAGGGAACAAAGATCCGTGGACTTGCAAGTGAGAATGAAATTGTATTAATTAGACAAATCTTCACGCTGTGCTCGGCTCTAAATCTTTATTCAATTAGGCAATTAGAAGGGCTTTGAATAGTAAGTTGCTTCGCTATGCTACCCACTCGTAATGTAGATTTGGTTGGTAAAAATTGGAAAGAAAACGAAGTTTTGAGCAATACCCATTAAGGAATCCAGATTTCAAAAATAAAAATCGAATTGCATCAGTGTGGGAAACAGTAAAGTTTCCGATGACAATCAAATAAACAAATTCAAAGAATGGAATTCGTATCATCCATCTACACATCAATCTACACCAAGATTAAATTAAACAATGTTGTATTAACATACCCAAGGCATTCCATCTAAAAAAGATAACGGACAACAGTTAATGATACTGTTATAGGTTATAAGAAAAATATATTACAATGACCACAATGACAAAGATAAAAAGTAAATATGGGCTCTATTGTTAGCGTAACACTAAACAAAGGTGACATCATGGTGGTACCGAAAGTGACGCTGGATGATCGAATTACAGAAGTCGAGATATGAAAACAATAGGCTTGTTACGGTTTAAGCTGGAATGCTGTAATAGACAGGAATGCTTTACCTCCTAATATGGAAACGTGTTTTAGTATTCACTTTGAGAAATCTTGATGAAGCTTTTTATGTGAGGCTGTATCAGAACTGGCTTTTAGAATAGCAGTTACTTGCAATAAAACTTTAAAGCAGACGTTAATATAGCTGTTACTATAAGGATTGAAATCTCCTTTGCATTAAGCAATTGTTAATCTTAACAATCTAATACAAAGGTTGTGATTAGTGAAACAAACAGCTTACAACAAGATTAGAACTAAAGACAATGAATAAACATGGCCTTCTTTTGAATTGTTATAAGCACCTGCGATGCTAATAACTTCAAGTAAGTATTAAGGTCCTTTGTAATCGGATAGCGTAGTAGCACACGACCAGTGGCGCACGCGCACATTTCGGAGAACACGCCAAATCTGGCTGGATCCTTCCCGGAAATATTTTTGACTACCTTATATTATCTCTATAAGGATTAGGTGGAACAGGATTATTAATTTAGAAGAAGCAAAGTTATTGGCTCGAAAAAAGTGTTAAATTACCTTTATGAGGTAATTTATCAGTGAGACGTGGAGGCTGTATAGAATCATGAAATTCCAGTAATGAAGAATCAGACAACAGCTTAGTATGTAGGACGATAGATATTATTCACATATCCGGTAGATATTCGCAGTAAGACCTCAATATATTTCGAGCAGAAATAATTGATTCATAACATGCAATAATATACATAATTCTACCTGAAATAATTCACCTAGAACATTAATTTCCAAAAGAGTGATACATTTTTCCTCAGCCACACGCAACCGCATTCCTTGTTACAAAATTAGTGGCGTGAGTAGGTTCTAGGAAGCGACACGAGAAATTTTATGCTTCTGCGAAGGACTGATGTCTTATAGAGCAAATCTAATTCTGTAATCGCACGATACGACGGAAATACCTGGAGTATATGCAAAAAAAACTGTACTAGGTATAGGGAAAATCTCCAGAATTTCGAACTGTTTTGTAGCTTTTGGTTTAAGATTTGAAAATGCTTCCCTAATTTTGCATTCAATAATTCTACCAACTTCTGATGATGTTACACTACATTTATTGTAATATGCTTCGCTCTAAGCTTTGTTCCCTTTCTCAGTACACTATTAAATAGATTTCATCACTTAGCTCTCATTAAGGCCTTTTACCGTGCACAAAATACAATCGTCGTTCAAGCTTACAACAAAGATTAATCCGTTACTTTATTTATCACCTTTAACAAGAACAATTATCGCAGCCAGTTTCTAGGTTACGTAGGCGACGTCCCAATTAAAATTCTATACGAAAGCTTATTTGCTAATTAGTAACACGATTTTATTCATATTGCTAAACTCTTTGGGTATATAGCTAGTGCTAGTCACATCTTCCTTGCGTAAACGCGTCCATACTAGACTTAAGCATGGATACGATTGGGCAAACTGTAATTTTCTGTTGGTAAAATGTAAGGTTCTTTCTATTCTTCGGGCATTAAAGGTTGTTTTTGCTTGAAGTGTATGTTAGCTGGTTGTAAAATCTTTTGTTTTATTGTGTGCACATGCTTGCACGTCCCCATAGTGGCGAGGCTTCTGTACTATTATACTTGAGATAAGTCGGTGAATTTTTATATGCCACTCGCAAGTTGTCTGCCATGTAAGAATTGAATTACTTTGTTATTAAAATAACGTTCGTTGTAACATTCGAAAGACAAGTTTTACTGTGAAAGGAGACATTCAGCAAAGTAACAGTTTATACGTCAAAAAGATTCAAGAGTTTCAAGAAACGCTTGAATAAAATGACTACATATATCAAAGAAACTTACAGATATACTCGTAATAAAACTCATCTCTAAAAGCATTATCGGTTCAAAGCTCCAAGACGATTTGCAACTTGACTAGACGTCTCCTATCTCCAGTTAAGTGACTTTGATGGCCTGTTGAGCTATCTTCTATGATAAAACTCTCGTAAAACGTACAATATGCACAACTTTACTGCTTATGTCTTTGTTATCTTAAAAGTATGAAATGGGGCATCAAGTGTCTATACTATACCGATTTACGATGTGTCGATCGTTTATGAGGTCATAAAAGAGGCTCTCAGTTATAGTAGTTGAATATTTTTTACTTTATTTTAATATTTTTAAATAAACATATTTTATCTACCTACCCAAACTAGGCCCGCGTGGTGACTTATGGCGTCTCATAGAGAGGAAGACTATTTCCCAGCAGTGGACGTGTTATAGGATGATTTTGCTATGCTATATTTATTGCAGTACAGATTCGTTTCAATTCTTTACTCTTAGTTGAAAGCATCACCTCCTCCAGCATCTTCTCTTTAAATTGTATTTATAATAGTATCTTTAGGTTTATGTAATACTTCGACCTTACTTGTAACCCCAACTACCAGAAACCAAACTACCCTTGATTCTATCCAACAATTCCAAAAAGAAAACTCATGTTTTACACCAAAATTAAAACAGACTCGAAAACCTGCGCATGCGTCTATTCGCGGAACAACTCGCTACGCAGAATTGGAGCGCCTATCGAAAGATTGACTCACGCATCGGAACGCAATATCCGATCAGTTAATGTGTTTGCACGCAATGTGTATTACAATTTCGTGGTTAACGTGTTACTAAGGTATTTGGCTATTGCAGAAGATAAAAAACCGTCGTTTGGGAGATTCAAACCACCATTAATCTCTATATCCCTACATCAACTTCATCTGCTTTACTGTTCTCTTCTCCCTTAAGTCCAGACGAATGGCGTATCTTAATTTAGGTTGTAAAGAGGCCTGCTCTTAGACAACCAAGCCACGTAATGGTAGTCCACGAATGAACTAATATATCCAGAAGATGCCTGCTGTTATCCGGGATGTTAATTCATCATAAACCTTCAGTTGTCACAATAGAATTTTAATTTTTGGGCCCCCCTGATGTCCACTGTACCAGTCAAGCGGATCATAATCATTAAATGAAGAAAAAGAACTTTCCAGTAAGGATTAAATTTATTTTCTCCAGTACAGCCAAAATGCGTTAAGCTAAAAGCTATGCAGTTGATATCCTAATCTAAAGCAAACTCTGACCGAGACGGCCATGTCGGTCATATCATAAATCCTTGACCACTATGTCCTGATGTAGCTGGCTTTTACAGCGTGTTTGACCAACTGATTCATGCAGATTATTTAACCTAATTCTTACCTTTAAAGAGTTATGAGAAGATACAACGTTGTGAGTTACAATTTCCTGGGCAGATATTTTCCGTAACTACAAGTACGATATTAACTTAAAGGAGATTAATATTACAGTAGTGAAACATAGTCTAGTCATAGCTAAAGTTAAAGATTGTTATGTTCTTGTACAAGTTAAGGATGCTCTTTTGAAAAAAACTTCTGTCTCTCCAAAACTACTAGGTAAAAGCAAATCCCCACATAAGAGATATTTTGTCTTCTTTTCGTGTGGTTAGTGACTAACCTGGTGTGAGAGTTTTAAAGCCGCCCATGGGCCTCTGACTTGACTGAAATATCTCTTAGGTATGCCGATTCCCTCATGATGTTTCCCTTCACCGTTTTTGAAGCAAGTGATACTTATACAATACGCACATGAATCCGAAAAGTCAGAGGCGCGTGCCTTGGGTTCGAACTCGAGACCACACCACTAGGCTATCGCTGCTATGAGAGATCTTTCGTAATATCCTTATTCATTTTCACAACTTTATAATTACAACAAAACCGATTGAAGTGTCTACCCAACCTGTAATTCTGCGTTAACACCGGTATGCGCACCTCTTCCGGCCATAACCCAACCTACGACATCTACTGTTTACATATTTTTGAGCACCAAAACACGTGGGGATTACATAAATGACACTAGAATGCCATTTTCTTGGTATTATGACTAAGCAAACGTGTTATGCGAGCTTTATGACGAGATAGAATATCTACAAACTATTTTACAACATAGTTTTATTGTTAGAAAACATTTAGTCACGTTATAAGCTCAGATGTCATCATAACATAATCAGCCTATTTATGTTCCCACTGCTGGAACACCTCACAGAGAGGAGGCCTTCCTCTCTGTGAGGCTGTAATCCACCACGCGGGCCCAGTGCGGGTTGGTAGATGTCACAGTCATGTCTTCGAATTTTTGGTTCTAAGACATGCCGGTTTCCTCATGATGTTTTCCTTCACCGTTTTGGGAGCAGTGGTGGCCCAGTGATAACGGCCCCGACTTACGAGTGGTAGGTCCTGGGTCCGAACCCAGTCAGGCGCTTTCATCATCATCATCATATCAGCCGAAAGACGTCCACTGCTGGACATAGGCCTCCCTCAAGCAACGGGGCAAGCGCTTTACTTACTTTAAATAATTTCATTACCACTGCTCTCAAAATGGTGAAGGAAAACATCGTGAGGAAACCGGCAGATGTCATTATTTCTAGATAATATGAGGACTTTGCAGAAATGAAATCGATATGGGACAGAATGTAACTAAATGGAGATTCTGAAGATAACTAATTAACTTCAACATTCGTTAGTAAAGAACAAAACCCAAAGAAATAAACCGACTAATTCCACATCACTCATCCAATATCAAACTAACAGAGAAACTATTAACCGTATAACATTTTGACATACACCATCCATGTCCATGTCTGCTAGACATGAAAATAATGACAGAATACATTATAATCTCCCTACTCCGAACAGATCCACATCAATTTGCGCTTGCGCACAGGTCTAAGGTTACGGGTTACGGTAATTGATCACTCTAATGTATCTTTTTGTTTACTTGCACCGGAGTTATCAATCAATTGACGTCAATTGGCAGAACTGAAGGTTATCTCTGATGACTGCTGTTAGTCTATCTAACGTCTGTGACGTCTGTCGCATTCCTATTTCAAATTACTGTGCTGATTGGTAGGTATTTGAAGTATACGTAGGTAGGTATATGAAAACTGTTGACAGATGTGCTGCTGGTGGGGAGTTTGTTGCTCAAATTCTTCTTCCCAGGTAAAGCAATAGGAAGAGGTGAAGGGAGGGCGTTTTGGGGGACTGTGATAAGTAATTTTGACGTCTAAAAAGTGCTGACTCTAAGCCTAATTTGAATATGACTTTTTATTTTGTTAGATATAGCTTTGCTGTTGAGATTTTATAGATACTTAGTTGTAACGTTATATAAAATTTACTCTGTACCACACCCGGAAATATTGAAATAAATTAAATTTTATAACAGAAACAAAGCATTCGGTACCTTTCAAAGTTATGTATATTCTACGTCGCGTCGTTGCAAATTCTGAAATGTCTCGGACATAACAGCCTCAATATTTTGACAGTTGAGACCGAACTAATTGGAGCTAAATATCAAGGTTCATTCGTTGGAATTGTGTTCATTTAAATATCATTTCCTTCATACTGCAGTACTTACTCGAGTTTTGTTAGTAGGTTGAATTAAGTTAATTTGGTCCAAGTCCTTCATAAAATAGAAGTTTAATTGGAAAACAAATTCCTAAACTTGAGGTAGTTAGCCTAAATGGATCATAATTTATATCCTTCTGAATCTAGTCCATTTAATTAACGCAAAAGCAACACTGATCAAAAATCAAACTAGATATTAAGTTGTCCAGAGACTATCACGATTCTAGTTCTCAAAAACCTAATGCGAAGGTAAAATCACGTATGTTCTCGCTAAACGAATGCAGATTCGTCGTGATAACGGTATTCAGAGTGCGAATGTGGACGTGAGATGTTTGAATTCCATAACCTAGTATTCGTAGGTAACAGGAAACTATTTCAAATGGCGTCTATGGTTTTATCATTTTCTCTGATTTCACGCCAAAACTGAGAAAGTTGAACCAAAAATTCTTAGCCTTAAATGCCAGATAAGAATCAAAATAACTTTATGTAAGTCCACACAATAATTTGGAAATTTATTCAAGCACATACCAAGAATTTAAATGCAGTTGCAATGACACAGAAATTAAACTACTAAATATATTAAATTAACCCTGATTGCGACACGAAAAATATTTTGTTGTTATTATCAAAATTACAATCAGCAAGTAAGGAAGTACTTTTTAACCTTTGCTTGTCATTATAATCGCGATAAATATTATACAGACAAACAATTGTATTTTAAGCCCTTTTATTATTGTTATTTTAAGTGTTATACTTATGATCTTAGATCAACAAACGACTTAGACCTTCATATGCGTCAACTTGAGCACTTTTAAAATCAGCTTTGTTACTTCTTATGATGAAATAGGTACACTAATACTTATAGCGGTTCGGTTTATAAAAGACTCAAATTAGGTTCACCGCTACCTTTTGCACACTAGCTTTAACACCCAAGATATTAAACGAGAAGAACATCAACCTTGCGTGAATGATTAATTTCATGATTATTGCATCAAAACACATAGTAGGATCTTCTAGAAAAATCAGTCTCCCCGAATTAGCTTCCATCAACTTTAATGACAACCATCTTTTACCCCACTTTTTCTTTATTCTTTAATTCAAACGACGAGAAATTAAAACTGAACTGCGTCTAACTTCACTTCCTGAGTGAACTTTGATCCATCAAGTCTCGTCTCATTGCGTGCTCAATTCGAAACAATACCGCAACCACTTATCTCTTATCTCTGTATCAGGGCACGATCGCATTCCATCGTTATCTGTCGGAGAAGCCACTAAACGAGTGTTTAATGTGCCTTTGAGCACATTAATTATAGATAGCCGAGTTTCATTTAATTTCATCACATTTTAATTACTAGGTTAATCTTTGCTTGTGATTTTGATTCCCTGTTCTATATGGATTCATGTAGATCATCATCATCAATATTTGCTGCTTAAAGTTCTGTATCAATATGCTTTTCGTTCACATCTGGATTAATATTACTCATACGTATAACAACGATATATATTATAATATGTATTCTTGTACGTCTCTCAACAGAGATAAGACTTCAACCTTTGACAATGGCAACATACATTGTATGTATTGTTAACTATTAACTTGCATAATAGACAGTAGACCGATATTATCACGTTTCCACTCTAGATAACAATTTCAAATGAATACGGTGCTTGAATAATTTTATATTCATAAACCTCTCATTACAGGAAACACTCGAACTAAAGTACACTTGAATGGTTTATTGAAAAAGACCACGTTTTACATCAAGTGTCGAAAAGTTAAGCGGCATGGAATTCATCGAGGTGCATTTAGCAACAACAGTAGGTAATGTTACGGTGAATATAAATGAAAAGGGTCACGGCAATGCTAAATGACATTTAAATCCATGAACTTGATGGTCGTGTACCGCTACAGAAAGTCCAAATGACACGCAAAACGAGGCTAATTCTGTTTTCTATTCCCACCGCTGTCAATATATTGTATTCATGTACAGATGCTCCTCCCCCGCGAGTGGGTAGCACTTTATGGTACTCAGCTGTATCTCTCATACTAAATACTGTTTTCATAGAGTTTTAGGTCAATATACTTGAGCGACAAATCCACAGATATTTCACTATATTGAATTATTTCAATTGAATCAAACACATCTACGATTAACAGATATGTGGACTGACCACACATTGATCGTACGCCCCAAGATTACATCAAAAACAGAAAAATAGGCGCTCCAACTTCGCAGCCATCTAGTGCAAACGTCACAAGTTAATTGAGTTAAAATTAAATCCAATGACATCGCTCCACTGATACAAGCTAAAGCGTTTATCGATGGATGTCCGATAAGTAACAGCTGCACTCGATAGACGATGAAGTCAAGTTGAAATTATCGACAACATTGCCTTCGTATCAGCACATTAAAATGAAACTGATCGATTGATGAACCAAGATAAACCATTAATCGATGCAAAGTAAGTGCTTTGAGACATGGACGGCAAATTGTCGCGGGAAATACACTTGCTGGTAATGTTTAATAAATTTTTAGTAGCTCAAGGTATGATGAAGTTAAAAATATGTAAAGGCACAGCAAAGGATACAAATTTCGTAGGTTTTCATGTTGGTTTAACTACTTTCAGCCAGTTTGTTTGGATAATGATAGCCTGGATTAACTAGACACACACTTTTAGATAGTTTACCCAAATTAATTCGAACCTTTACTAGCGTAAAGGGTTCTTAATATATCCTTTTTGTTCTCTTTTTTAACGTGTCCGCTTCTAATTGGTACTCTCTCCAGTACTATCTCTATAGCTATTTCCATCAATGAATTGGGAGCAGTAAATGTGAGTACTAACCTCGAGAGCCTCCTGCGCAGTGTGGAGGTACTCCCTCAGCATCGCTTCCTGAATGCTGAGCCATTCTAACCTCGGGTCTTCCAACTGCGTCACCTCTGTAACAATAATTTGATGTGATATTAGCTTCCTGTTTTATAATTAAAATTCACATTTCATTAAGAAGCGTATTTGGCAGTTGTTCGACAATTTTCAATTTTACATGACTATGTATAGCTGACATTTAACGATAGAACCTCGTTTTCTGTCGCGTCGTAAAGGTCCAACCTTACCCAATATTGTTTTTCTAAGTCTTACACATAGTCATTACTCATTAACTCTTAAAATCTCGACCTATTGACCAGAAATTACTCAAAGCAAATGGAATTTTAATAAATCCGTTTTCCCGTGCTCAATTACTTGAGACAAATAAGCAGCAACCGCAAGCCAATATGCGAACCAGATTAAGGCTGAAGAATTACTCATCGTCAAACTATGCGATACGGTGGCCGATTACCGACCGATTAATGACGAGACCGAGGTAGTGTTTGATAATGGTGGCATTCAATAAACAGTGATAGCGATCGCTTTTACAGCCGATAATGACATTTGGGACGAGGCTTGGCATGATTGTAATTCACGGTCGTTTAACTGAAAAACTGATTGCGAAGTAGACTGTGTTTTTGGAAGCCAATTTTGTTTTTGATGATGACTAAGTTTTTCTAGATTATTATCATTTTGCCGTAGCTATAGGCACTATGTATAAGTAAGGACCAAGAACCAGAGATGTAAGTTCTCGCACGGTACTGTTTACTTTAAAACTTTAACCAACCATGTGTAAGTGACCAATCATCTTAATAATTAATATAACTACTGTTACCAGATGTATTAAATAAAATGACCTAGACTAAGCAAATGATCCACATTTAGTCATAAAGAACATAGCGACAGGAACCAATCATAGAGGCAGTCATCATCGGGCAGCTGCATTCCGCCATCATTCGCACACCGCGTGACATCCAAAGTACGCATGCGGCGATCTTTCAATTATTATTCTCAATTCTGAACCCGACAAGGCCGGAACGATTCTACGGACAGATTGTTACTCACTTTATATCAGATTAGAGAAACAATGCCGTCGAAATTGCTATGTAATTTGGCTACTGTTCGCGATGAAGGTAAAGTGATAGTGGTTAATCAAATAGGTAACAAATAGGCAACTCATGGTTAAGATTATATATTAAAGATTAAACTTAGAAAACGGTCGACAAGTTAATGACTGCACATTATAACAGAAAGGTTTCCATCAACTTTCGAATACGTTCTGCTGAAGATCACCATTATGAAATCAACTGTAAAGCTACCAATAAATGAATAAGACACTAATAGAATTTATGGAATCCGTCCCTATGTCTGGCGAGAAAAAAACACAGACAAAACGTGTCCTGAAAACATTATAATAACACATTTCATGGTGAGAACAAAGGAATCAAAGTCACGTCGCACCATACATTTAGCTCAATGCGTCGCACTTTCGAAAACCGATAATAAACAATATCAAAGTTAAATCAAACCCGAAGGACCATAAACAAGCAATGCACGTGACTTTGATTCCTTTGACGGTGGAAATTGACCACACACAGCCCAAATTATTGATATTCAACGACACGAAGTAGACCCATCTATAAATCTATGTGACTGAGGTAACACCTCTAAAAAACATGCAAATGATAGCAATGCCACCATTGTAGAACAATTAGTAAGCAATAAATGAAGATTCAATCATACACATTGAGGAATAGAATTAAAATAAATTAAGTCCTGTAGTTTAAAATGGTCACGTTATAAATAATATTATTTGCAACAAAATTGAATACCTACTACTGAGTTCCAATACTTCCAATTAACCAAGAAAGCAACTCAAAGTATCAAATGAAATTCTGAACACAGCGCGGTGTAAAATAAAAGCTGGTATGAAGCGTATAAATATTGCGGGCTTATGCAGAAAATAGGTATGGGGGAGATCGCATACCTTGATAAAGAACATGGATGCTGTAAACTAAATATGTAAAGTGGAGGAGGCATTAACAAAGTAACTTATGCATATTTACACAGGTATGCAAACCACCAGGTTCAAAGACTTAAATACTAGAAAAATATTAAAATTAATTGCTCCGCTCGTTTTAAACGAGTTCCAACTTCATTATGGCTTGTCCTTTTCTTTTGAGAACTGTGATACGATCGTTAATGAGTGTGTCAATGTTTTGTTGATCTTGTAAGATTATTTCATTGCCAATTTGTCTATGAATCGGCATGCTAATATTTATTTTATTTATGCTATAAGCTCCATGTGATAATCTTGGTCGGTCTCGGTTATGGATGTTGCTTAAATGTCAATTATTTCTCATTCGCTGTGCTCTTTCATTTGCAATCAATGCTTTACTTACTGTAAATTAAAATTACTTTATTACTTTGTTTTTATCTGCAAGTTTTGAATTCTCTGTATTAACATTATGCATTTAGTAGGATTATTTAGTTACTTTAACACGGTATGCGTGTAGGAAATAAATTCCACGTAGAATTTAAATTTTCTCTTGCAAGTTCTAACATTCCAGTGAATTTATATTGACTCGTATGCAGTATCTAACAGCACCAGCGGAAAATATATATGGTTCTAGAAATATAAACTAGGATCCTTATAGCGTTGTGTAGGAATTGAAAGGAGAAATGTTTAAGGCACGTTGAAACTAAAGGAGACGTATTATTTGAATGAAAGATATCAAGATCCCATCTGAATACTGGGAAACTTGAAGCAAGCGTGAACCTATTTATACATTAAACGCTACAACATTTAATGCGAAAAATGCATAGCTAGAGGAGCTTCGATGTAAATTGTCTTTTATTTTCATTATTACGCTAACGACTAGCCACGTTAGTGATGAATAATGTTATCCGCGAGGCATTCTTCAAGAAATGAGCTTTTAAATGATGGGCGAAACATTTGTAACGTCCTGCATTTTCATATCTAATTTGACCGCATTATTTAGCTGTTTTACTACGCCACTTCGAATGTAATTCGCTATTAGAGCGACGTGCTTAACTACCAAGGAGATATAATTCTGTACGTGTTACTGTTTTATCTGGAATTTCTTAACGATTGGCATATATAATAAGGAAACTAATGTTACGATAAATTCCTTTGGGTATATGTTGATCATGAGAAGCAGTTTGATCATAGAGGTTCTACCGATTAATATACTCATGTGAATTTCCTTGATAACGGTTTTATTATTTGCTTTGTTTCACTTAATAATACTTTAACTTCCTAAATTAGCTTTTTGATGGAAGTCCATCTTCTTCAAAATTTATCACCAACGACTATAGTAAACTGAATCAACCCTACATGTAATGACAGCGTTGAAATTACACTAACAATAAACGATACTACCGCCATAACTAAGACCAAACATTAAATTGCAATAGAAGAGAATCTTAAAATGAGTAACACAGTAATACCTATTAAAAATACAATCAAATAAATAGTTTTAATTATCAATTAACATGGAGGAGAATTTATGCGATGGCGTTGGGGCTATGGGTAAGCTATCGACGAATCTACACGCGTAAAACACCATAGTACATACCATAAACGAGTTGGGAGCCATTTGCATTTTGTATTGAATATTGCAAATGGACACTGTAGGGCTACTGTGCAGGAATTTATGAATATACAAAGCGTTTTTGAGTTATTTTTGTACGGGAGTTAATCTTGTGGATTTATTTTTGCTTGATTAACACTATGTCCCTACTTAAGTTTCTGCGAATTTGATCCACCTTTTCATTGATTTAAAATAATTTTGCATGCGTCATAGGAAAATATAAATGAAATTGAAAATACGAATTCTGTTTTATTGCCTCGAATTATCTTTCAAGTTGCGGTATTTCGCTTGAACGTTTATTACGCATTGCAAAATTTTTCACTGCATTGTATGAACTGTTTGACCAATAACTAGAATAGAACATTTACAACAACAGTAACGACATTCGTTGCTATAGCAACCCTACACAACACGACAGAATAGTAAATGTGACGCATAGCAGCGCCGACGCATGCAACCAACAACTTATGAGAATAGCACCTCACTCCACAACACACTAAATAAACATCCAATTTCCTTGCAACACGTTTAAATTAAATTAAAATATCTAAACTGTAATCAGTTTTAAGTAATGGCATTAGTTACGCACAGAAAATGGCTGTTTAAATCGCGTATAATTTAAAAAGCGCGCAAGCCTGTTCGTCTTTTGTGATAGGATCTTTTATAATGCACAGTAATGAAACCTATTTGAATCCTTTTGCATAATTTGTTCTGGATGCCTATGTTTAAATTAGCTGAACACAAATATTCCAGTTCGTGTAACATTGCCCTTTTAATGAGCTCCGAGAATTTATTTGCTTGAATATACATATGTTTTGCAGTGTTCGACATAGATGGCAGCACGGCTTTCGAAGCTGCTACTGTACAAATGTTTCAGATTAATTTTAGTACCTACATTACATTAAAGTGATGGGAATCAAGGAAAACCCAGATTTTAAAGCAAATATTTACCGTTGCAGGTTTCAGTTCAATGTTTGTTTTCGGAAAGTCAATATTGTTTCTCGTAAGACAAAGTTACTTTGTTTTATTTCAAGCAACATGAAAATCGTACAAAAACGTTAGCCAGCCAACTTGAATAAGTATAAAGGATCTCTATCAGACGATTTGAGTAAACAATACCAAGGTCCCTTACGGAATTCTTCTTTCAAGACCCATAGGCGACAATGTGTCTATAAAAAAAAAAGTCTGTAGACATTACCTATTTACTTCAAAAAACAAAAGGTAGTCACGAAAATTCGGAGAATGTTATCAAAAATATTTTAATCTTATCGGAATAAACATTGATGATAAGTTACGTCGAAAACTGTACTTAAACAATAATTGCTGCATACATTCCTATTAATTCATAATAACATTGATAATATCACATGACGTACTTTCATCAAGTACTTAACGTAGTAAGAGTAGTATTGACGTCTGTAGAAAATTAGATGACATAACATTTCAGTTTTTCATGCGCATTAAACGGTCTCTCTTCATCGACTCCTAAATTCACAACGCTAGCGACCATTACTGTAGAAAATTGCACTGCGCAAGCGACTCTCCAGAAATTAACACCGAAAAAACATAAAAACTAACAAGCTACGATCAAAAGCCGATCCGATCAGCAAGAGTTGATGGGTGGTCTCGAAAAAAAAGTAAGAAAATGGCGGAAAAGTTCTACGGTCTTCATAAATAATGCATAAGAATGCGTGAGCGCCGTGCGAAAATGTACGCCGTGCGTTTGCGCACACCGTTATCGGGTGTTCGCGGGTCGTCAGATATCGCGCGTTTTCCATCTTATAGCGCGGTCATTATTGCCTTTTTACCTTTTATAGCGTCGTGTAGATAGGTAACTAAATTGTCGTGTTGAAAGTTTTCGACACTGACCATAAAGCTTGTTAGAAGTCATTTATAAACTGGATTTAAGTTGCTTCTTTAGGAATAATTTACTGTTGTAAATGTGGTTATCTTATTTGTTTGACATTACCGAGCCTAGTTATAGAGTTCCGTTGCTTTAATTAAAAGGCGAAACGAAATATTTGCGGTATCCTAGTGAGTAACATCTAATACAGAAATATTACTTTAGCCATAACTTTAGAGAACCTTGGCATCTAGTTTTCAGGTCATGACTGATTCGTTTTGAAGTGTTTGTTAATAAAATCACCACAGTTATTTAAATTGTGTCTAGGTAATTTTAATTTTAATACAAAATCAGATTTTCTGCTGTAGGAACTCTTTATTCATACTGAGTCTTATGCATTATAGAAATGTATTAAAAATTCAAAACAACACATTTATTTTATCTGCATGTGAGATTACACGGTAGCACAGCAATATCTATGCAACGACTAATCAATTCAATACGACTCACGAAGATGCATTTGCGTAAATAAACGATACGTAAGCATTCCATTCATAACACGGCTTATTTAGTGCTCCTCCATAGAATAATCTAAGGATTCACATAAAAACATAATATATCCACGAGTCACGACTGCACGGACGTGCATCCGAACATACGCGCAACGCCATCTATTTTTCGTGGTGTGACGTTAAAACTCTTGCGCATTTCGATTTCAAATATCGAATTCAAGATGGTGGCCGCAACAGTCGCAACATTCTATAGGCTAGACATGAATCAACCTGTTCAATAATTCATAGGGAATAACTAAAGCACCGTGGTACTTCATAAGCCCCCCGCGTAGAACATTTTTCACCCGACATACTGAATAATCCAAGGGATAATAAATAAGAGTTAGCCTGTTGTAACCGGTACAAACAATTCATTGTGCTAAAATGAATTATTGCATTGTTAATACAGGTACACTATTTCGCTACTTAGTATGCTAATCTTAATATAGATAAATTTCTCGGACGAAAATTCGATAGACTTGTTACCAATACAACTGGTTTTCAAGATATTGTCAATGTCTAAAAATACTTTCTTATTAATATGCATTGAACTCTCCCAAATGACGAAACTATATAACAATATAGTAGGTGAATTTTTCGTATGATATTGTACGTCTATATCTAACATCACATTAAACATTCTCAAAGACGATTAATCTCAATATTCAAAACACATACTACTCCACAACATACTAAGAACAGATTAGGGATCTGTTTTGTTGGAAAAACTGCCAAATGAACAGCAGGTGTTACTTACGGTTGACATGATTGATGTAATAACGTCCAATCTGTGGATCGTAGGCCTCTTCCCATCCAAGAGGCAGCTCATTGCCAATGCAGTCCGCGAATGTCTGTGGCTTAGTATATCTGGAACAATAAACGTTTTTTGTTGAGTCTAGGAAACGTTTGTGTACTGTGATCCTAGAATTGAGGCTGAGGGGAATGTGTTCTTGTGAAAATAGGATGAGTGCTTTTTGTGACGCAGGAAATTGTTTTAAATCGGATATTGGCTGGTTCTGTTACAAGTTTTTTAAGTAGTTGTGAGTTTCCTAAAGCCGAAATCAATCTTAGTTTTTGAACTATCATCCATAACAACAAAAACACTTCTTACATGCTTAACTTTTATTTAGAACACACTTAAGAAAAGTCGATCAAATACCAAACAAAAAAAAAAGCTTCCCATAGTTCAGAAGGTCTTACATCAACCCAGCGTTCTTCCCACGAACAGGGGCGAGCCTATTACTGCGCTTCTATAACTATCATTAAGGCAAAATAATAATAAGGTCCAGTTATCTTTCGACTGGATAATTTCACTGGCCATTCGGTAACGTAGACTGGTCGGAGCGATTCCGTATTTACTGTTTGTGTAAACATGCAACTGGCCTCCTTTAAACCAACCAATTTTGTTATAGACGTCTCACAAAAATTCGACACCGATATCTTATGTCTTTAAGAGCTACCAGTTCGAAAATAGATTAATCACCAGACCGTTCAAATCGTTTAGCCTTCAATCAATTTAAAAGTTACGGGATCAAGAGGACGCGGTCAATATCATTGGATTTATACCAGTCGAAATAGCACCTCGTTAGTCAATCACATCGTTCAAAATAGAGGCAATTAGGTTACGAATTGATGCATAATATAGGACGAAGAAATCGCCGTGAGAATTACAAGCGAGAACATAATATTTTACATTAAAGATTTTCTGATTCAAAATGTAATGTTACGAGCGCGATGGAATTATAGATAAAACATAGTATCGAACAAAAAACAGGTGCAAGTAGATTCAAGTTGTGCCTAGGCGTGCAGATAATGCAGGCAGGTTGTAGCATGAGAATAATTAATGATGGGCGATGCGGGTGCCCGGGAGCTGGCGCGCGCAGGGCGTGGTGCGCTGGCGCCGGCGACCTGCTCCACTGCTGCTACAATTTCGATCATGATTCACGTACAACCAGTTCACCAACAAAAAGCGGACACACTCGCATTTCCGATGGTGACGAAATCAACCGAACGCCGCGTCTCATACGCATCCCACTTAACGGTTTTCGTGACTTTTAATATGGCGTTTATACGGTAGTCGGTTATTAAATAAGATTCTTCGGTTAATTGGCCACGATTATGTCCAGTTCGGTGTACGTGCAACTTTTGAAATCGACGTTTTCGATGTTCGCGTGATTCTGTTTTACCGTTTGCTGGTTGTTTTACAGTAAGCAATCAAGTAAAGGCTGTTTAATGAGTGCGTATAACTTCGTGTAAGGTTATATTCACATGCAATTATAATAAACACCTTACAGCTCAATTGAACAAATATTTAAATACATTGATTCATGAATTCCTTCAAAATCTTTATCCATTCAAAAAATATTTGTTAGAAATCAAGAGTTACAAAAACTCTAAAAGTACATCCTTTCTTTTTGTTATAAAAAAATGATTGTGCCAAAGTCGAGAGGGGTAAATCTTCAATGGGAATTCGTTACTCCTTCCGCACAGCTACCGAATGCGGCGTCCATTTGAAAACACGATCACTCTTATCGAGGTGAGGGGATAGAGGGCGCGTGCGTGTGCGCATCCAATGCATCGGTGTGGGAGCAAGAAGGAGATACAAGAGTAGTAAAAGTGAGCGAGACAAATAGAGAAACAATGTTGCTGCGTTATGGGAGAACGGCAAAACCAGTCCTGTCAGCGGGACGTCAAGACGAGTCGAGTTCTCGGAAACGGTGACCCGTGTCACGGAATCCCTAGCCGCACACACAGGCATACTTTCACACACATGCGCCTGCGCCCACGTAAACGAAACACTGACTCCAATCAAATACCGCTGCGACAGAATTATTGGTGCTATAATACTAGATAAACGTTTAATTGTTTCTGGTTCTGTGTCAGAAAATCCGCCAAGGCTTTTACACAGATTGTTGCAATTGGTTAGCAAACAACTCATTTTTACAGCATAAGGTCGCATTCCTTAGATAGTATTAAAAAAACACTTATCAATGATAATATGAATGTACTATTGTTGCGTTCGATTTGTCGATAAAAATGGAAGTGTTAACGCAATCTTTGTAGATAAGACTTTACACTTTACACTGCATTATCTTGAAATGGAATTCCAAAAACGTCGGAAGCACTTGTCTAGAAAATAAAAGCTCTTATTCCTAAAGTGTAGTTTTAATTAATAACACAAAACACTGGTTGGGGTTTAGGCGTTATTTATGACAACGCCATCTACCGAATTAAGTTAGAAATTTGGTACCTGTCTTGCGCGCTAAGTTCAAACAGTAGTCAATAAGAACCATCACCAATAATTTGATGAAAATAGTAAACTTTTGACTTTTGAGGAACAAAGGTACTCTTTGATGTTGTTTATTTTCACTAGATGGTTAAACATATAAACAAACTAAATCCATTGTAAAGACTTAGTTAATATACCTATTCAGTTTTAGACAGTGTGGAAGATGCATTATTCGCTACAGTGAAATTCATAACAATAACGTAACACATACTGACATTATGCTGGCAATTAAAATTCTAAATGTCTTGTTTTGGTTTTTAATTGGTGAAATAATTAGAGTCTATTAAATTAGAATTTTATATGAGTTACAATATTGTAATACCTACATTATACAAAACGAACGCGTAAAACATAAACAACTGTGCATAATATTATGAATAAGAAAAAAAACATTGTCCTCTTTTTTTGCAATCACGTCCGACTCACAATTATATAATTTGTTCTACTTTACCTCCCTCTTCGTACAAGTTTTCACATATAATACAGTTCGCAACAGAATTGAGTTCACACACAGCTGTATCGCGTAATCGATGCGAATAAATCCGCGAGCTATGCCGTGCGATATGCCAGTGCATCACAGTCTCATTGGAAAATAGCGCGGGAGAAGGCCAATGTACGGCCGTTGAGCAGACGCAAATAGAAATGCGAAGGTTGCTGCCCGCTTTGGACTATTTAGTTACATGCCCCTGCAAATTTCAGCGAAATTGCAGATGAACCCTCTCAAATGATGCCATATTCTTAAAATCCAAACGTCATTTCAAAACAATATATCAGCCAAGCATCGTTAATGTCTTCCCAACGCGCCAAATCTCATCAAGAGGCTCACCGTAAATCTAAATGATTAGACTATTAGTCATGTCTTATCCAAGTATCATTTCGAAAGTCCAATGACCAAATCCTGGATTACGACAAACTTGGAGCACGTCTGGTGGGAGGCGGTGCCATGCTGTCTCACACATATCGACCGACCGACAGACGAACACGCACACCTACTAATGCTCTATAAATACCGCCAGGGAAATATTTTAATCCGGATGGCCCGTTTAATGCACATTCCTTGGGCTTCGGAACAATCTCGATTTTTTTACTCCTTTACTCAAAGAGGGCATTGCCCCACTTAGATTTTAGTCCACAAGATAATATGTCATATGAAACTGTGTCAGTAGACACGGCTAAGGATAATAATGTTAGGTGAATAACCTGTTCCTTACAAAGTTATAAGTAAATTCCAACGGCGTGATGTCACGTATCCTATGTGCTTATTTAAATAAATCCTCATGTGTTGTTGAAATATACTCACGAACATGGACAGGAAGATTACAAACCTTCCGCTGGCCAAAAAAGGAATCGTGTTAGGGGTCAACGTGATTTCCTCTCGCATTCCGTTCGGCTGACACATTCGTACAACGTTATAATCGAATTAAACACAACTTGCAATGAATTCGTCGAAGCATGCCGACCGGATGATCCAATGCGTGAATATAAAATTTGTATCTGAATCGAACCATGCATTAAACTAACCACACATATAAACATTGTTCGCGTCTTGCGTCACGACCAATCACCAAACTTATCCACCAAATTGCTTCGGCAATCGTTCGAAAGTGGTAATTATGTATTGATGGTAAACGCAGCAGGCTAATGTGACGCTATGACGTCACACGTTATTCGATCATTGACAAACGACATTCCAACGCCTAGTGTGAACTGTGTTGTTGAAACGCACGTCACGTCATTCCCACCAAGGTCTCATGCTCGTCTTGAGAGACTTGAGAATATACACATATGAAGTGCTCCGATCTGAATAATAAAGATCTCTTGACACTAACTGCCTTTAAAATCTCGAAATCCTTCTTCTTATTTTGATGAATTACGAGCTTCATTAGCAATATCTCAAGTAATGTTAAGTTGGTAGCGGTCAGAGGTTATTTTCCATTAGGTACTAAGATAATTTTTATCTACTATTTGAAATAATTTGAAGTGTATAGTCAAAATAAAAACTCGCACATCGAACTTAGTTTATACAATTCAATGTTGCATGCTGTCTGTAGAAGTGACGGATGGACGGACAGCGGGTTGCATAAACACTGAATATATAGGGTTTCCGTTTGAATCACGCCGCATACCAGCCGCCTTCGTCACGCCGGCAGGCGGCGCGTGCGACACAATATCATGAGTATCACGACTCCGCTCACAAACATTCGATAATACGATACCTAGTCTAAATAATGTCTATACAGAATGACGAATTGTCGGCCGCGCCGTTTATAATATCGCCGAGACTCAGGAATTTCTAATTGATACCGCATTGTGGTCACTCCCATTCTGCAGCTTGTTTGAGTAATAAGTACCTACAGTCTGATGAAGGAGATTAAACGCTATAAATCTCAGCACAACTGAGACACGATGTTGTAAAAATTGTCGTAGTAAATCAGCTTGTACCTACTCTAATTCGCAGGAACAAAACTTTATGATCGTCGTTATTTATTATTGTATTTTTGTTATTTTTAACGATGCATGCTAATTAATTAAGCGAATGGTATAAAAACTCCCCATTCATCGGCTTGACTGACCGGTTCTGAGATTTACATACCTACATAAAACAGAAGGGTACGTCTAATATTGAGATAACCCTTCCTTTTGGCTTTGCCGTATTCGGGTAAAAACACACACTGTATACACCAATTTTAACGATATCTGCGGTATTCAAATCTTCTCATTATGCAAATATGCAATAGTTACAGAATGTAGAAAAGCAATCACAAGCAGTTGCTCGTTGCAACTTCGAATACCGCCCTCGAAGTATGGTAGAAATGTTGCTAATGGCTTGTAACGATGTTTGCCGGCAACTCCACGACTGCACAAATGATACTTTCCCAGCGGTAGAAAGTCAAACATTAGGTAGGAATGGCACCAAAGCGGCACCATTCACATATCGTTGTTATTAGAGCGGTGTCAAGACCGGAAAGTATGGATTAAACAGAGGCCAAACAAGCAGATATCAATGTGCGCGAACGCATCGCCAATGAATGGGAGGCGCCGGGCTTCTGCGAATGTTTGTTGAGGAACAAAATTCCTCGCTCCATTGTTTCGTGAATGATCGACCGCGTGGAATGGGGTCGGGGAAATATTTGCGATTTTTACTGCTACACACTGTTGCCAATTTCTTTGGTAATACACTACTACAATGCAGCAGGAAAATGTATTCAGCACTGTTAATGCATGAAGGCGAATAGAAGTATCCATTGCAAATGGAAATACAGCGAAAACAAAGCGCTGACAAACAGTAAATTAATTTACCATCTGGAGACATATCCATTTTACAACAATACTTATGGAAAAACATAGATCAAGCTAAATCATGCATCAAACTCAGAGGTACAAACAAGAGAGCTGCTATTTTTACTAAATCAAAAGGTAAAAAGGTACCAAAGGTAATACTGTAAACACAACACCTACATCGACGCAAACAGAACACTATCACCTAATCGCTATTAAATACAGGTGTTTTCGCATACCACAGCGCTTACGATCATTTGCAAATTCACAAACCTAAATAGCTTAGTATTGCTAAGGAACAAGGTACATATTGGAATGAGAAAATTGTTTATTATAGTCTGTTGTCGCATATTTCGCCCACGCCCAAATGGCGGGTCGTCAACAATTTATTCAAAATCAAGGATTTGTGCCAGTTCGCCTCACCGTGCCTCTATTTATGGACATCTAAAAATTAAACCATTCTCGGTATTAACATTGCCAATAGGATATACAAAATGTACAGATATAAACCATACAATTTGGGAGCAAATAAATCTGAATAAATTAAGAGAGAGAGACACCTGCTTGAATCTGCATAAGATTTAGATAATAATAAATCAAAATCTTGATTTATATCTATCCAAATTATTGCAGAGAATGGCAGAGAATTTTACAATCAGAGTGGTATTGTTTATCTTCATATTGTCAGGATTACAAGAATTTAACACATAAATACAATCATCAACAAAATATTACTGGTGTTCACCTTATTAAGTGCGTCGTTAATTACTTTCCCATAAAAATAACTTTCTTTAATGAATACGCCCGTAAATAACGATATTAATTTTTATTAGACGTTTTTAAGTCGAATAGCGGTAAAGTATCGGTTTCGTTCCATCATCCGACAGATTGGAATCGTACATTTTACTGTGGACATTAAATCGTCCCAAACGTTTATAGAGGAAATATTAAATAAGCAACATTCTTAAGCCAACGACGTCTGGGCGTCCTCCGATGGCTAATCAAACACTCTTATGCAAATCAAGCAAATAGTTATACAATTTTATGAGAGACGACTATCGTCAATTTATCACTCCCTATACGGGGGGACAAACACGCAGAAATTCCATCCGACCATTTCGAGGCCCGCTATGTCGACACACCATATTTTGCAAGTTTATCATTGCTTATGCTAACGTCATGAAGTTATGGGGCGGGCCCACTATACAAATACACGTTAGACCATTTATAGAGTTCCAAATGACAACTAAATAAAAGGTGTAACGTTGTTAAGATACGAAAACTAAAATAGATGTGCACAACAATGAAAAAGTCGTTACAAGTAGGTAAACAACTGCTTTATGACGGCATATAGATAAGAGAGGAATGCCAATTTTGATTAGAAACGAGAGCAGTACAGCTTTTATCGCATATTCACATAGATAACTTTAAACATTCGTGATTTTAAACACATTTTCGTTTAATAACGATAACTACCTAAACGGATTCGACTTCGAACACTACATGAGGAGTAGGAGTCAACGATTGCCAACATTAGAAGTAATCACTACAATTCCTTTGGATGTCAGGTGATAATAAATTAATTGGGTTTAGAAGTGACTTTACATTGGTTAAGCACTTTGAGATTCTAGACTTTTTAAACGACCATTCGTCTTACTAGTTGTTGGAATCAAAATAAATCTGCAGTGAAGCCGGTGTCGGCGGCGGCGGTGTCGACGCGCGTCTGGGTGTATAAAATCGCCAAGGACATATTTATCTGAGAGGAATGCGTAGAATAAACAATGTTGTACGCTATTTCGCGTCCGTTCGCCGCCACGCGCCGCACCCTGCCGAACACAGTAGGTACACACTCCAACAAATGTTTTGTAAATCTTCTTTGCAAAACATACATACAATTCTTGCACCTTATCAAATTGAATAGGTCCAAAAGTGAACAAATAAACCTATTTAAAACGCAGTCGATTAAAGTCAAGAAACGTAAAATGCCCAGCCCCTTCATCGTTACGCATGAGGGAGCTCAGAACTTGTGCAGTGCGTGGGAAGCACATACTTCGGTTACACAATCTTGTGAAGATACCTTCGTTAAACACGATTGATTTTATACTTCAAATCTTGCTGGAAAACTGTTTGAGATTATAATATCCATAGATAGATTAAAGATTTGTGTAGTAGACATTGTTATTGAAAGAATATTAGAGTCGTATCTTGTAATATTATAGTTTTTCCAACAAAGTTGAGCGTATAAGCAACAATTACATTACAAAATTAGCCATCACGCCACCAGCTACTCGACCGCAGACATGCAGATCGCATTGAAACATTCCAACGTGAGCATCCTTGTATTTCCCACATACAATTTGCCTGCACCTAGGCGAGTACGCATAGACAACTTACGCAGATTTCACTCGCAACATAGAATTATGCATTAACGATCAACTGAACGCAACACTCTGGTATGCAACAGAACAATGTACTGGCTTAGTGAAACTGCATTCAACCGATACAATTAAAGTAATAAACACCGGCAAACACAGATATAAGTTCCCATTCGCTTGTTAATCGACGCTATCATTGTCTTCGCCGCTTCCTTGCATAAAGGCACAATGAGTAGTTTTTCCTCAGTTCACAATGCGTAGCTGTCGAACACTTGTATGTAGTTTAGTTTTTTCCATAACTATTTACACCGCTCATCTAGTTGGGTGTCGCACTTGTCTTTGAGATCTGCGAAAACCGCAAAATGCTCATTCGCACGCAACATCTCGTTACAGAAGCGTTTGAGAAGCCACTTATTACCGTAAATGTATAGTCTCAGTGCCCAACGACGCCATAAAGATCTTCATCTTGTTAAAACAGCCATATATATCGAAATTCAAGGGCAAATATTTCGTTATAAACGGCGATCTCTCGTCGTCAAAATGAGACCATTACATCTGCATGTAAAAAAGCAGGTCCACTAAACTGACAACATTCTTTTGGTAGGTAAATAATTGCATTCTGCCAAAGGCAGTGACGAGAGGGCACATTTTTCATAGTACGACGTTTAGGTTCCGTATAAGGTTAATAGCGTCGTATGCGCCCGAGACTTGGCCGGGTTATTTTTAGCATTAATAAATTGGCTTAGTGGCTCGGTTTATTGTGTGCGCGTTTCGCACAAGTAGATGTCGACGTTAGAGTGACATCCGCGGTACCTCCGCTCCACACACCAAATTCTAGGTCAATTTTGGCCGCCGTTGCTTTTTTACTATCCACTTGGTTCTTTCAAAACAATGTTCTAAGTGAGCAATTTTGCGATATTAGCTGCTCTATGACCCCAATTAACTCCAAATTTTCCTGCAACAATAATTCAAGTTATGGATGTAGAGCTTTCCAATTTTTCTTTTTTCGCTTGCTGGGGGTTTATCGTTAAACCCTGATATCGTAAGACCACAAACAGAAATGCCAAATCGTCGTATGTTTTCGAGTGCCAAGTTGGTAACCACGTCTCAAATATCATACTGTAAAGTCGACTGTATGGAATGCAGTTTGCCAAAAGGTTCAATAAAAATACTACTTTATGTTTCCTGTGTCAGCGGCGAATTTTATTGTGGTGTCAATGTACCGGGACCAGATTCTCAAGTGCCTTCTTAACTCGAATCAATTTAATCCACACTCGCATTTTTATGCAATATTTGTTCAATACTTAAAGTCGGTTATAAAATTTAATATAACCGAGATTCCCCTGTACGACTATAGGTCTGAAATGAAACACGAAATGACAATTGTATAAATTCATCCAGTTTCAATCATTAACTTGAGAATTTTACATTGAATGTCCATTTGCAAGTTTGCGATGCAAGTTCATTTGCAATTAAAACTGCATTTTATATTATAAATCTGCAAAACATTTAACGGTATTTTGTTTTTTATCATACAAGACTTTATGGTAAATCTTATTAGCCCGTTATAATAACACACCATTAGACACTGACAGTTAGCCTTTTAGGATGTCTCATTTTCCCAATGGAACAGACATCACTCCAGCTAATTGTTACGCCGTTTAGCATCACCAAAGTGATAACTGACCGGTTTTAACTGTAACCATGCATTTTCAAGTGCAGGTGTACAGTTTTTAAGGTTAACTTTTAAAACAATGGTGCAGGTGTCGGTTTAACTATGGTAAATAGATACGGCTAGAGACATGATCGGTATTTAATAGGGATGTGTTGTGCAGCACCTGCAGCTTGCCGAGGTGGTGAAGGGGGGTGTGGGGAGACGGCGGGGCGGCGGGGAGGGGGAGTGCGCCGCTTTAGAAAGGCGCGACCATCGCCGCAGGCCCGGGCCGCATTCTACGGCCTGTCATTCACACCGCGCAACTTGCCTATGCATTGCATTCCATCTCCCACCGCGTTCTCCACGCATCGGCACCATACACACATGCGCACCTTACGAAACCACCGACCGCACCACCATCTAGACAACATGCCACATTCATTCTTAACACATAAACGCTTCATCGAATTATTTCTGCGCCAGTTCAGCCACTAACATTGCTATGAACCAGTTCCGTGGCCTCATTAGTCGCGTACCGACTGCTCCGCTCACCAAAAAACGAACCCATACGAAAACAAGACCACAGTACACATTCCAAAGGATAACAAATGATAACCATAATTTGTGTTTAGCTCATTTGTTGTCACTAAATAGTGGAATGTCGTGTGAAATCGAGGTTGACGCGCATTCTTACCACTAGAGAGCAGCAGCGTCGCGACGACGGAACAGTTTGTTTTTCACGATTTATTCTATTTTAAAGTTGCGTTTAACACTTGTAACTTCAACAGAACCAACTACATCACGTGCACTCCCGATATTTACGACCACAACACTCAAATTCAATCAGAAAACGTTAGAAATCGCATTGGAATGTAAAGTTTTGACATGGGGCTCTTACGGGTTAACACTTCTCTTTGGAAAACTTACCTGTCTCGCGGGTCGATCCACGTCGTTTTTCTACTGTTGTGATCGATAAAATACAGTTTTCCGTCAAAGTCCCTCGCGTAATCCCATCCGTCGGGCAAGGGTATCTCACCGTTTCGTCTCCTTGGCATATTTCACTGATTAAATCCATTCAAACGAGTAACGAAGCACACTCGCGAACTAGCTACACGGCCATGTTGAATACCTCATTACGAGGTGTGACGTCACGCGGGATCGGCCAATAGCGGCGAAGGGCCCCCACGATGGAATGCGGCGCGTACGCGAGCGCGAACACACGAAGCGGTTCCGTACGTCACTCGAGCGATAGGAACGTAACACGCGACCGCACCACGCGACCCCGCGTCGCCGACTAAACCCCGCCGACTCGCAGCCACGTTATCACCGCACATGATAATATTCACTACCAGCACCTACTGTCTAAATGCATTCCTCGACCATCTAATGTTTACATTACATGGTCTACTAGTGCGGACTGACTGATGCTATGTACGGTGCGGAGACTGTGAAACGAACTGGCAATGTAAGCAAAAAGTAGGTAGGTACATACCCATTCAATCTATTTACGATTCCGCTGTATAGACGGGCGTGTATACGTATAGATCGCATTCCACAGCGTATGTACGTATATGTATACGGGCATACATACAAATTACTGATATGTACGTACATAAGTTAGTATGTTTATCTGTCGCTATAATAATATTGTTGCCATATATACAACTTATTGTGTTGTGTTATGATTATCTTGTAGTTTTATGTGACCTACTAATTTAAGATCTAACACAAGAACTTGGAAACAAGGTTACTACCTACAGACATTCCTTCAACGGAAGTAATATCAAAACGATTGGGTTTTACATTCTCTGAAGAGTTTAAAACAATAAAAAGTTTATTTTAAGTACGTCTTCTTTTGTTTTACAAAGTCCTAATGAGCTAATCCCCCTAGCAAATACAACAAGAAACTTTTGTCCAAAAAAATAAAAGCATTTTTTTCTTATCAACGTTTACAAAAATACTTGCTCAATATTGTTTAATAACTTAACATCATAATCCCCGGAGGGTTAGCAGTGCAACCTACTGCTGAGAAATTCCTGATAGGAAAACCCAATAACGGTTTGCCTGACCTAGGAATCAAACCCAGGACCTCATGCTCAGTAGTAGCACTTGCGACCAACGAAGCAGTATTGTTTATTTTTCACAAATTCCTTAGCTAGGTATGTTCTTCTTGTTTCATAATAGACTTATTTCTGTATTTTTATTAGTTTAGCCAATCGATTTAGGCAATCGAATACGTGAAGGATTGAAGGATCATAAAACTGATTAATTTTGTGCTGTTAACGCCCTCTTCAATTAGTTTCAACCATAAAAGAATTCACAATGGCAATTGACTACCTTTTAATCCATAAGATTATTTAATAATTTCGGAAATAAATAAGGTACAGAATAGTGATGCAACGAATAGTACTTTTACGAATACAAATACCGATTGTATTATTCGCCGAATACGAATACCTGATTCTAAGCTGCACGCAATTATTAGTCAAAGAAGGTGATAGGAAATTAAACACGCTAAGCAATTATATTTACATGTAATTGAATAGGTAATTAAAATTAACTGTATGTAATTTTTTATTTAAAAAACATTACTGTTACAAGTTTTTGGGGACAAACGATACATATTTTCTGTATATTTCCTACTGTTGAAAATAGCCTTTCTGAAGCCATTGTGGGAGGTTTTATCAAAAAATATTTTCGCAACACAAATATCTTTGACCTATTTCTAGGAGGTCACTAATTACGAATGTCATGAAAGTATTCGGGAATACTCGACGAATAATCGGTAATTTGATGGTATTCGGCGAATACGAATATTCGGTAATTTGATGGTATTCGGCGGAGATGAATATTCGTATTCGTTGCATCACTAGTACAGACATTTTTTATTTTTTTGGGAAAACAAACTATTAGGTACACATTAGGGATTACAAAAAGATAGGATAGGTACGATTTTGGCACCACGTCCGTTACCCCGCGTTTACACGAAAGTATAAAACATGTATCTCAATGCGCATATAAAACAAGTTGCAAGGGCTAGTTGTATTGTAAGAACACAAAACTAGTAGGACTTGTCAAAAAGGTGAACAAAACAGTAGTTAACAATACATTTTTACACACGACATGTTTTCAAAACTTGTCGAAAACAAGTATCACAACATTATTATGTTAATAGGGATGCAGATGTAAACGCGGGTTTACAGAAACAAAGTAAATTCATTATGCAATTTCTTGGTAAGTCCTCTGCGCTTATCTATTCACCCAAATATAATTTCTAGGTAAGCTTCTCAATTCCAGAAAGTTATGAATAGGTACTAGTTTGGCAATAATTAATAAATGGTTACCTCAATTAATCAGCTCAGCATATCTACATAATGATCCTATCTGTAAAAATTGCCCCGAATTATGGGAAAACACCACCACAAACATTTTGTGGTATAATTTTCCCATGCTTCCAATTTTAATTGCCTTTGTTAAATAATTTGCCATGCCCATCATAACCAAAGAATAACAACGGTGTGGTCATTATCAAGTAAACAAGTTTTTAATTACCTATTGGTACAAACATAGAGACAATCATTATCTGGTTATACACCATTATTTCCCTCATATTAATGAAATTTTTAAATGTTTTATGAAAAAATAATTTAAAAATAGTTTGGAAAATCCAAAAGTGCACGCCTCATAGTCCTATCACTCATTAATAAACGAAAAAGAAATTCAAAACATAGTTTCTAACAAAAATTAACAATTTATCACTTTTCATGAAGTATGTTTTGACTGCTGTTTTACCCATCAATATGGGTAAAATTCTAACCTCGCAATCCTTACGTAATGTCAAAGATATTTAGATATTTACGTTGTGGGTTGCTAGGCAACACGTCATGTCAAGGTTGGAAATATTTAGATAAAAATATTATATTTTATTAATTAGAATACTACTTTGAATAAAAGAGCCATTTTCAATAGGGTTCCTTCTATGGATGAATAGAATGTATTTAAAAAAAAATGACTCAATTATTGATTTTATCGCAAGCTACAATGTTTTCAAGCTTCATAAATTGACGGACAGGAATTTTTTTTCAACTATTTTGATGTTTTTTTTTTTCATTTCTGCTGCATTAAATCAATTCTTAAAAAGTACAGTATTAATCTCCATTTAATCATCTATATAATGGTATATAAATTAAGTAGGTTCTGTGTACTAGCAGGAGTGTAACAATAAAAACAGTTGCAAAAATGGAGCAAAAAAAATTGTTCGATCGTAGAGCACACTCTAATGCTTCGCATTTGAGTCGTGCAATAAAAACATGCCCATCGGCATCGACGGCATCAGGAACAGGGTCCAAGCCTGGGCACGCCACAATTGCAGCGATAAGTCCCCTCTTTGAGGAGTGGCTAGAGAGGCGCCACGGCGCCCTCACCTACCGCCTGACGCAGGTCCTCACCGAACACGGTAGTTTCGGAAGGGTCCTGTTTCAGATAAGGCAGGAGGAAACGCCGGGTGTCACCACTGCGTGGATCGCCCGGAGGACACGGTAGAGCATACGGTGGAGGTCTGCCCGGCTTGAGCGGAGCACCGCCGTGTCCTCGGCAGGCGATCGGCGGCAGTGACCTCTCACGTCCGGCCCTGGTCCAGGCCATGGTGCGGAGCGAGAGGGCATGGCAGGCTGTCACCTCCTTCTGCGAAGCAGTAATGCTCGTGAAGGAGGAGGCGGGGCGGGTGAGGCAGAGACAAAGGTCGCTCCCACAAGCCACTAGCCGCCGCCGTAGTGGACGCCCCGGGCGTCGGGAATCGATCGCCGATTTCCGGCCACCGTAGGCGCGGGCTTGCGGACGGAGAGTGATGGGTAGCTCGCCGTCCGATCAGGACCAAGCCCGGGTCGACGGCGCGTCGTGTTCCACGCGCGCCTCAAAGAGTTGTCAGCGAAGCTGAAGGGGTCCGTCAGGGCCGATGCCTACCACCGGGGTTGCGATAGTCCTAAGGGGAAACCGTGGCCCCCGTCTAGGCAAGGGAAGGAACACGGGTGGGTTTTAGTCAGTAAGAGTCTGACACGCCCTTCCGCTCCGCCCAGAGCGGGAGAAGTCATTTGATGATTTCAAACCCGAAAAAAAAAAAAAAAAAAACGGGTCCAAGCTGCCGGTGGTCAGGGCTCTATAGAGAGGAACCTCCTCACTATGCGTGCCGTGTCTAGGAGTACCTACTGCTTTCTGAATCAAGCCCTTGACCCAACCGCGCAATGAGAGCCTCCTGAGGTGTTGGTCTGTTATTAATATTATTAATGTGGTACGACTCTACCATAAGACTCATAGGCATATAAATATATCTTAGTCAGCCTATAATGTTCCCACAGCTGGGATACAGGCCACCTCTCAGTGAGAGGGAGTGGGCCGTAATCTACCCGGTGCGGGTTGGTAGATGTCACATCTTCAAATGTTTGGTTCTAGGGCATGCCGGTTTCCTCACGATGTTTTCCTTCACCGTTTTGAGAGCAGTGGTGATGAAATATTTTACACAAAGTAAAGTGCCTGCTTAGGTTCAATCGAACCCACGACACACTCGTAAGTCAGGGCCGTTACCACTAGACCACCACTGCTAGTCATTCCATAAGACTACAGCGGAAACCCATAACAACACTTGGAAAGTTATACGTACTTCAACAGTTCAACCCAACAATAATAACAATTTCGACTAAATTCCAATTTTCCTCCAATTTTGCAAGTTCTATTAAAACAAAAATTACATTTCCGCTTACTAATATACGGGGAATCCATTAAGGAAGAGCTACCACGTTGTCCTTCCGCTCCGTAGGTGTGTTTCGAATCCTACTATGAGTCACTTAATTGCGAATAGGTTCACAGTATCACCATTAGTGGTAATATACTGGTATGATCTGATGACTTAGAAGGCAAGAACACAACACAAGAAAGCATAGCATTGTGTGGCGGCATTTACACCGCCACATTGCGTACTACGCATCAAAAGCATGACGTCACACAAATCCTGCATCGAGCAATAGTTTACCGCGCGACCGACATATAAGACTATCCGACATCAATCGAAGGACAGTTGTCCGCCAGACACGACACCCATCTAGTCGGAGGATCCTCCCTTTTCTATAGACGATGAGTGAACTTTACACCCTGTTCCACATACCTCAAAAGCATAATCAACTTATAATGTTCCCACTGTTGCGAATTAGGATCTGTGAGAGTAGTAGGTCATAATCCACCACGCGGCCTCACGCGGGTCCAGTGCGAGATGGTGGATGTCACATGTCTTCGCATGTTTGGTTTTAGGACATCCTGGTTTCATCACTACGTTTTCTTTCGCCGGTTTTAGAGCAGAGGTGAAGTAAATTGCCTGCACAAATATCGTGAGGAAACCGGCATGTCCTAGAACCGTTAATTCGAAGACATGTGACCTCTACCAACCCGCACTGGGCCCGCGTGCTAGATTACAGCCCACTCCCTCTCGAAGAGAGGAGGCCTGTGTCCCAGCAGTGGAAACATTATAGGCTAATTATGCTAAAGTGCCTGCCTGGGTTTGGACCTACGACCTACTAGGCTATTAGTAAGTAGCGGACATTTCTATCACCACTGTTCCAACACAACACTCATCTTTCATCATACCTCCTCTTCATCGCTTTTATAAAGCCTTATACAAATTGACTGCCTGCCTCGTTGGTCTAGTGCTCGCAAGCGCAACTGCTGAGCATGAGGTCCAGGATTCAATTCCCAGGTCGGGCAAAGTGTTATTGGGTTTTTCTACCAGGAATTTCTCAGTAGCAGCCCGGAGTCTTGATTTGTGCCCGGTTGATGGCAATAAAGGGACTTATTTCAACTTATTACAAGGGACTTACTGGCAAAATGTGGGTGTACTATAGGTACACCTCTGCCTAACCCTTCGGGCATTACTGGCTTGATATTATGGTTATACCAATTTAGTAGAATTCTTTGCAGCATGTCTTCTACCATTTTCTTCCATTGCAACTCTATTACCCGTCATGTAAGTATTGAATCCCTTTTGTAGTCATTTCATCTTTCACGCAATCTATTAATCGTTTATTTGATCTTCACCAATTTAGCCATCCACACCCTAACAAAATATCATAAATGCGAAAGTGCGTTTGTTTGTATGCTACGCTTTCACGCTAGGACGGCTGTTTGGCACATGGATAGACCATGACCTGGATTGGAACTTGGGATACTTTTTAACCTGATCTTCCCACGGGATCGAGACTTATGCGGGATGAAACCGCGGGACGCAGCTCACGAAACTAGTTCTAAAATAATTCTTCGCAATATATTCGCTCTAGAGCAGTGGTGGCCCAGTGGTAACGGCCCCGACTTACGAGTTATGGGTCGTGGGTTTGAACCCAAGCAGGCGCTTTACTTTGTGTAGATAATTTCATCACCACTGCTCTCAAAACGGTGAAGGAAAACATCGTGAGGAAACCGGCATGTCTTAGAACCAAAAATTCGAAGACATGTGACAACCACCAACCCGCACTGGGCCCGCGTGGTGGATTACGGCCCACTCCCTCTCACAGAGAGGAGGCCTGTGTCCCAGCAGTGGGAACATTAATAGGCTGATGATGATGATGATGATATTCGCTCTTATGAACAGTAGCACCTAACTAAGTAACAAATCAACAAGCGTTATGTTTGTGATTATGATGATGTCTATGCAAAAGCGAAAGACTATCTTCAGACAAAATACCTAGGGTAGTCGCAAATCAACTAACATGATGCATAAGATGCATTGCATGTATGCATTCAGAGCAAGTCACGACTTAAGGTGCAACTAGTCGCGGGCTCGAACTCAATGGTGGGCCTGGCCAAAAACCACACTGTCTCACCTGGCATCGTGTCCGACAGAGATAGTATCAGTGATGAGCAGTTAGAAGCTGATCTACATGCACAACGTATAGTTCGCACGCACGGAAACACCGTACCGACCAATTTTAGTAAAACGAGCGCGTCAAAAATTACGAAAAGGCCTTTGGAAAAAAGGTTTTTCTGAAATAACCACTGCATTAATCAATTACAAATAAAATTTATTAAAATCTTCGTTAATTTTTCTGTGTCGGTACGGATTTTGTTTTCGAGATTTCACACTTCTTGTATTACTTATTTACGCCCAAAGTTGCGTTAAAATTAGCAAGAAAAACGAATCTTTGTTGGCTCATAACTTTTTAATGGCTTTTTATTTTACTATTCTGCTTCCGTACAGACAATTTTAATAATGAGACCTAACGATATCATGTTTAACTTTGAATGTACGATGTCAAATAGTGGAGTAAAACCCCTCCGAAGTTTGTATGGAAAAAATATCAAATTGATATTTATACAATTTTAGCAAATAATAATTATTGCAAATATTGCTAAAAAATAAAGCTAATGAAGTAGTGCAAAAGAGAGCAAGAGTTTTGGCAATAATTTATCTCATACGGAGAAATAGCAATATCGATTCCTGCAATGGGCAAGTAGGTGTTAGTAGGAAGAGTATGTTGGGGTAGGTAAGTTCGACGATGGGATAAGACCGTACGAATCAAATTCCCGAGTAAATCCTAACTAATAGTAGTATTATAAATGCGACAGTGAGTTTATTTGTTAGTTTGTTCGTTTGTTACCATTTCACACTAAAACGGCTGAATGGATTTGGATGAAATTTGGCACATGGATAGACTATGACCTGAGTTAGGATATATGATACTTTTTGTCCCAATATTCCCACGGAATCGAGACTTATAGGGGTGAAACCGCGGGGCGCAGCTAGTAGGCAATATTTTTGAGTGCTGACAACATTGTGTTCGGTACATTCTCAGAATTTGATTCCTACGGTCTTCTCCCAGCGCCGAATTTACCCCAACATACCTTACCTTCTTACCTAAGTAAAACATGACGCAGAGAAACTTTAGGTACCTAGATTCTAGACCGGCAAATAGGTTGGTGACTATCGATCTGTATTCATGACGCACGTAAATTAGTCATAAATACCGACAAATACCTATTATCAGTTATCGATAGGTACAGTAAGCGGTCATAATTTCATTATCATGCTAAGAACTATTTTGCTTCGAACACGCGTAGGCCGGTCTGTGTGCGGTTTCTACATCTGTGTGTTTAAGTGATGTGTTCACAAACTAGCGTCGAACGAAACAAAACGTACCGTCGCTTTCACACCCAAGAGTAAGTAATTACGTGTGACCTTGGTCGGTTCATACCATTGCTAAAATTCACTACTATTTATGAAGTCCTAATAGCTGATAGCGTATAGTATCGGACTGTCAGACACATAGGTCTGGGTTCCAATCTCGAAACGAGATTTTTAGTTTTCTTTTCAACAATAATCTTTATCTGTTCTTTTATTATTAGATAATTATTATTATTATATTATTATTCTCGTTTATTAAAACGAAAATAATAATTTTCGTTTAATAAAAATAATTGAATAAACGATGTAATAATTACTATATTGTTATTGAATTATGGGGTTAAGAATAAAAATGTTCAATAAGTGATAAAAAAAATGTTTATTCGATGTAATTATTATAAGAAGTATAGATAAATAAACTTCTAGTTAAAAGAGTTTATTTTCTCATAAAGAACAAAAGTAAAGTAGCTAATCAGTGAACTATGACAATCAGGCTTAAAATATTGTATCTTAGTAATATAACAATATTGTGCTTTAATTACTCCGTGTGTGGGTAACATACCACAAGTTTAGCAAATCTACCGACGTAAATATAACAAGTGCGGACTCGTTGTCACAATACAATTAAATTACTCAGTATTACTACTTTAATTTTATTCTACTGCGAGTGAGTTCGTTCTATCTCAAACCTCAAAGTTAACAAAGGACATAATGAGGTTATAGCTTAAGTATTCATTTTCATTACGAAAAGAAGATTGAAACTAAACCTCTAAATAATTCTTATTACGGTTAAGACACAATATAATTTGAATATTACTAAAATCAATATTTGTAATATAATAACATAATCCTTGGTATAACCCCCATTATTATCAATGCAATTAAGTAATCGTTGACGCATGGATCCCACAATATTGAAGCACATATCTGTTCCCCTTAAATCCCATATTTCCATGCAATGCAACTTCAACTGGTCATCAAATCGCTCATTCCGTGCTTCCCATCGCTGTATCATCAAACCCCATATGGGGTTGAGGTAAGGAGATTGTGCTGGCCAAGGTGTAACTTTTATATCCGGGTGTTTATAAAAAAGTATGGTTTTTGAGCTGGTTTTCGATGATGTAAACCTTCTGCGTGAAGTGCACGGCGAACGGTTCGTATAGAAGACGTGTCGAATAATTCGGCAAAATGTCTTGTCGGTTTGAAACCACTTGTTTCATATTGGCTGACCATGCAATGTGCTGTCGCTGCGCGTTTTTTATGAGCTGGGGTCTTCCACTTCGCTTTCGACTGGCAAAGCCCCTCTTCCTCATATCTTTCCACCCAACCACTCACAGTATTTCTCTAAAACAAAAAAGGAGTACTGTTAGGCTACTAAGCAAAATACTATTATGTATTACTATTTAAATACAAAATTATTTAAAGTAAAAAAAATAAAATTATAATATTTATGTGAAACTATTTCACATAAATATTATAATTTTATTTTCATCGATAAATAATAAAAAAAGGTAAATAAATTTACTTTGAAATTATATATTTTTTCTTCAATGACCTTATGGTAGATTAAAACGTTTCAAAAAATAACTACGAGGATCAGCAGTTAGGGATACTTTAATTAGATGTTTGATAAAATAATTAAATCATAATACTTACACTCAGTCCGGTTTCATCAGATATTTGTGATATACTTATAGGCCGCTTTTACGCAGCGCAATAATATTCGCTTTCATTTCTATATTTATACATATTTCCTTTCATTTCGAAATGAACTATAACACCCATAGATATAAGAAAGAATGTTATTTATATTTCTATGATAACACCACTAATATATTAAATATACGTCACTAACTCACAATAACAACCAACCAACAACGTTCTATTTAGTCGCGGTGAATGAGTCGTATCGTAAGTTATCTACATCTGTCTACCTTAATATCATTGTTTATTTAGGTTTCTGTGGGTATAATCATAAAGTTTGATGAGTTTAGTGAACAAGGCGAACGAAAGTAACAAGGAACTACTTATAGTCAATAGCGTGATCATTCGAGTGATTTTTAAAACATAAAAAAAAACTATCACCGCGCGTGAGATTCGAACCCGCGACTCGCTGCACATGAACGCGCTAACCCAAACTTGATAACCGCTTAGCTATCATGCCATATACCAAACTGTTTGAATTTATGGAATACAATAATTTGTAAACTAATGAGAGTGTGTGTCTACAGTATAGAAATGACTTATTATAAGAAGGTCGTAAGTTAAAGCGAAGTGTCAATCTACTATTTTTTAAAGTTGTAACTGCACTAATGACCCCTACTGTACCTTAACATTACGGTTACATTACGAACGAATGGTAACGAGAGATTTAGTAATATAGGTCCATAATTGAATAAGCAGGTGCCCTGAGACAGTGAGGGGATAGATGGCGGGATGAACTGGATAAGTTCCGTCAAAATTAGCAGGAGGACGTCCATGCTTGCGAAAAATTAAAGGAGTGGATGGCCTTTGCCCAGGAGTAGGAGGTATTCATCGCAGCAAAAGGCAATGCTCTTTTACTACACCCACGTCGGGAAAACAGGGTTGTCTATTCATGTAAACAGCAGAGGTAAAAACAAAAAAGTAGGTACTTAGGTATATTGACTTACCTACAAGGCTTGACTTAATTCCCTTGTCCTCTTGATGCAGCAGAGAAAGCGAGGTTTGATCCCGTCTTCAAGTTGGTACACGATACAAGTACCTACGACCTTCGAGAGAATTCGTTCCTGATACTTGTCAATTAGAAAATTTCTACTAGTAGGTAATAAGGATCAAGTTAGCAAAACACATATTAGTTAGTATGAAACTGAAAGGTGTCAAGAACGGATTCTATTTCTCTCGACGCCTTAGCTTCATCTACGCCTAGACTTTCCAAAGCTTCCCGCCTTCGCCAAAGGACTGCCGCCGAGCGCGCCGGGCTGTTCACTTCATTTTTAAAACATGATTTTAACAGCTAAGTAGGTACCTACTTAGGCAGGATATATTTTTCATTTTTCATGCTCGGAAAGTAGTGTTTGTTTGATCCGAGTAGCGGGTGGAAAACGCTGCTTCCCTCTCTAGGGCGGGAATGAATTTTAAAAATAGAACTTTTGGTTAGGTTACGAACGGCTACGAAACTTATTACATGAAAAATATCGAATAGAATAAAACTAAAAAGGCTGAGGTGTTGTGAGTGTATAAACAGAAAGTGCGAATTTAAAAAAAAACCTATTAAGCGGGACGGTCCGCGGCGGCAGTGTTTCCACTAGGGATTTCTCCCTTTTTTAGGGAAAAATGGCCAAGCATGGTTTAGGGATATTTTATTTTGACAGGGATTTAGGGAATTTTAGGGAAAAAATGAACTTGAGTTGGTAGCCCTATTGTTAATAGTAGGCTGCACCCAATGTACTACTTTACTCTATGGTAGCACCGATTGATTAAAGGGGATTCCCTGAAACTCGTAATGAATATAATTCATCTAATTTTAGGTTAATTTTACTATTTCCGTCAAAGATGACATCGGAAATAAGTCGCATTATACCTAGAGTTGGTTTGTTTCGTCTCTCTCGATTAATAATGAATGTTTTGTAGGTATTTTTAATGCTATAAATATGAAAAAACCCGAGAAAAACCCAAGGAATTTTTATATTTTTTAGGGAATTTTTGGGATAATTCATTATGAAACTGGGGATAAACCAAAAACGAAAGTGGGCACACTGCGCAGCGGTGACGCGGCGCGTTCCTAATTAAAAATTTTCATAAATTGTTCTAACTTCTCAGTTAATTTGAAATAGGTTGTTGGTAAATAGGTGGTTACATGTTATTTAATACCAATATGTTATTTTAGAAATTTTACTATTTTATACTTTCCTTATATTCGAAATGAAAAGTAGAGTGTTTAACACGGGTGAAAGATATCAATTCCTACTCGGACTATAGTCTTAATAGCTCGTATGGGAATTGATTCCTTTCGACCCTTGTATAACAATCTACCTACTATTGTTGCCCCCGAAAATTATTGTAAGTTCTAAAGGTACCTACTTAAAAAGATTTTGTCGTGTATTTGCGGGCTTACGACATGTAGGTAGTAAACGAAGGTAATAAATTCGCTCCTACTTTAGAAATAGGTTTTAACTTGAATAGGTACCTACCTAATCCAAATGGTTTAGGAATAAAAAATGACGATAATGATTCCTATACTATACCCCATAGAAATCCGCTTTAACCTCTTTATCGGTAGAATATTATTGTCAAATAAAATAACGCCAACTATTTAAAGCTAAGAGGTTAGGAACTAAATAAATAAGAAGTTAGGTAAGTAGGTACTTACCCATAGAAATTACAGCTGGATAATTCACTTTGGTTATGAAATCCCGATAAATTGCAGGCTATCCTTATTTTGAAGAACAAAATATCAAATAAACATGCAAATCAAATTAAAATCGACGGTAAATATTAGAGAGGTTCACATTCACAAACAAGTAGGTCTAGCAGTTTGAAGCGTTGAACTAGGTTCTTTTAGCAAAAGAATGAGCATGCAACTTATTAGCTACTATCACCGACAAGCAAACATGCAAAATAAATCACAATACTAGAACTATTGTCCTAATCAAACACGTTATATTTTATAAATAACAAACGAAGAACTTTGTCGAGAACGTATTTTGTTTCGTAAATTCGTAGATTTGAATTAGGTACCTATTTCCTTTAATTTTTTCTTCACAAACACGCAATTGTTTTATCCATTCAGCCTTATGCATACCAACATTGACAAAAGCAAAAATTGTTTTATTTTATTAAATAGAAAACAGAACAGTTTAAAAAATATTCTTTTGTAAATTACCTACATTGTTTTTTTTATTGCACAAGCTATTTGTATTATCTATTGCAACAAATCAAAAAGTGAACGTTGATTTACTATGTTTAAAATGCAGCAGTAATCCTCTTTACTGCTCCAACTTACTTAGATGGAGCAAGACAGAAAACGATACCTTTTTTAATGATTCTTGTGATACGGAACGCGATCATGCACGAACTGTCAATGTCATGTGTTGTTGGCAGTTTTGTCAACACGTAATATACACGCAAGATTTCTATTTTCCTTATAGTTAACAAGTTAAAAAACAGCTGGTCATCTATAAAATAAATAATACAACAATGCCTACAAGTGACAGTGAGGACTTTGAAAGTGCTGATGAGGGCCATGGCAGCCCAGACAAGAAAGAAAGAAAGAAACGTTTGTCGTCTTCAAATTACAGCGACAATGCATTAGAAACTGAACAAAAGTCTTTGAATACTAAAACAAGTTCCAACAATGATCAACAGTTAGTGGAAACTGTGGTAAGAATAACAGAAAAAATAAATATTTAATCCATGCAAAATTCTGTCATAGCCGTCCAATGCTGCATATGCCTCATCTTCCAAGTTGGTCCAACAACGCTTAATACGCCAATATTGTGTAATAAGTACCACATAATTTATAATGCGTTTGATAAATCTAATTCATACTGAATTTTGTTCATATCTTATCTAATTTAATGCTGATTTATGGCTACAAAATGTTAGATATATTAACACCAAATTAATAGAATTAAGTATAATAAAACAATATCTTTAAGATAGAAGAATAGTTTAAAAAAATATAGTAATTAATGCAGCGGTGACCTTATGTGACGCATTTGGTTTGCTAATAACCCTATTTGGAACGTCTGCTCAAGTTTGTGTTACTTTAATTAACATTTATAGATCAATGCATAAATTCAGTGATTATTCAACAAGTTATTTAGGCTGTGTATGATATTCTATCATTGTTCAATGTTTTTCCTTTAAAACTATTGCATGCTGTGTCTATCGCTTGTTGTTGTGCACTTGGCTTCTATTACTTGGTTGAACAGTTTAAGAATTATTGTAGATAGAATATTAAATAAATATTACAGATACTGCCATTCCACTGCAGGGCAAAGGCTTCCCTCCCCCTCTTCCACACAATTCTGTCTATTGCTAGTGTCGGCCAGTCCTTTCTGTAGGAGTCAAGCTCGTCCCGCCATCTTCGTCTCGGCCTGCCGCGATGTCGTCGTGCGTTTAGTGGGACGCTATCGGTGGTTCTCTTAGCCCATTTGTCATCTGACGGCAACGTCCGTGCGTGATGTTGATTTTGGATTGTAGGGTTGTGTTCCTTATACGGTCCGAAATTCGAACCCCTAGTATACTGCGCATCATGGCTCGCTCGCAGGTCTTGGCCCTGCAGAGGGACAATACAGGCTAATTAGTAGTAGTACAGCCCGATTCAAACTTAATGGCAGCTCGGAACATGAGACCAGGGGGCCAAGCAAGTCTACTAATTTACAAATGTCACAATAGTCTCTCGATGGTGAGTTTTTGACAGATTTGCCATACAAAATCTGTCAAAAACTCAACATTGAGAGACCATTGTGACGTTTGTAAATTAGTAGACTTGGCCCCCTGTCGCTGCGCAGTAACAAATTCATATGTCAGCGGGGGTGAGGGGTACCACGCAGCCAGTAACTAACTTTTGAGCCGCCATTAAGTTTGAATCGAATTATAGTAGTAGTGCCGTCCACGAAAACGGCCCCACTCTGTGATTTCTGTACTGTAAGCTGTGTGGAGTGGAGTGCGTCTTGATCGTGGATGTCACTATCTATATATACTATGTGTGATATATAACTTTGGTAGCACACATTTTAGGAGAACTTACACAAGTTAGCAAGTTCCTAGGCCAATTCATGTAATCAAATCTCTCAATATGGGGTTCCAGACAGCAGAATCTTAAAACACCTATTAATCTTAATGTGAATATCTGGTTAGCCGTCATACATTTCAACAAAAACCTGTTTTTAAGAGACATTTGATGTAGACATTGGCATTCAAATAAGCAAATAACCTTGTGCGGCATCTATATCGTCACATTATTGCGAACTACGCATCACATTGACGTCATGTGAAATCCTGCATCGCGCAAGCAGAGTTCTCCGCGCTATCAGCATATATATTATGACTTCCCAACATCAATCGTTGGCCAGTTGCCCACGAGACACTCACACAGATCCTCCTTTTTCTATGGAGGATGAGTGAATTGTACAACCTGTTCCTCACACCTCTATAACCTCAGTAACTGCTCATACTTAGGTATTATTAGTACTAACTGGTGGAATGCAGCTCCAGTATTAGTCACAACTGGTGTTATGCAGCTGCAGGCCTGCAGCTATACTATAATACACCTCTTATTATAATAGAGCCTTTTGTTCCGAATTTTCTAATCGTGTCTTAACTGCATAGATTGCTTTACTACAGTATGTCTCTTTGTTCGGTGTGCCTTACGGCATAGGCCTCCTCCAACAACTTCCACTGTTGTGTATCTGCCGCAACTCTTAGCCAAAGTGGACCTAAGGTCATTTTGAGCTCGTCCTCCCATCTTCTCACTTTGCGGCCTCTGCTCCTAAGCCCATCTCTTGGGTACCAGACAGTCACCTGTTTACTCCACTTTTCTAGTTCACAGCGAAGCATATGGCCTGTCCACCTCCATTTCAGTAGACCAACTGAAATAAAGGTGGACAGGCATATGCTTGCTATGCGTTAATAATTATATCTGTAGCTACTGAATTTGTCATCATTTTAGTTTTGTACACACCTCTACTTACCACAGAGAAAACAGGAATTATGTTATGCAGTCCTAATTTAAATTAATTGTTCCAGAAAGAAACTGACGGTTGGGATGACTTTGACATAGATGATCCTGAACCTATAGCACCGCAACCGGGTGCCAAGAGTAACATACCGGAGGAAACTAAGAGTAAACCAGAGGATAAGCCTAGTGTTACAAAGGATAGTCAAAATTCTCAGGATACAGGCTGGGATGACTTTGATGACTGGGGAGATGAAGATGTGTCTGCTGATGTTCAGAAGGTATTTTTAGGAGTTTGTTGGTATTTTAATACTGGTGTCACCAAAATATTTTTATTTTCATTTGTTTACAACCAGAATACTCGAGCAAAATTCATGTTCTTGCATACATTTTAATTTTTTAATTCATATTCTTTACGGCACTGCTTTAGGTCATTCATGACTTCATGAGCTATCGGAATATCAAAAAATATTTGGCCTAAGTCTTAAGGGGGAGGCGTGAAAATTGATTCGCTGTTACAATGTATAGTAGATATTAAATCAATTGTTTTTATAAGCTTCTTTCTAATTAAAAAAGTCTACAGTCATACCAACTTGTAACTAACAAGAGAGCATGGACTCATACCAACTTGTAACTAACAAGAGAGCATGGACTCATACCAACTTGTAACTAACAAGAGAGCATGGACTCATACCAACTTGTAACTAACAAGAGAGCATGGACTCATACCAACTTGTAACTAACAAGAGAGCATGGACTCATACCAACTTGTAACTAACAAGAGAGCATGGACTCATACCAACTTGTAACTAACAAGAGAGCATGAGACTTGTGTTGCATAAAAGTAATTGAATTAGAAAAAAAAAAAAAATTCTCTCAAAAAGCATTTTCCACACAGTATTCCCAACGCGTATAACATCTAGTCTCTGGAACCAATCTTATGTAATTTTACTGACCCATTTTGTCATTGTTGAAAAACAAAACAATTTATAAACATGTAAGTAATGTAGTCATTGCAGAGCAGTGGTGGCCCAGTGGTAACGGCCGCGACTTACGAGTTGCTTTATTTTGTGAAAATTATAAATATCATCACTACTGCTCTCAAAACGGTGAAGGAAAACATCGTGAGGAAACCGGCATGTCTTAGAACCAAAAATTCGAAGACATGTGAAATCTACCAACCCGCATTGGGCCTGCGTGGTGGATAACAGCCCATTTCCTCTCACAGAGAGGAGGCCTGTGTCCCAGCAGTGGGAATATTATATACTGATTATCGAATGTGGACACAAACTATTATACATTCGAATTATTATTAAAAACCACGCCCAAAAATTACAGACGGACCCACCTAAACCACAAGCAGTCCAACCCAAAACAATAACCCAACCACCGGAACCTAACATCCAAGAAGTCACAGAAAGACTGGCAGCGACATCCGCGGCCGGTGGCAGCGGGTGGGGATGGGGTTGGAGTGTAGATTCTCTGCTGAGCTCTGCCACCGCTGGTCTTAGTTCTGCTTCGGCTGGTATTAGTAATATTACCAGTCAAGTGTCACAGGTAAGTCATCATTTCAATAGTGTCTGTATTATAACAAGGCTTGGTATATTGCCGTTATTACTACAAAATGATAACTTTCCCGGAAAAACAGTAAAGGATGATTTCCACCAAACTGCTCGCATCGCATCGGATCGGAAAGGATACGAACGTATGCGGCGACAGCCGATCGCGTCCGGCAGGATGTCGACGCATACGATCGGCTCCGTACTGTCGCTTGCGAACGTATCCGTTTCTGCGCCTAGTCAAATAGTATTGACGTGTTCCTCCGATCGGATACGACGACAGGCGACCGGAGCCGATAGCGCGTCGCAGCATACTTTCGGCTACGATCGCGTCTCGCGGAAGACGCCCGCGGTCTAGCTGCTAATATAGACTTTAAATACTGTATACACGATTTAATATTGTTTAAAGATTATAAAATCCGTTCCGAGCCGATGAGATGCCACCCGTTTGGTAGAAATCATCCTTTAGTAATTAAATAAGAAAATATCGTCCGTCGCGATGGAGTTAGTTGAAGCGAGTGATCCTAGTGGGTCACACTCTGCCCTGTCCACTGTTATGAGTCAAGTGAACACATTTATAAGTAAAAAAATTTAGTCAAAATCTGATAGAAAAGTAAGTTCACAAAACTTTCTATCTTTAGTGTTTTAAACTGTGCTTTATCGCTCAGTCAGTGGCATACATCATTGGTTTGTTTTGAGTAATGGTGCTCACAGTTGCCCAAACTAACACACAACAAAAAATTGTGATCATTAATTGCAACATTTTGTCAGTAACCAATACCTCTTCTCAATACTTTACGTATTAAATTTAATAAATGACTCAGTATTCAGTACAAATGGTTTCCATCATGGTCTTTAATTCCTAAATACACATATTTATCCATAACACCTACACATATTTATCCATATTTCAGGGCATATCGACAGTCCTAGAAACCGGTATAGGTGCACCTGATCCAGAAGAACTAGCCAGGAGAAGATCTAAAGACAATGAAACCAGAGTCACCAAGCCTGGGAATGTACCAACTGGTGATAAATTAACAATGGTTGGGAGTGAGGAGGCTGGGGCAAATGTTGGAGCCAACGCTGGGGCCAATGCTGGAGAGGCATTCCAGTTTGGCAGCCTATTCTCTGGTGTTACTAAGTTTGTTGAAAATACTGGTAAGGATTGTTTGTTTTATTTTTTGGTTTGAACGAATTTGGTGCCTGGATGCAAGTTTTTGCTATTTTTACTGGAAGTTGAAAAAAAAAATTACTGACGTTTTTTTTTTGTTGGTAAAAGTCAGTTGGTTTAGTTGGAAAAAGGCCAGGATGATTTATTCACCAGCTCCAGCAGCTTTTACGTTGCCAGACCGGTCTGTCCCTTTCAGGGGCACTGGGTGGGGACAGTCATAGGTCTACATAAATAAATATAGTTCGTGAAAACTAACAATACTTGCACTATTGTTACTAAAACCAAAATACTAACAAAAATATGGACTTTAAAGGTCATAGCACACATGTCGACTCGGAAAGGTATCATCACCGTATCTTCTTTCGCCTCGCCGTCAAACAGGCGTCGAACCTTACGTAAGCACGTAACCAAAGCGGATCAGCAGCTCCGAAACGTTCGACTCGGCTACGGCAAGGTGACGCCGCGCTTACAGCTCGCCGTAAGCGCGCGCGGCAGTAGTGTACTACAGGTAGGCCGCGGGAGGGGTGAGAGGGGCAAGGGTGGACGAAGAGACGTAAGCCTGGGTACGGAGAGACGTAAGCGCGGGGACGACGAGCGACCCGTAAGAGCGGAGTCGCCTTGCCGTAGGCGTTGACCACGCACGGCACCGCGGTTCGTGAGCTTGTCCCGAGGTGAGGCGATTACGTTACGATTCCGATTAGTGTGCGTTGCAGGGAGTTTCATACAAAGAATGCTGAACGGCTCGAGTTGATACGGTGACGATCCCTTTCCGAGTTGATATGACTGCTGTGTCCTTAATAGTCTGAAATAAAGATTAATTTAATAAAAAAAAATATTAACATATACCTGAGTTTGTTAATATACATTTCAGGCACTAAAGTAATACACGGTGGCCTAGATACCCTAGAAACCATAGGCAAGAAAACCATGGAAGTTCTTCAAGATGGTGACCCAGGGTTGGCCAAGAAACGTGCCCTACTTGGCCTGGGAACTGGAGACAAACCAGTACTATCCCAAGTCCTGAGGGAAGCCAAGGCCAAGGCAGATGAAGATGATAGGGTGAGGGAAGAAAAGAGAGAAGCCAAGGAGGTGCATTATGAGAATTTGTTTGATGATTTTGAAGGTAAGTTTCTGAAATAATAATAACTCAGTGCCAATAACCGACTATTTTAATTATATTTATTGCACGACTCATAATGCGAAGCATTAGAGTGTGCTCTACGATCGAAAAATATTTTTTGCCCCATTTCTGCAACTGTTTTTATTGTTACACTCCTGCTAGTACACAGAACCTACTTAATTTATATACCATTGTATAGATGATTAAATGGAGATTAATACTGTAAAAAATTCAAAAAAATTCAAAAAATTCAAAAGTCATTTATTCAAATTAGGCTGAGAATCAGCACTTTTCGAACGTCAAAATTACATAAGACAGTCCCCCAAAAACGCCCGCCCTTCACCACTTCCTAGTGCTTTTGCTGGAGAGAAGAAGTGGCGCAACAAACTCCCCAGCAGCACAGCTGTCTGTTCAGTTAGAAAAAAAACTTGATTCTATACAATAGTATGCAAATAATTTACATTACTCAACACAAAACATTCAAAAAAATATATGCCATAATGACAGCTAGCACGCGCCAATGTACCAACAAAAAAAAAAAAAAATCGAAATCTAAACTCAAGCAAAAATAAAAACTAAAATGGTAAACAGAACTTAATACCCGAATTATAAAGCCTCCAGGCATAAAGGGCGTGCCCGCTTACATATAGCTAATAAAGCTGTAACTCGAAGTCACATAATTAGATATGATAAACTAGGACCATTGAAGTAAAAATAAATCAACAAAAATAGATCAACAGTTAGGCAAGAATAATATATAATCTACTGTCGAGGTCGCTAGCTAATCACATATTGCAATACAACTCATACGAAAACATTGTAATGAGTAGATCATGTCAACAATAAATAAAAATAAAATAAATTGTATAATAAAGTCAAATAAATTAAACATTCTATAAACTCATATAACCTGTCAGTAGGTAAGCTAATTCTGGAGAAAGAACATAAACATTGTCTTGAGTTAATCACAGCGACCAACTATTTTTATCGCTTAAGTAGTCATTGATAGAATAGTATGCCTTTGAACAAAGGTTGGATTTTACTTTAGCTTTAAACGCATTAAAAGGCAAATCTAGCAGAGAAGTGGGTAGCTTGTTATAAAAGGTTATACCAAGCCCAACAAATGAGTTATGAACCTTATGAAGCCGGTGAAAAGGAGCTCGTAATTTGTCTTTATTTCTGGTGTTAATATTGTGGATATCACTGTTTTTAGTGTATACGTGTATATTTTGCCTAATATATAAGATATTGGCGAAGATGAATTGTGATGCCACTGTAAGAATACCAATATCTTTAAAAAAATCTCTCAGAGAGACTCTGGTACCTAGTTGGTAAATTGCTCGGACAGCTCGTTTTTGAAGAACAAATATATTTTGAATGTCAGCGGCTTTGCCCCACAGCAGAATACCATAGGACATAACGCTATGGAAATAACTAAAATAAACTAATCGAGCTGTATCAACGTCAGTGTATTGTCTTACTTTCCTGACAGCGTAGGCGGCCGAGCTGAGCCTTCCCGCTAGACTTGAAATATGTGGGCCCCACTGAAGTTTGGCATCTACTGTTATGCCCAGAAAAACTGCCGAGCCCACAGTTTCAAGCACTTCTTTATCTAAGACGATGTTGGGTCCTAGATTTCTAACATTCGGTAAAGCGAACTTTATACATTTCGTTTTCTTGGAGTTGAGAACTAAGTTATTTGTTGTAAACCAATCCGTAACCATTGAGAGTGCACTGTTTACATCGTCAAAATCTTGTCTGTTCCTGTCTACTTTAAAAATAAGAGAGGTATCATCTGCAAACAGTACAACTTCACAGATACCCTTTAAAAAGAATGGTAAGTCATTGATATACACTAAGAACAAGAATGGACCCAGTATTGAGCCTTGAGGTACACCTAACTGAACTGGTAACCCGGAAGATTTCACACCATTAATATCTACACATTGGGACCTATTACTTAAATAAGAATTTATAACATCGAGAGCTTCGTTTTGCACACCGTAATGACGCAGTTTACGCAATAGCGTGTCATGGTGCACGCAATCAAAGGCTTTGGAGAGATCACAGAAAACCCCAATAGCATTTTGCGAGTTCTCCCATGCGCTAAATATGTGTTTCAGCAGAGCAACACCCGCATCTGTAGTCGAACGACCTTTTGTAAAGCCATATTGTTCATTATGAAGGAGGCTATTTAAATTAAAATGTCTTAGTAACTGCTTGAGTATTAACTTTTCAAATATTTTACTAAATGCAGGTAAGATAGAAATAGGCCTGAAATTGCCAACGTCATTTTTATTACCTGATTTAAATAATGGAATGACTTTACTACTCTTCATGAGGTCAGGAAAAGTTCCTGAGTCAACACATTTATTAAAAGTAACAGCTAGATAGGGGGCTACGATGTCTATTATATTACTTAAAAGTTTAATGGAGATGCCCCAGTAATCACCAGTGTTTTTGGATTTGAGTGTGTTAAAAACATTAACTACATCACGAGGTGTTACATGTTCGAAGCTAAATAAACGACTACTTTTAGACACACTACTAAGCAAAAGGTTTTCAGCTTTAGACGGGGACGAAGTTAAGGAGCGAGTCGTAGTTAAAGGTATGTTGGCAAAAAACTCATTAAACGCCTCAGCTACGTCAGCTGCTTTAGTAACTAATTTACTGTCGACTATAACCTCAAGTTCTTTATCTTGTTTAACTTGTTTAACCGACTTACCCGTTTCATTGTTAATAATTTTCCAAGTGGTTTTTACTTTATTATTGGAATTTTTAATTGTATCGCTCAAAAATTTCGATTTAGCATAAACACTAACCTTTTTAAATAATTTTGAATAATTTTTAACATACTCTAGGAAAGGAGTATCAAACCTGTATTTTTTCAAACCATATAACTCGTATAGTCTCGCTCTACTTTTATAAATACCTGGAGTGGCCCATTGGTTAAAGCCAGCGCTGGTGCCATTAATTTTAATAGTTTTGGTCTTGAATGTAGATTGGTACTCTTTTTGCACGACATCAAAAAGGGCTCCATAGATTTCATTAGGACTCTCGAGTTCTACTATAGATGGTGTAATTCTATGAGCTATATTATTTTTAAACTTATTGCAACGACTAGCTGTATAGGGCCTGCATTCTATTTTACGCGGCTTTTTATGTAATGGCATGGGGAAGCTAGCTAATAAACCACAGTGGTCAGAAGTTAAGTCACTTAACACACATTTATTTTTGGCATCACAATCACTAAATATATTATCAAGACAAGTTGACGAAGATGCCGTGATCCTAGTAGGTTCAAAAAACAAGTTAATTAAATTATAAGACCTAAACAGATTAAGAAGTCTAATACTTAATGGAGTAACATCTAAAATATTAATATTAAAATCTCCACATAAAATGATACTTTTATTACTTGATTTTAACCTATTGAGTGAATCCTCCATTACCGATTCAAAACTAATAAAATCACCAGAAGGGGGTCGATAAACGCAAATTATAACGTACCGCTCGAGTTCAACACAAGACAACTCAATAGTGCGCTCGATAGAAAGATTAACTAAATCTAAACGTTGTTTACATTTCAACTTGTTTGAAACAAGAACTAAAGATCCACCGCGAATGGCGTTTTTTCTTACAAATGCACTTTGTACAGTAAAATTATCATCATTGATAAACACTACTTCATGTTCTTTCAACCAGTGTTCAGTCAAACATAACACCTGAACATCATAGTTCTCCATAAATAAACTTAACTCTAGCTCTTTGCCGGACAGACCCTGCATATTTTGATGAACAACATTCAATATATGGGGCTCACCCGTTGTCGCACCTAATAGTTTAAACTACTAGGCGTATCAAAAGTAGTGTTAGTATCACTACTAACAGTAATCGATGGTACACTACAAGTACCAGTGTCACTGTGTATACTGTATGCTAAAAGATTAGCAATTTGTCTCCTACAACTAGGTGGCAAATACATTGTATATTCTGTCAGTTTGTAATCAGTGATAAATTGATTACAATCAAAATATAAAATAGCATCGCTGTGACGACATGTCCTATTATAAATTAACATATTTAGATTATAAATATGCCTATTTTGCTCATCAGACAAATAATGAGAATAAGGCAAGGCACAGAAAATAAATTTACAACTATTGGTCGCATTGAGATGTAACATCAAATGGACACATTCAATTATTTCTTTTTTTCTTACAGATAAACTATCCCCATATAATAATATAACAGTTGAACCGGGGTTTATTTTTGTCAATTTAATATTACAAATTAATTGGCTAACACTGGCACCGGGTAAACAATTATTTATAACATACTGTTGTGAACACTGATTAAATATTCTACCAAAACCTTGACCAAATTTGTCAGAAAATACATATGTTGTGTTAACCAAATTATTCATACTATTATTAACTTCATTAATACAGCTACCTACTGGCTGAGCCACTGAGGGTGTGGGTGTAACAAGTTGAGGCTGAGTTGCCAGGGAACAGGCACAGCTAAAAGAGAGGTTATTTGTCAGAGACTCATACCTCTCCGCATTGTGCTTGACCAAGTCTGCCAACTCATTGGCCTCCTGCATGCGCTTACTTAGATCTTGTTGACAAGCCTCATATTTACTAAATATGTCCTTTAGAGCATATTCCCTAACAAACAATTCATCCTGTAGATGCTGAGTGTCAGTGTCATACATAGTATTACATAGTTGTAATTCATTATTACACTGCTTTAAGTCTTGTTTTAAATTTATATTTTTTTGCCTTAGTTTTGTATTTAATTTATTAACTTTTAGGCGTTTTAATGATTTCTGAGTTTTCCTAATGAATTTATTAATTTTAATATATTTTTTAATCTTATTGTGACTAGTAAACAATTTGGTTTTATTGATAGTATCATCAGTTAAATCTATTGTTACAATTGGCTCAATACATGTGGGTCCGGACCCGCTACCAACCAACTCATCATAAAGACTGCAGGTGATCGCAGACTCTTCACCGGCTTTGAGAGATTCCAAATGGGTAATTGTGTTGTGGGCCCTGCTTAATTCCCGTTCTAGTTCAGATATGCGTCTCAAAGCCAGTTCGTGGGTGTCACTACATTGCTGGAAATTTGACACCAGTTGACGGAGATGTTGATGCTGGTCAAGTATGTCCATATGCTGTGTATGTAGTTCAGCCAACTGGTTCTTAAGCTCAGTGTTCTTGTTATTAATAAACTGAATTTCCACCTCACTGTCTTCCCTTTCATGTAGCAGCTGATCGCACTGGTTTTTACTACATTCCAACTCTTTCAATGTAGCCTTCAATTTTTCCTCCAAGGATGCAGCTCTACGGGTCAACATATTGACAAACCAACCCTAGTGCAACCCTGGAATGAGAGATGAGAAAGCTAAGTGAGTAAAAGGAATAAGAGAGAGGGATAAGATGTAGAGGGATGATAGAAGTACTAAGATGAAGGAAAATTGTATACTTAATATTTAGAATTGAAAGAAAACAAAGGAATAAAAGTTATGAAGAGTGTGTCATCTAAATTATGGGATGATAATTTAATTATTCACAGGTATATCTTATTTGAGATATTAATATTCCAAATATAAAAGAGAAAATTACAAAATTAAGTTTGCAAAATGGTTGGGGGTAGGTACTACAAACTATTTTAAAGAAATTTATAATCTAGTTTTTAACAATAATTTCATAAATTGACACTAATACAGTAATTTAACAACATATCAGTGGTATTGTATGTGTAGTAATAATCATCTGCAGTGATGTCTAATGGTAAACAAAAGTGAAGTTACAAGGAATAACACTGCTTATAATAAAGAAACTTGATTGACAATACAAGTTTATGACACATTACAGGTTTAAATAGGTAGTATGAATAAATAAAATACTATAAGGCCGTATGAGCCTATTTTTTGTGTAGTAAATTATGTAGTGTTTACTGTCTGGGCGAATGTTTTCGTCTTCGATTTTGCTTCCACTAGTTGTCAAGCAAAAGGAGTCATAAACGGTGCCAGCGTGTGATGGACGTAGCTCAGAGACATGAGCAGTATTTTGTGATGTTCTGCGTTATGTAAATATTAAGTAGAATAAGAGAAATAAAACAAAATACTCCCCGGGATTGATGAATTTTTGAAATCCGTCACCGTTGGTTTGATTGAGTTGACAGCCGGTTTAAATATCCTTTTTGTGCGAAGTTCCCGCAACAAAAAACACTGTATAATCACTGAATATGCTAATTAATAACTAATAATACACTAATTGAACATAATTTAACACTTTTTACTAATTTTCAACTTAGGAGGTCGTTTTTATGACGACCGGCTACCAGTGTTGCCAGAGCAAAATGTAAATTTTTAATTTTTTGTGTAATGTAAATTTTTAAAAATGTGTAATTTTTACTAATTGATTTAATGCAGCAGAAATGAAAAAAACATCAAAATAGTTGAAAAAAAAATCCTGTCCGTCAATTTATGAAGCTTGAAAACATTGTAGCTTGCGATAAAATCAATTAATTGAGTCAATTTTTTTTTAATACATTTGTTTCGGCCATAAAAGGAACCCTATTGAAAATGGCTCTTTTATTCAAAGTAGTTTAGTTATAATTAATAAAATACTAACTAAAATATAATATCTTAATCTAAACATTTCCAACCTTGACTTAACGTGTTGCCTAGCAACCCATAACGTAAATATCTAAATAAATAGTCTTTGACATTACGTAAGGATTGCGAGGTTAGAAATTTACCCATATTGATGGGTAAAACAGCAGTCAAAACATACTTCATGAAAAGTGATAAATTGTTAATTTTTGTTAGAAACTATGTTTTGAATTTCTTTTTCGTTTATGAATGTGTGTTATGAGGCGTGCACTTTAGGAATTTCCAAACTATTTATTTTTATAGTATATTTTATTGTAAACCAGAAAATACATAGCAAAAACATCATTTCACTGCGTCGTTGGTGTAGTGGTCGCAAACGCTGCTGCTGAGCATGAGGTCCTGGATTCGTTTCCCAGGTCGGGCAAAGTGTTATTGAGTTTTCCATCTGGAATTTCACAGTAGCAGCCCAGAGTGGATTTGCGCCCTGTTGATTGCAATAGGCTCGCCCCCTATTACATGGGACTGAAACATAACTGGCGAAATGTGGGTGTACTATAGGTACACCTCTGCCTAAACCTTCGGGGATTACAAGCGTGATGTTACTATAAAACACACAATGGGCGGCCTTATTTCTGCGATCTCTTCCAGGCAAGCTAAGATATTCTTATTGAAAAATAACTTATTTGTTACTATGTACCTATTGTTATTTACTTTATTACTTGTGTGTGATTTATATGAGAAACCTTTTTATTACGAGTTATTAGCTTTTACTATACATATTGGAGGAGCAGTGGTGGCCCAGTGGTAACGGCCCCGACTTACGAGTTGTAGGTCGTGGGTTCGAACCCCAGCAGGCGCTTTACTTTGTGTAAATAATTTCATCACCACTGCTCTCAAAACGGTGAAGGAAAACATCGTGAGGAAACCGGCATGTCTTAGAACCAAAAATTCGAAGACATGTGACATCTACCAACCCGCACTGGGCCCGCGTGGTGGATTACAGCCCACTCCCTCTCACAGAGAGGAGGCCTGTGTCCCAGCAGTGGGAACATTAATAGGCTGATGATGATGATGACTATACATATAACCCTCGAACTTAGTTTTGAAACCACTTTCAATCTTCCTAGCCTTTTTCCCAACTATCTTGGGGTCGGCTTGCAGTCTAACCGGATACAGCTGAATACCAGTATTTTACATGGAGCGACTGCCTATCTGACCTCCACAACCCAGTAACTGGGTAATACGATACCCCTTGGTAAGACTGGTGTCAGACTTTCGGGCTTCTGACTTCTGACGACTCGTAACGACTGTCGTTGTTTTGAAACCACTAAAAACCATTTTTGTTTAATTCCAGGCCTAGTACATTTAGAAGCTCTTGAGATGTTATCGAAGCAAGTGAGCATGCGTATAGAGGAGCGCATACGCAGCGTCGATATCGACAAGAGACAAGATATCAGGGAGACGCTGCAGCAAGTTGCTGGTATGATTCTAACTAGAACTTTATTGGAACGAAGTTTTGGAATCCAGTTCTTTAACGCGGTTCCCGGTTGGAGTTGACTGGTAGAAATCGTCACGTAACGAAAAAGCGTTATCTGAAAAAGTCAGTTTTAGGGTGCCTGTCTACTAGAGCGGAGAGGAGAAGAGAGGAGCGGAGATGTGCCAATATTAACCAATAGAATCGCAACTCTGGAGCGGTGTTCAGATTCTATTGGTTAATATTGGCACATCTCCGCTCCTCTCCTCTCCTCTCCGCTTCAGTGGACAGGCAGCCTCAAGGTCTTAAGTTTCTAGTGTCAAAGGTTTTTTTTTTTGTTTTTTAATATTAAGAGGGTGTATTCTGAAAGTTGGCAACGTCGCAAATAGATGTTAAATATTTCGCTGTTTTGATTAATTTGATAATATTTCTGTAGGGAAATAAAAAATGTGGCTAACTAGCGAACTAGAATATTGATTCTGAAATACAATAATTAATATCGTAACACCAAATAGTTAGTTTTAGATGTAAAAAAATTTGCCTTTTTTTCACCTAAAACGGGTACAACATCAAATTCAATGTTATAATTGCAATTTATTATTAATATTCTAGTCAATTAGTTAGCCACATTTCTTATTTCCATACAGTATTATTTCCAAATTAATCGAAACAGGTAAATATTTGACAGCTATTTACGACGTTGCCAACTTTTAGGATGCACCCTCTTCTAAAAACTTATACTATATGGCTCTGTATTAATACATAATATACACCAAACTTATACTAACCATAGTTCCCATCTACAGAACTATGTGAAATGCCAGAGGAAGATGAAGAAGACGAAGAATCTCCAAGCGAAGATCTTTCTAAGTCTGACGCGTTCCATGAGCGACTGCAGACCGCTACACAAGACCTAGGTCTGAAACTACAGTTCCAACCACTGGTAAAGTAAGTTCATAAAATTATTCATATTTTAGAGGTATGAGGAACACGGTGACTCGCCTCACGAAAGATTGCGGGAGTGAGGATGGCGATGACGTCACGCTGAAGTAGTTGCACGAACGCTGCGCTGACGTTCAGACTCGGGATCACCAATTTAGATGCATGAGGAACAGGGTGTTAAATTCAATCATCCTCTATAGAAAAGGGAGGATCCTCGCAGACGGGTGTCGTATCTGGCTGGCAACTGCCCCACGATTGACGTCGGGGAAGTTCGCGCGGTAAAGTCTAAATGCGCGATACAGGATTTGTTTTATTTTTATGTTTTTATTCTTTATTAAAAAGGACCAAGTTCTTAATAATGAATTACAATCTTGCCTATAAGACTATTAAGCAATTTTAATCTAACTTAAAGTCGTATTTTTAATTAGACGAAGTCAACTGACGTTTACTGTGTTGTCAGTTTTTGATTAAATAAAAATAGTGTTGTGACAAAGTGAATGAATTGAAAAATCTCCTGAATGAATGAAATTGCCTCGATTGTCTAGTGAATAGTTAGTGTGCTGAACTGCCGATATCGGATGAGGGGTTCGAATTTTAGTCGTGCTTTGTACATACCAACGAGTTTTCGACTACTATGTTCCTATAGTGCCTACCTTTCGTATAGTACCTATACTGAATACCGAGTGTTAGATAGTATTAGTGTGTTTGTATGAAACAATATAGCAACAAATAAACACAACAATTACCACATACACAACGTAACGAAAAACTTAACAAAAAAGACGTGTGGCTCTCGGGGACTGCCCCGGCGAAGCTATTGCATAGCATTTTTTATCAACTTACGCAATTGTACAATATTAACCCGAATACAAGAAATAGCAATATGATGATGACATTGACAGGAACTGTTATTCACATTTATAGTTTTTAAAACTTGACACAACGTAATGGGAACATCAAACTAATAAAAAGGTTTTAATTTAACTATTAATAGTCAAGGATCATTCGTTTAAGTAAATTTGAACTTTATTGTCAAACAGTTAAACATAATTTTCAATACAACACTCTCGTATCATTCGTCTAAGTAAATTTGAACTTTGTTGTCAAACGTTAAACATAATTTTCAATACAACACTCTCGTATCATTCGTTTAAGTAAATTTGAACTTTGTTGTCAAGCAGTTAAACATAATTTTCAATACAAAAAAACACTCTTTCTTAGGTAGTATTTTCGTTACGAAATTTCTGGATTAGGTCTCCACGCTCAAGGCCCGCGATAGAAGCTATGCAATAGCTTAAAAACAATAACTAAACAACGTGAGCGCAGAAAAAACATTCATGCTTTCAGACCAGAGGTTAGAAGCCGAATTACAAACAAAAAGGCGACCCGACGCGCGCGGCGTTGATCGGTGTTGGCACTAGTAATAAGCCGTCAAAAAACTGATTGTAGTTACATACTACTAGTAACTTATATCAGAGCACTTTCATACAATTTTATTGTAAAATAGAAATAATATTCTTTTATAGTTTGAAATGATTAACTATTCACACTCATTGTTCATTCATCTGATTGAACGAGAACTGAACGCATCACTATTATTAAATATGGCAACATTATTTTACAAAGTGACATTAGCTACTGTCAGTTGGCTACGTCTAATTAAAAATACGACTTTAGATATTTTCGTGATAATTTTTTTTAAACTTAGAATAGTGCTGATTGTACAGACGCCAGCACGCTCTGTCAAATTTCTTTAATAGATTTTCAACTTTAACGCTAAAGAATAAGGTTCAATGTTGATTAGGAGAATTTGTACTTTACACAAGTCCGTTCCACTTTCTTAGAGTCTGATATAATATTATAAACACTTTGTTCATGTGTTATATGTGTGTCATTGTCACTATTATTTCTGCTCTTCTCTGCTAAGCTGGAGGCCAGGATTTGTGTGACGTCAGGTCATAGATGCGTAGTTCGCATGTGACAATGTAGATGCCGCCACTACATAATACTAAAGTTCTGTGAAATATCTCTCAAAGTCCGACGCGTTCCATGAGCGACTGCAGACCGCTACACAAGACCTAGGTCTTAAGTTGCAGTTCCAGCCCCTATCAAGTAAGTCTAGCTTATCATCTCTTCGGAATCAATGAAGAGGATCCGTATTTGATTGACGAAGGCAGCCTAAATAATGTCAAACACAACTGTTTCGCGTTTGATCGATCCCAGCTCGCTTCTTTGGGTCATCCGAAGATTCTGTCGAGATATCCCAAAGCGTTGACTGCCAATGTCAAACGTTTAGGCGCGGGACATACACAAGTGGCGAGGGGCGCGGGCGTGACGGAGGTGTGGCGCAGCCGTTTCGCCGCCTCACTGAGGCACGAATGAGTTCATAATAAAACAACAACATAAATATCGTAAACTTCACTGTCTTCATAGGTCTGCCATTTGTCAAGAGAAGTGAGAGTGTGTTTGCGTTTGGCAAAAGAATGATGATTCCATTTTCAATCGATCTGTTAAAAAAAAAGCGAAAAGTGTTAAAAAAACGAGCGCCTGTCGTGGCAGCACGCTGTGTTCTCAAAAAGTCAATCATCATCCTGAGGATGCCTCGTTGAGAGGTGAAACACGTGTCGATTTCTTACAGGGTTCTTTATGACTCTAGAACAGTCAAGTTACTAAATATACGTCTTCTATTATATTTTATAATAATAGATTTCCGCAAAGTCACGACTGAGTCAATTAACTATCTTGGATCCGTTATTTTCTTACTAACTTTACATACTTATCTTTCCAGACAATACAGAGAAATCCTCGACTACATATCATCTATAGACTCCGAAGTCTCCGTGAAGGCTGTATACAAGCGAGGCGTGTCGACACTGGCACAGAGTACTGCGCTGTCAGTGGAGCAGTACCACAAGGCGGCTGAGATGTTACTCGTCAAGTCTCGGAGATCCACTGCTGATGAAGCGGACGCACTCACACAGTAAGTACCGAGGACACCTGTAGGTACTGAGAAGTATCCTACCATACATACATAGATATACTCACGACATTTTACATGGGGGTAGGCAGAAACTACAGAACGCCACCTGTTACTATCCTTACAAACTCTTTTTGCTGTTTTTACTGCCATCAATCTTCCTAGCCTTTTCCCAACTATCTTGGGGTCGGCTTCCAGTCTTACCGGATGCAGCTAAATACCAGTATTTTACATGGAGCGACTGCCTATCTGACCTCCATAACCCAGTAACTGGGTAATACGATACCCCTCGGTAAGACTGGTTGTCAGACTTTCGGGCTTCTGAGGACTCGTAACGACTGTCAAAGATCCACGAATGACAGCCGGGACCAACGGCTTAACGTGCTTTCCGAGGCACGGAGGAGTCAATAACACTGCTAGACCTGGGGATCGAACCCAGAACCTCATGCTCAGCAATAGCGCAAATCATACCTAATGTTGGTAAACAGCTATTGCAGGAGACTTTCAAGTGTTTGAACTTGTGATTAGGACATGCCAAAAATCTACAATATTTATTAAACAACAATATTTCTCTGTTTTAGAATGACAGTGGTACTTACAAAGCACATCAGCGAGCTAGCGACCCTATTCACAGAGAAGCTGAACTCGATACCCGAAGACAATACCAGAGAGAGAGATCAAGTCAATATTTATATCACTAATATATTCTTAGAGGTAAGTCTTCCGTAATCCTAGCATAGTTAGCCTATAAAATTTTCCCAGTGCTACGACTCAGGCGTCCTCTCGATGAAAGGGCTGTAATCCACCACGCGAGCCCAGTGCGGGTTAGTAGATGTCTTTTGTCTTCAAATTTTTGGTTCTAGGACATGTCGGTTTCCTCACGATGTTTTCCTTCACCGTTTTGAGAGCAGTGGTGATGAAATTATTTACACAAAGTAAAGCTCCTGTCAGGAGCCTACGACCCACAACTCTAAACTAAATATTATAAAACTGTCGCGTCTGTATGTCTTTCTGAACGCTATAAACTCAAAAACTACCTTACGCTATTTCATACGGTTTTCACCAATCGACGGAGTGATTCATTGACGATGTAAAATACTCCAAGTAGGATGAACATCAGTAACATTTTAATATAACCCACACTGCTCGACGCAACACGCTGATACGAAAGTACGACAGACAAAAAAATTGGCGAATATGCTCTGCTACCCGTGCGAAGCCGGGGCTGGTTGCTAGAGTTAGGATAATAAAAAAATTTATTTAAAAAATTAAAAACCCGGCTGCTAAAACACTTAACTGAAATATGGTGTAACTTTTTTTTGTACCAGGCGGGTACAAAAAAAAGTTACACCATATTTCCGGTTATTCGTTTATCCCCGCATGCGATACCAAAATTCTATAGATTATAATGCTTGTTTTTCTCTTTTCAGTTAAGTGTTTTTGAAGTCGAGTTTTTTGTTTTATCGTCAGGCCGTTTAGGGTACAGAGCATGCCAAAGAAATAGACATATAAAACATACATATATACTCTCGAAAATCATTACTCTCCTTCTGGGGCAGTCGGGTAAAAAGAAAAGACTCGCTATGGTTTACTCAGCAAATCGATGACTTTTATACTTTAATTGATGATTTTTATTTTCAGGCTGGCAACAGTTCCATGTACATCCAGAGCGCGTTCCAACTGGCACTACCGATACTACAAATAGGCGCTGTTTAAATATAATCTTTAAACTCTACATTTGTGATATTGTATGTTAAAAATGTTGTTACTAATCTGTACGGTTCAAATTTTATTCGTCGATGTTTGAAAGTTTCGAAAGCGGTTTTATAACCAATTGTTATCTGTAAAAATAAAAATTGAAAAGGGTATGCTGAGATGGTTTAGTCATGTTGAGAGGATGAATGAAAGGTGGCTAACAAAATGTATTTACAAGGCAGATGTGAGTGGAAACGCCGGGAGGGGACGACCTAGGAGGACATATACTGACCTTATTGGTGATGTTCTTCAGAAACGACAGGTGCGTAGTACTCGCAACCGGCGAGCGGGTGAGCGTATATGACCAGATGTATGAACGTAAACGAGGCAAAAGGAGTATGTAAGGATCGTAGCAGGTGGCGTTCTGTAGTTTCTGCCTACCCCCATGGGAAGAAGGCGTGAGTTTATATACAATGTGGAGACTACAATACAACAATAAATGAAAATACTGGCACTACTAATGTATAAGAGTATTTTGGAACTGTCAAATAAATCCTAGATTCGAAATAAAAAAAATGGATTTTCAAACAAATGAAATGTAGTGCCTATCCACCTATCCACCCTAAGCCTATAAATTCCGTTTATCCAACTAGGCCTAGGATGGATTCTTGGGCATACGTTTCCGAATATCCACCTTAAGGTGGATTTTTGGGGTGGATAAACGAAATAACCCGAGCCGACTATGGATTTTGCCGAGCTATATTGATTAAACTATTGAATATTTTCAATTGAATTTTTGTATACAGAATGGGAACGTCATTAGGGACACGCCGTTAAATTTTTTGTTGTATTGTAGTCTCCACCTTGTATAATTATATGTATGTATGTTATCTGTAATTCTGGGGCCGCATCTGAGTCAAAGCAATGCCTTCCGAAGCTTCGTATGTTCTGCTTGCTAAAACGTTATCGCGCTAATACGCTGGGGCTGTACTATGACGTGTTAAAGCCATCATTTTTCCAGTGTGAGAGAGAGACGGAGTTATACAGTATAAATAGCACTTTCCCATTTTCACAGCGGAGCAATAATGGCTTTAACACGTCACAGATCAGCCCCAGGTTACATTAGCGGCTTCGTCACGTTTATTATGTACCGCCACCCGGGCGATGAGTGCTACGCAGCCTAAACTATCGCGACGATAACGGATAATGGTTGGTCACATCTGCTTGTATCGTATCACTGTGCGAAGCTTTGTCACGATAGACGCAGATGCGGCCGCAGCATAAAGATAATTCATTTTGTTATTCATATAATTGAGTTAGGGGCTAACTAGGTATGCAATTTTTAAAGTGAAAGCTTCTTTAGGCGCGTTGAACACTTTTTGGGTGAACAAAAATCATGGAACTCGCATCATCGTCACCGAAGGCGCGTTGAGCACTTTTTGTTGACAGCGCACTCTGTTTTTTTTTTGGATTTTTTAAATGGAGCTACTGCTTTCGTTCTTGTACTGACAACAACATAAATTCCTGACATTTTCGTTAGCTGCGTTACTTAGTTTTCACTTCTATCGGCAGTCCCCAAAGACTGCTTCGCATGTTTTTTTTTATTTACAACTTTTCAATAGCATCGCAGTGCAGCCTGTTTAGCATCTTTTCATGTTACAGTCTTCGCAAACTCTTGTTCTGCGCTGCCAATGCTTGACAATGTATTCTACGAACAAACAAGATCAATCAATCTGCCTAGCTTTTTGCCAACTATGTTGGGGTCGGCTTCCATACTAACCGGATGCAGCTGAATACCAGTATTTTACATAGAGCGACTGCCTATTTAACATCCACAACCCAGCAACTGGATAATATCTCTTGGTAAGACTCTGGTTGTCAGACTTTCGGGCTTCTGACGACTCGCAACGACTGTCAAAGATCCACGATTGACAGCCGGGACCAACGGCTCAACATGGAGGAGTCTCGGTATGTAAAGATGGTCACCCATCCGCGGACCAACCCCGAAAAAACAAGATAAATGGTAAAAAACCGATACTTTCACCTCTAAAAGACATAACTATACATTTAACAATTGGTTACATAATGTGCTTTGTTCATATTTTACATTATTGTAATTGTTCAAGGATTTGGTCTAAAAAGAAAATCATGAAAGATGTTCTTATACATTATATTGATTATATCACTAAATAATAATAAATATCTCTAAAGCAATTGTGAGCGATTATCTCGCAAATCGAATCTATAAAAGTTTATATATCTGTGAATATGTCTAATATATTATGCATTTAATAGTCAATGTTTTTATTGAAATATGCTGTTGTTTTATTTAAACCAACCTTTATCGAGAGTGGCGCCTTCGTAGCGTGTTTTTAATTTAGTGACCAAAAACAACATTGGCAATAAAGTCAAACATTTTTTGTTTTACACATGGATTGACAGACAAGGAACTTCTACGATTAGTCCCACGGGTGCTATGTAGCACAGTTATCTACCAGATTCACAAGCAGTCTTGTTTCGGCACAAGAGTTACCCATGCCCTGATGATTAGGTAATCAGCAATTTTGGTAAAATATTCAAACACAATAAATGCCACTGGCATGGCACCATCAGGAATTTTAATTTTAAAACAAAAAATTTGGCTCTTAACTTAGTCGAAATTTGTCGCCAAATATCAATTTGTCGGTCAATGGTTCAAAAGTTATAAGGGTTTATAGGTGGCCGATTTGGGGAGCATCTTCCCAGCTTAGCCCAATTTGAATCTCAAAATTTAGGGCACCTAGCGAAGATCTGTTTACTCCCAAATTTTGTCGCTAATTTTAGTCGCAATTTTTTGCCACGCCATAGATTTAGTCGGGTCTTAGTTTATAAGATATACCTAATGAGTTTAATTTTTAAGGTATAGTCCAAGAGCTAGATCGAAGAGTTTACGACAAACTGATCACACAAACTCACTCCAAGCGTTCATTTCTATTTAGTGATGGGCAGAGGATAAATACTCGGAGGATAAATACTCGAGTATTTATCCGAAACGGATAAATACTCGTTTTTACTCATTTTTATCTGATATTTACTCAAAACGAAGGATAAATATATTTTTTGCGCTTCCGATGGTTATTTTTTTGAATTTTTATGTTTAGTATTGCTATTTGGGCCTTCCAATACTACATTATTTGCCGTAGCCTACAATAGAGCCACGACGTGTTTTTTAAGGAATTTTTCACTTTTTGTATGGAAATCATGAAAAATGATTACCAACAGTCATGTTGAGTTATAGGGGTTTAAAAAAGGTTTCATAAAGGGGGTCGAAATTTTCATTATTTTTGCGATAGGACGCACCATTTTCGAGATATAAGCAAAAGAAAAAAAAAAGATAAAGTACTGTTTTTTCACCTGAAGTCGAAGAAGGTGGGAATAAAATTGGTTGTCATGAACTAATTCCACTCCTTTTGAATCGCGTTTAAAAATAGTCTGGTCTAATGGGATCTGGGAGGCAAAAGTGCTCGCGCACATTCGGGAGTGGCGCAAGGAGGCGAAACGCCAGGGCGTACCTCCGCTGCCGCGAGTGCGATTGTCGCAACCTTGTGCTGGGCACGACACAATTGCGGCGATAAGTCCCCTGTTTGAGGAGTGGCTAGAGAGGCGCCACGGCGTCTACACCTTCCGCCTGACGCAGGTCCTCACCGGACACGGTTGTTTCGGGAGGTTCCTGTTCCGGATAAGGCGGGAAGAATCGCCCGGGTGTCACCATTGTGTGGATCGCCCGCAGTACACGGTGGAGCATACGGTGGAGGTCTGCCCGGTTTGGGCGGAGCACTGCCGTGTCCTCGTGGAGGCGATCGGCGGTGGTGATCTCTCGCCTCCAGCCCTGGTCCAGACCATGGTACGGAGCGAGAGGGCATGGGAAGCCGTCGCTTCCTTCTAGAAAGCAGTAATGCTCGCGAAGGAGGAGGCGGAACGTGTGAGGGAGAGGCAAATTTCGCGACCTCACGGCCCTAGCCGCCGCAGGAGACGTCGGCGTCGGGAATCCTAGGCCGATTCCCGGCCACTGTAGGCGCGGGCCTGCGGACAGTGTGCAATCGGTAGCTGGCCATCCGATAAGGACCAGGCCCAAGTCAACGGCGCGTTGTATTCTACGCGCGCCTCTAAGAGATGTCAACTGACTTGGTCCGCTAGGGCCGATGCCTACCGGGGTCGCGGGAAAGTCTGAAAGGGATACCGTCGCCCTTGGCAACATATAGGCAACTGAAGGAACACGGGTGGGTTTTATACAGTCAGTAAGAGTCTGACACACCCACTCCGCCCAGAGCGGGAGAAGTTATTCGTCAATTTCCCAACCAAAAAAAAAAGGCACGCAGCTCTGACTTATTGGATTCATGTGCGTATTGTATTTATCACTTGCTTCAAAAACCGTGAAGGAAAACATCGTGAGGAAACCGGCATGCCTTTTTTTTTTTTTTGGTTGGGAAATCATCGAATAACTTCTCCCACTCTGGGCGAAGCGGAAGGGCGTGTCAGACTCTTACTGACTAAAACCCACCCGTGTTCCTTCAGTTGCCTGTACGTTGCCAGAGGCTACGGTCTCCCTTAGGACTTTCCCGCAACCCCGGCAGGCATCGGCCCTAGCGGACCCCGTCAATTGTGCTGACATCTCTTTGAAGCACGCGTGGAACACAACGCGCCGTTGACCCGGGCCTGGTCCTTATCGAACGGCGAGCTACCCATTGCTCTCCGTCCGCATGTCCGCGCCTACGGTGGCTGGAAACTACCGATTCCTACCGATTCCCGACGCCCAGGGCGTCTGCGGCGGCTAGGGGCATGAGGGCGCGAAATTTGCCTCTCCCTGACGCACTCCGCCTCCTCCATGCCCTCTCGCTCCGTACCATGGCCTGGACCAGGGCCCGACGCGAAATGTCACTGCCACCGATCGTCTCCGCGAGGACTGGGCTGTGCTCCGCCCAAGCCGGGCAGTCCTCCACCGCATGCTCCACCTTGTCCTCCGGGCCATCCACACAGTGGTGACACCCGAGTGTTACCTCCTGCCTTATACAAAAAACCTTCCGAAACAACCGTGTCCGGTGAGGACCTGCGTCAGGCAGAAGGTGAGGATGCCGTGGCACCTCTCAAGCCACTCCTCAAAGAGGGAACTTATCGCCACAATCATGGCGTGCCCAGCACTGGGTTGCGACAATCGCACTTTCCATGACGCCATGAGATCCCACCGGAGCTCTGTCCGCTGTGCCGTAATTTCTCGCGGCAGCGGAGTTTTACCTCCTCGCGCCACTCGCGAGGACTTTCGCCTCCAGATCCCATGGTGGCAATCCGGCAAGGAGGGTCACCGCCTCACCGGAGACCGTACGATATCCCCGGAGTCCCGGACCATCCGGATAGCCATGACCCTTTGAAACGCGTTCAACCGGGCGGGCTGGCCGCAACCTCAAGGAACGCGCCCACACCGAAACTGGCATGCCTGAGAGATATTCCTCGACGGCAAGCCAAGTTAGAGACCCATGGGCGGCTTTTAAACTCTAACACCAGGTTAGACACTAACCGCACGAAAAGAAGAAGAAGAAGTAACGCACAAATGTATAATTTTATCTAACTTTGAGAGTGATTGATGAAAATATTCATGAAATCATTGTTATAAAAGGCTTTTTGTTATGTTTAAAGTGATTAATAAAGTACGGTACAAATGTATATTTTCAGATTGTCATTTATTTTAGTCCTTTTGTTCGTAAAATTGCAAAATTTACATATTATAAATAAATATACATATAGATTCATAACGTAACGAAAACTGTAGATAGTATTTATCCGCTGTTTTGGATAAATACTCGAGTAAAAACGGATATTTATGAGTATTTATCCGTTTTGAGTATTTATCCGGATAAAATCCCAACACTATTTCTATTGAATCATTTACAGGCACTTTTGAATTGCCAAGGAGTCGGTCAGTTAATCAGAAAGTTGAAGCTAGTTTCCCATTCCAAAACGTAGATCTCTATGGAGAAGAACGGGTAAGAAACTCCAAGGCCACTCTTTTAAATCAAGATATTATATTACAAAATCCTGGATAGGTACCCTCCTTGTTATACTTACCTTGGGTACCTATTTATTTATTTAATACTTCAGCCTCTGTACACAAATGTACGAGGCTACCAAATTATCGCCACACGTTTATACTAAAACTATCAAATACGGCAAGACAAACATAATTAAGAAACACTTCATTTAAAAAAAAATACAAAACCTCCATTTAAAAATAAAATCCATATAAAATTGTCTAATCTCAAAATTAAACGTAACAAGTGAAAAGAATTCACTCAATAATAATAACTTAATGGCGGATCATGGCGCGAATATCGGCCATTGTGCCGACACCTGTTGCGCCTGCGCTTCTAACGGTCGATGGATTAGTGTGGATGCGCCTTTGTTTGTTAGTAAAGAAAGGAAGCAAGTAGTTGATGGCTCTAAGATAATAATAAGATATATAATAAGACATACAAACTGTGCATCCAAGTCAGTTATTTGCTTGCACAAACCTGAATAAATTCATATCATTGAACTCGTGTTCGTTGTTGGCACAAATGGAGTTGCTTTGGCTTCTTGGAGCATCCGAAAGTATATTTTCGACAGATTGTGTTTTTTCTAGCTCAAAAAGTTCTGCTTATTCTACAGACTTATAATTATCAGGTCAGCAAAGATGTCCGGTACCCTAATTGCGTAATACACGATGAGTCAGAATCAGTTTTGAAGCAGATTGGTATATGATGGGTGCTTAGAAAGGGACGGCTGATACTTACCTACTAAGTACATGGCATGGGACCTAGGGTGGCAAGAGCAGACTGCAAATCCGCCACTTGGAACTGTCAAAATGACACAGATTAGTCGTCATCGTTTACGAAAATATGTTACGTAATTAGATAACAATTTCTACTTCTATACCTAACTTTATTTCAATTTCCGTATCAAGTTTAACCCTTCCACATTCCAAGCCATGTCCACACTTCTCTTACTCTAACAAAAGCTCGTCGCACAACCGGTGGATTGTACTCCGGAGCACATCTGTCCCATGACGGACATCACAAAGGATGCAAGGGTTTAGAGTTGCTCTCTTTACGCCGTTTGCCAAATATTTAAGACCTTGACATGTGCATGATTGATACGGTAGAAATGTTGCTTTGTTTGATCCTTTGTTAGTCGGAACTGCGATTTCTGAGCCTTATCTGGAAAGGTGTTGCATAAAGTTGCCAGTAGGAACTAACTTGGAGGTAAGGAAATAATTAAAAGTGCCTATTTAAAAAAAGGTGTTTCTTGGTGTACCTAGGATGGATGCTGCTATTCTAGAGTAGGTACCTATCTATTAAATTATATTTGCAAACACCATACAATTAGTACTTATGTAAACAATAACTCATGCACATGCATGCACATCAGTAGGTACTTAGTCTCACTACTGATGTGCATGAGGTCACTAATGTCAACTGTCAATCACCACGAATGGCGGGAAACAATATTGAATGTGGAGCGGTGCCAGGTGGATAAATACATAATAAGCCTATTAATGTTCCCACTGCTAGGACACAGGGGCCTCCTCTCTGTGAGAGGGAGTGGGCCGCCGTAATCTACCACGCGGGCCCAGTGCGGGTTGGTAGATGTCACATCATCACATGTCTTCGAATTTTTGGTTCTAAGACATGCCGGTTTCCTCACGATGTTTTCCTTCACCGTTTTGAGAGCAGAGGTGATGAAATTATTTACACACCAGGTGGATTTAATCAGCTTAAATACGGGATCAAGAATTCTTCAGCTAAGTATAAATTGCCCGTAGCACAGATAATACGGGGTGTCCGGGACATCGACGCGAAGCCGGTTACCATGGATTCAGTACATGGTTCTGAACCCCCCTGCGTTGAAATTTTTCGTCGGTTATTAAAACCCTAAAAAAAAAAAAAAAATTAAAAAAAAAAAAAAAAAAATATATATATATTATATATTAATTTTTCGTCGGTTTTTCGTCGGTTTTTTTTATATATACACAAATGACTGAACCTGACTTGATTTCCGTACGTCTGTTTCGGGTGACCACTGATAATCAGCGCTGTGCTGTGGGTCCCCCATAGTACAGCATTATGCTGAGTGGAAGCCTTCTTATCACAGTCATGACGTGCACTATTTCTGTTTTCAATTTTTTTTTTTTTTTACTCATTTCTTTTTGTATGCACGTGTTTCTGTGATGAATAAACCTATTTTTCTTTATTTCTTTCTTTCTAAAAAAAAAACAGCTGTTCCATACATTTTGACCGCGTAGGTATTGCACTTTTCTATGAAACAGCAGATTTTTTTTTTAATAACCGACGAAAAATTTCAACGCAGGGGGGTTCAGAACCATGTACTGAATCCATGGTAACCGGCTTCGCGTCGATGTCCCTGCCACCCTGTATAATACTACGTACCCGTAGCTTGCATCTATGCACGTGAATTTTTTAAAATATTCGAAGTGTATAGAGTGTCGCGAGTATTCTTGTGGCACTCTAGTGTCGCTGCCTCGGCCCGGCTAGGGTGCCGTGAGCGTTGCATTGTCACTGTCACTTGTTATTTAGGTTAGGTTAGGTTAGAACTGTGACCACACAACGCACGAGCCGAGCGAGCGTAGCGAGCGGTGCCGCGGCAGCGGCCGGTGAAGTGCCAGGGTCCGTTTAGGCACAAGAGAATGTATAATGTTTTGGGAATGTGGTGTTTTACAGCGATCTAACCTCGACAATCAAACAAAATACCAAGTGACGTGACTTAGTGACAGTGACAATGACAATCCAATGCTTGCGGCACTTTGACCGGGTCGAGGCGGTGTTACTAGGGTGCCTGTAGTGCCACTTTATCCGATATGGATAGAATGCTACTGGTACTGGCACTCTATACACTGCCTAAAATATTTACAAATTCATGTGCTTTTCTGCTAGGTGATCGGGAACGAGCCTTTTGCCATCAACTGAGCACAAATCCCGACTCCGGGCTGTCACATGGAAAAGTCCAATAAAATTACCCGACCTGGGAATTGAACTCATTAGGATCCTGCAACGCACACGGTCAGTGGGCACACTTAACCTTACACTGCCCTATAATTATGAGAATCCCTGCTACAAGCTAACCGCCTCTGTGGTCTAGTGGTTAAGCAACCTGTCTCAGACCCAGAGGTCCCGGGTTCGATTCCCAGTGGGAGCAAAATTTTCTGCTCGGTTTGGTTGGTGGTAGGGCTTGTTCTAAGTCTGCCTGGCTAGCTACCAGCATATTATCTAAGTCTGTCGCTATAACAACAATGTTAACAGCATTGTTGTGTTTCGGCAGTTAGAGATAAGATAGCCAGTTCCTCTGTGGTTCAGGATTCCGGGTGAAGCTCGCTTCCACCTTCGGCCTGATCATCACTTACCATCAGGTGAGATGCAGGCCAAGAGCATCTCCGTTGAAAGCTTGCAACTGAGTCCGCAATAACACTATTATATTATAAATAAATAAAAAACGGTAGTTACACAAATCAACGGCTATAATTATGACTGATATGGCCAAGTTTTTAATCAACGACCATATGGCCAATATGACCAAGTTTTTTGCAATAATCATTAGTGATCATAGTTTATAAAACTCAGGTTATGGTCGCGTGCCGTGTCCCATTTTGTCATTAATAATCAAAATAATATGTAATCACGATGATTGGTTATTTTCTACTTAATTATTTTGTTGAAAATAACTTGCCAAGGTATTTTCGCTTATATTTTATACAATTAAAGTATATTTTCCGATGTATGTTTGTTACAAGCTTATAATTTTCACGGTTCAATGATTATGTAATGATCACAAGTGACACGTGTTTTAATGTATTTTGGAAATTGATATTGTTATCGCAGCCTTTCTTTATTTTAGGTGCTTACCTAATATACCTATTAGTTTATATTGGACAACTGTTATGGCCTATGCACACTGGCGGATGGGACGGTAGAGGATTTGTTTAATGTTAATACACCGAACAAACAATATTCGATAAAAAACAATTCTACTGTTCGATAATTTTAAAAATGAGATTATAAAATTAATTGAATTGCGTTTCTGTGAAATATGTTTCATTTCATTCATTCGTAAACAGTCGTTAAAACAATAATATTCGAAATAAAAATACAAGGACCAAATATTATATTATGAAACATTTGCTGCGAAACGAAATTCTATGAAATTTCTGTCTGCGAAACAAGGGAAGACCTTTTGGAATAGAATAGACGCTGAATCAAGACATTTATTGCTTTTATTTACGATTTTTTCCGTGAAAACTCAAGGAATTTAGAGAAATTCTAAAACTCGAATAAACAAGTAAAACATTCAACATACCTTTTTGTAATTTTAGCTTTTATTAGAATTGAATGAAACAATGTGAATTTGAGCGTCAAAGTTCCAGTACCGACGGGTTTTCTTGTAAACCGAGTTCGTAAAATATTTATAGAACATTTGGTACATGAAAAGAAAAATGTGTAACTAACTTATGTACAAGAAAGAAAAAGGCACTATCGTTATTATAATCAAATAATTAAAATATCTTACTGCTGCTGAAAAATACAGCGTCCAAAATCATGAATTTTCGTAAAAATAAATGTAATAGAACTCTTAACACATTTAAAACATACCAACAAAAAGAAAACATCGAGACAACTTCCCAACAGCGATGTCACAAGCTCACAATAAAATTGTCACACATAAATTAAATACTTACTATTTTTAGTACCGCCAATGTACCTACCAGTGTGTTGTGTAGGTACCTATTGTTTCAATTTCGTGCCATATTTGGCAACATTGCCCGTGCAGGAAGCTTCAGGTCGTGCATTGTAATTAGGTGGTTCCGCTTCACTTATTAATGCCTGTCAAATGTCGTGATAGTACACTCTTACAATGTAGGACAGAATTATGTAGCAATCTGACAGTTATAATAGCTGCATATATGCTCAACTGTCCGAAAGACTGATGCAGCTCGATAACAATTAAAATTTTATTGTCTCATTAGTGACAGTCAAGCGGATCGGAAAACGTAACATGATTTGATCGACTTATAAATTACTAGGCGCGTGGAAGTTGGAAATTATCCCACGGGGATGTATTACCGGGATAAAAACAATTTGTGTGTAAATCCAGGTTATACTTAAACTATCTGTGTGCCCAATTTAATCCAAATCCGTTCAACCGTTTTTGCGTGATTGAGTAACAATAATCCAAAAAAATCAGGATTACCTCTTGCCCGCGGCTTCGCCCGCGTGTTGGTCGGAAAATATCCCACGGGAACGTAGTTACTATTACCGGGATAAAAAGTATCCTATGTCCTAAGCCTAACACAGGTAACCAACCTAACTTCTGGCTTATGTCTGTGTACAAAATTTCAGGCCTGAAAAGGTAACAGACATCCTACTTTCGCATTTTTTATTATTACTGTAGTGTGTAGCCTATCAATGACACACACACTCTTTAGTATGGAGTGTGTGTGTGTCATTGATGAATTTTGAATTTTGAAATGCATGTGATAGGTAATAGTAGGTAAATAAATATAAAATAAATTTTAGATCCCATTAGTAACAATACCCAACCCACATTGCTATTTGCTAACTTTAAATACAGGCGCACAAAAGACCATTAGGGACATTTATCTACTTGAAAACTTAATTTTACCAAAATGTCGGTTACATTCAAAACAGACAAATATCCCGCAGCCACTCAAATTCAACACCTTAGCCAAAGGTGTTCTCGAACATCTGTAAATGATCCGTTAAACTTTGAAGAGCCCGCATACTACGTCCTATTCCCATAAATCATGGAATCTTTTATACATAGAAATACTTAGGAATTGGGAAGGACCGAACTGTTGGCAAAGTAGCTCTTAATATTTATTGTTCTGTGATTGTGGTAGGTTTTTTTGGCCAGATGTGTAATGTGTAGAGTTGAATGAATCATTGAACTAGCGAATAGTGATTGATTTGCCGAAATAGTGTGGGATTGGGCTAAGTATGGTAGGCACGTATTCGGAAGTTAAGTACATCATACGCGATTAAATCAGCTGCCACTTTCTATTATTATCAGTATCCTATTAGATAATCTATGTGTTTTTCATTTATAAATATAGAACTGAATTTGCAAGATTTGATTTAATAAAAAATACAATAGACGACGTATATTTAGTAACCTAATCCTTTATACAACCCGTTTTTGAAATGAAAACTTTTTTAGCGTCGTTGTGCACTTTTTTTGGGATGGGTAAAAAATGTTCAACTCGTGTCAGGACACGTGACCTGATCGAAAATTCGTAAGACGTTCAAGTTTTTGTTGACAGCGCAATCTGTTTTTTTTTTTTTGTTTTTTTTTATGCAGCTACAGCTTTCGTTCTCGTACTGACAGCAAGCCATATAAATTCCTGACATTTTTATTAGATGGCGTTACTTAGTTTTCACTTCAATCGGCAGTCCCAGACTGCCTCGTTTTTGTTTATACTAATCCTCTTAAGGGGTGATTGTACTCAACAACTTTCACTATGGGACAAATGCTCATATCGCGCACATCTCGTCAAAATGTAGGGAACAGCAGATTTTTTTTTCGCGGTTTTAGCAATAAGCTCGACCTCTATTACATGGAATTTGGGTGTAAGTACTATATAATAGGTACACTCCTGCCTAACCCTTCGGAGAATACAGGCTTGATGTTATTCTATGAGAAAACCATTGCTTAAGACCGCGGTGACCCTTGAATGGTCCATACAAACGTAATACCTAAATCATTTTCAATTTGAGCATATTTCCATCATATTATGTTAATATTCGGATTGAGACAGTATTTATCTAGGCTTGTACATCTTTTTTTTTCCAAAAAACTTACATAAAATAAAGTTTAAGCGAATTGAATTTCGCACAACTTTTACAGCTAACAGACATGTTTTCATACTGTTTTTTCTGTATTATAAACAATAATATTTGGAATATTGTTTCGGCAGAAGCATAGCTTATATTATCAAGTTACAAAGTATAGAAAAAATTATGAAAGAATATTAAGTTTTCATCCATCATTTTTGGTATTACGGAACACATCCAAATTTATCATAAATTGCGATAGCTAGTAACAACGCAAATAACACAAACACACAACAGACACAGACAACAACAACAACACAACAGAACAGAGATAACAATATTCCAAACGCATTTTCCTCCCATCTAGATTTGCAGTTGCGAGACGTGTTCGCCGGACCCTTAAATAATGTAATTTCCTCGGGCCCAGTTGACTCGGGCCAAGTTGTCACTGACCTTTATTATCGCGCCACAACATTAAATCACCAAATGATCCTGACTATACACTGAGACACATCCAGCGGGCCAATGATGTTTTTTGCAGACAACATCGGGTCCCTAACACAGCTGTTTAATTTTTTACCGAAAACAAAAAATGCAGTTCCTTCCTATATCCCTGAGCTCTAGAGTTCATCTGTTATTTATAAAATTCTCATCGTAAATATAAGTGTATTCTGAGCAAATATGAAAGAAACCTGGCCTTTTATTGTCTTACAGCACGGCAAAGCTCTTTAGGGGTATGAGAAACAGGGTGTAAAGTTCACTCATCCCCCATAGAAAAGGGAGGATCCTCCAACCAGACGGGTTGTTATGTCTGGCGGGCAACTGCCCATATGTTGATTTCGGATAGTCTTATCTATGTTTTTCGCTTGGTAAACTCTAACTGCGAGATGCAGGAATTGTGTGACGTCATGTCTTTGCTGCGTAGTTTGTATGTCGCGGTGTAACCGCTACATCACTCCCCTCCGGAGACCGAAGGTCGATAGTGGGCTGAGTCTTGAATCTTGCGATGCTTCACAGTGCCAGCTGTGGTTCCAGTGAGTCGGAACCGGGTGCCGCTCAGTTCACAGTGGGTCGGAACTGTCTGCAGTGATTGCGGCGATGGTGATTGTGGTTCCAGTGAGTCGGAACCGTGTGCCGCACAGTTCACGGTGGGTCGGAACTGTTTGCGGTGATTGCGGCGATTGTGGTGATTGCGGTGATTGAGGTGATTGAGGTGATTGCGGTGCTTGAGGTGATTGCGGTGATTCCCCAGTGAGTCGGGGTGATGTGGCTGAGGGTGATGACCAGGAATGCGCGTTCGCTGCATGCTGGTGGTCAGGATACCCGTTGAAGCCGTGGGTGCTGGCTGGCTGTGTGACTCGCCTCACGAAAGCTTGCGGGAGTGATGATGATGACGTCACGCTGAAGTAGTTGCACGAAGGCTGCGTTGACGTTCATACTCGGGGTCACCAATTTAGGGGTATGAGAAACAGGGTGTAAAGTTCACTCATCCCCCATAGAAAAGGGAGGATCCTCCAACCAGACGGGTTGTTATGTCTGGCGGGCAACTGCCCATATGTTGATTTCGGATAGTCTTATCTATGTTTTTCGCTTGGTAAACTCTAACTGCGAGATGCAGGAATTGTGTGACGTCATGTCTTTGCTGCGTAGTTTGTATGTCGCGGTGTAACCGCTACAGCTCATCTCCTCAAATATAAGTATCTAAGTAGGTAGTACATAAATGAGAGAATGATCGTAATCCTTCATCACGCTTACGAACGATATGATAATATGAACCATTTTCTTACAACATCGTCATTCTCCGGAGGAGCTCGTGGCTAAGTAATAACAAGCCGCACAGGTCGATCCATCAGGTTAAGCTACGCTTACCAGGGTTGGTCGGTGGATGGGTAACCATCTTCACATACCGAGACTCCTCCGTGCCTCGGAAAGCACGTTAAGCCGTTGGTCGCGGCTGTCATTCGTGGATCTTTGACAATCGTTACGAGTCATCAGAAGCCCGAAAGTCTGACACCAGTCTTACCAAGGGGTATCGTATTACCCAGTCACTGGGTTGTGGAGGTCAGATAGGCAATCGCTCCATGTAAAATACTGGTATTCTGCAGCATCCGGTTATACTGGAAGCTGACCCCAAGATAGTTGGGAAAAGGCTAGGAAGATTGATCGTCATTCTCCTGCCCTTATCCTAATTTATTTGTGGTCGGCGCAACATGTCCCTTTCTTCCATAATTCTCTATTAGTCGTCATCTCGGTAGTCACCCCCTTTCTAGCCATATCATCTTTCACACAGTCCATCCATTGTTTCTTTGGTCTTCCCCTACTCTTATAGCCGTAGTCCCAAATTGTTCTTTTCGTGTATTTTTGTTCATTCTTTGCTTCATGTTTTACCATAAATAAACGTATTTTCTTTCTTTTATTTTATAGTTGTTTTCCTCACAACATATTCACATGAAATCGATACTCAATCTCAATATATTTACACAAATATAATAAGCTGACAATTTAATAACTTAATTACCGAGACCGGTTGTAAAGGAAACCGAGACTGGACATAGTGGACATCTGTCGACCATCCTATTATAGAACAGGATACCCTACTACAGGATATAAGTACGTAACTATATGGACAATTGACCAAGTTATAATTGTTGAACCTACCTGTGTTCTGACGATAATAATGATCTAAAAATAACTGTGCGACTGGATATAGCCCAGTTTGCATTGGAATCGAACCCAAGCCGGGTTCAATTGGTTGATAGACAAATGCATTATCATTTCAGCCGACAGACGTCCACTGCTGGACATAGGCTTCCCCGAAGCATCGCCACTTCGAGCTGTGGTCTTCTCGCATCCAGTGGATTTCAGCGGTCTTCACCAAGTCATCGGTCCACCTTGTGGGTAGGCCTTCCAACGCTACATCTTCCGGTACTCGGTCGTCACTCCAGAACCGTCCCTTCCCTACGTTTTCCTACGTGATCGAATCAGAAATGAAGAGATCTGCAGGAGAACCAAGGTAACCGACATACCCCCAAGAATTGCCAAACGTGAGTGGCTTAATGCTTATCGTCTCAAATTAAAATTATTGTCGATGTTAGGTAGCCATCAAATGATATTATTTATTCTGTAGCTTTACAAGCTAAGTACCTAATCTCTGTTCCAAAAGTATCTAATGAAAATGTAAACAAATCGATTAGAAACGTCCAGGTACCTGCAACGTCCAGATATCACATTCCCGAGGTTGTGAAAAGAAAACGGATTTTCCCAGATATGAGAACCCAGAAATGAACAACATTGGAGCTCGAGTGCTCATCAAATATTTCGGGACATCACCAAGCGGTTGGTCGACTCTTCACGTGCCCAGAGGACTGGCCTATTCTTAGGCCAAAGAATTAGCATTGCCATCCAACCATTCATTTTTGACGTTCAAAAGTGCCTTTTATGTGCCTAATTGAAATAAATGGTTTGACTTTGACCAACGTGGCAACCCTGCCAGCCTTTTGGGCACTTTTTTCGCTAACAGCGATGCGGACGAATTTTTTGATGCCCAATGAGCCCGTCCCTTTATTATATTTTTTTCTTTACATCTACATAATATACTAGTTACTTGTACATACATAGTTTACATATTATATAATCCAAATATTATTGAAATTAAAACAAAACAAAATAACAACAACTTAAACACTACTGAAACAAAGCTAAAAAAACTCTAATTGCAACATCCCGGAACCTTATGATTCCATTTACTCGTACCAATGAAGTTCTCTTTAAATTGCGAAAACAGAGACAATGGGGTACAAAAACACCATTAAATTCAGCATTAAAGTGCACACCATAGCGCATGCGTGGGGCGTGAGACAATACGCCACCACTTCCGATTCTGACAATGTTTGCAGGTAAAACTTTATGTACTGGTCGGCGCAGAAGTGTTGGTGAATACTTATGAGTTGTTAAAACCACAGAATACAATTCGGCCAATAGTAATATTATTATTTATTTATTTCAATCAACTTTGGATCATACACTGAAACGGATAAAAAAATATTAATCAAATTCATCATCATCATCAGCCTACTAATGTTCCCACTGCTGGGACACAGGCCTCCTCTCTGTGAGAGGGAGTGGGCTGTAATCTACCACGCGGGCCCAGTGCGGGTTGGTACTTTGGTAGATGTCACAGGTCTTCGATTTTTTTTTTAAGCTATTGCATAGCTTCTATCGCGGGCCTTGAGCGTGGAGACCTAATCCAGAAATTTCGTAACAAAAATACATAAGAAACAAAACACTCTTTGTTTGTGTTTTGTATTGAAAATTATGTTTTACTGTTTGACAACAAAGTTCAAATTTACTTAGACGAATGATCAACGAGAGTGTTGTATTGAAAATTATGTTTTACTGTTTGACAACAAAGTTCAAATTTACTTAGACGAATGATACGAGAGTGTTGTATTGAAAATTATGTTTAACTGTTTGACAATAAAGTTCAAATTTACTTAGACGAATGATCCTTGACTATTAATAGTTAAATTAAAACCTTTTTATTAGTTTGATGTTCCCGGCCATTACGTTGTGTCAAGTTTTAAAAACTATAAATGTGAATAACAGTTCCTGTCAATGTCACCATTGCTATTAGTATTCGGGTTAATATTTTACAATGCCGAGAAATTAAAATCATATTAAAATCGATGAATCTTTTTTTACCGGCAATGAACGTACTTCGCAATTGAATATGGATGAAATAAGTGAACATGTGCCAATTGAAGACAATTTAGTTGCGCAGCAGCAAACTCTTTTGTGGAATGATGATTATTTTTTTAAGTCTAGCACCCGGTGAATATAACAGGCCAGTCAGTATTTTAATGGATGAACATGCGGAAGAACTATCTTTTCCGACAATCTACGGCGGTCATTTTCGAATATACAGAGATGGTGTTATTGTTACTCCATTTATGCAAGCTACCAGCGAACTTCGGCGTACTGATAGACGTGCTACTGAAAACAACTTTTATACATCGCTGCTAAAATTATGAGGTTGCGAGTTAGTAAATGTGTCAACGTTGCGTTTAAGCATGTTGGACAAGGTACTTCAATCAAATAAATATTGCACATGTTAGCGATGTTAATGTTAGGAGCTCATTTGTTGGAGATATTTGTGCGTGCTTATGCAAACTTAGAAATAGCCTACACATAGTCATGGTAGCAATTTACATTTCACCGAATCCAAAATTAGACGAGGTAGAGCATTTTATTCATCGCACTTTACTGGAGTACACTAAAGAAGGGTCGAAAATACTTGGTACAAATGGTAATAAATTTCCACTTATCTTGGCTGGCGATTTCAACATCAACTTCGCTGATAAAAAATCAGAGCGGTTGACAATTTTTCTTTCGAAAATATTGAATTTGAAAATGAATGATCCACAAGAATCCACAACAAAATATGGGACCACCATTGACGCGGTATTTTCCAGATATTTTTAGAAGATATCAAGTCTCAAACTTATGTTTCTTATTTCAGTTACCATAAACCTATAGTTTCAATGATAAATATTCCTGAATAACCTACATCTATTGTAAGATAATAAAAATATTTTGAACAATATTAACTTCTCATTTATTTAATAAAAATAAAAAAAATGTTTTCTTATCGGTCACCACGCTCAAAAAGTGTAACTTGAATTAATATCAAAGAAAAAAAAAACATAGGAAAAAAAATACTGCACAAATAAAATAAATAAATAATTATAATTGCATAAGTTGATAAAAAATGCTATGCAATAGTTTTACCGCGGCAGTCCCCGAGTGCCACACGTCTTTTTTTTTTTTGTAATCATATTACATTACAATAAAGAATTACATTTAAATTGAAAATTACATTAATACTTAAAATTCGCAGTTCTGACTCTCCACTCCACTCCTGTCTTCCGTAATTCCAAAATCCCTAAACTTCCAACTGCAATCTTTTGCAGCAGGTGTAAAACTAACGCTTGTCCGCGCGTCTGTATCGGAAGTCGGAGCGGTGTAAGTACTCATTGTGTCCGTTTCCGCCATCCGCAACGCCCCCTCTCCGCGAGATGAATGAACTAGAAAAAAATACGCAAATAATACCCTCCAATGTTACAGATAAATGCAATACGAATTTACGAATACGAATTTTTTTTTGAGACAAGAAATGGTCACCTACTTATTTCCGAAAATTATAGTTGAATAGATGTTATAGATGCTGTAATTTTAAATGTTAAATGTTCCTATTCATTTTATTGTATGTAAGGTCTCAAGGCTGTTGAGTAACTAATAACACTTAAGTTTAATTGCTTTATATGTTTAGATTTTCTTTGAAGATTTATGAATGAAGGAGCTGGTGTTTGTTGCCGTTTGTTTTTACAAGTTGACGAGATATTGTCTTCAATGATTTTTTTATGATTGTTACATAAAGACCAGGCTGAGCACAGACAATGGTGTGGCCAAAGGACAATCCAATAGGTGTCAAGTAGGCTGCTGTGGGCTTTCATTTTCACCATTTTTAACCGACTTTAAAAAGGAGAAGGGTCTCAATTCAACTATGTGTTTTTTTTTTGTATGTTTATTACGCGATTACTTCGCCAATTATTTATTGATTTGGAAGATTCTTTTTTTGTTTGGTAAGTCATACTTCAGAGGTACTTACTCCCATATAAATATTGTCTTTACTTGGGTTGTTTTTTTTTTTCAGTTTACAATAAACCAACAATTCAAAGCCAAAGATACCAACTTCCGAAATTAAAGTAATTTTTCACATTGTAGGGTTTTTTTTGAAGTCGGTAGTTTTTTTAACCGACTTCATAAAAAGGAGGAGGTTCTCAGATCGTCGAATTTTTTTAAATGTATGTTCCCCGATTACTCAAAGACGGCTGGACCGATTTAGAAAATTATTTTTTTGTTTGAAAGGGTATAGTTCCTAGTTGGTCCCATTGTCATCAAGTCAGGATTGGATGATAGAATCCTGCAGAAGTCGAGGGAAAGCTTGAAATATTATAGGCACACGTACAGCGATATAGGTATTTTTTATAGTAGCTCTCGGAAAGCACCATTTAGTGAAGTGGAACAGTTTTGTTGTTGGTAACTTTTCTATTTTTGGTCACATCAATTTGAAGATTTTGAAGACGAACTGATCATACTGACTGCCTCGTTTGTCTTGTTATCGCAAGCACAACTTCTGAACATGAGGTCCTAGGTTTGAATCCCGGGTCGGTCAAAATGTTATTGCGTTTTTCCATCTGGAATTTCTCAGTAGCAGCTCGGAGTCTGGATTTGTGCCCGGTTGATGGCAATAGGCTCGCCCCTGGTGAAATATAGGTACACCTCTGCCTAACCTTGTAGAAATACAGGCGTGATGTTAAGTTATGTAATTAACTAATCAAAACTTTTATCTTCGCTTTTTTATGAAGCGATATACAGGGTGGCAGCTCGCCGTCCGATAAGGACCAGGCCCGGGTCGACGGCGCGTCGTGTTCCACGCGCGCCTCAAAGAGATGTCAGCAAAACTGACGGGGTCCGCTAGGGCCGATGCCTGCCGGGGTTGCGGGTAGTCCCAAGGGGAAACCGTGGCCCCTGGTATGGCAAGGGAAGGAACACGGGTGGGTTTTAGTCAGTAAAAGTCTGACACGCCCTTCCGCTCCGCCCAGAGCGGGAGAAGTCATTAGATGATTTCCCACCCAAAAAAAAAAAAAAAAAATGGTGGCAGGGACATCGCCGCGAAGCCTGTTACCCTAGATTCAGTACATGATTCTGAACCCCCGTGCGTTGAAATTTTTCGTCGGTAATTTAAATAAAAAAACAGCTGTTCCATACATTTTGACTGCGTAGGTATTGCACTTTTCTATGAAACAGCAGTTTTTTTCTATGAAAATTTCAACGCAGTGGGGTTCAGACTGATGTACTGAATCCATAGTAACAGGCTTCGCGTCGATGTCCCTGACAACCTGTATTTAGCTGAAATCCAACCCTGCCCAAAAAAGACCACCCTGTATTTGTGCTTCAACATTGAACCCAATCCGAATCAAACTTGTAATTTCACCAGTTTCATTACCACCAACCCAAAACACATGCCACTCACACGCACGTGTCACAACTCTAAAATTAATAAACAATATTTTTCAACCAACTAATTTGTATCGGAAATCATTACACAGCGAAATTTATTAATTGATAACTGCAAACACATGATTGAAGTCTACTGCCGTGAAATTAGGGCCCAATAGGCACCCAATCTGTTCAATATGACATTATATTAATGATAGAGGGTAATGACAGTGTATCCGGTTGTTGTTTGTTTATTGTTTTCGTAATTTATGGCACGCGATTGGGTTTGTAATTGATTGTTTTGTTGCTAGTAACATTTATGGATTTAATAACGAACTGATACAGACTAAAAGCTAAAGAAAGAAAGATAATAAATAAATAAATGAGTTTCATTTTGACAGTTTTTAGAGGTATGAGGAAAAGGGTGTAAAGTTCACTCATCCTCTATTATTGAAAAGAGAGGATCGGCCGACCAGCCGGGTGTTGTGTCTGGCGGCTGGCGGGCCCATATGTAAGGCTGCCTGTCCACTGGAGCGGAGAGGAGAAAAGAGGAGCGGAGATGTGCCAATATAAACCAATAGAAACTTGACTCCGCCCTTGAGTTTAGAATTGATTGGTTAATAATGGCACATCTCCGCTCCTCTCCTCTCCTCTCCGCTCCAGTGGACAGGCAGCCTAATGGTTGATGTCGGATAGTCTTCTATAAGTCGTTCGCGCGCACTCTAATTGCGCGTTGCAGGATTTGTGTCACGTATGTCTTTGATGCGTAGTTCGTATGTGGTGGTGTTACCGCTACAAGTTCACCCACATTTATTACGTTATTTACGTTATTGAGTAAACGAATTTTTCAAACTTATGAAGTGATCGATTAGCAATATCATTCCATATTCTTGGATTGCATTGGAGTTTAATGTGAGCTGCGAGTTCTGAACTGAGATTCCTGAACACTGCTAGTCTGCTACTCGATGTCCATTGCCACTCCCCAGTACAATCTCATTAGAGTAAATATCGTGTTAAGTATTGATAATTTTATTCCAATTTTTATCCCAATTGTATCTAATGTTATCTTATTTTGTCCAATTTTATCTAATTTTGTTTAATTTTATTTTATTCACAAGTTTTGTCTAGTTTTATGTAATTTATTCTCATTTTTTGGCACTAAGTTTTATGTAATATAATCTCATTTTCTTTTATATAAATGTAATTATTAAAAGATATTGACCGATAACTTGTATATGTGTGGTGCAAACTGTTAGTATAAGTTGGTATTTAATAATTATATAAATAAATAAAATTACGAGCTGCTACAATCTGGAGCTCAACCCAAGCACTCTATGCTTATTGGTTGCAAAGATACAACTAGTCAAAGATGGGCAGTTTTTTCAAAAAGTGTAAAATGTGGTGTGTAAAACCATCGAAAATCTAACTACGTTTTTACCGATATATCCCGCCACAATGGCTCTGATTGAATAATTGTGCGGAACCTTTTGTGAGAACTTATACAAACAGACGCTATGTTTGTAAATTACAAAAAATGTGAGTGTACTATACGTAGTTATCTCTAGATAACACCCACATTTTGCCAGTTATGTTTAAAAGTCCCATACTATGGGGCGAGTCTATTGCCATCAACTAGGCACAATGCCAGACTCCGGGCTGCTATTGAGAATTTCCAGATGAAAAACTCAATAATACTTCGCCCAATCTGGGAATTTACAAACAAGAGACTTCTCCTAGGTCATACGAATAATTAGGTTCCTTATGTAGAACCCGTGACCCCATATTACAGAATCCAAAACCTTGTTATCATGGCGACAAAAGATTTTGAATTCGCCACTGCTTGATTCTTGGTCAAGCCACTCCTGACCTAAAGGTCCTCAATATGTTATACTGATGCTGAAGCTAAACAAACAGTAGCTGTCGGTAAAGACTTTATCTTTTTTGTCAGATCAACATAATCCGGCAATTTGTATCCAAATCACGCTAAGATCGTCTTGTGACATCATCTCCCGATTTAATCAGTGTGATAAAAGATTTTTGGTCCTTGTTATCCTTAAGTATACTTGACACAATGAGATATTTTCGTCGTGAATTCCAGAACACCTTATTGGCCAGTCCATTTGATAAATTTCCAAGCGCACGGAACATTGCCACAAAATCATAGAAAATTTTACATTTATCATGAATAGCCTTCACCTAGACAAGGTGTAGAGGGTTATATAGATCTGAAGTGGAGCAAGCCCTATAACTAACATACATACTTCTGCTGACTAAAAACAAATCGATGGCTGTATAAGAATTGGACCTCCTCCGAGACTGCCTGAGAAAGACACAGGTAAAAAGTACTAAGCTAGCTACCCAAAAAGTTACAAGGTTGCCTACCTAATTGCCCCATATGACAGCAAAAAAGTTTGTCATCCACCACATGACACTCTAATAATGACTTTGTCAATACCACCTCTACACACTGATAAATATGAGACGCAACGCTAATAAAACTCCTGTGGACTATTGGGCGACTCATAAAATTCAAACAATTGACTTTACACCCGCAGTCAGTTACGTGAGTTACGTCATTATTGTCTGTAAAAATTAGAGGTCGCATGATTGGTTCCCTGTTATAATTACACCTACTGTCTTGGCTATATTAACTGGTAATTCTGTTTGACCGTTTAGTTCAATGTTCTATGGTTTGATAATCGGGTATGGGTTTGTGATTGATGTCAGGGGCGTAGTCGGAAAGGTTATGAGAGATAAAGCTTATAACATTCGATTTATTGAATTTATATTTTTTTCCAAATTAATGGGTCGTTCAAAACATATTTTCGAACACATATAGCTTGGTTCCATAATGCAAGTGATAGTCCCCCCGTAGCAACCTCGGTGAAAGTGTGCGAGGGAACATGGGGTGGTTTTACTCAGTAGAAGTCTGACAGACACCTCCGTCCGCCCCAGGACGGAGGACATCCATGAGGATTTCCACCCGTTACCAATAAAAAAAAACAAGGCAAGTGATAGTCAACTGCTTTGAGATGAGAGATCTTTCTACAACATACGCAGCACCAAATAACTTTTAACTAGTCTATGCTCTGTTATACCATAATTATCATTTTGAAAAAAGGGAAAACTAGAGTAAAATTCTGTAACCGACCCAATATAGTTCCCTGGGAAACCCCTTATATATTCCTGAAGTTCCTGTTTGCATAAAATGTTGGCTTACCTTACTTACATACATTAGGCTTACAGTACAGAAGTGTCAGAGTCAAGATAAATACAAAAAACACCTACCTACCTGTAGGTACTCCGTCTGTGCTGTCAGCAGTAGAAACCTGTTCCTTGGCGTAAGACTAGAAGCCGATAATATGTTTTACGAGTTGTTTTATACAAAAACTGATACCTACATATAATATGTAAGAGAACATTAGAATTAGAAAAGTTTTAAAGCAAGAAATTCCATAGTCACATAATCTCCGTGGCCCATGAAAAAAGCTCTTTCTGGATTTTCGAAAAGTACATAGAAAAAATTACAAACCGAGAGGACGATAAAACATTGTTGATAACTTTAGAGCTAAAATATTACTTTCGATTGTGAATCCATTTCTCAGTGGTGACAGCTATGACAAATGCTATCAATTTATATAGGCATGTTACGGCTCTATATAAGTGGATTCAAGTCTGTATTTGTACAAAAATGTTCGTTAAAACGTTTGTTATTGACCACAGCTTTGTTTAGAGAGGTTGAGTCATAATAAAGTTCGTTAGAATTTTAAGGTAGGCGGGAAATATTCAGTCTTGATTTGGCGGGAGAACTGCAAGGCCTTCTAAAACTATTATAACTTCAATTTTAAAGTTAGTTTTAATTACTAATAACTGAATGTAAGCTTCTTTATTTAGATCTTGGACAAGATGTTTAAGTTCATAGATTTGTCGTCTTGTCGACCTTGGTTTAACATAAATAATAATTATGTCTATAACCATTATGTTATACCTTGTTCTTCAACACTTTCCCGCCTTTTGCATGTCTGCCCGTTCGCACCTGTTCATCAGTTTATTCATTTGTGAAACTTCGTGTATATCCCATTGAGTTAAATGTACTACGTACTAAATTTTTTATTATCTCTTAATCAGATAATATATGCACAAAAGTGTTTATAATACACTATCCTCCTCGCCTAGACTTGGCTTCTTTTGGTAGATTTGAAAATAATGATGTGACTAGTGTGACTACTGATACTGCTTTGGCCAAGTCTTCAGAATATCCAAATACCTCTTCTACACCATTTACTGCAGCGGCTTTTTCAAGGAGCTAATCCATACATGCACCATACATTAAAGATACTCTTTCAGACACCCATGACTGATGAAAATCACTACTTGTATTACCACAAGCGTGCTATTTGGAGTTTTTATGCCCAACAGCTTATTCTGCAAAACACAATGGGTGATAAATGAAATTGCTAGCTTCGGTAGTTCGGTCTCTTCTGAAGTTACTCCTGTCTTGGTGAAAATTTTAGTCTGAGTTATTGCTTCACGGAGGATTTTATAAATAGTATGTTGGCAAAAAGCGCGCCCCCTATTCCATGGGACTTCAATATAATTGGCGAAATGTGGGTGTACTATAGGTAGACTTCTGCCTTACCCCTCCGGGATTACTGGCATGATGTTATGTATGTTATTGTACCTACTTATGGTAGTTTTTTTGTACTTATTTCAAATTTATTGTTACGATATGGCCTTGTGGCTCTTAAACTATATTATAGCAAGGCCAAGCTACTATTGTCTTGCCATAATTTTATCTCTTGACTGTCTATAGATATACTTAGTTGTCAAACAGTTTTTTATTCGATGTATTTGGGGCCCAAATTTTGAAAGATACAAAATGTTACTCTACCAATTTATGTATGTAAACGAAAACAATTTATGCGTAGCTTACTGTAATCGTAGTAGTTTCGTCGACATTTAGATCAATCTAAAGATCCTTGAATAGTTATTAGATGTTTCGTAGATAAAATTATAATAATTTAATGAAAATTCAACAGTATTCTTATCAGTAATTAACCTTGAAATACCTAGTAAGATTACTATTTTCAAATGTGAAACATTCGAAAAATGCGGAAATCGTAAAAATATTTTTTGCAGCTAAATGGCCAAATTATCAAACTAGAGAAAACAATGTTGGAGAAAAAAATTACTCAAGATATTAATTACATATTTACATTATGTTTATATACCTACCTAATTAATTATAAATTAGTAATTCCTATTCACTTTTTATTTAACCGTCGCGTCGTCAACATTTGTAACATGCGCTAAAACCTAAAAAAATATTATTGACATTTTATCAAACTCCAATGCAATAAAGTATCCAATTAACGTCTATAGCATTTGACACGAAATGTTAACCTAAAAATGCACATAACAAGAATCGATTTTACCTGTGCATTCTAATACAACCCGTAGCCGAACGTCGAGACTTAAAACCAAGCACACAAATAGCAACCATTTTAAATAAAAATTGACCTTGAATTTGAACTAAGACCTGTTGAATACTTAACCTATTACACCAGAGCATAATTATTAAAAAATAGAATTGGTACTAATGTCCACTTTATCTTACCAAGACCGAGATAAGGACGTCATGGACAACTATAAATAAATCGCGCGGGAAACTTCGCACCTATTCCTAAAACGACCATAATTTCAATGGCAAATTCTTATAAATTGCTCTATAGGTTATTCTTTTCTTCCCCTTTAAGAGTCCACCTGTATCCCTATACAAAAAGCGTCCTTGCTTTCATTGTTAAGGTTTGCGCGCCAAGTGACTGCCAAAATCGGCGCACGCGGCGATGCGCGGGAAAAGACCGAGCGTCAGTCGTAGTTGGGAGGAGCGCGCGCGTACACGCTAGCCACGCCGCGCTTATAGGTTAGAATTGGCGCGTCCTGAGTTCGCCAGGTGCGACCCTCGCCCGCTCTAACTCACCGACAGTCATATCCTCCCTCTCGCACGCTACCTGCGGACAGCTGTTTTCTCTCGGGAGATTAGTCAGATGTTTCTCGCTAACCAGTCAGTGCTCACCTGACGCGCGATACGGTTATGGCGGCCGGAGGACGTACACCCAAGCAGAGGAGGTTCGAGATGTCAGCGGGAATGGCACTGAGGACGTCCAATACTCCGAGGAGAAGGCGAGGGAGCTGCAAGTGCTTGTTTGGCGCACCGGACAGGGACGAGACGAGACGGCTAATGGCCGAGCAATATGCCAGAGAAAGGAAACGCTTCATCAGACGCTTCAATTTCGACATTGAGACAGAATGCACGTACAAATCCGCAAAGTTGGACTCACCAGTCAAATTTTGCGAAGAGGATAAGGAGAACGCAGAAAGTCCTGTAAGGATAGCCACGGAAGCGCTGGCATGTGTTGGGAATACTACTGACCTGAGGGTCTTGGGGTCTCCATCAAGAAGGAGTGCTGGTAGTTCTACGAGCTCACCTCGTACCCCCCGCACCCCTAGAACGCCCCGAGCCGCACGTACCCCGCGAACGCCCCGCACCCCTGCGTCCAGAAGACAGCTGCAAATGACAGGTCAGTACACACTATTGTTTTAAAAACTACTGTAAGCTTACATTTTAAAGAGGCAATAATTGAGGCAATTTTTCACTTCGTTATTTATAATCCCGTGTCAATCTTGCCCAACTCATTTCGTATTCAGGCATCGTCTTGCATAATGCACCAGCCAAGGGATTGATTACTGCATTTTTATTTTATGGGGCCATGTTTGCAGAGGGAATCATAATTGTGAAATATGGGCCAGGTTTCTGTTATCGTAGGAATTGTTCAAATAACTTGAATCAATATTGATAGCTATTGATTATTTTACTGGCTTCTGCACTACGCCTGTGGTAATATTAATAAATTCCTTAGTTATTCTGTTGGTCTGCGTTACATTTTAATGTAGTCCTGGCTTTGCGCCAGAATACATTTACCAACTACACACTAAGTATATTTTGCATTTGTGAATACTGTGACTTCTATTAATGGTTTCTTTTTTTAAACATCTAGTTCATAATTTTCAGTTTCTTTGCTCCTTGCCAAATTATTATTGAGTGAAAGTAATTTATCACCATAAAATGCTGTGTGTTCACTTTCACAATGTAACTTGCCCAAACTTGAATGTCACATTTAATGTTGTGTCACTTTGACCTTTAAGCAGCATTCTACACTGGTATCATTATTCAGTAGGGCTCATTATGGATGACAAACATGTCTATATACATTCCGTAAGAAATTACTGTTTCTGAACGAAATTATCTATTTTTCTTTATTACATAAGTGCATCCAAACATAATTTGATCTTTAAACTCAATACAGATAGTATGTATGAGTTTCAATGGAGTCAATGCCCTCTGTTGTTCTGGTGATGCTATTACTGCATCTACTCAAGCAAACAATTACTATAGCACTATATATAAATTAAAACATAAAACATATTAATAGTGCTGAACATGATTACCAGAAAATAAGGGAATATAAGAATGAGAAAATATTTAATATACATATAAAAAGTGTCATGGTGGAAACAGATCACCTTAAAGAACACGTCACGACACACGTGACTCTGAAATCTACCTAAACACTTATCTTTGGTACCACGTGAGGTTTTGTATTTACATATTCCTCTATTGCTCATCCATCAACCGAATAAAAATAAAGTATACACGAAGAAGAAGTTGGAAAACCCAAATAAGGAAACTTGTATAATACGAATGATAAAACAGTAACTGTAGCTGTTGCTGTAGACAAAAAACTACCAAACAGTATAATAGATGGTCAAATTTTGGTAGGTACACAAAAGTTGTGCCTTAGATAAATCAATACATCTTATTTATGCAACAGAGCTATTTATTACATCGAGCGATAATCTAAACATAATAACTATAGAATCAAAAGAATAAGTCCAGTTAAGTCACAGTTAGACAAAAAGGGACCTTAAAGCAAATATGATGAAGAATCACCAGTAGTCTTAAAACTAATCAACTTACACAAAAACATATACGAACGATTTCAGAAGGTTTGTCCATCATCTGCTGATAGAGCATGACTGCATGACGTAATAACAAAGGTAATTAATCATTACGTCCAAATTGCTACCCCATATTAAGAGAAAACTATGTAGTTAGATATGAATAAGTGAACAAAAAGGACTTTAATACATGATTATGTTATGAGTACTTATGAGTCAGAGTTATAGCCGGCTACAGCGATAGTGGGAGTGCGATCTATGATTTAATAGGTCTTATGGCAGATTATGATGTGATTAGGTTAATAAAATTGCCACATAAGCTAATGTTAAAATAAAAGTTTTAAATAAACAATCTCAAGGATTCAAATATCTCCATAAAGAATGGTTTAAAATCTGAATCCATTGAATGAAATGGTACATTATTTTTTTGTCGATTTTATGTTGCTTTGGCTAAGCTTCTGGTTCCTTCATTAATTTGTTTATCCACTTTGATCTAAATTAGTTTTACATTTCCGTTTCCGTTCATGTCAATTTCTTGTTGGCTATAAAGTTCTAAAAGATAAACAAACATTTACTTTGCAAAATTAAGCTCATGCAAGAACTTGTTCAAACACACCAAATGTAATAATTTTATTACAGGATTAGTTAACCCATCAGCAAGAGTAGGGTGAGTTTTAGGCCAAGATGCTTTGAAGCTAAAGATATCCTTTTATAAGTACTTGGACTTAAAATAAAAGAAGTATATACAAGGCATTAAAGTAACTTTAAAAAATCGTCACGCATCGGTTGTTCCGGGGTATTCCGAGTGAATATTAGAGGGAATCACGACGCGCCTTCCGGTTCAAGCTTTTAAATTAGAAAGTCCAAGTGGTCTGTTTCTTTATTCAGTGTGAAGTTTTTAGGGACTGCTATATTTCATAAACATGCTGATGATGATATTTCTTAAGTAAATAATTAATTCATAGTCCCAGATAAAATTACTAAAATGTATGCTTTTCTAATTCCTATGGTTAAGAAAGTGACCAGAGAAATAAGGAAGCCCCAAGCTTGGATTTCAATAATTTATGGTAACTTGATATAACATACACAAGTCACTTACAAAAACAGTCCATTCCATTATCATCCACATGCAAAACTGAACATAAATATGTAAATCCACTAGAGTCCTTAGAACGATAGCTTGGATATTACGCCATATTATATACAAAAAGCTTTTTATCTGAGTGCTGTATCTCCTTCAACACTGTTTATTTTAAACGTAAGTATATCATCCCATTGCTGGGCAAAGTCCCCCATAACTTTCCACGCCTCTTTTACATTAGATCATTCTTTCGCCAATGATGTTGATCGAAGTTACATAACCACTTTTTTTTTCATCCATGGGTCTATGAACCATCGTGTTGATCAAAAACATATCTTCTCTCTTCACAATGATCAAAGATTCAAGTCATGGCATTCGATCAGCCCATGGTGTCCGAGGTCCTTGACCCGTTACGTCATCTATGGCCCAACATTTTTTGTTTCACCCGTGGTACCATCCGACAAAATAATTTATTGTTACAATAAAACTTTTGTTGCTCTAATTTGGACTTTATTATAAGCCAATAAGAAGCTTAGTGGAACTTTTGGAGTGTGCTTGGTGTTTTTGTCGATAATAACTTAGTAAGTACTTGAAATATTGAAAATTAAGCATCATTGGCAGCTTATTTATGATTATGATCCTGTCGATGCATCTGGATTATAATGCTGGTCACTGCAGCAACAAAGTCCTTACTATTATGTAACATCCCAACATAACTTATTTACTTTAACATAGCTATTATTTTAGGCCATAAACGAGAAATGATCGCCTAACCAACACTTCCGCAGTAATTGTGAAATGAGACCGGTCAGGTTCTAGAACCCATGGAAGACAATGAAAAATATGTTTTATCTTTACAAAAAAATAATTACAAGTAACATCAATTACTTTCAAACAAAAAATCTACGAAACAACACAGAGCCTATTAAAAAAAAGGAGGAGTGCCCAACAATTTGAACAGACTTTCTTACACATAAAGTCACTGACCCATAGACCATCCTATGAGTTACCGAAGATAATTGAACTTTTTTGTTGCTCCTTCATCTTAAGTTTTAAGTGGCAAGCTACTTAACTGAACACGTGTGTCGTGTCTTTATGGATCATCTATAATTTTAGAAGTTATCTTTCTTTACAACAAACTTAAGTTTAGCGTCTCCAACTATAAGGTTTCCTAGATTCATATAGGTATATTGATTTACAGCTGTATGAGTTTCTATAGGTGCGTGTCCAAAATCGCGAGTAATGCTGCCATCTGGTTTTTCAATACATTTCGCAAAACAATTTCACAAATGCTTACATTTGCGACACTCGTCAACGTCATTTAAGAGCCAAAGAGCTTCACATTCATCTCTAGGTACTGGTACTGTCTGATTTGTTGGACTATATTGAGCTATCAGAAGCTTTGTGTTCCTCTGTTTACGTACCACGTATTTGTTTTGTTCTTCTGTCGTATCTACTAGCATTATTTGTACTTGATCGAAACCGTCATATTTACTTTTGCTATTATCAAAATTTTGTCTAGTTTCCTCATAGTCTGACCTAGTATTTGAATATCTAATTATTTCGTACATATGAACTGCAGCAGACGCAAAACCGGCTACAGGCGCTGCATGTTTAAAACTTTACTACCTATCTATCTAGCTATTTCAGTCGACAATAGACGCTTCGTCTAGACTCTAGTCATGCAAATGTCCAGGTTCCTAGACAGGCATGTTTATCACCAGCTTACATCTAAACTATTCGACATTGAAGTTTTTATTTACCATAATAATGAAGCTAGCCGGTAATAAAATGATCATAAAGTGCCAATGTTTGTTGAACGAATTGTAATAAATTATAAAACATATGAGAACCAATAACCACAGTTGGTTCTGTATTCTACATACTATCATAATTCCATGCTTCTTACTGCTGATATTTATGAAGACGCATTACCAGAAAGCGAAGATGAAGCCAGAAAAAAGAAGGTAGTCAAGCATTTAACAGATACAAATCAAAATCAAAATATATTTAATAAATGCTATGTATATAAATGTCTACCTTTAAAAAAAACTTAACAACAAATAAAAATAAAAAGCAAAGCTGCACACACAACAAACATCAGACAGATACGAAAATGACTGATCAGCTAACCTAAATACTGAGCAGATAAAACGCAATAAGTCAAGTTTTATAGAAAAAAGTAAATATTTACTATTGATAAATTCCATAGTAGGTTAAACCACTAAACAGTGAAGTGCAAAAGGGCCAGTGGATACGATCCTGCATACGCAGCAAGATAACGAAGCCCAAACATACAAAAATAATGATCGCGGAAAGTGATAAGGCCGCCCATTGTATATTTTGTTGTGTCAAATGTATTTTTTTTTTAAGCTATTGCATAGCTTCTATCGCGGGCCTTGAGCGTGGAGACCTAATCCAGAAATTTCGTAACGAAAATACTACCTAAGAAAAGAGTGTTTTGTATTGAAAATTATGTTTAACTGCTTGACAACAAAGTTCAAATTTACTTAAACGAATGATACGAGAGTGTTGTATTGAAAATTATGTTTAACTGCTTGACAACAAAGTTCAAATTTACTTAAACGAATGATACGAGAGTGTTGTATTGAAAATTATGTTTAACTGTTTGACAACAAAGTTCAAATTTACTTAGACGAATGATATGAGAGTGTTGTATTGAAAATTATGTTTAACTGTTTGACAATAAAGTTCAAATTTACTTAGACGAATGATCCTTGACTATTAATAGTTAAATTAAAACCTTTTTATTAGTTTGATGTTCCCATTACGTTGTGTCAAGTTTTAAAAACTATAAATGTGAATAACAGTTCCTGTCAATGTCATCATTGCTATTTCTTGTATTCGGGTTAATATTTTACAATTGCGTAAGTTGATAAAAAATGCTATGCAATAGCTTCGCCGGGGCAGTCCCCGAGTGCCACACGTCTTTTTTTGTTATGTATTTTTGTGGTGTACAATACAGTATATATAAAAATAAATAAATAAAGGCGAAAAAAAAGCGAAATCATAGTGAACAAGATGCTACGAAATATGATGCAAATATTCCAATCAATTCTACAAATAAGTTCTCTTGAAAGACACTGTTAAATCACGGACCATTATTTACTATTTGATTCTGAATCACAGGTCCATCCATCCATTTTTAAATCCCTTCTGACTATATCCGTCAAGTTTAAGCATAGGTTTGCACGGACGTGTATTTATCGCGGCAATTTTTTTTCATACACTGGATTTTCAACTCTCGGTATTGAGCCGAGCATTGAGAATCTAACAGGGCGCATCCAGCGCGTATACCAGCGCGTCAAGAAAACACACTGTAGATATTCAACTCTCGGCGCTAAGCAGAGCGTCGAAAAAACAATACGCGAAAAAAATACGTCCGTGCAAACCTATGCTTAAACTTGACGGATATAGTCAGAAGGGATTCATAAATGGATCTTAGCCTGTTTTTCAGAATCAAATAGTAAATGATGGTCCGTGATTTAACAGAGTCTTTGTTATTTCAAGAGAACTTATTTGTAGAATTGATTGGAATTTTTTCATCATATTTCGTAGCATCTTGTTCACTATGATTTCGCTTTTTTTCGCCTTTCTTTAATTATTTTCGTCTGGGCTTATACATATATTCATGAGCTTTCCTTGCGACATTTTTCGTTCCACCCGAACCTTCTTCCAGCGAAGGTTTATCATCAATAATTTCTAGTGCGCCTTCTGCAACAACTTTTAGGACTTGTCCTGTACAGGTATGGCCAAAGCAAATAAATATGTGACGTACTCTGGGTGTGTCTTTTTGACCTCAATCGATTGCCAATTGCAAGTAGGTAGGGCTAATGTCACACCATCATGTTTGATTTTACTTTTTCTGTAAATTAAGTGAAAAAAGTAACACTTCACCATTGAGGTACTATGTACTGTGCGTTAGTAAATAGTACCTCAAGTCCTCAATGCTCTTCGCGGAGTATTTTAGGAACAAATTTTTAAGTCAGTTCCATACATTTTTTAACAGGGTTAATTTCAATTGATCGTACCTGATGACTACAAAAACATTCCTTAAAAATTTGTTGCATCTAGATGTCCCGTTGCTTTGTAATTATAACGGTATATGTTAGCCGTTTTATAAGCGTGGAGTTATTTCACACGAGCCTACTAGGAATGCAATGAAAGCATAATAGAGTCACTAGAAATTGTAATGAATCAAGCTTGTAAAATTAATCCATATAAGGACTAGTTTTTACTATCCCCATCGTTTTAAAGTGTTCCAAAGCTATTTTAGCTTCGTCTTCATTACCTTTTAAAATGCTTTCATGAGCGCTTTTCTATGGTTTTATGAGTCGTTAAAAACTGCACCACACTCTTCGCTATCTCATTTCGCCTTCAATAGGTCTTTGACAACGCTATTATTAACGCGAAGTCACTGTTTCAACAAGTTCAAACCTCTGCTCTGACTCATGGAACGAAAAAGAAACTTTCATTAGATCATCGGCTTTGTCATCGATATTAATGTTTGAGGAATTTCTTTGCTTTAACGATGGTAGTAGAGTTTAATGATACTTTAGAGTTAATCGAGAAGTTTGATGTATGTTTTGAAACTGTAATAACATTAGATATACTTAGTTAAGAATGAGATAAGTTGAGTTTTCATGTTTCCTCTATCCTGCTATATTGCAGTGCCCGATAAGGTCCATAATGATCTTATCAAATTTTAAAGTTACTACATAAATGTCCATATTGTGGAATGCAATAAATGATTGAGTAATAATACTAAACAGTTTAAAACAGAGACTTAAGAAGTGTGAGTGTGCTATTGATCAAGTAAATCGCAATTAATTTCTTGAAAATGATGCTAACATGGCTGTGCGAAAAATCTTGAGACACAATATCGCAGATAATTTCTGTCCAAAAAATCGATTTCAGAAAGGAACACCAGGTTAGTCATAGTCACTAACCACACGAAAAGAAGAAGAAGAATTAGGAAAAAAACCACGACAGTACAATTTTCCTTATAAAATCAAAGGGAAACGGCTCTGATGCTATCAGTTCACGAAAATACAAAAACTGTTTGAGAAATATGTGGTCCTGTTAACAATAGAACAATATCAGGAAGGGAATGTCGGCTTTTGATACAAATGATACAGTATAGACATTTTGACGGCTTCGAACATGGTAGACGATATAATATATAAACTATACATTCTTTTGTCAGTCCCAAATTTTTAAGGTTCGTGGATTTTCTAAGACTGCACCTGTCGTCACGGCAGATATTTTTGGCTTTATTAGCATAATGTTGCATCAAACTGGGGTGAGACTAGCAGTTGACAAAACATTATGAAAAACTGAGAATATAATTATTTTAAAACACTACTGGCACAATAAAGCTTCAATAAAAAAATTTGAGGACTCAAAATGCTCCATCAAGAATTCGTGCCATAGATAGGTACAATTAATGTTCTAAAATCCCAGTAGTCATCTCCCATAGAAATTTCAAACTCTCAACGAATTTGAAATTGACCATGGCTGGCCTTCACTTGTTCACCAGACACTTTCAAATCCAATGAATTTACTTCTACGACCGTTGAGTCAATCAGCTCTCCGTATCCATTACCGCCTTCACATCCAACCAATGACGTCCATTCCCTCGTTGTCTGTCCGTTAAATTTCAAAAAGCTTCTCATCGAGAATAATAAGAATGAAGCATTAAAATTCTGTGGTTACTTCAACCAGAACAGGCATACCGTGACGGGTTCCCTACGCATCCAACCGTGCCCTATGGGAGCACTTGATGGTACTATTATTATTTAGAGAAATAGGAACTATTATTACCCGAACTGTCTGGAATTGGATACACCCGCATTTTTTTGATGTTAGATGTCAATGTTCTGAACTTTCGATTGCCTTCAATATTTAAAGTTAAACCACTGCAAGATATGGTCCCTAATATACACGGCTTTGGTTTTTACCGGGTGCAACTACGAGATTTGGTCTTGAAAGATGGAGCATGACTAGAACTTCTTGCAATTACTTTTAGTTCTGTATCGTTAACCCATTTATCATACGTTCTGCCATCTATGGTGGTAGTGAAGGTGAGTCCTCGTACCATCCCTTCATCATCATTAAACTCTTCAGAGATACAAGGCATTTGGTTCTTCGATAATGAATTCTATAATTTTAAATTTTTCACAGTCACAAGTACAAACATAGCACATTATTTTCATTATACCCACGGACTCCCGTGAAACAAGTTTCAGCTTTAGATTATGTAAACTGCAGCTTAAACGGTTTCGTAGATTGTATCGCCAATATATTAAAAATTACAATATTTATTTTCAATAAAAAGCATATTAAAATCTAGTTGTCTAGACTTACTTGCCTGAATCCTGCCTCTCCAAACGAGATGGAATCTTAAATCTTATTGAAATGGCTCAAAGTTGAAAATTGCCTATCAACATGTTCGATGCAAAATATTGAAGTTTGATACCTAGCTGTATATATTACCTATACATTGCATTATTGTAATAGACAGACGAGTCACGTGACCGTTTTAGAAGTGCAATGAACCGGTTTATCTTGTACGAGTATTATGTCATCGTTAGCTAAACGCTGATGTTGAAATGGTAGGATAGGGTTAGGCACACATTTGCATAATTTAACATTCGTGGTGGTCATTAAGAGCGTCACTCACAAATCATCGCTTCTTGGCGTTGATTTACTTATTTATCAAAAGACTAGTTTATGCCCGCGACTTCATTCGCGTACATTTTTTTTCTATGCCACTGAACAATCTATATCTTCCCAGTATCAGATAAGCAGTTCTGAAGCCTCCACCTATATACGAACTCACAAATTTTACCACTTTATTATAATATTAATTTAGATTTTGACACAGAATCTTGAAATCTTCCGAAGATAAATCAAAAACAATATGATCTATATGTGCATAATTTCTTTAAAGATTAACCAAATTAAATCCCGTTAGGTACCTCAATCAGACTTTATAATCAAGTAGGCATGACTCCCGATTTCCTGAATACAAAAAAGGTTTACACATCACGTTGACTGACTCCTTTGCATACCATTATCCTACACGGGACATAGCGTGCTCCTACCTACATTCTACTTCTTAATATTTAAATATCTCTGAACATGCGACACGAGTGGACACGACAAAACAATTTAGTGATCCAATCGCATAATGTGCGCCGGAACTTAAATTATCTCAATTTGAGAAGAATGCTGACGCTTGCATGATATATCTCACTACCTATATATCTGCTATAAAGTGGCTTTTAGAGGTCAAAGATAATAGGACCCCGGATATTGGTAAACATCCAATGTTATCTTCATTTTAAAAGCACTGGTCTTAAATTAGAAGTGCCTAAGCTTTGGAGAAAAAATAGGTACGCTAAAAGTTTAATTACAAAGTTAGCCCCTAAACTGAATGGGCTAACTTTGTAATTGCACTTCTCTTTTATTAGGTACATTCATATTAGGGCCTAAAGTTAGGTGTCGGGGAAAACCTCGTGAGGAAACCGGCATGTCCTAGAACCAAAACTTCGAAGACATGTGACATCTACCAACCCGCACTGGCCCCGCGTGGTGGATTATAGCCCACTCCCTCACGAAGAGAGGAGGCCTGTGTCACAGCAGTGGGAACATTATAAGCTGATTATGCTATGGATAAAACTTGATTGTTGATTGATACCTGAATCTGAATAAAAGGATACAAAGTTTTAATGAATATATTAAACAAAAAAAAATTTTTTGCCCATTACTTTAGTAATTTTAGATTTGTACCTTTAAAGGTATGAGGAACAGAGTGTAAAGTTCACTCATCCTCTATAGAAAATGAAGGATCCTCCTACCAGACGGGTGTTGTATCTGGCGGGACTAGCGGGCAACTGCCCGAAAGTTGATTCTGGATAGTGTATCTATGTTGTTCGCGCGGTAAACTCTTAACTGCGCGATGCAGGATTTGTGTGACGTCATAATCTTTGATGCGTAGTTCTTATGCGGTTACACCGCCAGCGTAACCGCTACATACGAATTCAACATCTATTATCATCAGAAGTCATTGTGTATATTTTCAGTGCAATATTTAACTTAAATATTTAAAAGCTCTTCCCATCCAAATAAGTGCATTGACAACATATCTAAAGGGCGTATCGCTGTGACCTCTTGTTCATGTAACACAGGGCCTGGTGAAAGGTATTGTCGGGGTTCAATGCCCGCTCGTGCCCTGATAACTGTCGGTTTCCTTGTTTGAGTTTATCCGATAACATACAATGACTCGGCATTCGTTGAGAAAACACCCTCCATACATACATAATATTATGCCATACATACAAAATGTATGGGTCGTATTTATTCATGGTTTATTTGAATAAGAGGAGCTAAAGTTTGTGAATTCAATTTTGGAGAAGAATGGATGAATTATTGTTGAATGTTCTTTTATTGAGCTTAGTTTATATTTGTATGCGTAGGCGCACGTTTATGTGGCGATGATTGAAACTAGGTACACTACTTGAAGTCAAGAGGTGTTCCGACTTTGTAAATAGAAATAATATACCATACAAGCTTTTCAATTATGAATACTACGAGGAAAAGACTAACAGAAAGAAAGAAAAATATTTTATTTGGGACACGCACAGGAAATACAAACAGTAATGATAAAAATAAAACAATCAAAAAGGAGCATTTAAAAACCAACTACTAAGTACTAAAACCGTTGAATAAAATCAGTGAAGCTCTGAACCCTGAAAAGCGCATCTGTTTTACCTGTATAACAGTTAAACTAAAATCTACTGAGCATTTATCGCAATTGCCCCAAACATACTTACATACTGATATTTTGCCATGACCAATGCACAATTAATAAGAAATTGAAATGAATTGAAACAGATTGCTACCTAGTCCATTGCTTCATAAGTTCGAAAAAAAATTGAGCAGATTTATTTTCGAACTTATGAAGCAATGGACTAGCAATCTGTTTCATTTCATTTCAATTTCTTATTGATCGTGCATTACGTAATTAGGGTACAGATTAACAAGCATTTACAAAATAAATTCATAGTCACAAACTGTACAAGATCTCACCATTCAAACTCCTCAATTCTCACTTCCTCATGGGCCCTTTACCCATGAACACTAAGTAATATTAGGCTGCCCGTATGTTCGTGCTTTAGGCATCCAATCGTAATCCATTTCACACCTGAAGAAAGGCACGGTTCCTTACATTCCTCATTCGTCGTGCACGGTCACACCATCTAGTTAAACTGATTCTCCACACTGGTTCCCTACATAGATCATATTTAAGATTACAGTGTGGCCAGTATCTTGGGAGTTCATCATAGAGCTGACTGTCTGCTGGTTGGGAGTAGAGTTACCACTTCGAAATTTGAAAACTGTTGACAAAAAGTCGAATAATATATGCAAAAAGTTTTAAGTAAGTACATTCTATTTTCTAATCTTATTTTTTGGAATCATTGTTTTCTTTTTTTTATCGCCATGAGTCTACAAAAGTCCGGAAAAAGTCTGTACGGTAGGCCAAACAGCCAGAAAATCTGGACGGATGGAACCAAAAGGGGGAGACAAAAATAACCATGGCTTTCGTTAGTAGGTACTATAAAATTATCAACTTAGTTTTTCTGCAATTGCCTTCAAAACAGTTAGGCATACATCTTGAAATTAATATTTAAACCAGTGCCTGAAGAACTTACGGAGTTTTTCAGGCACAACGTTGAATGGTAATAACTAGACCATTTCTCGATGTTGCACGTAGTTTGAAGCACAACCACTTTCCTAGCTGTGTTATATGGAATAATAAGCTCCAGGTAACTACGAAACCTCGTAAAAGAAGGTGACAGTACATCCAGACTTGAGCTAGACAAAGGGAAATAACATACAGATGACAAACTACTCTTTGTTTTGCTTTTATTTATTACCCAATATAGGAAATAAGTTGTTTACAGTAAAAGTTTAAGAACAGGAATTCGTATGGGGAATATTAAAAATAAAATATTTATTTTATAAATATAGAATATTATAAATTATATTATTAATAAATATTTAACAATTATATTAGATAATTTATTTAAAAATAATTTTATCTCCATAATACTATGCACAAAAAATGAAATAAAACCAATTGACTACTTTATATTTTTAATAATTGTCGCCAATTACAATTGTTGGTGAACCAAATAAATAAAAAATAAAATAAAAAATTGCACTGATATTTTGGTGGTTCTGCACACTACATTAATTTTAGGGTGTTATCTTACCTACCTTTAGGGACAGTGGCTCGCTCGCGCGTTTCACACTTAAGTAGGTGGTTCGATTCCCATTTCACCGTCTTTTAAAAGACACTAAACCATGGTAGGTTTAATAACAATCAGTTATTATTGCTGCCAGAACAATAGGATATCGGTAGTAATATTTAATTTTTTGTAATTGCGTTACTAAAGAATTACAATTAAAGTTGATTTGACCCGGACTTTTTTTATTAAAGGGTTTTAAACGATAGCTCCTTTTAGGGTATGACAAAAATGATTAGAAGACCCTTTAAAAAATATAACAAAAGTAAGTAGCAGTTTCGTATGTTCATTGTTGTGGTCTAAAACTTATAAATACAAATTACGGTTCGGTTTTTGCGTTTTGGACCATATTCGACGAAAAGAGGTAAATCACGGTTCAAAACTATCATTAGATTTTTTTCCGCTTGACTGTCACTAATGAAGTAATGAGTAATGAGACACAATACAATTTTAATTGTTATCGAGCTGCATCAGTCTTTCGGACAGTTGAGCATCTACATTAAGTTTTAGTTGACTAAACATCATTATAGAAAACTAAGTTAGAAAATATGTACAAATTAAGTTTAGTTGAAGTTAACTTTACTTTATGATTTCTAGTAGACCACGATTGACTTTGAAAACAACACAGGCATAAGCAATAAAAACTAACTATTGAGACTATGAGACAAGGACAACAAATTAATTCGATTTCATGCTCAATTATTTAGCACACATATGTAATTGCGGTTCACCAGTACATAAAAATAAAAACCTTTGGGTACAAAGGTAAGAAACTGCTTATTTCTTAAGAAATTTCTTCCATTAGACCAGCGACAGGAGAGATCTTAGAAAGCGATAAGGCCGCCACAAACATTTTGTAGTGTTAAATACTTTAAAAAAAAAAATATTTTCTGGTGTACAATAAAGTATACGAGTATATTAATAAATAAAGGAGAAATGAAAAAGAAATGTAGACAATAGTTTGTGAGAACAAGAGAAAAATAATGAATTATTTAATGTTGCCGCTTTCAATTATAACTCAGCCACAGTATAATAAATGAAGTGAGTAATGTAAGTTAGCCAAGCTTCATCAAACCGGATTAAGTTTAATGACACTAATACCAAATGGCTTGTTTCCTGCTTTCAAATACAGTTAGTCACGTTTTAGTCTGCTATATTTTATTCAGGACTATTTTTTTAGTCTAAAATTATGTAGAATATTTTATGCAAACTACACTAGATATTCTTTTTTTTTAAGGTGATGTCTTGATGGACAAGATTTCTTTATTATATGGACCAGAATGTCATCTATACTAATGTAATCTATTATCCATAATATTATAAAGAGGTACAATTTTTTTGTTTGTAAGTTTTTATGTAGGGGGTAATCTCCGGAACTACCAGTCGGATTTTTTTTTTGCTTTGTATATGCCCAATTCTTGAGGAAGGTTAATCTATTATACCATAATATTATAAAGAGGTAATTTTTTTTTGTTTGTAAGTTTGTATGACGGGGGTAATCTCCGGAACTACCAGTCGGTTTTGTTTTTTTGCATTGGATAGATCAATTCTTGAGGAAGGTTATAGGCTTGCGGACAAAGTCGCGGGCAGAAGCTAGTAATATAATAAAAGGTAACATTTTTTAGTTTGTATGTAGGGGTAATCTTCGGAACTACTGATCAGTACCCTAATTACGTAATACACGATCAATCGGAATTTGAATCGTTTTGAAACAGATTTCTAATCCATTGCTTCAGAAGTTCGTAAAAAAAATCTGCTCAATAACGTAAATAACGCAACGAATATTGTTGAACTGTCAAAATGAAACAAATTAATCGGAATGGTTTACGAAAATGTGTTGCGTAATTAGGGGGCTGATTCCAAAAATTCTTTCATTAATGGGAAGCTACAGTATTTCCGAATATCTTTTTATGTTATAACAATAGATATGAATAGATTTTTTATGTTATAACAAGTAACTTCACGAAAAGTCGCAGGCAAAAGTTATTACTTAATAATTTTGAGAACAACAGCTTGCAAATTACGGGTGTTTAAGAAGGTAACACATAACTAATATTTATGTTTAAAAAAAATATCCCTATAATATGACACCACCAGGTTACCAAACACTGTCACCGATTACGATGCCCCGAAAACTCAGAAACAAGTTCAACTTTTAAACACATAACCTCATTTTAAACTCGTCTGGTTAACCAACCTACATTACGTTTCAGGTAAGTTTCAACATTGTTGATAAATGAATCATTTTACGAAGAAATCGACGTATTATTTTGTATTTTGTTTACTAACATTCGCAAGTGAGTATCTTACTCCTAACGGGATCTAGGGTGAACAACCGACGTATGTAGATGGTAAATTTTGCGAAGCTAAAAAACTGGTTTAAACTAGTTTTAGTTCTAGCAAAAAAAAAAGGTTGATATCTTTTCTGGGAAGTTTTTAAGTAGAGTATACTTTTAAATTTTGAAAAAAGTTTTGTTACAATCGTGTTGTTGACAACTTAAACCTAACTTCGAAAGCTCAAGTAAAGGCCGCGTTAAGAGCTAATACGGCGAGTTAAAGTTAATAAAACTTACGCTAGTAAATACGTCAAGTTACTACTGCGCATGAGTAGCTAAATGACCTACTTTTGTGCAAGTTGTGCGGAACTGTTCGCAATAACACTGGGCTGGGTACCTAGTTATTGCTTTTTCTAAGGAGAAAAGCTTGGGTCGGGAAAATGGCATATTGTTGAGGAAAATTATAAAGGCTTTACAAATGCAACGTACAATTCTATATGTATCCTTATCATTTTCTTAAAATAAAGCGAAAAAACTAAGAAAGCTACCTACATCATTTCAGTTACAGGAATTATCATGGTGCCCAATTCAAACCGAAATAATTTTTTTTCCCAAGAATAAATTGACTTGAGGGCAACGATCCGAAACAAAACAACCTAATATTTTGTGTGAGTTTTTTGATAATAAAGTATCCAAAGATATTGGAGCATAAAAAATGGTGTAAAGCTGCTACTCGTAAAATACTTCCGTCTCTGCTGGTCCTATAAAGGGCTAATCGTAAAGATTCAAATAATCTCATGTTCAATGCTTACATAATATAATGTCCAAAATTAAAATCAAATAGCATTTCGGATCAGTGTCCGAGCACGCTTCGCAGAAACTAAGGCTGTGCTCATACAGCACAGTATGCATTGCATGCGATTAGTAGCGAATCACTGTAGTAAAGGGACAGCTACTGAGCTTACCAGCTTTACTGCAGCAGCCTGCAGCGAAAGATTGCACTTGCACTCTTGTCACTCTTGTCTTGGCCCTGACATCAAGCAATAGATGAAATTGTCAAACATCTACTGCTTGAATACGAGGCTTTTGGCCACTTTGTATGTATGAGTGTATTTTATGTCATTTTGTTGTCATGTGCATTTTGTTTGTGCAGAGAAACAATTTTTATTTTCTTTTATTTTATTTCATACGAGTAATACGTTTCCTTTCAGTGACTTTATTGTTTTTTACACCAAATGGAACCCTATTACTAAGCCTCCGCTGTCCGTCTGTCTGTCAGCAGGCTGTATCTCATGTACTATACAAGGTAGACACTTGAAATGTTCACATTTGTGTTTTTCTATTGCCGCTATAACATCAAATAATAAAAATGTAATAAATTAAAAAACGCCGCAAACAAAAAAACTAGTTTCTTGTATGGGGACTCCCTTATAAAGAACGTAATTTTTTCGGGGTTATTTGCCCGTTTATAATACGATACGACATTGATCGAATTAGTATTCAAAATGAGCATAATGTTTTCAGGAAAGGCATTCTATACTAGACATACTCGTAATTGCAAAACATAGGAAAAAAATTACTTATATAAGCAGTTACTCGCCCATATAATAACATATTATTATGTTCATACCCTTACCGCAGCCATACCTACTTCAAATTTTAAAACACAGCGATTCCCTTCCAGGAAACGTTTGGCAACACTTTCTGCGCTTGCGCAAGTTTATGACTAACGTTGAGACTATCTTATCTGATTCTTACTGTCTTACACGAGATTTAAATAGAAAGCATCTTGTTTTATGGTTTCTTAATTTAAATTAGAGTTCCTCGATTAGTTATGGTTTAAGTAATCTTAAATCCACACGTTATTGAAATAGGAAATGGTGGATGCATTTAATTAATTTATACAGTTCCAATGATCTCAAAACTGGATTATAGGATTAACTTCTTTAGAATAGAAGCTAGGTTTGAATTTCATTGTTTCATAAATTGGTAGTATTCTATTTGAAACTAGCTAACGCGACAGAAGCTGTCTTGTCAATGACCATAGTAAACAGGACGATCAATTTTTTCATAATGTTTACATTTTCCGGGAGACGTTTCCGATTTTTTTTTTTCACAAAAACCTAATTCGGACTATTACGAACATTATAAAACAAAAAATAGCTAATCGGTCCAACCGTTCACACATATTGCGGTTACCAGCGAACAGAACTTCATTGTTATTTATGTTGATATGCATTTAGATAACATAGATCAACTTGCTATACTTTTTAACTTAACCGTATTTCTCATCCTCACAGTACTTACCTTTTACGTAGAGCTTATGTCTAAAATTCATCTCAAGAATTTTTTAAAGTATTGTTTTAGCCATTCTTGAACTGTTTAATAATTTATGTCTAAATACTCTAAGTCTTCTACCAAAACTAAAAATAAAAAACTTGAATGCAAAATCCTCTGATGCAGAAAAATGGCGTTTTTTACTTGTCATTTACTGCCTTATAAGTAAAGCTGGACTCCCACCGTGCGCCATATCGCGGACGCACGCGCACCAGCCCGCACGACGCACCGTGGGAATCCTAACGTGCGTGGTAGCGCAGACGCGTGCGTGGCGGTGCGTCCACAGACTACTTTTACTGGTGCGTCCTCGTGCGGGCTGGTGCGCGTGCGCGATATGGCGCACGGTGGGAGTCGAGCTTAAGAGTGAACAGGCATCTTCCGGGCACGCTCGCTCCATCATACACCTCATCCATCGCTTTCCATCAGACGAGATAGAGGTCAAGAGCAGGCCCACTCAACAATAAAAAAAAATAAAAAACTTAGACGTTTCAAGTAAAACAAAAACGAAACGACAACGAAACTTGTAATTGGCTTTCTTCTACTTAATACTACTGACTACTCGAATGTATTAGCTGTAAGTTTTCTTAAAATTTATAAAATAAAATTAAAATAGTTTGGAGAATCCAAAAGTGCACGCCTCATAACACTCATTCATAAACGAAAAATAAATTCAAAACATAGTTTCTAACAAAAATTAACAATTTATCACTTTTCATGAAGTATGTTATAACTGCTGTTTTACCCATCAATATGGATAAAATTCTAACCTCGCAATACTTACGTAATGTCAAAGACTATTTATTTAGATATTTACGTTGTGGGTTGCTAGGCAACACGTCATATCAAGGTTGGAAATATTTACATAAAGATATTATATTTTAGTTAGTATTTTATTAATTATAATTAAACTACTTTGAATAAAATAGCCATTTTCAATAGGGTTCCTTCTATGGATGAAACGAATGTATTAAAAAAAAATTGACTCAATTCATTGATTTTATCGCAAGCTACAATGTTTTCAAGCTTCATAAATTGACGGACAGGATTTTTTTTCCAACTATTTTGATGTTTTTTTTTCATTTCTGCTGCATTAAATCAATCGTTAAAAAGTACAGTATTAATCTCCATTTAATCATCTATACAATGGTATATAAATTAAGTAGGTTATGTGTACTAGCAGGAGTGTAACAATAAAAACAGTTGCAAAAATGGGGCAAAATTTTTTTTTCGATCGTATAGCAAACTCTAATGCTTCGCATTTGAGTCGTGCAATAAACTAACTACCTACAAAAAGCTACTTTTACTAGTCACAGGCTAGATTTACTTAAGCGGTGTTAGTCTAAAACTTTAGCCTCTAGGCGAGTATTTGCTCAAAAGTGTGCTTGCACAAATATGATATATAAATGACACGTCTAGCTGAGCACTGACATTAACTTGACTTTTGAGTGGTAAAGTAAAGTAAACAACTCGAACTTTATACACTTGCGTGCAAAGAGTTGGCCCATACTAAGCTCTCTATTTGAAAACCGATATCTTAAAAACGTTAAATGATAAATGATTTTATTTCTGTAAGTAGGTCTGTACAAACACTTTTACACGTCAATCATATTTTTTAAACTAGATGAGGTCGGCGTTTCCTATCTGACTACTCTGAGAAGAAAGGCCGAAACAAACTCAGAGGTCACAGTCTCTTTTAAAGTCCAGACATAATCTTGGTCAGATCATGTGAAGACTATGTAGATTGGTGTCTGAAGTGGTCTTTTGAGGAAAGAACCACACAGATTGAGTGGACCTGTCCAGTCAGTGCACGCATTCAGTCAGTTAACGATTCTTCAGATCATTACTCACTTTTTCGTAATTTGTTTTAAAATTACTGTTCGTTTATTGATCATTTAACCTGAGCTTTAAAATTACTTTAAAAGAATGAGGGTCTTTTTTCGACTGGTATGCATGTTTGTAAGTTCGCGATTTCCTCAAAAACGTATAAATAAGTTTTGATATTTTTTTAACTACTTAACGCTATCTACCAGGAAGGTTTTACTATAAAATATATTAGGATTGACAACCTAATATATTTTGTATAAATATATTCGTTTATTGCCCGTGGTTCGACCGCGTAGTTCTTCTAGTAGGACCAAGGGTATTTTTCTTTTCGGTGGTTCTATCAATCGGACTATGGGCAAATCAAGTTCTATCTGGTTTCAAATTGAAGTGAACGGCGTGAATCGATTTTTTTTGCACGCAAGTGTCAGGTCTGGGTTGCTGCACTATTTGTATTGTGTTAGAACTCGTCTGGCTCACAGACATAAGAAGAATTTTGCCATCACAAAAATTATTATTATTCTCTTGATATGTCAACTTCAGCTAAAAAAGGCAAAAAACCGGGTTTTTTGCCAGCCTATTCTGTACTTCTCTCCTAATAAAAAAAAACACTACATCTACCTACGTATTTCTATTTGATCGTTCATTCTTTACCTCGCACACTTACACCTAAACTTAGATGATATGTCCAGGTAAAAAAATATTGACGTTACTGGTTATCGCAGGCGCTCTGCCCACCCCACAAGCACTCGCGTGATAATACAAGAAATAAACAATTACACAAAATCTTGGAGCTATCTGTTACGGCCGCGCTGGAAACAGGAAACTGCACCAATTACCTGCGTGCTTTTAATTAGCGCAGTATTTTTTTATTGCTACATAATTGTGGAGTGGCTGGGATTTGGGATTACGTTTCCTATATAAGTTATTGGATTTATTGGTGTTGACAGGATATATAAAAAATATTAAGTTGGTAAAATAAAATCGGAATATTTTAAAAATAAGAAATAACCAACAGCGCACGTAATTTCAGTCTCCTAATACCTACTATAAAATAGTAAAAAAAAAAGAGTTTGTTGTATGTAGGCGGTAATCTTCGAAACTACTGATTCGATTCCGAAAATTCTTTTACTAATGGGAAGCTACAGTATTATCGAGTATCATAGTATATGTTTTATGTTGAAAAAACAAATTGCACGCGGATGAAGTCGCGGGGAAAAGCTACTGTACTACATATAGTAAAATTATTATTGTTGATTCTTTAAAAATGTTTCCAAATATGTAAAGGAGATTTATAGAAGTATAGTAAAATATCACTTTACTTTCATCATTCTCTATTCCCACGAATTCAAGCACACTGGATAACCTACATAAAAAAAATACTACGGGGAATATTATGATTCAATATATAAGTGAAACCATGAATTGAGACATGACATACTTATTCACTTACCTTTAAAAGAATTCTATGAAACGACCATTAAAATAACATACAAAACCTGTACAAAGCCACTGCTTGAAATAAAGTATCATCTTTTTACCATCAACCTTCTCTTTTATGGGACGAATCGCTTTTACCAGAGATGCAACTCACAAGAAAATGTATAGAAATCCAGCCTTTTATGTAAATCGTGCGACGGCACCATAAAAATAACACATAAACAATAACACTGGTAAACCACGTCGGCCATTGTTGAACGAATGTATGCGTAAAAAAATTAAACGAACGGTAAAATAACCTGTTATCAGACGGTAAGTTAAGGAAAACAGTCGTCTTTAAATACAATTCTGTTTAAGAAAAAAACTGTTAATCCAAATATTGAATTGTCTTGTAATTTTAGAAAACAATCAACATTATCAGAAATCATTATTTTCTAGAAAGAAAAAATCCCTACCCATAATTCAAACCCCAAGAAAACATTGTCGTTCAAAAAAATCAAACACCAAAATAATCGAACGGACGATAATTGGTGTAGCCACCCTACTCACAAAGTTGGGTTCGCGTAACCCAGGTAGCTGTCCGCCTGGGCTCAATAAATACGTCCGTAGTACTTTTTTCTTTTTTTTTACATCTCGGTGTCAGCCACAGTGGGACCAAACCTGTTTTTATTTGCGAATAGTGCTGTCTCTTTCTTGCTTCTTAGAACTTTTTTTTTGTTTTTGAGTGGCCAGTTCACACTTCTTCAATTAAAGAGTGGAGCGATGATAATTATATTGAGAGGCAATTTGGTGATGAGGAAGCTTTGTTGTCTGATTATTTTAGTACCCGTAATATTAATAATTTTTGTAGGTAGGTATATTGGTGGTTTTCAGTCTAATCTCTCACTACCATTTTTTACACCTACAGAATCTGATTGTTACTGTGCAGTTTCACCACCTAGAACTTACTTGTCAAGCCTACTGAGGCTGTAGCAGTCAAAGGACAAAATTTTTAAACTCTAAACTTAGTCCCTTGACATCACTCTGAACTCTTAGGACCGCATTCAGTAGCACCCTGAATTATAACTTGCAATTTTTAATAAATCAGTCGTTCTATCAAGACTCCTTTTATGATTTTACCACTCCATACAATGCTAAGCTCATCTTACCCAACACACGCAATTTTCAACTAACAAAACGCCAACTGTAACAAAACGCAACAATACGCCGCGCCGACAGTAACATTACACGAAAATACGCGTAACACAAGAAACGGGAGTAACGCAAATAAGCGATCTCATTGTTCCGAGACAAGGCGTTTTAAATATCGCTTGAAATCGACACCATCGGTCCCTCGTGTGATATTGTAACCTGCTTCTGCGCATATTATGTTTACTTGCGTATTGACACGCCATTTTTGCGTGGTGCATAAAGCGTTATTAGTAATATGGGGATGTAGGAGAGGTCATTTACAAATTCATTTACAAAACGACGCCTGAAAATAAAAACTCGAAAATGGTTTGTATAGGAGTCTACGCAAATGTATTGAAATTTGCGTAGACTCCTATACAAACCATTTTACTTATTACTAATAACGCTGTAGGCACCACACATTTTCGAGTAATTTGTATTTTTTTTGTTTTTTATTCATTCAAAAAATTACCTACTTGAAAATGATTGACAAATGTCAATCATTTTCAAGTTGGCATAGGGGTCATAAGGGGTCATTTGGTTGCAAATGACCTTTCCTACACCATAGTGGATTGCCGAAATATGACCAATAACTCTGTATGTTTGGGGTTAAGAGTAATTAAAATGATAAAATGTAAGGACTACGGTTCATTACTGTAGAGTCGAAAAAGGTGATCATGGTCTGAAAGATCCTCTTCTCTGTTAATAGCAAAGAACTGCGGTCGCCAATATGTTTACCAAATGTGGTGAATATTCCATAAAGGGATTTTATTAAATACCTACATTTAGCAGCGGAGGTTTAGACAGTATCACGTTCTCAAAAACGTGAAAGAATGATGCCTGAAAAAAAACCTGGACTTTCCCATAATCAACTCTCAGATTTTAGTTTCTTATACTTACTAATTTTAGTTTTTCTTCTTTTACAGATTATTGGACATTAAGAAAACATGCAGATGGTGCTTCTAGTGACAAAGAAAACTAGCTAAAAATCTACTTAAATTATAAGTTATGAACTAATTTTAAACTTAGCTTAGTCGACTAAAAGTTCAACCCTATGTAAAAAGCATGCGTTTTTATAAATTATTAAAATAAATATCAATTTTATTTGAATTTATTTATATAAATAATAATTAGCAATCATTTTAGGTGCCCAGTGTTCCCTATTTTACTTTTTTATAACTTGTGACTTTTTTCGAAAGATATACAACATGTAACGTAATTAACGCACACCCTCAAACACCCCAATTAGAATATTATGTTATAATCATAATACATACACTGAATTTTTAATTTAACATGTATATGCATTGTTATTTACTAAATTAGGTTCTTGGAATAAGATTTATTTTTCTTTATTTTGTATTGAATGATGGAATTTGTATGAATACAAATAAAACTGCGATTTTAAAAGTCTTATTACTTTGACTTACGGTCCATTTCAATTTGTTTTGACTGTACAGCGTTAATATGACAATAATTTCCGTAGTTTTAATTATTTTTGGGATAAAAAATTACCTATATTAAAAATTATATAAATCGATTCAGTAAACGATTCTGAACAAACTATTTTCAGGATGTGCGTTAATTAAGTTACATGTTGTATATTATAATGGTTTGGAAGTGTAAAATACTTTTGGATAATTAGAGGCTAAAATTATTTGAGAAATTATAATTAAAACATTAAAACAATATAATTATTATTTTAAGTTTATTTGCATGGGTTCCAAGGGAAACCTTAGTTGAAATATCTAAGATATATAGCCTTTAGCTCGACTGCAAAGAAGACTTGTATTTTTTTGTATGTACTACAATTTCCATAAAAGATCTTAGTTTTTCTTTTCAGACTGTAATATAACTTGTTTATTTCGATTTTATCATTTTTTTTCTCAAATCTAAATAAAATAATATTGTTATTTTAGCACTGATTGTAAGCTTTTAGCACTGATGCATTTAATTATTTCATTGATATTTAATATTTGTATGTAGATAGTTAACTGATGTACAAGTTTTACTAAATAATTTAAGAACTTTATTTACTTTACTAAAAAGTAAGTGTCATTATCATTTATTGCTGACAATCTAATTTCTCAGCAATAAATGATGCAATAACCTACTTCAGTACTGTACAAAACAGAAATAAGGCTCAATACACATTATAATAACGCCAACATTGAAATGATAAGAAGTTCATCAGAGTTTTAAGCCCAACTTTCAGTCCAATTCGTCTAGAAACAATATATAAAACTTATCTATTATGGACCCTTCTTAAAACTATTTCCATTATCTATAAAAGCAAATCCAAAAGATACGTTTTTTGAAAAAATAAAGAAAAATGGTCATTTTGGGCCAGAAATAAACAGAATAAACAGGCTTAATATTACAGATCAAAAGATCTTATCGACTATGTTGGCATAGTATGTACCGACCCTTATTTTTTAATACAGGCATAACAGTTATAAATGCATGTAAGTCAGTCATCTCTGACTTAAATGCATTAAATACTATTATGATCAAGAACTCTGTTAATAATTTCCTGATTGCCAATTTTCTAAACAATTTCTATACGTGTTTTGTCAAACTTAAGAGTCTATTTCAACACTTCTTGATACTGTTACCGAAAGCCTTTACCTCCTTAATTGAGGAGGGCTTATAGTCCAGCAGTTGACTGCAATAGGCTCCGAAAATTTATGAAATTGGCACTAAACCCTGGTGGTTGTTCCCTTTCCTGTCAGTAAGACTAACTATATCAGAAAGTGATGAAACACACCCTTAAGTTAATTTGTTCGTATGCCAATGTAATGGGTACTAATTCTATTTGTTATTTAAAAACATAAATGTTAATCGAGTTTCTCTGCAGTAGGTACCTAAATAAACTAAAGCAGTACCTACGTAAACTACTTATTAGGAACCCTTTTTAGGAACTGTCAAAAATATATTATTTTAATTTCCAAAAATTTATATTAATTATATTTTTACCAATAACAGATAAAGTAAAAAAATAAAAGAAAAGTATAGTATCGCCTTCTTCATAGCGTGTCGATGGCAATCTAAATTGATTCGGCCCAGAATTTGGATACCCAATGTCAATATTTTTTGTAAAATAAACTAAAATAAGCTAAGTGTATTTTCATGTAGAATCTAGTCTATGATCTCTGCAATAATGTTGTCTATGACCGCTCTCAGTGGTCCTCGCTTCCTAATAATCTGTCCTTTAGTTGTAGTGTGTATTATAGTTAGTTTAGCAAAGTTTTTTATTAGTGACTAGTGACAAAAGTTAGTATTTTGTGTGTCCAAATAAATAAACTAAATGGAATTTACATCTTGTTTTTCTTTTGTAAACCCTTAGCTTCTGGGTGCTACACATTTCTTCGGGTACATTCAGCGCATTCGATTCGGTAGTTTTTATTGAACAAAAAAGCCGGCCAATATTGGGCTTTTATACGGCTTGTGCCGATCGGCAGATTTTTTGACAAACATCTTATAACGAAAAAAATGACTTATTTAAAAAAACCATGAATATGTAACATCACCTTGTGCAACGATATAACGGTTATTCTCTCCGTTCGGGAGATAATAGCATTAGCTAAATACAATTTGTTAACAAAAAAAAAAATAAGTTGCCAATGTGCCTATCAGATTGTATCCTATATATATTTATGCTATTAGGCTATTTCAAGGAAGCCATTTCAAGAAAAAAATCGACACTTTAAATTTTAAGCTCCAGTCTTCGAGAGCCTCTTTTCGATCCACAGTGCGGCACGAGTGCACGACCGAAGATATACATTATGGTTGTGCCGAATCATGCCGAGCGGAACAAGTGTGTAGCAGCCCTTACAAAATAATTTTGCTAAAACAAATGGATGAATCCTTTTTTAAATGAATGTGGGTAACTTACATAACAAGCGTTTCTGCAAAGCGAGCGTGAGATCGTAGGTTCAATTTCCAGGTCGGTGTTTTGGGTCTTTCCATAACAAAATTCTTAGTAGTAGCCCGATGTCTGAAGCGCACGATTAATGGCAATAGACACGCCACTAAATGGAACTTAACTCAAAACACAACATAACATCACGCCTTATTCCCCGAAGGGTTAGGCAGAGGTGCACCTATAGTACACCCACATTTCGCCAGTTATATTTAAGTCCCATGGAATAGGGGGCGAGCCTACCTACTCCCATCAACCGGGTACAAATGCAGACTCCAGAGGCTGCTACTGAGAAATTTCAGATGGAAAAATCCAATAATACTTTGCCCGACCCGGGAATCGAATCCAAGACCTATTGCTCAGCAGTAGCGCTTGCGAACACTAGACCAACGATGCATTTACTCAAAATATGTCAGATGAAATATTGGTGCTATTACACGTCTCCTACTTAGGTAACTTCAAGAAATGCAGTCGTGAATGATGATGATAATGCCAGTTGGCGTCTGCGTCTGCGGTCGTGGCTATGTAAAACAGCCACACGGGTCGATCGATCAGGTTGCCGCGGTAAGCCCGTAGATGGGTGACCATCTTAACCTACCGAAACCCTTTCGTGCTTCGGAAAGCACGTTAAGTCCTGGTCCTGGCTGTCATTCTTGGATATTTGACAGTCGTTACGGGTGGTCAGAAGCCCGAAAGTCTGACAACAGTCTTACCAAGGGGTATCGTATTACCCAGTACTGAGTTGTGGAGGTCAGATAGGCAGTCGCTCCATGTAAAATACTGGTATTTAGCTACATCCGGTTAGACTGGAAGCAGACCCCAACATAGTTGGGAAAAGGCTAGGCAGATTGAACGTCTGCATGCGTTCACGTAAGACTTTTAAAGTCAAACTACAATAATTACACATTTATATTATGTATTGTAATGAATACATGCAGGAATTCCTGTCACACGTGACGATTTATGGAGGGAACTGGGTGACCTGGTAGTTACTAGTTGGCAATCAGCCAACAGACTAGCTATGAGCTAGGCATTTAAATTAGTATGACTGGCATTTAGTTCTGGCTATTATTATACGTGCTTCCCGAGCCCTGGGGTAATCACACCGCTAACTTCCAAACTCCAGGCGTAAGTAACTCAAAAATTCCTAATGAAAAAATCCAATAACAATTTTCCCGACCCGGGACTCGAACCCAGGATCCCACGCTCAGCAGGCGCGCTTACGACTTCGAAATCAACGCGGTAGCTGTTGGCCCTGCGCCTGATCTCTCTCCGGTCGTGTCGGTTTGCCGTCCCATAGGACTATGAGAGTGAGGGAAGAGAGAGTGCACCTGTGTCTGCGCACACACTTGTGCACTATAATATCTCCCGCGCCGAAGGCCGGTCTCCGCTGAGATTGGTCGCCATGGCCGAAATTCGGCCTGGAGGACGATCATAGGCGTTGACTAGATGTGCATGGTCTAGGGGGAATCTGGTTAGCTGGAAAAAATGCAGTCTGTTGAGGTGTAAAAACCAATCAATCAGTCTAGCAGTCCAGTATTTTACATGGAGCAACTGCCTATCTGACCTCCATAACCCAGTAACTGGGTAATACGATACCCCTTGGTAAGACTGGTTGTCAGACTTTCGGACTTCTGACGACCCGTAGCGACTGTCAAATGTTCCACGAACGACAGCTGGGACCAACGGCTTAACGTGCTTTCCGAGGCACGGAGGAGTATTGGTATGTAAAGATGGTCACCCGTCTACGGGTCAACCCCGGCAAACGTAGCTTAACCTGTTGGATCGACCCACAATCGACCGGTGCGGCTTGTATTACTTAGCCACGGAATCCTCGAGGGTATAAAACAATAGGAATGTATACGTTACAACAGAGATAAGTTTGATTAGTAATAGGTAACTAGAGGGTCAAATTGAATTAGCTAGCAAAACTCCGTCGACGTGATAGGTATCGATATTATAAATCTAAACACGATAAAAAAATACCTCTCAACTCATACTTCTAGTAGTTGTTACTAGAACAGCAGTCGTTGACTGCAAAAAAAAAGGAATTATTCCGGTCTGTCATTCTGCTTTGTCCCCTTAGGGGGGACAGATCGGAGACAGGTGATTATAAACCCAAACCACTCAGTCTTTTTTTAAATGTAATATTGCTTATAATGTGTGGCATTACTTTTAAGAACTAATAAGTATGTATATTAATTTCTATGGGGGACAAACAGGAATAAAAAGTTTCATCTGTCACTCCAAGAGGACAAATCAGAGTGACAGGAATAATAAAAAAAAAACATATACGAGTATTTTTCATCAGAGAAATTTCTTGGCATGTTAAGCCAAATCAAAGGCCCATGGGCTGCATAAAAAATCTGACACCAGGCACAAACCACACGAAAAAGAAGAAAGATAGAAGATATCAATAACAATGCTTTGTTCCTTCTGTGCAGAGATGTATCAGAAGAGGTCTTCGACCTGTGAGACAAATACCTACAGGCTACCATTGCGGCAACAACCATAATCGAACGAAAATCAATCTTGATATCTTATACCAATAATTTCATATAGAGTACAAAAAATACGTATCCTCGCAAAGAAACAGACAGACACGTAGACAGTAATAACATGTTTCGATCGATACCAGATACCAGATGACGCATAGTCTCAGAAACAGGTAGCTAGCTATCAGTCTAGACTTTTAACTCTAGTCTGTAATCACAGTATTTCTTTACTGAGAATCTAGAAATAAAATTGTATGGTTATATTTCCTGTAACAAATTGATTTAGTATTACACTAGCAGCTATCCGCGGCTTCCCCCGCGTCGACCCTAAATATTTTTCTAAAATAAAAGTAACCTTAGTTACTACTTATAACATCAGCAATCTTCCAGTATATGTCTCGTCAAAATCGGTCCAGCCGATTCAGAGATTAGTCGGAACGGTCGGAACAAAAAGCCAGACAGATAATATTTTTTTGAAGTACCGTATATACTTTCATATGCATTTAGTAAAACGCTGTTATTTTGACATTACAAGCAGATACTTTAATTTTATTTATTTGTATAGATGTATTTGTATATATTTCTGACTGAAGAAATCAACTAAGTAAGTATATTAAATGGAATTTTATTGGAGATATTAAAGGCAAAGGCATTTTCGGGCAGGATTCGAATAGTTCAACAATTTTGGTTCGGCGGTGAAGGTATATTAAATTAGGTATAAGTATACCTGCTGAAAACCAAGCTAAGTAACTTTGTTAGGTTTCAGGGTTCTGAAAGGAAGAAGAAGAAAGAAATAGACAACAAGGCACACAGCACAACATAAAGGATGACACAATAGGGTATGTGTATTAAGTCTAAGGGCCCTCACCCACAGCGACTTTTTGTAGCGATGCAGTAGCGATGCTGTCGCGCATGTGTAACGATACAGCCGCGATGCTGTAATTATGTATGAAGAATCCTGCCCTGTGATCCTGCCTGCGCGATAGTAGCGAAAGCGATGCAGAAGCGCGTTTACCAAACGCGCGACAGCATCGCTACAAAAAGTCGCCGTGGGCGAGGGCCCTAAATGTTGACAAAAGTCTTTAGTTACAGTCACTGTCAGAGAACGCAAACTCTAAACCGCTAGGTCAAAAAAAAAACCTGTTAAATAAGGGATGAAAGTTTGTATCGGAGTTCATAATTTTTTACCGATGCGATGGGGAATACCATTGTTACTTTTTAGATTTATCTGAAGAAACCGATGAATTCACCCCTACTGACGTTAGTTGATTATTTAGTACCAGGGTCTTTTCATACCCTGCATTCATTCACAGTCGTTCATTTGCAGCGTGCAAAAATCCCATTCGTACATTAATTTTGTACCACATTTTACAATCTACAATCTAAACTTAATAATAATATAATATAATATAATATAAGCCTTTATTTAACAATCTTACATGAAATTAACATTTATAACAAGTTTAGTTGTCTGACACCGGTACGTGAAGATTGTCTTGCTTTTCAGCATAGGCCTCCCCAAGAGCTTGCCACACTGTGCGGTTATGTGCTTGATTTCTCCAAGTAATTCCAGCTATTCTTCTGACGTCGTCCTCCCATCTACGACGCTGTCTCCCTTTCTTTCTTTTGTGTTGTCTTGGGCACCATTCTGTTACGTCCCTAGACCACTTGTCTTTTTTACTCCTAATCATATGTCCTGCCCACCTCCATTTCAGTTTTTTAATACAATAAGTAACGTCGGTTATTCTGGTTTTGTTTCTTATATTATAAAGTTTTATTTTATCTTTTGTTTTGATGTTGAGTATGCTTCGTTCCATACTATGCTGGCAAATTTCAAGTTTATGTATGTAATCTAAACTTACATCGAATTAAAACTGGATTTAAAATAAGTGTCTAAACTCGAGTCCCGAAATTCTTCACTCATTCGACTTCCTACAAGCCATGGGTTCCAAAATTTGGAAGCTCTCCCACGCAACGACAGCGGAATATGTGATGCATTCGGAAAACGGTTCCGCATCTTTACTGCAAATATGGACACTTATCTTTATTCATATTGTATTATGATTACTTTTACCGCACACGATGTATAAGGATTTTTTGTTGCATAATTTCAGTATTTTTTATGAGAATTGTTTTTGGATAATGCATGTGCCGTTTAACTCGAGAATCAATGTGTACTCGCAGAGATGATGTTTGATCATTTTGCTCGTATATAATTTAAGATCATACATCATTGATGCAGCCATTGAGGGGTCAATATTCTATCATTAATAGACGGATATTATATGGTTATACTTTATTTTATTTTATTAATAGACGGATAAATTTATCACTGAACCAAATTAATGTGACAGTAAAATGTCTAGGTAGAGACCAATTATAGCTGGCACTATAAAAACTAAAGCTAAATTCAAACCAATCATTCTTCTCAATTAAAATATCATTCAACGTATGACGCAGATTCTTTAAATGCCAGTGAGATTGAATGGTTAGCTTGCGTTCTATACTGAGCTCACGCAACGTGTCTTACGTCCAGCCAGTAATAAGACTCGCCTATCAAGGAGCACAGTCCCAAAAAGGACCCATAATTAATTTATTATACTCTAAACAAAAAGTATTTTAATAAAACACGTATCACTAAAAGATCAATAATTAAATTATCAGCAAAATGGTGAAGGTTTTAGAAAAATACGCTTGATAGATTTTGCGTGATTCTCAGTTTTTTATGCGCGTTAGACATAACAAATTAATTTCACAATGTCATATAAACATAATCTAAAATATTCCTATATGTACTAAGTTATTAAGAAAGTGTTCTAATTTAACATTTATATTTCTTCCAAATCATTAACACTAATCGTTAAGACGTTATTTTTAGTATAAAAACGTTAAAAGTCGGTTATCGTCGCCTTAACAATAACAAATATGTTGAAAATAAAATATAACTAGTTATTCATTTTATGTTCGCATTCCTACCTTTCTCCTCTCCACAATACACGTATTACTCATTGAAGAAACATGACAAAAATGACTGATGTGTCACACGGAACCCTAAAAAGAGTAAATTAAAAAACGTTGCACTGAGGGTGCGCGTGAGTCACAGATTGACGGGAATGCTCTGCGGCTGACTCATGGAGTCATTGGATACTCTGTTGCTAGGTAACACCGCATTTCGTAATGTTGGTCATTTTGTAATAAGCTTGAACCTGGATGAACCAGTGTTGGTTGAATTTTCTGATTAATTGGAAAATGTGATTTTGTTTTGTTTATTATTTTACTTGGCTATCGTGTTTTACAGAATTTGGTCCCTATAACATAACAACATCATGTCTGTAATTTCTCAAAGAATAGGTAGAAGTGTGTGGTAGCATTTTCCAAATAGTTTGGAAAATCCAAAAGTGCACGCCTCATACATACATAACACTCATTCATAAACGAAAAAGAAATTCAAAACATAGTTTATAACTAAAATTAACAATTTATCACTTTTCATGAAGTCGTAATGTCAAAGACTATTTACAAAGATATTTTTTTTACTTGGCGGTTGCTAGGCAATTTAACTTACGGACGTCAATTCATAGGTTGGAAATATTTAGTTATTGATATTGTATTTTAGTTAGTATTTTATTAATTATAATTAAACTACTTTGAATAAAAGAGCCATTTTCAATAGGGAACCCTATTGAAAATGGCTCTTTTATTCAAAGCGGTTGCTAGGCAACTTACTCAAAGGTTGGAAATATTTAGTTAAAGATATTATATTTTAGTTAGTATTTTATTAATTATAATTAAACTACTTTGAATAAAAGAGCCATTTTCAATAGGGTTCCTTATACGGCTAAAACGAATGTATAAAAAAAAAATTGAATTAATTGATTTTATCGCAAGCTACAATGTTTTCAGGGTTCATAAATTGACGGACAGGAATTTTTTTTCAACTATTTCTTTTCTGCTGCATTAAATCAATTGTTAAAAAGTACAGTATTAATCTCCATTTAATCATCTATACAATGGTATATAAATTAAGTAGGTTATGTGTACTAGCAGGAGTGTAACAATAAAAACAGTTACAGAAATGGGGCAAAAAAAAAAATTCGATCGTAGAGCACATGCAATACTGCCATGTAATAGGCGAAGCGATCACTTATTGCCAGCAACCGGGCACAAATCCAGACTCAGTGCTGCTACTAAAAATCTCCTATTAAAAATCATAAAACTCCTTGCCCGTCCTAAGTTTGACGGCAGAACCCTCTCCTTAGCAGGACCTGCTCTCACACTTGCGACCACTACGAGGCAGTCTCTTGGTATTTTATTGTAGTCTTTATTTTATTATATTGAGAGGAGGCCTGTGTCCCAGCAGTGGGAATATTATAGGCTGATTATGCTATGCTGGGATTGCTGGGCAAGGGCCTCCCTCTCCCTTTTCCACACACGTCTGTCCACTGCCATTGCAAGTCAGTCCTTTCGTTAGGAGTCAAGTTCGTCCCTCCCATCTTCTACTTACTCAATAATAAAATATCAAGCTAAAGATGACAATGTAAAATAATTTTATTATGGACTAATTCCGATGATGTAATATTGACTAACTTTATGTTCCATTCCTGGAATACTGCGCAGGTGTGGCGATGACTTTATTCTTAGATAGTATTATTGGAATTAGAAACATCATTATTATTTTTGGATTCTTTCCCCTTTAGGGAATGTAATTATGCGTCAGCTTTTCTGGAACCCGTGCACAGTTTTAGGAATTTAAATTTCTGACTAGTTGGATGATTCTTATGAAATACTTTTATCTAACTATGCCGCAACATTCTGTTAATATTTTTGTTTGACTAGGCTTCAATTTGTATGGATTAAGGTTATACAGTTATTTATTAGTTACTATAAGAGTTTTAAATATTTGGGAACAGGCTTAATTTTTGGTTTGGTTTCCTTAAAAAACACACTCTGCAGCTCTCTACTTTTAACTGCACTGGTACTTACATGGCAAAAATATGTATACTTTGAAAAATACCTACTTATCTATTAGCGAATATTTTTTTAAATTAAAGTAAAACAGTATCAAATACCATTCATGCTGATAAATACGCATTTAACCAGTGCCTATTAAAAATCTTATAGCAACCAAGACAAACGTCTTTGGCTGCTAAGAAAGCTTGAGGCGCTGTCACTACTTCGAGCTTGTACTTATTTTAGGTAAGAATGAAAACCCGGTAAATTAAACGCCCTTCATAATTAGGTCACTATTGTCTACATTGCATTTTAATTTATCCTTTTGCAGTTCTGCTGAAACAAATTTTCTCAAGAAATAGGCTGTATATCTTTAACGTTTATAGGTAAGTACTCAAAAGTTATGCGTCATTTCTAAATGTATTGTATTTTACTGTATACATATATTAAAATAAATAAACCAGATTTATATAGCAAGCTTTTAAATAGAAATAAATATCTTAACATTAGCTTTAGTTTTAATACCTTATTTAGTTTGTCTGCACGAATATAATAAAACAAACGAAACTCGCGCCTTACAACAGCTTCTTAGCAATCAAGGCGTAAATCTTTACACGGTCACAGAAAACTATAAGGCGCCTCTTGTGTCTACTTATTTTCTTACAAAACGTAAGTTTTGTAAGGAAATAAGTAGGCTTAGGAAGTAGGTAGGTTAGTTCACATATAGGTACTAACTATGTACTACAGTAAAAGGAAGAGGTGGATCTGAAAGTTTTTAATTCATATTACCATGTCTTAAGTCTGTAATCTTTCGATTTTTATATACCTCACCGTCATTCAAGTCACCCATAATACTTATTTGGATATGTAACAAATAACAAAGCTGATTACGCTATAGAGGTGCAACACACGCCATACCAACCCCGTAAAATTATAGTTTTTAACCCCTATGTCATTTGGGGTTACTTTATCCTGTAAAAAGCCGAATTGCTTTTTGTTGTTACCATAATAGGTATATTAATTTCGTAACACACGCCGAACCAGTCAATGAAGAGAACTGGGGCTGACTGGAAAGATCAAAGATGTCTAAAAATAGGTCAATCAAGACACCTTTATACTAGCAACAATGTTCCTTTATTAACAATAATGACTATCAACAAAGGGTATTGTGAGCACAAGTCACAGAATCACATAGGGTACATAAGCTTGTGGAAGGTTGGTAGGTGACTCCAACAAAAAAACAGGTTTCTAATTAGTGATATTTAACCATTCTTGGCATGCAAATCAAAAGTTACAAAGGTCACAAAAAGCGACAACAAATACTAGTTATTGCCTATGCAGACGGACTGCGAACTGCGACGAAGCTGCAAAGTTGCAGTTTGGGTGTAGTTGAATAGGCTGCATCAAAACTATCAGCTAATTTTGCAGACAGCGTGCAGTTTTTACGACACAGGAGGCTGTTAGAATCGGTCGATAGCTAGGGTGCAGTACCGTACAGCAAATCTTCATCTAAATTGCATTTTGCAGCTAGCTAGCAGTCCAGATGAAAACCGGCTGCAGCTCTCATATTGTAAATGACTATATCCTAAATAGCATCCCTTTATCCTTAAAGTATTTTAATTGTTGAGGTCAACAAATGTTACAGTGAATTTCATAAATTCAGGAAAGCGACCCCAAAATATTATGGAATGGAAGACAAGACACAACCATGTTTTATACAAAGTAAAAAAATACGTCATTAATTTCTATTGTCGTCAACAAGTTCATTTAAATCTATTGTCTTCTTTCCTTTGGTAAAGCTCGGATCGTGCTGAAGCCCTTTATTTTCAAACAAAACGTCTTCAATGGGCAAATTAACACCTTTATTTGTATGCAAAATGGCATAATTCTTTCTGTCAAGGTGCTTAATTAAAGGATACAGGTAAACGGAGTTGTAATTTCTGACAGATAGTAGGACCACCACGTGTGATTTGAAAATGTCAGGAATATTTATGTCAATGGGTCGGTAACGCGCGGATTAGGTAAATTCGGTAGGTACCTATGTGAAGATGGTCACCCATCCATTGACCAACCCCGGCAAGCGTAGCTTAACCTGATGGATGGGATGAATCGATCAGGTTAAGCTACGCTTGCCGGGGATGGTCCGTAGATGGGTGACCATCTTACATACCGAGACTCCTCCGTGCCTCGGAAAACACGTTAAGCCGTTGGTCCAGGCCGCCGATTACCTATTCGTGAATCTTTGACAGTTGTCACGCGTCGACAGAAGCCTGAAAGTCTGAGAACCAGTCTTACCAAGTGGTATCGTATTACCCAGTTACTGGGTTGTGGAAGTCAAATACGCAGTCGCTCCATGTAAAATACTGGTATTCAGCTGCATCCGGTTCGACTGGGAGATCTACGACCCCAAGATAGTAGGAAAAAGGCTAGGTAGATTGATTTGGCGATACAAATAATTGTGTTTGATACAAAAAAAATTACCAAAATGCTATTGGATATTGATATTTTCGAATCAAATATCGTTCTAAGTTTGTGATTGGCCTCCTTTGATACCTATTTCACCAAGAAGGATGTCCTTGTCCTGTGGTGTGTGGTGTGGCTTTCAAATTGTTTTTGGTAAACTGATGTTGATCGGTTGGAAAACTACGAGAGCTATTAAATATATTGTTATTCACGCATCGAAGTATCGTTGTTTACTGTTAAAGCTATCAATGTGGTATAGCATCTCATCGATAATATTAAAGAGCTAATTCTCTTAACAGCGTTATTTTATGATCATTATTTAACGTTCAACAGTAGGCGATTAAATAGAGATAATGGTTCCATCATTAATGGACTTCATAAAATTAAAGTTATAGTGTGGGTTGAAAGTCAAACATCTTTACCATTTCACAAAACTTCTGATACTTAACTAAGGAAATCTGGCAACAAATATCAAGTACCTAAAAAACGTTAATCTCGGCCGAACTTATTTTTATGTAAGAAGACGCGAATCAATGAGCATCTGATCAATGGTTTCTTTTACATAACAACATACGAAAATGAAGCATATCTATTAACCAAAAATCATCGCTGATAAGTATCTAATTGGAACTATCAGCATGCATCATAAAAACGTGAAAGACTAGAGTTCCTACAGGACTTTTAGTTATCGATCGATCCAGAGCATCAGCTCACCTCAAGGACTCATCAGCCCATCAGAGCTGATGAGCCCTTGAGGTGAACTGTCATTCCATCTAAAGGATCATAGACATATTAAACGGACTGAGCGTTCCGTATTGTTGTGCAGTGAATAGGTACAGACCGAAAAGTACGAGAGAGACAAAGCGAATGTGCGGCCAGTAGTAATTGTCTCTTTAGTAGTACTACAGGTATTGAAAGAAAGTAAGATAAATATGTTTATATGTCACAGAAACACGTGCCTAAAAAAAGATAATTAACTCGAGTAGAACAATAAAATAAAACACAATATATTTAAAATTAAATATAATAGTCGGCAGCTGCTGGCACGTCATGACTGTGACAAGAAGGCTTCCACTCAGCATAATGCTGTGCTATGGTGACCCACAGACCACAGTACAGCGCTGGTATTCATTGGTCACCCAGTGGCAGTCTGTGGCCCAGTGGTTTTGGCCGCGCAGTCGCTTTGTCTCTTTCTAGAGTGTGGTCACTTTTGTGAGGCTAAAGCGCAGTCCAATTCTCTATGTCTATGCTAGGGATTGACATTTTTCACACTACCATTTTTACAGAACAGTAGACCGGCAGTGCTTGTTCCTTTTGACTAAGTCTCCCCGCCATCTTTAATGCTGGAAAAAATGGGCCAAATGTAACCCTAAAATTAAAATCGAGACAATCCCGCGAAATTACAACATCTGGCGTCCCTAATACAATATGAAAATTTTGAATTAGGAATGCGTGGATGAGTGATGGCGCATGCGCGGGGCACGGGCCCTGATTGGCTATTGTCTGCGCAGCTTGGCTGCATCTGCATTTCGCTCTATTGAAGTTTCAAAACGTATTTGTTGTTGTAATAAAGATTTATGTGCTATTTATTTTGATATGTTTTTAATGGATTCGTTGTTTGTTGGTATATTTTGAGGGTATTCATCTTCACACATATTGTTTGCATGTCGAGAACGGCAAGCAGGTTGTGTTTCAGGAAACTGCGATGATCCAAACTTTTAGGACTTTTAAAATTATTTTTTCACACTTAAAACTGCGATGCGATGCGATACGACGCCGCATCGCAGGTTTTTAGAGGAGCTTTGTTTTTAGGAGCTCGCAGATTTTAGCGATGCGATGCGAAATCGCAGTTTTGTGTGGGAGCCCTTAATGATTCAGTTAATTGGTAGAATCAATCATAGGTTAGATGAGATAACGACTAAACTTAGTAAATACCGCTACAAGTAGGTGTAGTACGTATAATATATCAACGAATGCGACGAAAAAAAATCGCGGTGCCAATATACTTAGTATTTAAAAAAAAAACAAAAATAAAAGCCTAAAAGCTTCCATTATAGACAAGACTTCTTAAGATAGCTAAATAAACACCTCGACCCTCACCAAATTACATTTAATCCCAAAAAAAAAGGACCGATGATTCAGAATTCAGCACTAATTTGACTTATATCACGCACTCGAAATCCAAATTCAAAAAGACATATATGCCAAGTGCCCCTATTCGCCAACAGATGTCGCCACTTGTCGGATCATCGACCCTTGTTTCGGCTTGTCACCACGGGAGGGCTCTCTAGTACGTATTTAGAAATGAAGTAAACAGAAATATGGAGAAAACCCCTGGTGAGATTAGCGCGAACATATTTAATATTATCACGCTTTAGTTCTCAAGGAGGTGCGCTGTTTAAGTGGCTTTGTGTTGTGGAGAGGCAGATTTTGTATGATCACGCATTGTTTCGGGATTTTTTATTGTCCTTTGCTGAAGATTTGGGGGCTGTATTATAATTGTATATATAACTAAAAGAGTACTTTCAAGAGAAGCTGTTACATTAGCTAGGTAGGTACACCTACTTATAATAACACTAGCAGATATACGCGATTACGCTCGCGTAAGCTCTATTTAAAAAAATAAATAATAATAAGTAACTCCTAATATGTTACTCCTTATATTATTAAGGCTTATAACATCAGCATTTGCCAGTGAACGTGCACGAGCCTTTATAGATATAAATGAGACCGCCCTATGGACAGCCAGAGAAATCAGTTGATACTTAAGCAAATTAACACCCTACGTACAATATTTACTGTGCCCTACGTCAATTTTATTATCCGTGTTAATAACGCCATTTCATACTCGACTGTCAAAGAACGACAGTTAAGACTTAAATATAGGTATGTTGGAACAATTTTAGTTGTTAATTTTCTTAACAATTCATTTTCCTGATTTTATAACGAATAAACCACTTTAGCATGCTGTAGGTATGCCGGACTCTAGAGGTAAATGGCTTGCGCTGCATGCCCTGTCATCTGTACAGGTGAGGACCTAATTGGCTGCGTCAGCAAAGGATATCTGAAGAAGAAAATGTAGAAGATGTAAATACTCAGGTAAACCATAGCGTTCTTTTTCAAACAGCTGATACTAGTTGTTAACTAACCGATAGTACTAAAGACAAGGAAACCAATATCCTCCCCTTGTTTGAAATGCATTCGTTGAATAAATTTAACGCTTCAAGACTAAGGGGATATACAGGACGGGTAGTTGCGGCTTGTGGTATGCTAGTTTTACGCTAAAGGTGAATATGGTAATCCTTCTGGCCAATTATGCAAGTAAAGTCTATGTTTATTTGCCCTTTGGAACCATACTTGTAATCAAGCCTATAAGCAGGTACTATAGAGGTATGAGGGCCAGGGTGTAAAGTTCACTCATCGTCTATAGAAAAGGGAGGATCCTCCGACCAGATGGGTGTTGCTTCTGGTGGGCTACTGCCCGACGATTGATGTCGGGATGTTGTATATACTCGTCGTTGAGGATAAATTTTAAATGAACTTAAAAACTTAAACATCTCACTGAACATTTGGCCATTTAAAAATATGTTACTTGGTTGACCAAGCTCTGTTCCGGTGAAAACATTCGTCCAGGCATACCAACGTTGTATCACATTCCCGATGCTGTGAAAATAGAAAACGAATTTTCCCAGATATAAGACCTAGCTAGATCCATTTTTCACCGACGTAAACCCCTATATTGAAAGTTTCAACGAAATCGTTAGAGCCGTTTTCGAGAACGTGATTACAAATATAATATAAAAGCTTTTGCAGACCAGCGTGACTTGTCCCGCGACGCGACACGAACAATACAATTTCTAAGAAAACTTCACAGTATAACAATAACCGGTGTCGCGTCGTGCGACAGCGCTGGTCTGCACAAAGCTTCACAAATATAGCTGTTTTCAGACCAGCGCGATTTGGTTATTGTTATACCGTGAAGTTTTGTATTGTTCGTGTCATGTCGCGCGACAAATCGCGCTGGTCTGAAAACAGCTTATTGCTCATTTAATAGTAGGTATAGGATAGGATAATAATAAGTAGTCATTAAGTAACTTTTACTTCAATAGGTAGGTAGGTATTGAGCAGCACTGCAATCAATATTAAAGTAAAACCCCACATTCACAACAATCCCTTTAAAATAATCATAAATAAAAAATAATCGCCATGTCATTATAACGAACCCTGTAATTGCCACTATCTGTTTTTAAGACAATCCGGTCGATGGGCGGTCGATTCGACCCTCGCACTTTGGGTCACACCTGGTGGAGCCTTTACTGGCAAGAATACACCTGGTAACATGAAGCAAGAAGTAGTGAAATTATTAATTTTATTAGATAAACTAATAACATCGAGAGTAGTTAATTTACTGAAGATATTTATAATACGACTCAGGAATGGGTCCTCTACTATTTTGGAAGTAATTTTTACTTTATTCATCTGTTAGGGAATATAGTCTATACAAAAAATAATATCTGTGTATAGCAATTTAAGTTAAAATAAAGTTACATACCTACGTGCACAAGTCTATAATTTCAACGATCGATTTTTCACTCTTTTTAAAAACTTGTAGCTATTTCCTGATGAATCACAAAGATCGAACAAAAACCCTCACTTAAAACTAAACTTTCAATAAATCACCAATAACAACAACCTTTAGTGCGACAATCAAAACATTTTAACCATAAAAGTCAACCAAAAAAAGTTCCCAATAATTATTTCCAAGGTCTATAACGAACCTTGTAATTGTCTTTATCAGTAGGTATATCTAAGACAATGGTCTACCGGACCCTATGCTGCACCTGCCGTGACCCTTACACCCTCGCATGCATCTGGATATAGACCGGTGAAGGGTTAGATAGGGTATTAACAAGAGGGAGCTACGGTTTTGTTAAGGTAAAACCGAATTTTGGTCGATCAATGATCAGAAATCTATTTGTTGTATTTTATTGGTTGATACGGGATACATTTTAAATAATACTATGGTTTTATTGAATTACGCCCGAGATTACCCTAGGCAATAATGACGAACTTTGATACAAACGTTTATCCCCTTTGAACCCCTTTTGCGGATAAATTTTCAAAAATCTTACCTTGTTGCTCACCTTCGTTATAAAAGGAACTATTGTGCAAAACTTCATGCTTCTCGATCAGCTGTAGTAGAAAAGGTGAAGATCACTTAGGGCCTGTTTCACCTCCTACGATTAAGATCCTATTAAAATACTTGCCATACTTGGCAGATAATTTCATACAATTTCTGTTCCATTTTTTTATTTATTCGGTAAGTAGTGGGTATTCGGACATCGTGAAATAGGCCCTTATTCTCCCAGTGCATCATAGTGTTATCATCAATTTTATTGTATTCTTTTCTCAATTATTTATTTCGAATTTATTATTTGATCTCGTCATTACTAACATACATACTTAGTTATAACTGTTATAAGATAATGTAATTGGAACTAACAAAATATGGACAAAATAGTCTGAATTAAATGATTTTATTTATTTATTTTTAACATACATTTTTCATTCTATGCTCTACTTCTACTCTATTTCTTTCTTCATAGATTCTTAACTCTATTCAAAGGTCGCGTCTTCATTACGACCGCGCCCTCAAGGCGGCAGAGGGTTAAAATTACCTTTTTGTCCAATTTACCCAACACCTGGAGTGTGGCTTACCCTGCAAGATGTAAGGCACAATGTTGCATCGTTAAATGTTATTTATAGCCGTAATAACGTCCATTTAAAAAGGGGTTTTTCTTATAAAACGGTTAAGTTAAAAAAAGTTAAATAAAAGCGGTAAAGCGGTAAGTTTATAGGATAAAAAGGCTCTAAAGTTTTAAGAAAAACTGCAGAACTCAATAAAATACAAAAATAAAATCCAATCTGCCTAGCCTTTTCCCAAACTTTCCTATTGGGGTCGGCTTGCAGTCTAACCTGATGCAGCAGAATGTCAGTACTTTACATGGAGCGACTGCCTATCTGACCTCCACAACCCAGTAACTGGGTAATACGACACCCCTTGGTGAGACTGGTTGTTAAACTTTCGAGCTTCAGACTATCCGTACCGACAGTCAAAGATCTATTAATGACAGCCGGGACCAACGGCTTAACATGCTTTCCGTCCGAGGCTCCGAGAGGTATACCTATCTTGGTATGTAATCTCTCCGTTTCAAGGCTCCCGTAGACAGGCATGACCACATGACGCGACACTGGTAGAACAATATCCGTGAAGTTTTCATACTAAATGGTTCCCCTAGAGTCGCGTCGCACCGTCGAGTCGTGCCGAGAGCTTAAGAAAAATTCAAATCCCAACCGTCAATGTTCTCAATAAAACTGACATTACCAAGAGTCTGCTATCAGTAAGACAATCATATTACACCCCAATTTGTTACCCCTGACCCTAACCAACAGACCCTGTCATTATAATTGTACTTATCTCAATTAAATAATTATTTTAGAGCCGTTAATTACTAACTACTTAGTCTTCAGATCTAAAAATGGAAAGAATTAAATTTGATAAATAGGGGTTGTTCTCTTAAAGGTTATTTTTAAATCTACGCTGGAACCACCCCGATTTATTTTTACCACTGCTTTATTATTATTAAGCAGTGCTAAAAATAAATAGAGGTGGTGTTCCTGGGGGTGAAGTTGATATATTCTTAAACTACCCTTCTGAACATTACCCATCTAGAGGCAGATAAGAGGATTTATAACCACTGCTCTAGAAATTATCCAATGGCGTCCTGGATATATAAAAACGAAAACATAAAAGCAAAAATTGAATAAATATTAACGCAGAGTGTTCTTATTATAAAACTAGCTTCCGCCAGCGGCTTCGCCCCAGTGGCGTATTTACCCTAGGGCCAAAAGGGCCATGGCCCGGGGCGGTAGGCTGCGAGGGGCGGAGCAGTCTAAGCTGTCCGAGTCAGGGTGCCCCAAGTCCCAAGCTCGCTTTGCTCGCTCTTGCATCCAAAGTTTTCCTAGTAACAGTAGTAACATTGTCTTTTATCCACACACAAAATGTTTTATTGCGCTAACACTCAACCAAAACACCAAATGACAATGCAATGCTTTTTTTTTTGGGTGGGAAATTGTGGAATAACTTCTGCTCTGGGCGGCGCGGGAGGGCGTGTCAGACTCTTACTGATTACAACCCACCCGTGTTCCTTCAGTTGCCTGTGTGTTGCCAGGGTCCACGGTATCCCTTTCGGAATTTCCCGCAACCCTGGCCAGCATCGGCCGTAGCGGACCCCGTCAGTTGTGCTGACATTTCTGTAAGGCGCGCGTGGAACAAAACGCGCCGTCTCGCCGGGCCTGTTCCTTATCGGCAGCGAACATTGCTCACTGTCCGCAAGCCCGCGCCTACGGGGGCCGGAAATCGGCTATGAATTCCCGACGCCCAGGGCGTCTCCAGCGGCGACTAGGGGCATGAGGGCGCCGCGCAATTTGCCTCTCTCTTGACTTCCATATCCTCTCGCTCCGTACCATGGCTTGATGACCAACGTGTCGTCAGCGTAGCAAACCATGCTAACGCCGTTAGCAGTTGGCGCAGTCGGCGCGCAGCACTCAGTCGCATCCGACATCTCACAGATGCGGCCCCAGGACCGATCCCTGTGGGACATCGCAAGACATCTCTCACCGGTTCCATTCTCCCTCGTGACTGGGGTAGACGACGGCCCTGTCCGTCAAGTAGGCCTCACACGACCTCATACGACAGAGGTAGGTCGGCATCTGGTGATACCGGAGTGCCTTCCTGATGCAACTCCAGGGCAGCCGGGCAGGGTAGGGTATTGAAGGTATTGGCGATGTCTAGAGACACTACCAAGACGACCCCACCTCGGGCCACAGCATTCCCTGTCTGCCACGGCATCCACCGTAGACCTCCCCCTGCGGAAACCAAACTGGCTCTCCGCCAAATCCGGCCCCTCCCGCACTAGCCGCCCGACGAGATGGTCTGCAATGACTCTTTCAAAGAGCTTGCCCACCTCGTACAATGCAAAGTTACGGCACTATAAACGAGTCTAGGTAGCGCGTTTTATATTATAATATTAAAACTCTTTGCTCTTTTTCGTTAATTTATGGGGCGGCAAACCTTACAGGCCCAGGGCGCTGAATCTTAAAATACGCCACTGCTTCGCCCGGGTGATACCTTTACAAATTATAGCCTATGTTACTCAGTGATAATATAGCATTCTGCAGGTTAAAGAATTTTTTAAATCAGTCCAGTAGTTTTTGAGTTTATTCATTAAAAACAAAAAAACTTTTTACAAAAAAAGAACAACCGACTTCCTAAAAAGACACTACAAAGTCAAAAATAACTTTAATTTCGGAAGTCGGTGTATTTGGTTTTGAACTTTCGTTTTTTGCCACCGACTTCCGAAATTAAAGTTATTTTTGACTTTGTAGTGTCTTTTTAGGAAGTCGGTTGTTCTTTTTTTGTAAAAAGTTTTTATTTTGCACTTTTTAGTGATGGTACCTACCCCATACAAATTCGAATACCACTAACCTGCTATGTAAATAACAGTGATTGGAAGTTATCATTATATCATCCATATAAACTAAGTGGGAAAAATACGTATTATTGAAGCTAACTCAAAAACTATCCAAGTAAAGTTAATAAAATTGATATGGGACCACCTCGGGAGCATACCCTTTCAAACAAAAAAAGAATTTTCAAAATCGGTCCACAATTGACGGAGAAATCGCGTAACAAACATACAAAAAAAAAAAAACATACAGACGAATTGAGAACCTCCTCCTTTTGGAAGTCGGTTAAAAATACAAAACTTTTCTTTCTCTTTATAAAATTAGCGACGACATGACGTATTTCCAATCTTTGCTAAGATTACAAGTGTAACCCTGGGGCTACACTGTCGCGTTATCGCGAACTTTACTTTGCGCACTCTCCCTCGTACACCGCTCGACGTCTCGGTGAGCAACAGAGTGCGCACGAAGTAAAGTTCGCGATAACACGACAACGTAGCCTTATGGCCCCCACACACGCTCAACCAAATTTGCGCAAACTCAAATTTGCACAAGCTTGTAATCGAAAATTTAAAATCACACGAGCCTAGAAATTTGCGCAAATTTCTTCCCACACACGTAACGGAAACAAATTTGTGCAAATTTCTTTGAAAACACGTCACTTTAGATTTGCGCAAGCCTTGCGCAAGTAAATCGTGGTTAGGATTTAAAATCGTTTGGTATTTAATAATTCGATCCTGCTATAATTTTCAGTTTCTATTATTTTACTGCATCATGCCCAAAACATGACCACAACTGCCCTCTGGTCTCTTATCATCGATCACAAACCATCTGTATTAGAAATGTAAATGATCTACAGCAACATCTGCCGCGCCACCTGGTGGCGTACCGCTGAATTAATTATTAAACGCACGCGCCGCAAAGCGCATCCTATGTTTAAATTAACCATTTATTGGTGACATTAGGTTTTTGATAGGTGGTTTTATTAAAATGATGCAGTGCTGTGTTATTATTTGTATTAGACGGTTGATTACTTGACGTAACCATAGTTTGACGTGACCATAGTTTACTTCACAAAAGTAATAGTTTAAATGAACGTCAGAACTTAGGGTTTGATCTTGGGGAAATCATGGACAGAACTTGTTGTTTAGAATCTATCAATCTCATGATAAAAAAAGGAAATTATTTAAAGGAAAATCAAAAACCATCATCATCATTTCAGCCGAAAGGCGTCCACTGCTGTACATAGGCTTCTCCCAAGCGTCGCCACATCATCTGGTCCTTTGCTTCTCGCATCCAGCGGATTCGTAAACTCCCAAAAACCAAAAATATTTTTTTGAAAAATAAATACCTGTAGATACATGTTCTTTGCTCCGTTTTTTTCAGCTTCCATCCTAACCTGACTGTCAGTATAGTTCTTTGCAGAAACAGCGAATTACTACTTTACATATTACACTTATCCTTTTGCCTCTTCTTTACTCCGTTTCTTTTGAGCATTTTTCAGAGCACTTTCTTATATCCATACCCCATAACCTGCAAAATTAACAGTAAAATCTAAGTTTAGTCGCATGACATCGCTTTTTATCTTATCTCGGTAAGCAACAATAACCTAAGTGATGTCCATGGATCCGTTCCATTATATCCCGTTTCACTGGATAACTCGTGACCACCGTTCCTCGGTGTTTCCTTCATTTTTTCCGAATCCCGTCATCCTTGAAAGGGCTCAGAACGCGAGAGTGATTCTGAAAGTGGAAGTGTTAATAATTTTTGTACTTAGAAATCGTGAAGTTACAAGTGAATCGGGATCGAATGACTTGCAGGAATCATTTGATCTGTTTATAGTTGACCTAGTTCACTGAGTGAAGGACAAACGGTGTCTCAATTAAAATTAGAAATCAGATAGACCAATAAATGCTAAATTATAGCACAAATACTTACATTTTATTTTTGATTTCTTAGGTCACAAAGTGAACTTTTAAACCCCATTTACACGACACAAGTTTCTTGCCTGTGACATACAATCAAATTGAAGTAACAAATGACTTACATCATCAAAAACGTTGCTGAGACTGTGAAATCTGCATGCAGTACAAAATAACGTGGAGATGAGAACGAGATAGAAAGGACAAGATAAGTAAGAAAGTCGGTGTGAACATTAGAAAGGCTTGCACCGACGGTTTCGGTATATTTGAAGAATGCTAATTAATATACTTAACTAACATGAAAGTGGAAGAAACATGCGATTTCAAGTGACAGAAGTAATTGGCAGAAAATATGTTTCAGTATATTGTACTTGCGTGTTTATCTGACACATTGCAAAGAATACTTACATAGAGAAGAATATGTTGAAGTGCTGTTCATGTTCATAGGGCAATGATTATTATAGATACGATCGAACCCATAGATATGAAGATCTCATCTCATACAGTGGTGAAGAGATAGCCAAGTTGTATAATTATGGCCAAAATGAGGCAAAACATGCCAAATTCTTCTAATTGCTTGTAGATTTAGACTGATAAAAAAAAAAAAATATCTCGTATGAATTTAATATTATTATTATTTGTATATGTCTACATATCTCGGAACCATGGAGTCCCGGTCTTTTGGAAGGCATACGAGGGGCCAAAGCCAACTCGCAGAGGCCCCTTAGACAATTTTAAATGGAATGCGGCACCAACCGACGATTATCCCTGTATGCACTATGCAAGTGCACCTAAGGACAACCCCCGGTTGGTGCAAGACTATTGCAGAACATGGAAATAAAACATATTGGGCTATGGGTTTGGGTGGCTATAATGGATTGGTTACTAAGAACTATGGAAGGACTATGTCCCCTGCCTGATCGATGTTATGGTATACACGGATAAAATGGCAGGGGGTGACTTGCACACTCAATAATGGGCCCCCGAAAACTGTCGCTAGCACATAGTGACGTAGCGACAAGGGGGCAACATGTCCTGAGGTGCTTGAGGAGTGGAGCGGTATTCCAAGGCTTTCAGAACAATCCCAGAGCCCGGAAGATGGTCAAGATCCCTACGAGCACTTACTGGAATACTTCCTTCCTCCGAGCACGTTTGCTCTTGCGAATCTCCACTCAAGCCGGCCAATTAAGGCAAGAATGAGGTGGGAGCTCTGTTCCTCGTCAGTGTTCACTCCAGCCGGCCAATAAAGGCAAGCCAGAGATGAGGAACAAGATTACTCCCGGGAGATAGGGTCCGTGGGGTCGCTACTGCCCAACAGCTCGCCACATGCTGCCCTGTATTATTATTTTTTTTTTTAATGTTCAACACTACTTATTTTAATTGATAAATAAATGAAAGAAGATGTATACGAACAAGGAAAGAAGTACAAAAATTAAAGGTACAGCCAGAAAAAAAAAAACTTTTGTATTTCTTGATAATTGACCTAGATATAAGTCTGCGAATCAATCAATTATGTTTATTTTAAATTAACAACTAACATGAACTTCCAAAACTAACACACTATTATTAATTAATTTAAAGTAATTTCCACTTGGAAAGTTTGGAAAGTACCTATATTTATTTTTTACCCACAACGGGGAAGCTCTTGGCCTGTATCTCACCTGATGGTAAGTGATGATCAAGCCGAAGGTGGAAGCGAGCTTCACCCGAAATCCTCCACCACAGGTCCACAGAGGAACCGGCTATCTTATCTCTAACTGCCGAAACACAAAAATGCTGTTAACATTGGTGTTATGGCGACAGACTTAGATAAGATGGTGGTAGCTGGCCAGGCGGACTTAGAACAAGCCCTACCACCAACCAAACCGAGCAGAAAAAAAATCGAAATCTCAAAATCGAAATCGAATAATAATATAATCGAACCTTCCCGTAATTATGTCAAGTTTCAGATAGGTACCTACGCTTTTGCAACCCCTTAGCTTCCCCTAAAAGTTCTTAATGACAGTCGTAAAATAACAGACTTCTTAATGAGCATGACATTGCACCATACGATGGTCACCCGATGGTGACGGTGACGATATGGTCTTAGGACATTATGGTCATTTGTTTCTGACCCTCCATTCATAAGGAGTGTGTCATTATTATTACAGTAATTTTGAGCCCTATCCTATGGTAGGTAATTATTTAATTAGGAAAGTCCGTAGTTAAAGTTACTTAACTGTTAAAACGAAGTGATTGGGTGGTTATAGACTTCTGCGCAAAGAGCTGCAGAGTCTGACAAGCTAACCACGTTTCAAGAAAAAAACTTGAAGCAGAGGTTTATAGATATAATATATACCTACTTATTAGAAAAAAACTTGAAGATTATGCACTTAGTTAGGTACGTGTTTTACATAATAATCCTTGAACACAATAGAGGCCACGAGAGCAAAAACGGCCTAGAATTTTATTTAAAAAAAAATAGTTATCGCCATCTTAAATAAATTATTTTTTTAAGCAAAATGGCCTAACATTGATTTTTCGCGCCACCAAGAGATGGCGTTAGTGGGTGCTAACGTTACAAAATGGGGTTATGGCATTAAATTTTTTTATTTTTTTATTTCTTTGATTATCACAATAAGAAAAAAAATAGTATTATAGGCCATTCTTGCTCTCGCGGCGTCTAGAAAATTTAGGTAAGTACGTACTGTTCTAAACACTGGGAAATCGTAAATTTTTGCGTGAGAACAATGTTCGAAATTCAATTAAAAGGATTTATTTAACTACCTTTTCTAAATGGCACACGAAGTTACTTCAAATAATGAGCTGTAAAACTACATCAATCAATCTACAATTTTTCCAACTATGTTAGGGTCGGCTTCCAGTCTAACCGGATGCAGCTGAAAGTAAATGCCAGTATTTTCATGGAGCAACTGCATAGCTGACCTCCACAACCCAGTTACTGGGTAACACGATATAAGTATACTTAGCTGTTAAACTACATACTTTCTTAATTATAATAAAAATTCAAATCGATCAAAATATTCAAACATCCATCATCAAAATAAATTGACATTGCCGAATTAGCATTTGCTATGCAAGTAAATGCGACGAGTGAATTACTGCGCGCGCGCATCTGCATACAATGGCGGCTATTTATTAGATCAGCGACGCGATATTCTACCACCAAGTTGGTTTACTACTTATTTAAATAATAAATAAAGTGTTCATTCCAAGGTTTTAGATTTAAGGCTAGAAACTGGACACCAATGAATTTATGTTACAGGAAAACATCGTGAAGAAACCTAAAATTATTGTCTGCAATCGCAAACACGAAGGCCGCAGGAATCCGCGAGAAGCACAGAACCGGTCGAAGTGGTGATGAATGGAGAAGGCCCTTTAGGACAAATACCGTACGTGACAGAAGCAAGGAAGTCTGAGATGACAAATATACCCGCAGAAAACATCTTTATACGTAACGGTTTTTGGCAAACACTGCAGGGACTAGAAATACCCGCAGAAAACATCTTTATACGTAACGGTTTTTGGCAAACACTGCAGAGACTAGAACCTAGTGGACAAACACAATAAATAGTAGGTGCGTGTCCTATCAATAGGATCCTGCCATATTATCGAGTGTGTTTCCGCATAAATTAAGATGTCATTATATTATGACACCTCTGCGGGGCGCCAGGAGTATGCGCAAGAGTGGCACGCGCTGTGCGTTCGGTTAAGGGGAGGCACGAAAAAGTTAGTTAAAAATATATATTTCTTTTATTTGATTTTTATACATGGTTTAAGGGAGGAGCTTTCGAGAAGCTTGTGGCTAAGTAATAACAGCCGCAAAGGTCGATCCATCAGATTAAGCTACGCTTGCCGGGGTTGGACCGTGGATTTGTGACCATCTTTTACATACCGAGATGCCTCTGTGCCTCGGAAAGCACGTTAAGCCGTTGGTTCCGGCTGTCATTCGTGGATCTTTGACAGTCGTTACGGGTCGTCAGAAGCCCGAAAGTCTGACAGCCAGTCTTACCAAGGGGTATCGTACCCAGTTACTGCGTTGTGGAGGTCAGATAGGCAGTCGCTCCATGTAAAATACTGGTATTCAGGTACATCGGGTTAGAGTGGAAGCCGACCCCAACATAGTTGGTAAAAGGCTGTGCAGATTGATACATGGTTTAAGGGACATCGTGGCACAAGCCGTCACTGGTGATCGTTACATCTAGAATCAAGTACTAAATTCATAGTACCATTTTGCGGGTGGATTACAGCCTGTGGCCCAAAGTGATACGACTTTTCTACTTAAATTCTAAACTAAATTTCTCATTAATTGCAGGAATGAGTTCTCATCATCTTCCTGCTCTTGTCCCATCTTACTTGGAGTCGGCGCAGCACGTTTTCCTTTTCCACTCTCCCCTGTCAACCGTCATGCTAATTCACTCCCTTCTCTTTCATATCATTCCTCACACAATCCATCCATCTTTTCTTTGGCCTTCCTCTCCCGCTCTATCCATCAACATTTATATTCATCACTCTTTTAGTCACATGCGTTTCCTCTCTCCTCATCACATGCCCATACCAGGCCAAACGATTTCCTTTCAACTTTTCTGTCACTGGCGCCACTTTTAAACTTTCCCATATATACTCATTTCTTACTTTATCCATTTTCGTCACTCCACACATCCATCTCAACATTATCATCTTCGCTACATGCAATCTGTTTTCATCCGTCTTCTTCACGGCGATGAGTTCTCATAATGATAATATAATAATTAAGGGCCTGTAAAACTCAAAGCTTTCTGCCACTGCTAAACAAAACAGAAACCAACATAAGAAACCAATAACTGCAAACATGCTTCAGCAAACATGTTTCCAACGCGCTTCCACTTAACAAGTTGACATTCGAACGTGTGCGCGTACGCAACTCAGATCGTATCGACATGAGGGCGCATCTGTCGCAACCCTCCTATTGTTTTATGTTAATGACATTATCTTTACAGAAATTACGTTAATTTAAATTGTGGTTGGAATTTGGACACTTTACTCCGATGACGAATGTTGTTATCATCTGATCATAACTAATATACCTGCATAACCTACTTAAGTTTTATTTAAAAAAAAAAACAAAGAAATAAGTGCTAGACCTTTATGCATCATAGATATCACAGACAACTTCTATAAGCCATGAAAGCTTGAACTGGCGAAGGAATAGAATCGTCTCGTCATGCATCATAAATCTTGTGACTTTTGTTACTATTAGAAAAACAAAAAAAAATCGGCATCGATGTTTTGTTTATACCTTTAAAGTTGACGTTTTTTTCGTAGATGGGATTTAGATTTTTTCTTTCGTTTTTCATATATTTCTTAGGTAAATGGTTAGTAACATAGGTTCGTAATCTTCGTAATAACAAAACATTTTTACATGATATATTTTTTTTTTAAGATTCGCTGAGCGATAACGTCGCCCTGTAACATCAGCAAAATAACTAAAACTAAAAACAATTATTCATTTTAACGTACTGCTATTATTTATTTATTTATTTATATATACTTTATTGTACACCAGATAACACATTACAAAAAGAAAAAGTAATACACTACAAAATATACAATGGGCGCTGGCTATTACTACTTACTTTAGGATCGTCGTAATCTTCGTAAAATTTTATCTACATCTAAATTTCATCAAACCAGCTACAACATCAACCTGCAACAAAGGGCCAAACAACGGTCAACCAAATTAGAATAAAGCCACTAAAAACTAAAATGTAACAAATTCGTTTCATTCACAACTTCGTCACGCGTTTTACTTGAGTTGTTGCATTCGTTTTGCCTTACTTGTTATTATTTCCTCATATTACTGGCAACACCGGCGAGTGGTATTATGGCAACACTTTATGTGGACGCAGTACATTAGACTGATTTGTAACATTATTGTAAGTCACGATTTGGTAAGAGCAATGCACCTGCTGCACAATAGTTGATTTTGTCGAAGTGTTCAACAAAAACTAAAAACATATGTACCTATGTCAAGAATTAGTCACTGAAAAAACAGCGTCACTTCCTAAAACCCTGCTAAACATGATTGCAAACTTAACTTGGTCTTGGGTTCGATTCCCGGATAGTGTTATCGGGTTTTTCCATCTAGAATTTCTCAGTAGCAGCCCGGAGTCTAGATTTGTACCCGGTTGATGGCAATAGGCACGCACCCTATTACATGGGACTTAAACATAACTGGCGAAATGTAGGTGTACTATAGGTGCACCTCTGCCCAACCCTTCGGGGAATAGAGGCGTGATGTTATGTTACATCGTTATTTTTTTCTCCTTGTAACATCACTAGCGTTTTCTTTCACATCCAAATCAACGCAATTAATAACAATAACGCAAACACACCGTGACATCCAAATAACGTAACACAGCACACGCTTTTTAAAGCACAAAGTCGGTTAAAGTACAATGCATCCGTCGTTTACGATTAATCGTTTCGTTAAAAAGAAATTAGTCACTTTTTGACTTTAAATCATTTTTGTATGAAAATAAATTGTTTTCCATAGATCGTTATCTGCCAGTATATGCTGAATTATGATAAATTGAAGTTTTTACATTAAATAAATAAATAGCAATTATTAGCAACCAGTCTTACCAAGGGGTATCGTGTTACCCAGTAACTGGGTTGTGGAGATCACATAGGCAGTCGCTCCATGTAAAATACTGGTATTCAGCTGCATCCGGTTAGACTGGAAGCCGACCTCAACATAGTTGGGAATAGGCTAGGCAGATTGATTGATAAGCAATTGCAATAGGCTCGCCCCTTATTACATTTGACTAAACATAGCTGGCAAAATGTGTGTGTTAGTACTCACACATATAGGGACACCTCTACCTTGCCATTTGGGGATTACAGACCTGATGTTATGTTATGTTAAAACTTTTAAAAAAACCTCAAGATATTTATTAATGTCAATTTAATTGCCTCTCACTAGGAATTTCTCCTGTTTTGTTGTTAATATTATAATTGCGGAAGTACTGACTCTGTCTGTTACCTTTTCACGCCTTAACGGCTGGCCATATTGTGATGAAATGGCCATCGTTGGATAGCAGGTTAACCAGGCGTTTATTACGCCCGGACAAGAACGGCCTGCCGCTGGTGACGGGGTCCATCACAGGACACTGCTGTCTATACAAACACTTCCACACAATAGGCATAACGGACAGTCCTCTGTACAGGGCATGCATGGAGGCTGAGGAAAACGTGCTCTTTGAATGCTCAGGCGTCACCCAGATTAGAACAGAAACCCTCGAGTTACCGTATATATATCTATCTAGCTTAATATCTATATCTTTCACAGATGTTCTGAACAGACCAGGAGATGTAATTAACTTCGGGATGGTGGGCTGTTTGGAGTAACCACCAAACGGCCACCATGGCCCACGCACATTGGTCCATCTGGAGTGCAGAAATCAAACCCTTACATAGAATGGCACATATGTAGGACATAGAATATAGGTAACTTGTTATCCCGGTAGAACGTTCCCGAAGGATAATTTCCGACCTTTACACGGGCGAACCCGCAGGCAAAAGCCAGTATAATATAAAATCAGAATGTTCCTAATGATCACTTGATAGCCCCTCTAATTTGGTGTTAAATACAGCAAGTGCTACAACAAAGCCCACATACTTGATGATAATATGCCCGTATAGATGGCGACACTGTTGAGAGGAGATTTTTATTCATTTACTTTTAATTGTGATAAAAAGCGGGCGCATACGGGGTGGTAGGGTTGTCCTTTTGTTGCAGACATGATTGACATAATTTATCAATGTTATAGAGAAGATTGGTGTCTGGGGAAGTCACACGTTTATCTAGCTACGATTATGTTTTTTATGGTATAATTTATAACACTCACATTATAGCCAAAATTATCCATAACTAGCCAAACTTCATAGTTTGGAAAACATAAATCAGGTATGATGAATTAGTACATCAATGAGGACAGAATGGAATTCTTCCAAGTTACAGCAAGCACCTAAAAACAGAATGAGAGTATTGTTAAATTTAACAATACTCCTCAATGAGACTGTTAGTACTTAGCCACGAGCTCCTTCTTAGATACCGTGCGACTGTTAGTACTTAGCCACGAGCTCCTCCTTAGATACCGTGCGACTGTTAGTACTTAGCCACGAGCTCCTTCTTAGATACCGTGCGACTGTTAGTACTTAGCCACGAGCTCCTCCTTAGATACCGTGCGACTGTTAGTACTTAGCCACGAGCTCCTTCTTAGATACCGTGCGACTGTTAGTACTTAGCCACGAGCTCCTTCTTAGATACCGTGCGACTGTTAGTACTTAGCCACGAGCTCCTCCTTAGATACCGTGCGACTGTTAGTACTTAGCCACGAGCTCCTTCTTAGATACCGTGCGACTGTTAGTACTTAGCCACGAGCTCCTTCTTAGATACCGTGCGACTGTTAGTACTTAGCCACGAGCTCCTTCTTAGATACCGTGCGACTGTTAGTACTTAGCCACGAGCTCCTTCTTAGATACCGTGCGACTGTTAGTACTTAGCCACGAGCTCCTTCTTAGATACCGTGCGACTGTTAGTACTTAGCCACGAGCTCCTCCTTAGATACCGTGCGACTGTTAGTACTTAGCCACGAGCTCCTTCTTAGATACCGTGCGACTGTTAGTACTTAGCCACGAGCTCCTTCTTAGATACCGTGCGACTGTTAGTACTTAGCCACGAGCTCCTTCTTAGATACCGTGCGACTGTTAGTACTTAGCCACGAGCTCCTCCTTAGATACCGTGCGACTGTTAGTACTTAGCCACGAGCTCCTTCTTAGATACCGTGCGACTGTTAGTACTTAGCCACGAGCTCCTTCTTAGATACCGTGCGACTGTTAGTACTTAGCCACGAGCTCCTTCTTAGATACCGTGCGACTGTTAGTACTTAGCCACGAGCTCCTTCTTAGATACCGTGCGACTGTTAGTACTTAGCCACGAGCTCCTTCTTAGATACCGTGCGACTGTTAGTACTTAGCCACGAGCTCCTCCTTAGATACGTGTTTTGAACAATGATGTATAAATACATCATTGTAGGTCAATCCATCAGGTTAGGTTACGCTTGCCGGGGTTGGTACGAGGATGGGTGACCATCTTTACATACCGAGACTCCTCCGTGTTTTGGAAAGCACGTTAAGGTGTTGATCCCGGCTGTCGTTACGGGTCATCAGAAACCCGAAAGTCTGACCATCTTACCACGGGTTATCGTTTTCCCCAGTTACTAGGTTGTGGAGGTCAGATTGGCAGTCGTTCCATGATTATTCAGCTGCATCCAGTTAGACTGGAAGCCGACCCAACATAGTGGGGAAAAGGCTAAGCAGATTGATTGTTCAAAACACGTATCTATACATTTTAGAATGGTTACATAAATAAAAAAATGTATATTAGACTCAAAACACACTTTGAAATAAATACAGTAGCTAAACCTAAACCCTAAAACAAAAATAATAGAAGAAGAATAAAAATAACGTTTATTTGGACACATTTCGTTAAACACAAAACAAATAACAAGTAAAAATGAACAGTAATGTTAATGAAAAGTAATGTTTTTACAAGAATACAACTTAACAAAGAGTAATGTCATTATGCAACTACATATTATTTATTAAATACGTATAAAATACGTATTTGTATGAACTCTGGTACCCAAGGAAAAGATTTAACTTGTGTTATGGGTGTGGTGGCATTCTCTAATGAAATAAATTCAATATTGTGACATTAGATGCTACGGTTTAGGACTTTAGGAGTAAGTACCTACATATTTTTTAAACTAAATAATTATACTTTATAAGTAGACGCCCGTGCCTGAGTTTGTGTGCGCGCCAAAAGAGTCACCCTCTAAAATCTGAGCCATATCCGTGAGACGCATCAAACTCAAACTCAAACCATTATTACAGGCACTTTTGAATTGTCAAAGGAGTCGGCCATTCAGAAAGATGTAGCTAGTTGCCCATTCCAAAACGTAGTAGGTTCCTATGCAGAAGAACGGGCTACAAATTGCATGGACATAATATCCATCTTATAATACGTCGAAGTCCACCCTCAACAAAATCCCCAAATACTAACCATGACGAAGCGAAACAAGAGAAAAAAACAGCAAGAGTAAATAACATAATGTATATCAGCTACTACTCCAATAAATAGATCAACTAAATTGATTCAATTGAGCTAAATGGGTTACGGGGCCACTGTGTGAAGGGCTGTAAATAGTAACTTGTGCGTTTAGGAGTGACACCTATTCAAAGTTGTGGAGCTATGACAATAATAACATATGATAACATCGCGCCTGTAATACCCGAAGGATTAAGCAGAGGTGTACCTAGTATCTATCTTCTTTCTTATATCTATGATACCAACATATCACCAATTTATACCACTGTGTTCTGTGCTGAGGTCACGCAACGCGTCGTGCGTCCAGCCAGTAATAGGACTCGCCCATCAAGGAGCGCTGTCCCAAATTAGATGCATTATTTATTAGTTTATTAATTAATTATACATAAAACAAAAGGTATTTTAATAAAACACGTATACTAAAAGATGAATAATTAAATAATTTTTTAAATGGTGAAGGTTTCAGAAGAATACGATTTAGCGCAAACACATCTCCATAATTCAATTGGGGACAATTGAATTTTCTTCAACCTAACATAAAATTGAAGAGTTGTTAGAACGTTACAAGTTAGCCAGCTGAACAAAAACATTCAGGACTTGTAGTTTTGTAGGTAAGGTTGTCAGTACAAACATGCATGCTGAAGATTTGCGATGGGATTCTTTTCAGACCTTCTATAACATGTAGTTATTTAAAAAAAGTTTTAAACGTAAATCCTTTATAAAACAGTTTCATGAAAAATAGAGATTTGAAAAAAAAAATATATATGGCCCATAATGATGAAAGGTTTGACTACTCGGCAATAGATGGCGTTTCGAAGCAGTATTGTGACGTAAATGACGGATTGTTTACGTTCTTTCGGGCAAATTCTGTAAACGATAATGACCACGTTTATTATAAATATTATCATGTCCTTCCTGTAGGTCAGTAACGGATAATATTTCGATGTCTGTTAGTTTTTTTTTTACAGTGCATTTGCGGATTGGTGTATATTTTACACTTCTATAGCGAAATCCAAAATTTGGGTACTGAGGGTAACGTGTTTGTTATTATTTTGTGTACATTAAACTCAAGCTAGAGCTAAAACGATGGATGGACTGTGTGAAAGATGATATGGCTAGAAAGGGGTCGACTACCGAGATGACGACTAACAGAGAAGTGTGGAAGAAAGGGACATGTTGCGCCGACCACAAATAAATTAGGATAAGGGCGAATGAGAATGAACTCAAGTAAAACCGCAAATAAACGTATTTTCTTTCTTTTTTTCTTTTCTTTAAAAGCTGAATAATGGAAGGCAGCAGTATTTTAAAAATTTATGATAATGTACTGCAAAATTCAACCTGCAAAAAAATACAGGTCTATTTCGCAGTCCTCGGTTTAAAATGATCTACGACCATAACAAAACAAATGACCAGAAAAACCACAGACATTTTTTTAACACAAACATTTTTTTTTTCATATAGTCCCGTTTCCTTCGGCACTAACATAAATCATAGTGAATACCATAAGTTTACTTATCACCATTTTTTTTTCGTTTCTAAATTTAAAAAATATGGTCACATGCCATGTCTCGTGTTTCAAACATCTGGGTTATGTTCTATACGGTTTAATATGGTGCGGTTTTTTGTTTTGTGGTATTTTCATGGTTTAATCAATGTGGGGAAAGCAGAGATGCCTTGGAAATAACATAAGTTTGAAATTAGAAGTGAGGAGGCGCTTTTGAAGCATTTTGTGAAGTTTATTTCAGGGAAATTAATAGTTTAGCAAATTGACACCCTTCGTCACTTTGCCGTGTTAAAGTAATTTCATACAACTATCATGTAAATACAGTTGAATATAATAAAAGCAAAGTTATTAAAATGAACTCATGTTTACCTAGAAGAATATCATTGTAATCAACACACTTAATTAATATTCTTATGTTCCGATTGTATTAAAAAAAGATTTTCATGAACAAAATAAATGATTAGTACTATCAAAGAGAGTGATTTGAATGAACGGACAAAGTAGGTTGTTGTTTAATAATTAATTTCCCTGACTTAACTACAATTTTAATTAAGAGCTTTTTTCAAATCAATAAAATCATTTTCGTAAACGTTGACGACGAATCTGTTTCATTTTGACAGTTCAACAATATTCATTGAGTCATTTACGTTGTTGAGCAGATTTTTTTTCGATCTTATGAAGTAATGTATTAGCAATTAGGGTACAGAACTGTTTTGCATGCATGATATCTAAGTAGATATGCATGCAAAAACAGTCGTGTTTAGCTCGTGTTTTGCTGCAATTTAATGGCAGTCCTATAGCTAGAACCTGTAAACACGGTTTATTGTACGTTACGTGTATTTTGTTTGAATTACTTACAAGAAGAGATCGTATCTGCTGCCAAAACTAAACCAAGATAATCATAAAAAATTGCAACTGTATCAAAGTCAAATCCATACCATATACTTTAATCAAAGCTCCAGGAATTCTGCTAACACCGTGTATCAAAAATTACACGCCTTAATCTTCACAGCATCCAAATGTATCTCACGAACTACATTACTATAATAGACATTAACCCTCTACCATCCGTCTTCATCAATCAGGAACCACAATCCTTCATCACGACCGACTATTGTGCTCTATACCCTAAAACTTCATTAAGGTAACCCCCTAATAGTGTGTGGCAGGGGATAAAATAGGGATCGAATCAAAATTATCGATAAACGGTGTTATGCTCTCTAAACGGTGTCAAGGTGTAAATCTGCAAAGATGTACAATGAATTATCTTTAGAATTTTTGTGTTTGCGAATCCTGTGGTTATTTTTTTGTCAATACTAGCTGGGCCCCGCGGTTTTAGGGCATAAATCTAGATCCCGTGGGAATATCGGGATAAAAGGTATCCAATGTTCTTCTCCATGTCATGGTCTACTCATGTGCCAAATTTCATCCAAATCCGTTCAGCCGTTTTAGCGTGAAAGCGTAACAAACAAACCAACTATCTCACTTTCGCATTTATAATATTAGTTAGGATTTTTGTTCTTTGGATTGGTTTTATTTTAATATATACGGTCGACCGAACATCGCGTCCATGGTATGAAGGAATTTCAATAGTGGTAACTATTTGTTTCCACTGATCTGATGCATTTTGATTCTTTATGCAATGTAGTTCGAATCGGATAAAGAATCGATACTAAGTTAAGTACCCACTCATGTCTCTGTTTCACAATATGAACACGGTAGAGCGATATGACCCAGATAAATTCAAATATGGAACAGAATTAATTCAAAAAAATCTGCAAGCTAATTCCGAAACTAATCTCGAGCGGGAGACACAGACCCTTAGTTTAGTATCGATACTCCTCAAATATCGATACCTTTCACGTCTACAAATCGATTGGTTACGGTTTTAGGATATTTCGGTCCTAATAGATGTGGATGCGTGTCGCCGATGTGTCTGCCCGGATTTAGAGATATTGATGTTAATGTTGGATTTCTACGGTCCTTGTGTGCGTGGTAATGTTGTTATAGTGTTGTTACCGTGACTCTGTTTTGGTATGGGTAATTAAATTGGGGAATTTTGAGTAATTAAGGAAGACCAAGATAGAGATTCATATTAAAAATATTACATACTAGCGACCCGCTCCTGCTTCGCACGGTTTTTACGACAAACGTAACTTTAATACTAACGTATTATACACATAAACCTTCCGGAATAAATTCTCTAAACGATGGTGAAAACCTCATCAAAATCTGTTGCGTGGTTTAGAAGAACAACGCAGACAAACAGACAAACGCGAAAAGCGCCTTTGTGTTATAATATGTATAGATATAATACGTATAGAGAGCAGTGGTGGCCCAGTGGTAACGGCCCCGACTTACGAGTTGTAGGTCGTGGGTTCGAACCTAGGCAGGCGTTTTACTTTGTGTAAATAATTTCATCACCATAGCTCTCAAAATGTTGAAGGAAAACATCGTGAGGAAACCGGCCGGCATGTCTTAGAACCAAAAATTCGAAAACATGTGACATCTACCAACCAGCACTGGGCCCGCGTGGTGGATTACAGCCCACTCCCTCTCACATAGAGGAGGCCTGTGTCCCAGCAGTGGGAACATTAATAGACTGATTATGGTGATGATGATAGATAGAAAGTACCAGAGCGTTCGCCTCAATCAGGTATTACTCAAATAGGCGCCTACAAAATCATCAATTATGCCAAAATTATAATGATAAAGTACCTATTAAAAAGAAATGTTGTCTACTAAGTATAAGGTCCTGTACTCCATAAATTTTTTATTGTTAAATCAATGCTCATGTTTTGCAGCCCGCAGAGATTCAACATCTAACTGTTTGAACTTAAACTCACCTCGTCGTAACGGACAAATACCGGAGACGACAACACTGTTTCCCCTATAAATGAAAGCAAGCGTGAAGATACGTTTTTATGAAGTAACGACCGACACTTTATACTTCCGCCAGTAATCGAACCGGATACCTCGCAAATGGTGCGAAGAAGGATGCTTCTTGTAAGGATTCGTAAGTCACCTGTTATGTTTTGTTTACGATATGTACTTGTGCAAGCTAAAAGCAAAATTCATGATTTATATACATATCTTTGATTCATTATTTTATTTTGAACAGGAGATTGGTATGCCAAAATCCAGGTATAATAAAATTATATAACCATATAAATAAAAGCTAGGAGCTCGTGGCTTAGTAATAACAAGCCGCACGGGTCGATCCATCACGTTAAGCTACGCTTGCCGGGGTTGGTCAGTGGATGGGTGACCATCTTTACATACCGAGACTCCGCCGTGCCTCGGAAAGCACGTTAAGCCGTTGGTCCCGGCTGTCATTTGTGGATCTTTGACAGTCGTTACGAGTCGTCAGAAGCCCGAAAGTCTGACACCAGTCTTACCAAGGGGTATCGTATTACCCAGTTACTGGGTTGTGGAGGTCAGATAGGCAGTCGCTCCATGTAAAATACTAGTATTCAGCTGCATCCGGTTAAACTGGAAGCCGACCCCAAGATAGTTGGGAAAAGGCTAGGAACATTGATAACCATATAAATAAAACATGTGCCTGGCGCGAGGGAGAGGAATTGCACTAACGCTTTAGCGCCCCAGCCAAAGGCAGTTCAAGAACCGTAGACATCGCTCATTATAACAGTAGGTACCATACGTACCTAACGGGTGTAAATATTACCCTTAATGATGCTGAGAATCACTTTTTCTTTCCGTTATTATGAATGTTTTTTTTAACTGTAGGTACCATACCTGCAAACCTTCTGGTGTTGGAGATATTGAAAGTCAAAGATCCAAATTTTTTTTTTCCAATTTTACGTATTTTTATTTTTTTATCTTTAAACTCCCCCGATCCCTGTTTCGTTGGATGTACCCATAACATAATGTTCTGCATTACGTTGCGCACTATCGTTAAGAGCGAATTTTCACAACAAAAAAATAAAAGTCGCTTCCCAGCAATTATTTTTGCAAAAAGTAACAAAAGTACAGAAAATAGTTCATTGATTCAGGCGTGTGTTTGCGGAAATCCATTATAAAATACTATAGACGTAGAGTTAACCTTTGTGCAGTCCAGCGCGACTTGTCGCGCGACGCGACATCGGTTATTGTTATACCGCGAAGTTTTCTTAGAAATTGTATTGTTCGTGTCGCGTCGCGCGACAAGTCGCTCTGGTCTGCTAAAGCCTTACGGAAGCCGGAAGCCTTAAGTGGAATGGTTACTAAATATGTCTACTTCTATACAGGGTGTTAGGGTAAACACCGTTATCCTTCAAACCAGTGGTTTGGTTTCGTTTATAGAACATAAATTCAATGGAAAATCACAACTTTTTTTTTTATAGATGTACATTTAGAATCGTCACGCAATTCCTAAGGTAGGTATTTTTGCCTGTCTTAAGCCAGGAAAAGGTTGTATTGTATTTATTCCTGTGTTGTATAGGTAGGTAGGACGGGCGGCGATCGATTACGTCACTCGTCACTCGGGCGGGCGCATATCCATGAATTTGCGGACGGTGTCGGACAATAACCTTTTTAATATTTGTTAAAGAAAATAACGTAATTTTTTTTTTACTTGATTTTTTATGTTTATATATAAGCCAACTACCCATAGTTTGAGTGACAACGGTGTTTACCCTTCCATCCTGTATAGTATTTTTTATAGTGGTGGGTCCTTTTACACACTGTACGTAGTAGAAAAAAAGTTGGTGCGGAATTCTTTAACAAATTTCAAATCTTAAACACCTACTTATGCAATGTCATTCTCCTGCCCTTATCCCAATTTATTTGCGGTCGGCGCAACATGTCCCTTCCTTCGATACTAGTGTTGCCCAAATGCAAGACCAAGACGAGACTTAGCTAGTCTTGGTCTTGGTCTTGCGTCAATACACCTGGTCTTGGTCTTGGTCTTGGTATTGCGCTCTCAGTCTTGGTCTTGGTCTTGGTCTTGCAGCAAGAGTCTCACAAGTCTTGCAATTACCTATTAGCCTATTGCTATTTATTAAAGATCTTCAAGGTCATTTCATTTTATCCTACTGTGCCAACCCGACCAAAATAGGTAACCATTTTGTATGCCTCTGTCCGTACTCTGTGACGGGCGGCGCGCGGTGGCAATCAAACAGTTTCAAATGCTGTGATACACTTGTCGCAGTCTTTGATTAAGCAGCGTCTTTGTCGGTAAAATATCAAATAAGTAGGTACATAAACACTGACCGACCATTGGTTTATTAATAATTAGAGATAGACCATACCATAATACCTCGTTAACATTCAGCCATTGCCATTTGTGTTGCCGGAAATATTTCCCTAAATATTGATGTGGCAACGTCAAGGGAAATGTGTGTTTACATTGCCGCTTCACATGTCTTTCAAAGATTCAACACAAACACTCATTCCCATTCGCGTTACCGGCTCTTTGATGTCCGCCAAAAAACCGCCAATTTGGACCCGCCCAAATCTCAGTTTGACTTAACTGCGAGACGCAAGAGTCTCGCAGGCTTAGGTAGTCTTGTTCTTGCTTAAATCTTGCAGGGTCGGTCTTGGTCTTGCTAAAATAAGTCGGTCTTGGTCTTGGTCTTGCGAAAATGCAAGAACAAGACCAAGACTGCAAGACCAAGACCGATTTTGGGCAACACTATTCGATACTTCTCTATTAGTCATCTCGGTAGTCAGTCACCCCCTTTCTAACCATATCATCTTTCACACAGTCCATCCATCGTTTCTTTGGTCTTCCCCTACTCTTATAGCCTTCGACATTCATACTCAAAACTTTCCTCACGTCATTTCTCCGCATCACATGCCCATACCATGACAATCGATTTGCGCACAACTTTTCAGTCACCAATGCCACTTAAAAAAGTCAAAAGCGACAAAATTACATATTTACCCGCTTGACATGGAGAGTAGGTACTGTGAGGGGTGCGTGTTAGTGTGGGGCGTCGAGACGCTTTTAGTATTGGATAAATATGTTATTTGTAGCTATGTCTGTAGTGTGCGGGTTCTCTTCAATGACACAGCAATGCGTTATATTTATAATAGGTATTTAATTAGATATTTTAAGTCAAAATATATTACAACATGAATGCGCGCCTACGAAGTGACAGCTAGCCTTCTGCTATTTTCTATATAAAACAATTATTACGAACCTATTCTAAATTAGAAAGTGACTCATCAGATAGTTAGAACTGCTATATTCATAACAGCCAGTACAACATAAGGTTGATAATACAATAAAACCTTACAGTACCTAAAGTATTTTAACTCATTATGTCATTGATGTATGCATTATTTTTAAGTGTTAACCCAGCAAGCTTCACCGTTTTCAAAACCCCATTTTATATTTCGACCGTTGCGCGTTGTTTCAAAAATCATCTTTTAATTTAATAATAATAAGTCCATAATAGGGGTCCGTTATCAATTTATCCAGAGATATCAATTGTTCTACAAACAATTGCATACTTGTGGGGTGCACATAACCAATGTAAAAGGCATAAAATTTTATTTTTATTGCACATCCTACTTTCATACAATGGCCGCGGCTCGTTGAAACAATAAATTGTGGAATTGTTTTTTGATAGGGAGCAGCGAATTTTAATAAAGGGCGGCATGTTTGTGTTTCTTTATGAGATTTGCATCCGGAATGAGCATTGGTCCAGTTTCATAATATCCCTTATCATAATCATTCAAAAATGTTCCCACAGCTGTGACACAGGCGACACAGGCCTCCTCTCTGTGAGAGGGAGTGGGCTGTAATCCACCACGCGGGCCCAGTGCGGGTTGGTGGATGTCACAATGCATGCTACGAACAAACAAGATCAATCAATCTGCCTAGCCTTGATAGATGATCACATGAGAGATGTCACATGTCTTCGAAGTTTTGGTTCCAAGACATGACGGTTTCCTCACGATGTTTTCCTTCACCGTTTTGAGAGCAGCGGTGATGAAATTATTTACACAAAGTAAAGCACCTGCTTGGGTTCGAACCCACCACCTACCAACTCGTAAGTCGGGGCCATTCCCACTGGGCCACCATTGCTCCCCTGCTGCTAGAAGAACTTACCATCATAGTTTTACTTTCATCCGACAAAGGGCCTGACTTGCGAGTCTAACCCATTCACTAGACCGAAACCGTCGGATTTCCTACTCATTGAAATGCATGAGATTCCATTTTGATGCTAATATGAATAGTTTTTACTTTCATTTCCGACCTAGGAAGTCGTTAAAGAGTGTTAAAATATAACCCTCTTATTTGTAGGTCGTTCTCACTTTCTTGTGAATTATTATTAATTAATCTTCAAGGCTACTGTGCCTAGATTTTGGCCGTCTCATAAAAGGTAGTTGTTAGGTTCATATGGGTCTAGAATCTATTGCCATGCAGTAACAAATCCAAACTACGGGGTGCTACTAAGAAAAACTGCTAATGAAAAAAGAATGGTATTTTTTTTTCTTTGTTTGATTTATTGCTACCTACATTAATTATAATGATAGAAATGACCACCCAGGTATTATTCACACTAAATTTTCCAACTTAGGTAGGTATAAGTCCACAACTCAGTGATTGACTATCGCGTGCAGCCTTCAGTTTTCCCACGAGCCCTTTGCCCAGGACGTAAAGACGACCGTCCACTGTTACGTACGATGTGCACGGAGGGCCACGTTAGCTGTGCGTTAGTGACCGACCGAAGGTTCGGTTTCGGTTTTCGTTTCGGCAGGTTTCGGCAATAATTTCGGAATCCGTTTTGGTTTCTGCAGAAAATCTGCCGAACCTTCGGCCGCACCAAAACTCTGCGTTCGTGAATTATCGCGCGTCGTTCGGCTGACTTCGGGTAAGTGTATCACCCATCATCAGCTTTTTGTTACTCACAAGTTTTTGTTCCAAGAAGTACTTAGTTGAAATGTTTTGGAAATTTTTATAATTTTTGATATCCACAAAAAGTTCAAGCCACGTATCTTCAATTATTGTTCTTTATTTCATTTAACACGTGTTAACTGTCTCTATAAGTGTAAAAAATAAGCCCAATTTCAGTAAGGAATAGATTTCTCACATGTATAAAAGTTTTGGTTTCGGCCGAAACTGAGATAGATACCGAAGATTCGGTTTCGGTCAGTCCTGTTTATTTTATTGCGAACTAAGTGTTCAGAACTTTGAAGATGTAAACAATAGTAGGTTCTTAGAACTTAGTTGCCTGTTAAGGCATTGCAATTTAAATGGTTATAACAAAAAAAAACATATATATTATATACATACTCAATACTTAAGTCATACACTATACAGTTTAAATTATAATATATTACTTAATTATCATTATTCATACATTTTATATTATATCATACTATTCTCGGACACTACCTACTGTGCGTAGTTCGTTTGTTTGCCACCACGCATTCGTGCGTCATAGCCATGGCTACTGTGGAGCAGCGCCTTAACAATCCTTTTTTACAAGCCTCTTCCTTCATGATCATAACTTTCCCATCATATCTAGACAAGTGTCCGGTTTTTGTATCTCTTTTGATTGCTGCTATGAGCTTTCGTTTTTGCTCTATTCATTGTTTTAGACTTCAGTTGTAATGAGGCACTTAAATGTCTGTAGCTTGTAAAATGATGGGTATAAATTTTGGAAATAACAATCTGCCATGAACCTGTCATGAATCTGTCATGAACAGGATTAAATATCGTTAGCTCTTTCCTCAGACCAATAAAGAAGATTGGTCTGAGGCTCTTTCACTATAATATCTTCTACTCAATTTTGGAAGATAGGTTAAAAATCTCACCTCACCACTTGCGTAAATCAATTATGCATACGGTGAGGTGTGATTTTTGACACTTGTATCTTTACCAATATGAAAGCAAAGACCTCATAGCTTTGGCATAGTAGACCCTCCCATATGGAGGTAGCTATAACAGGTAAAATTAATTAACAAACCTATTTATATTATATGCCCAGTTTGGCAATAAAACCGTTACCAATGGTAAGCAAAACGATTAGTTTTCGTTTATAGGAACAGAGCGATTCGATGTATACTTACAATACCCACAGATCCTTTTCACAGCATCAAACACCACTATAGTCAGTTGAGCGTCACACTTAATAAAGAAAAAAACGTAATGAAAAAAATTATAATTGACATAAAACTATTTTTACAGCCAATGATAAGATTCTCTGACTTCTGCGCTAGTTATAACTGTGTTGCAGGAACCAGTGTCCTCCCGTAATAAAAAGACCATTTTTTGTTTTTTTTTTATCAACCCAAGGAAAGTTTAAAAATTAAGAGGAAACAGAAGAATTTTTAATTAAAAAGAAAAGATGTTTAGACCATGAAGGCAAAGATAAAAAAACAAAATATTAAGTATGACACATATTTTTATTTTTTTTTTTCTTTGTGTGCACCGTGTGCTACTTCTTTTGCGCGAAGTATGTTTGTTACTGTAAGTGTGTATGTATTTGTGTGTGTGTGTGTACCTACCTACTACTTCCTCCTCTGTATTCCTCATTTTAGGTAAAAGTATGAAGATAAAAGGGAAAATTCACGCTACCTTGTTAACAGGATGCTAGGGTGCATACATTATGCGTACGGCCCGAGACATCACGCATGACGTGCACAGGAAGATGTCCCGATTTTGAATGCATTTTTTATGGGCGTACGAAATGTATCACAGAATATTACACAGTGGATGATACAATCTTTATGGTTGTTTTCCTTTGTATGGTTAGCAGATTTTTTATGTTAATAAGGGCAGAGGAATTACGTTACGCATGAATTTTATTGTATCAGTTCGTACGCCCTTCGTTTGGCCTAGAAAGAAACTTGAATGTTCGTAAGGGAATCATTTATCTTACTAAGTAACACCACAGTCTAAACATCATACAGTCTAGACAGAGCAATCGTGCGGGGCGAGACGGGAGAAGCGCGCTCCCGAACTGCTTACGCTGCGGGGCGTGAGGGGCGAGACGGGGGAAGCGCGCTCCCGAACTGCCTACGCTGCGGGTCGTGAGGAGCGAGACGGGGAAGCGCGCTCCCGAACTGCTTACGCTGCGGGTCGTGAGGAGCGAGACGGGGGAAGCGCGCTCCCGAACTGCTTACGCTGCGGGTCGTGAGGGGCGAGACGGGGGAAGCGCGCTCCCGAACTGCTTACGCTGCGGGTCGTGAGGGGCGAGACGGGGGAAGCGCGCTCCCGAACTGCTTACGCTGCGGGTCGTGAGGGGCGAGACGGGGGAAGCGCGCTCCCGAACTGCTTACGCTGCGGGTCGTGAGGGGCGAGACGGGGGAAGCGCGCTCCCGAACTGCTTACGCTGCGGGTCGTGAGGGGCGAGACGGGGGAAGCGCGCTCCCGAACTGCTAGCTGTCGCGACCATGCCTACACCACCTACACGTTGTCGGCATTTACAACGAGATCAAAGGCGTCGTCCTACTGTAGGTTTTTATACTGTGGTAATACTAAGACCTAAAACTACAGGTATTGTGGAAACGATCTTTGAGGGAAGTACTACCAACATACCTTTACATCTGCCGCCAAGCGACATTGCAGTGTTGCCACTTGAATGATGGTGAAATTATACAGAGTGGCAGCCATGGACGAGAAAACTTTTACCATGGATTCAGTACATGGTTCTGAAAACCCCTGCGTTGAAATTCCTCATAGGTTATTAAAAAAAATCTGCTGTTTCATAGAAAAGTGCCATCCATACCTACGCAGTCAAAATGTATGGAACAGCAGATTTTTTTTCTTAGGTCTGAGACATTTCAAAATTGTTTCTAGTTGCCAAAACCATTGGTGAAATTCCTGTATTTTTTTAAGTCTGTCTCAATCTGTCAAATTACCTCTAATTTCCATACATTTTTGACAATGTGTCAATCTATTAAGCATTATAGTCTTTATATTAATTATAGGTACTGCAACTAAACTTATGAAATCTAAGATGCATTCTGTCTCGACCAAAACGCACTGCTAATGGTCATAAAATAAACTATTATAATATACACTATCTACAGTTCCAAGATAATATATATCCTTGGCATACGAGCAGCTTGCGAGTTCTAAGGACCTTTTCGAAAGACACCAATTTGCTGACTGTATCTACTTGTATATTACATTAGTTCTGGGGGCCAAGTCTACTAATTTACAAACGTCATAATGGTGTCACGATGGTGAGTTTTTGACAGATTTTGTACAAAATCTGGTGAGTTTTTGACAGATTTTGTACAAAATCTGTCAAAAACTCACCATCGTGACACCATTATGACGTTTGTAAATTAGTAGACTTGGCCCCCAGAACTAATGTAATATACAAGTAGATACAGTCAGCAAATTGGTGTCTTTCGAAAAGGTCCTTAGAACTCGCAAGCTGCTCGTTAATGTATGTGAACGAATTAGTAATGGAATATGTAAGGATGTTGCACGTACGTCGTGTAGCGTTCTTTTATTTCTGCTTATCCCTGTGGGAAAAAGCGTGTTTACCTACGTGAATCAATCAATCAATCTACCTAGCCTTTTCCCAACTATGTTGGGGTCGACTTCCAGTCTAACCGGATGCAGCTGAATACCAGTAATTATATGGAGTGACTGCCTATCTGACCTCCACTACCCAGTAACTGGGTAATACGACCCCTTGGTAAGACTGGTGTTCAGACTTTCGGGCTTCTGACGACTCGTAACGACTGCCAAAAATCCACGAATTACAGCCGGGAACAACGGCTTAACGTGCTCTCCGAGGCACGGAGGAGTCTCGGTATGTAAAGATGGTCACCCATTCACTGACCAAGCCAGGCAAGCGTAGCTTAACCTGATGAATCGACCCGTGCGGCTGTTATTACTTAGCCACGAGTTATCCTACGTGAGTATAGTAATCAAAATACACACATCAACACGGTCTAGGGATATTTCATACTCAATTAAATAACTCGAAAAGTACTGGCCGCATTGGAATCTTTTATACACCGATTTGTTTGTAATTTATCTCAGACTAATTACAAATTAAAAATTTTGAAAATTCTTTTGTTTCGGTGGCATCAAAATGTCTTGATGTGTAGGAGAGGGAATTTTCATTTGTGCGAAATTTAGAAAACAATACGAATTACGTTTAGTTACAGTTTTTTTTCATTTTTAAACGAAAGATAAAGTTAAAATTGAGGTATTGTAGCCATGCAACGCCAACATTTGACGAGGGCGGAGATGTTACGAGCTGTGGGAATGCTGGAAGCTGGGTCTGTTCAGCGTAATGTTGCTGAGGCCATAGGGACCCACCAAAATGTAATTTCAAGATTGTGGACACGCTATCGTGCCACAGGTGAAGTAGCGGAGAGGCACCGGGGGCCAAGTCGCATCACTACCCCCAGACAAGACCGATTTTTGCAAATTACTGCGCGAGCTCAACCAAATGCAACGGCGACTCAATTGGTCCAATGGCTGCGGTGTCCAAGTGGAACACCAAGTGCTTGTGAGTGACCAAACTGTAAGAAGGCGACTGCATGAAAGCAATCTACGCTCTCGTAGACCACTCCGGGTCCCACCTTTACGGAGAGGCAATCGTGGACGACGATTAGAATGGGTTCGGAACCACGTGGACTGGGGCCGTGAGCAATGGTCCAATGTGCTGTTCGCGGATGAATCCAGGTTCGGCTTCCATCCAGATTCACGAAGGACGCGTATTTGGCGAGTTCCTGGACGATGGAGCCATCTTCAGAACCCTCAGGAAGTTCACGACTTGTCGACCTTATGACATGTCGCACACCTGTTGATCGAACTAATGACATACACTCAGGAGGAACAATTATGGTTTGGGCAGGAATTCGTCTTGGAGGACGGACGGATCTCGTTTGGGTGCGGGGCAATATGACGGCAGAACGATACGTCCAACAGGTGCTGGGGCCCGTAATCTTGCCCCACAGAACACAAATGGGGCAAGATTTCCTGTTCATGCACGACAATGCCCGGGCATACACGGCGAGAACGGTAGCAGCTTGGTTACATACACACAATGTTAGGACCTTAGACTGGCCCGCTCAATCGCCAGATCTAAATCCCATTGAGCATGCGTGGGATATGCTGCAAAGAAGAGCTCTGAAGGAAGTTCCTGAAAATCTGGCTACAGAAGATCAACTTTTTGCGCACCTCAGATGGACATGGGACAATATTCTGCAGCAAGACATTGACAACCTTGTTCTGAGCATGCCGAATCGTTGCCGATGTGTTATGAACATCATGGGCGCTTTCTCAGACTACTAACTTCAAGTTTATAAACACAAATTAAATGATTTTTCTATTTTTTTCAGTTTTTACTCATAAATTAAAAGTATCGATCCATAAAATCCTGAAATTTTAATCGAAGTACCTTAACCATTACAAAAAAATGGTAGAATATTAAATAACGTATCTTTTAAATATTAACATGTCATATAAATAATTAACACATTGATAGTAATTCGCTTTTTTAAAAATATCCCTAGACCGTGTTGATGTGTGTAAATACGGGGTGTCAGGGACATCGACGCGAAGCCGGTTACCATGGATTCAGTACATAATTCTGAACCCCCCTGCGTTGAAATTTATCGTCGGTTATTAAAAAAAAAATCTGCTGCTCTATACATTTTGACCGCGTAGGTATTGCACTTTTCTATGAAACAGCTGTTTTTTTTTCAAAAAACTTCCGAAAAATTTCAACGCAGTGGGGTTCAAAATCATGTACTGAATCCATGGTAACCGGCTTCGCGTCGATGTCCCTGCCACCCTGTATACAGGAATGCCGGCAGATGACTAGAAATACTTTTGAACCCATGTAGTGCGTGTGTTAACTAAGCAAGCCTTTCGCTAGTCTGAGTGCCTGTACCTATAAATGTTCATTTCTTACCTACATACCTGACTCTGCTGTTGACCGTACACAGTACCGTTAGCAACAGGTGTAACAAAATCAGTTCCTTGTCAGTGATATGCCTTGGGTCGCGGTTGCAACGGTCATGTCTTGGAATCGACAAAGGTGGACATACATACAATTATTATTTTCATTTGTCCATATAACGTAACAACACGCCTGTGATCTCCGAAGAGTTAGGCAGAGGAGCACCCACATTTCAGACTTAAGGTGGAACTAGTCGCGGGCTCGAACTCCCTGGTGGGCATGGCCAAAAACCACGCTGTCTGACCAGGCATTGTGTCCGACAGTGATAGTATCAGGGATGAGCAGTTAGAAGCTGGTCTACATGGACAACGTCTAGTTCGCACGCACACAAACACCGTTCCGTAATATTTTAGTAAAACAAGCGCGTAAAACATTACGAATAGTCCTTTGGAAAATTGAGTTTTATGAAAAAACCACTGCATAACTCAATTACAAATAAAATTTATTGAATTCTTCGATAATTGTGCTGTGTCGGTACGGATTTTGTTTTGGAGATTTCACACTTCTTTTATTACTTATTTATGCCCAAAGTTGCGTTAAAATTAGCAAGAAAAACGAATCTTTGTTGGCTCATAACTTTTTAATGGCTTTTTATTTTACTATTCTGTTTCCGTACAGAAAAAATTACTAATGAGACTAAACGATATTATGTTAAACTTTGAATGTACAATGTCAAAAAGTGGAGTAAAACCGCCTCGAAATTTGTATGGAAAAAATAGCAACGTCGCGTCGCAAATAGATGTCAAACATTTCGCTGTTTTGATTAATTTGGCCAAATTACTATATGGAAATAAGAAATATGGCTAACTAGCGAACTAGAATATTGATTATGAAATGCAATAATTAATATCGTAAAAAAAGTATTTGGAAACTTTTCAAGCGCCTTTTTTACACCTAAAACGGGTACAACATCAAACTCAATGTTATAATTGCAATTCATTTATTAATGTTCTAGTCTCTATTTAGCCACATTTCTTACATACAGTAATATTGCCAAATTAATCAAAACAGGTTAATTTTTGACAGCTATTTGCGACGATGCCAACTGTTAGAATGAACGCTCATAAGTCGCCATCAACCAGGCACAAATCCAAACACCGGGCTGCTAACTGAGGAATTCTAGAAGGAAAAACACAATAACACTTTGCTGGACCTTGAAATTGAACCCGGGACTTGCGACCACTAGACCAACGAGAACGAGAGAACGTATTTAATTGCGGCATTGTATGCATTGTTACCTAAAACAGTTTTAAAGTGAATGCTAGGTATCTCATTACTGTGAAGTTAATAACGCGTAGGTACGACCTACATAATAAATTCCATAGATTACAGGCCAAGCCACGAATAGGTACATTGCAGAACGAATATTCTCGACAAATTAATTGAAATCGTAACTTTACGTCATAAAACTTTGAAAATGATATAAACTTAAACGGTTAATCAGTGTTAAATTAAATTGAATTGTAAAATAATCTGCATTAACCGACCGTTATTTTTGTTGTGGTTCGAAAGTTGTTGTAATGTGTTTGTATTTTTGTCCGCCAATCCCCATCAATGGGGATTTGTGGACAAAAAGTTCATAAATCCCCATTCAAAATTCAAATTCAAAACTCATTTATTCAAACTAGGCTGAGAATCAGCACTTTTCGAACGTCAAAATTACATAAGACAGTCCCCCCCCAAAAACGCCCGCCCTTCACCACTTCCTAGTGCTTTTGCTGGAGAGAAGAAGTGGCGCAACAAACTCCCCAGCAGCACAGCTGTCTGTTCAGTTAGAAAAAAACTTGATTCTATACAATAGTATGCAAATAATTTACATTACTCAACACAAAACATTAAAGAAAATATATTTGCCATAATGACAGCTAGCACACGCCAATGTACCAACAAAAAAAAATATCGAAAGCTAAACTCAAGCGAAAATAAATACTAAAAAACTAAAAACGTAAACAGAACTTATGATGGGGACCTATTGATGGGGATTCTCAATGGGGATTAGTGGAATAACCCGTATGTAGGCCGTTACTAACAAAACCTAGCAATATTCGGAATTATACACATTACACAGCATGTATCAGAAAACAAGGTGTAGTACAGACCATCAAACTGAACCACTTTCTCCATGGATCAATGGGACCAATATCATAATCGAATGAATGAATGAATGAAAAGCACCGATCCCACCGTAATGTAACCAGACACGATAAATCGAATGAACCCCAAAATTTGCACTAGCCCCTGAAGCTTCATATTTTATGGGACTACAAAGCCATTGCATATTCAAGAAGAAACCGGGGGGCGCGGTAATGGTAAGAAAGACGTGCCCTTAGGATAAGGAAGGATTTGCGAAGCGTACCGGATATGCATCCTTGAGTAGGCAGACCCATATCGTAATCACGAAAAAATGATCCGTACAAAACTTCAATACCTACTCGCCCCAAATGTATGGGACAGCTGATAAATTTTTGAAAGAAAGCAAGTAATCCAAAATGTCCATACACTTACTCTTTTGAGGCTTTTGACTTACCAAAAACTCACAAATTCACTACGAATCTAAATAATCATAATCAGCCTATAAGGCTGCCTGTCCACTGAAGAGGAGAGGAGAGGAGCGGAGCGGAGATGTGTCAATATTAACCAATAGATTCGCACCTCTGGGGCGGAGTTTTGATTCTATTGGTTAATATTGACACATCTCCGCTCCTCTCCTCTCCTCTCCGCTTCGGTGGACAGGCAGCCTTAATGTTGCCACTGCTGGGACACAGGCCTCTTCTCTGTGCCCTCCCACACAGTGGGCCGTAATCTACCACGTGGGCCCAGTGCGGGTTGGTAGATGTCACATGTCTTCGAATTTCTGGTTCTAAGACATGCCGGTTTCCTCTTTTTTTTTCTTCACCGATTTGAGAACAGTGGTGATGAAATTATTTACTCAAAATAAAGCACCTGCTGGGGTTCAAAACACGACCGACAACTCGTTAAGTCGGGGCCGTTACCACTGCGCCACCAATGCTCACTGCTCATTCTAAATAATATTGAGAATATATACTACCAGTATAAATAAAATCATTCATCTGCATTCTTACGCAAACCAGCTCAAAGGGATCGGGCTCATTAACAACTTTGCCATTCTAAAATACCAAACAATTTCTCAAATAAATCCCTATCCTATTTAAATTCTACATAAATCATAACATCACGCCTGTATTCCCTGAAGGGTAAGGCAGAGGCGCCTAATTCCAGTACACCCACATTCTACATGTTTTGTTTTAAAGTACCATATAATAGGGGGCGAGCCTATTGCCATCAACCGGGCACAAATCCAGACTCCGGGCTGCTACTGAGAAATTCAAAATGGAAAAACCTAATATCACTTTGCCCGACCAGGGAATCGAACCCAGGACCTCATGCTCAATAGTAGCGCTTGCGACCACTAGACCAACAAGGTAGGCTAGGTAGGCTAGTCTTTTCTAGTATTTTCTATAAAATTCTTTTCCAGTATTTACGAATCCACGTACCAATGCGGGTTGATCGTAAGTAATTTATGCTCCACCGATACCGATACCGATACCACGTTATCCGTAAATGATGGATAACTGACAATGTATTTTATTATTTGTTGTAATAACTTCAATGTGTGTAAGGTACCTTTTCCACCCGCCAGAAAGATTCACTCGTCGCCGTCGCGCACTCGCCGCTCATTGCTGGCCGACTTTAACACCACGATTTATCGACACAGCACTTTATAGGCTGAGCCGACTAAAAGCAGCCTCCTAGTTATAGGTACATATTATTATGTTGACCAGACGTTAGACAAGGTTGCCTCGAAGAGATCGCAGAAAGAGATAAGGCCGCCCATTGTATGTTTTGTAGGTATTTTCTGGTGTACAATAAAGTATATAATAAATAAATAAATATGACCGTAAAAGAAACAAAAAAAGTATGTATGGAACGTAGCAGGTGGCGTTCTGTAGTTTATGCCTACCCCCATGGGAAGAAGACTAGAGCATAAGCTCTCGCATTTTATGTTAGTTAGTTATATTATAACCAGGTTTTAGCAGTATCATGCTATCAGCAGTCGGCATGTTATATTACAACCAGCCCCCCAATTACGCAATGCAAGATCAATTTTAAATTGAAACCAATTGAAAAAGATTGCCAGTCCATTGCTTCATAAGTTCGACAAAAAAAATCTGCTCAATTTTTTTTTGTCGCACTTATGAAGCAATGGACTGACAATCTTTTTCAATTGGTTTCAATTTAAAATTGATCGTGCATTACGTAATTAGGATGCTGGTTTTAGCAGACTCGTGGTATCAGCAGTGAGCATGTTATATTGTAACCAGGTTATATCAGAATCGTGCTATCAGTAGTGAGCATATAGAATATGCACTGTTATATAGGTATCGATTCGGTCAGAAAAAACTTGTGATCCAAATCACAACTTAAGACTGAGGTCGCGTCCTTACCAGAAGCGACCGTCGCGCAAGTCCGCGATCATCGCGTTCATATGTCACTTTAGTTCGGAAAACCGGAAGGCGCCACGCGTTCCGTTTCGCCGAATAAAAAGTGATATTTTGAACCCAACGATCGCGTAGGTACTCACGCGGCAATCGCTTTTTGTTAGAACACAGTTTTATGCTCTAAGCAATTTTAAGGTTCAAAATAAAACAAAACAAATGTAAATATACCAGAAATCGATTTAATTACAACAACTGATTACAATAATTTAATAAATACGTATCTAGCAATTATAAATAATACTTATCACAATGGCTATGTACAAAATGTCGAAAAGTAATTTATTTAAAGGTTAATCTAAAATAAGTACATAAGTTTCTAGGTGTTTCTAGTAGTCACTATGTGAAGCTAGGCATTCCTACGTGGACTTTGGAATATAGCTGCTTGATAAGTTTACATGTAAGGGCGGGTACAGACGAGTGCAACATGCAATGTAACGTCCATCTCAGAGTATTTCACAAAATGTCTTGTCCTCCTTGAAAGTAGACTTAAGGGTCGGGCCACACCTGCCGAACGTTCCGCTGCGGAACGTTCGGTTGAATACGCTCCTAATGTTTTTCAAGTTACCTATGACACATCAGCCGAACGTTACGTCCATACAAATATGACGCGACGGAGCGTTCCGCCGCGGAACGTTCGGCAGGTGTGGCCCGACCCTAAACCTCTGTTGTCTTTGTTGGTCATTGCTGTTTTATTTGTATTTATTAATGGGGATTTTTCGTTTTTTAAATGAAAACTGCTTTAGCCGTGTTGAGCGATTTTTGGTAGAAGAAAATTATGGGTTCGCGTCACCGACATGCTAATGTTAACAGTATGTCCGTAGCTATAAGAGTGACCACTGTTATTTTATAGTTTTAAGTTTTCCCTTCTGACGGCACTCCCAATGACCTTTTAGGTTTTTTTTTTAGGTTTTTCAGCCGTCGTATTGTGTTGCATTACAAGACAGGTTACATTACATGTTACACAATTAATTACCCACCATAAAACAATTAGAATTAAATAATAATGTCAGCTTACTATTTAAACGTTTCCTTTTTCTTTCAAATATTTCTTTAAATGTCAAATGTCACTATAGTACCCTAAAGCTTTTGTTTCCTAAGAAAACTGTGAATGGTCACAAAATAACGGCTGCCCAAATACGTACGTAGTTTTTTTGACAACTTAATTGTCAAATACTGGTGAAAATTACAGATTTTCATGACGGCCTTCATAATAGGTATGACGACCTCCGCTCTACTAGGAAACCGTAGCTTAACCGACCGTTACGTTTTTAATTGGTATCGGTATCGGTATCGTTTTTCTAGTGAGAATAGACCCTAAAATATTTTTTTAATTATTATTTATTATTTAGAGGTATGTAGTTATTTTAACTACATTTATCAAAGAAAGTAGAAAAACTATATTAGTCACAGTTTAATATATTACAAAAATTACGATTTCAGTCGATTTTCAGTAATCTTTAATCATATTTATTAAAAGAAGAAAAAAATTGCCCTTTTGTAGTTGTTTTATATGCATCTAATTTCATGGTATATATTTTGATATTTTTTTCACTGCGTACTGTTATTTTTAGTAAGAAAGTATAACGACAACCTGAACGTAATTTGCTTAAAATAGTAATAAACTCCATTCCAATAGATTGAAAAAACCAAGTTATATTTTGCCAAATGATGATGTTTTTTTTATGACCATCATTCGTAGATATAACTTCAGGTATGGTTCATAATTTTAATTTTCCATAGTTTTTTGTATATAACTAGGTTTCCTCTATATTAAAAACTAGACTAGCTTCTGCCGGCGACTTCATCCGCGTGAAATGTCGACCCCCGACCCACCGCGTCGCATGATCGCATCCCATCGTCTGCCCGTGCTTTTACCTACTTCGTTTTCGCTTAGCGTTCCTTCTGACTGTTTTCCTTTTTACTCGGCCCCTAAGGATCGTAGCGTGATGTTAAATAGCCTATAACCTTAAAGTATATATAAATAAATAATAAATAAACCTTCCTCAAGAAATGGGCTACCAAATGCAAAAAAAAAAAATACAAGTCCGGCTGGTAGTTCCAGAGATTAACGCGTTCAAACAAACAAACAAACGAACTCTTCTACTTTATTTTAGAATTAATAATATTATACTAGCTTCCGCCCGCAACTTCGTCCGCGTGGAATAGTAACTTTGGGCTAACGCTACAAAAAAACCGCCCAGATAAAAAAAAAACTGAAAGAACTTTGCAAATCGTACTAGTAGTTCCTGAGATTTGCGCGTTCAAGCAAACAAACAAACAAACTCTGCAGCTTTATATATTAAGTATATTTATATAGATTAGTATGTAGATACCTATTAATATACCTAACGCGTAACGACTATGTTAGTATGAATGAGATGATTTTATTGATTTGATAGGTTTAAGAAATAATAAAAACTTTAAAGAACGCGTTCAAAATCGGCCCGAAATTGACACTTTTGTACCGCGATCATAACATAATATAAATATAGCATCACGCCTTGCTTCCCCCAAGGGTTAGGCAGAAGTGTACCCATTATAGGTACGCCCACATTTCGCCAGTGATGTTTAAAGTCCCATGTTATTAGGGGCGAGCCTATAGTCATCAACTGGGCACAAATCCAGACTCCGGGTTGCTACTGAGAAATTCTTAATGGAAAAACTTAATAACACTTTGCCCGACCTGGGAATTGAACCCTTCATGCGAACGCGATCAAAGTGATCAAAATCGCGATATTATCGCGCATTGACGCATAGTAACGTCGTTAGAGACCCAGTTTCGATTTCACAAAAAGTATAGTTCGATACAAACTTAGTTGGCGGCTCTGAAATTAGTCACTCGCTGCGCAGTACCCCACCCCTCACCCCCGCCGTCACATGTATTCGTAACTGCGCAGCGACTCGCCTCATGTTCTGAGCCGCCTTTAAGTTTGAATCGGGCTGTATAACATCTTTTCTATGTGTATGCATGTGTATTTTCTGGTGTACAATAAAGATTATATAAATAAATAAATGTCCAACAAGTTTCCGAGATCAAGATAAAAATTTCAGAGAGTATTAATTTCAGAATTTTCGATACAATTTTATCTACGCTTTTTACGCCACTAGTACACTAAGAGTTAGTTTACGCTACGGCTGAGCGAATATATTTCAAACCAATGTCATACAAAATAGAGATCCAGATATCAAAACTCGAGATTAACATTATCACATCAAAAAGTTTTTTTATAGGCACGTCATCTGCCCAAATTCAGTCGAAAGAAAGTTTTGGTCGAAATACATTCGCGCAACAACTAAATAAGTATCACTTTTTGAATAAAAGTAGGTACGCTTATATCATTTTAAAATCATCGGTGATCACATTCGTCCATTACAAAAAAAAACTTTTTAAACACTAAAAAGAAAACATTAGTCTTGTCGATGATGTAGTGCAATGTCCTAATAGAACGTGATTACGCGACCATCGCAAGTTCGCGCGAACATTTTTCGTACAAGTTCGTCGCGTGAGCAAATGTGCAGGTATCGAATGTGCGCTTTTATAATTTCTAACGTGATGATAATTATCTTGGACGTCACAATACGCCCAGGTTCGCACGGGCGATATTTTCGTGCGGCAATTTTTTTTTTTGCACTGGATTTTCAACGTTCCGTTCAGCGCCGAGAGTTAAAATCCAGCAGGGTGTTTTTTCAACGCGCTGGGATGAGAGTGCGTCCCAGCGCGGTGGATTCTCAACGCTCAGCTTAACACCGAGAGTTGAAAATCCAGTGCGCGATAAAATTCCGCCGCGATATTTTTATGTCCAGTCCGTACAAACGTGGGCTTATATAGGGAAGTAAAATGTATAGAAATATATGAAGACGCTTTCAAATATCCGTCCACGATAACGTTGTAACGTACACATATTTCCATACATTTTATGAACGTGGACGTGGTCGTTCACAATAATATAATCGCGTTAGAAATTATTATATAAGAGTGGTCGCGAAATAGCGTTATGTTAGGACAACGGCTGATGCCGTAAAATAGACTTAATGTCAGTAAAGAAAGTCTTAAAATACGTTAAATTTTATCTCCAAGAATTACAAAAACGTGGACATGATCATTACATTTTGTGATGTTAGTAGTAGAAATTAGGAAATTCCGATATTTACAAATAAAATTTACAAAATATAAATAAATCTTAAACAGTATTTAACGGATAGGGTGAGCCGATATAGTACAATTATATTTAAAATAGGTACTCAAAAATAAACCTAAAACTTACTATATAGCCTAATTGTGGCACTTTATAAGCGTATTATGGTACAAAAAGCGAAATTTTGGGTTTCAGCATAAAATTAATGGTACAAGATGGGGGAAATAGATATAATATTATAAACTGTAATAATGCACTCATATGCAGTTGGGTATCCACAAATCCGCACTGGACTCGCATAGTAGAATACAGCCCACTCCCTCTCGAAGAGAGGAGGCCTGTGCCCCAGCAGTGGGATAAATACCATTTATAGCCACTTTTGAATTATCAAGGACTATTCAGAAAGTTGGAGCTAGTTGCCCATTCCAAAACGTAGACGTAGATCTAATTTTTTAAAATCTTTTTAAATGTAATCTACCTGCCTATTGACTGCCAAAAGTGTACAGATACAGAAACAATAGTAGATTCTTGTGATGTTGACGTACCAGCTTTGAACGCATCAAAAGCGCGCTATAAAAGATTAGTAGAGGTACCTACACTGTACAGGCTACTAAATCTAAAAAAAGAAAGTATTATCTTTTTTCTTCTTCTACAACTGGTAGAAACTCCTTGAAAGCAAGAATGAAATCAGAAATTAAATTATCCGGGAATGAACCGGAGGTAGGTACCGACATACTCGTAGCTTGCAGAGAAAGTAAGCTGAAGTGACAGTGGGCTGGCCATGTTTGTCAAAGGACCGATCGCCAGTGGAGAGGCGAGTCCTGTAGTGAGGACCGCGTATTGGAAAGCTAATTAGTATGGGACGCCCACCAGCTAGGTGGACGGACTTTAAAAGCTGGCTGGGATAAACTGGATGCGGAAAGCGGAGGACAGGGTGTTGTGGCACAACCTGGGAGAGCCCTATGTCCAGCAGTGCACTGCGATAAGCTGAGTTGCTTGATTGATTGACAACTGGTGCCATTTTTTTGGCAGTCAAATAAAAGAACACACAAGACGAAACCCAAAATATTCATACTTCATAATTTCGTACCTTTAAACCTAGTTGCACATCGCCGCGGCAAGATTTAAACAGTTCTTTAAATCAGACTAGTTTTTGTAAAAAGCAATCAAAACTTCGAAAAGTGACCATGCAATGTCGAAAGGAGAGCCAAAATAGGCATTTTTTTCTATTTCCAATCCGTCATTACTGAACGCCTGCATTATAATTAGAATAAATAGATTGATGAATCCTTGAACTACCAGTACCACCTCTGTCGGGCACCGTCTAATCTCAAATAATTTCAGCGCTCAGTCAAAGCGGGATTAAATATAGAAAAAATGCCTTACATTTAAACGGGTTTTCGTAACATATACAACGATACGATGGTATGGATGATGATGATGATGCCCTTACTTAACCTAATACAAGTGTGTAGGTGGAGGAACAAGGTGCTCCATTGAATAGGGAGGATCCCGACCAAACGGGTCATGTATCTAGTGGGCTGCTACCTGGTTGTTAGACTCCATATACAGACAGAAATCGCGGTGAACATTGTATAGACGACATGGTCAAGACGTGCCATAAGACATCACGTGTTGTCCTCACCTACAAGTTGCAGTCCGCTGTCTGGTTGCGTAGTTCAAATTGTCTAATGTCTTTAGCGGAATAGGTGGCACTGCGCAGGGATCCAATCGTCAGAGTTAGAAAAATTTGCATGTTTGATTAGTATGGGGGCAATAGTTTATGGTAGGAAATTACTCCAACGTCAACCTCTTCTTGACGTGATTGTTAGAAATTCCTCTATCATCCCTTGGCAATTTCCTCCTTCTGGTAGGTGGTGCACGCTCGGCATCTTTTGAATGCATCGGCGTCCTTTCATTGTCACTCACAGCAAAATTTTCCTTGACCTCCATCAGGACCCATTCGCCTCCACTTCTTTTCATCCATTCATAATTTCCTTTGAGTGCGACCTCGTTTTTAAAGTCGAAGTTATATTTTGTTTTCATCACTTGTCTGTCCCTCTCTTCCAATTCTTTCATTTTGTTGGCGAAGTTGTCTATTTTTGCTTGATCATCTTTGTCTCCTCCAAAGTCGAGCCGCCTCACCACACTGTGATTTCTGGGGACTCTGAACATTTTTCTTTGGTTCATTGAGGTAGTCTGCGGAAGAAGAAAAAATATTGGTTAGTCAAAACTTAACAGGACAGGATTTATCCGGGAAACAGGGGAATTCTATGTTAAAAAATAAAACACAAAAGTATCTTTTAAAAATTCAAGCTTTTAACAGTAATACTTTTTTGCGAAATTTTTGAATCACCGCTGGGTCATGCTATCTCTGTCACTTTAAGGTATAAAGTTGCGACGGAAACACTTTAGGAATGTCTTAAAGTGCCGTTTGAAAATTCGAAGAATAATCTTTTAATGACAAACACCAGCAGAAAATCGTAAATCCCAAAACTAGTTTACAACCAAGATTTCGTCGACCTTATAGAAATTAGGTAAATGTGCAAGAAATATCGGAATCGTTGGTTGGCAATGCAGTAAAGTATTTTGAAATCGACCGCACTCACATTGCGCGGTGCATTCTAATTTGTTTAGCATACGATCTCGAAATTGTCTGGTGCTAACAGCAAATTCTTTAAATAGTTCACCGGGATTTTGTAAACGAATTCGTCTTTCTTTTGACAAGAATAGCTTGAACGAAGTTCAGTGCCCATATCATTATTTTAAAAACTTTTACATACTTATATACAAAAATACGCAGTTTTTTTTAATATGGCTATAGTCTTTCTTGTGTCGTAATGGCCATACCTTCGCCTCACATGCCCTAGAGGCGAAGGTCGAAAAAGTCAAATTGGTACTTACCAATTTGACTTTTCAATTCATATTTATATCGGTGAACCCATCTTCAGCAAGCATTGTGATCAATGATCGTGCCTTCTCTGTATGAGAAGAGCACTTTGCTCTGCAGTGGGACAATAATAGGCTACTATTATTATAATAGTCTTTCTTGAAACACATTACCAGATTTTGGACTCGTAATTAGTCACTAACCAAAAAAAATTCAAAACAATTGTAGGCGAACGGTCATAAAGTCATAATCGTTGCAGTTAAATAAATAGCCTGTACATTTGCATCCATTGCTCAAATAAGGTTAATGAGTAGAAACATCTACCGTTACAAAACTGACGTCATAGTGACATCACCAGTCTATTTGTGTATTGTGAAAACATTTGCAATAATAATGCATCTTTGTAAGATGGTCCTCCAGTATTTAATAATGTAAGCCGACGTTCGCACGGACGTAATAAAATCGCGGCGATTTTTTTCTTTGAATATCCAACAGTGTATTTTCTTGACGCGCTGGGATACGCACTGAATGCGCTCTGTTGGATATTCAACTGTCGGCGCTAAGGAGAGCGTCGAAAATCCAATACACGAAAAAAATCGCCGCGATTTTATTACGTCCGTGCGTACGTCGGCTAAGGGAGCCATTTAAAAAGTACGATCTGATCCAGTCTGTCCCTTGTCCTCTAATAGTGACGCCTTAAGCTGGGGTCCGTACCGGGCGGCGTACCCCACAAGGGGTGCCTTCAGCGTGTAGTCGCTTAGTTTATAAGTTTATGCCGTGGTTGGAGGCCTTAAATTTTTAAGGCCTCCAACCCGGTTAAGGGCCTTAGTCGCGTTTAGTACCGTAAAACGGTCACTTTAAAAAGCTATCTTCTCCTTAACGGCTTAGTTAAATGATTTGAAAAAAATATATGTTTGCTATAGATTCATCTACAACATATCTGAAACCGGGTTTTTTCGTATGACTAATACTTTTGCCTTAAAAAAATATTTACCATAACGCTATTTTTGGTTAATATTCGTAACTACTTCTAAACGGCTTTGACGATTGGAAAAAAAATTACACAGAAAAATTGCTGATTAAAGGTACTACAAATTTGAAACTGCATTTGTAAATCAATCAATATTTGTTAAACAAAATGTCCCCATTTAGAGATAGAGGTTCAGAGGGGCTCTGCGCGGGACGCGGGCGGCAGTCGCCCGTGAGCATTGAGACGGGATGGCTGTGTCGCTCGCTGGTCCGCTCCGGCTATCGACCGAGTATGCGCATACGTATGTGTTAGTGCGAATATTTATGAACTTATTGTATTAGTGTGCGTTTATAGACGAGCTTGCTGCAGAGAGTCCAAATCGATTGTGCGCGTAGGCGCTTTATTGTTGAGTTGTTCTTTGATGTACAATTATTAATACTTTTTTACATTGACAATTACATACAAATTAACAATTTACAATATAAACTAAAAAAATGTAAATGTAAAATATAACATAACATCACGACTGTATTCCCCGAAGGGTTAGGCAGAGGTGTACCTATATAAGGTGTTAAAAAATTTACTTTAGAAACTTTAAGAGGTGTTTTAGACCATCGAACTGAATAACTTTTACTTTGGGACATACATTGATATCGCGAAAAAAAAAATCTGTTGTTCCATAGTAAAGTTTAATACCTACTGTTCTAAACTGTATGGGACAGCTGTTTTTTTTTTTCGTGATTTCAATGTTAAAGTAAAAGTTATTCAGTTTGATGGTCTAAAGCACCTCTTAAAGTTTCTAAAGTTAATTTTTTTTAAATCACTAAAATTTGTTTAGTCCTGCCTGTCAAACGAGCATTTCCCATTCTGAAATAGACTAAGGTGACACAACTTAACTATATTTTAGTTTGACAGCACTAAGATTGCACTGAGTTATTAGTTTAGTGAAAATGGCAATTTTGCTATTCTGAATTTGACGTTTTTCACCTAAAAATTTAGATTAACCAACTAAATCAGTCTATTTTTAAACGCGATTAAAAAGGAGTGGAATAAAATTAGTTGGCATGAACACACACTTCACACACTTCAGCTGCAAAAACTGTATCTTTTTTTTTATTTTGCTTATATCTCGAAAACGGTGCGTCCTAGCGCAAAAATAATGGAAATTTCGACCCCCTCTGCCACCCGTAAACCCACATGCCCCTACTCATAGGTAATATTTAATCATATTTTCTATACAAAAAGTTTAAAATTCCATACAAAACACGTCAAGGCTGCCCCCCCCGCGCGCCTCTGTCTCTAAAAAAATTCACGGGGTAGAGCAAACAAGTACCACGTCGGTCGCGACGTGACTGTCAAATTCAATTTTAGATGTGTCAAAATTATTTTTTAATTTAGAGATATTTTTCCGCAGAATAGCTTTTAGATTCTCATAGCCAAAAGTAAAGAATTTTAGTCGTAGTTTAGTTAGTTTAGTTCGGTGTACAAGAGAATCGGCACCAAATATTTTCTTAAGTTACGTAGGTAAGAAGGTTAAGAAATAAATCTTGATTGGTGCCGATTCTCTTGTGCACCAAACTAAACCATCACTAAAATTACTTGCTTTTGGCTATGAGAATCTGAGATTCTGCAAAAAAATATCTCTAAATTAAAAAATAACTTTGACACATCTAAAATCGAATTTGCGTCGCGAACTCGCGACTCCACGTGGTACTTGTTTGCTCTACTCTGTGAATTTTTTTAGGTCCAGAGGCGCGCAGGGGGGCAGCGTCGACGTGTTTTGTATAGAATTTTTAACTTTTTGTATGGAAAATACGAAAATTTGTTACCTTTGTGTTGGGGTAAAGGGGTTTAAGGGTTTCCTAAAGGGGGTCGAAATTTTCATTATTTTTGTGATAGGACGCACCGTTTTCGAGTTATAAGCAAAATAAAAAAAAAGATACAGTACTGTTTTTGCACCTGAAGTGTTGGTGTGAAGTTTAGTTCATGACAACTAATTTTTATATTCCATTCCTTTTAAATCGCGTAAAAAAATAATTGTCAAATTTAGTTTGAATAATCAAAATTTTTAGGTGAAAATCGTCAAATTCAGAATAACAAAATTCCCTGTTTCACTAAACTACTAAGTTAATAACTCATTGCAATCTTAGTGCTGTCAAACTTCGGTGGCAGTGACCTCTCGCGTCCGGCCCTGGTCCAGGCCATGGTGCGGAGCGAGAGGGCATGGCAAGCCGTCACCTCCTTCTGCGAAGCAGTAATGCTCGCGAAAGAGGAGGCGGAGTGCGCGAGGGAGTGGCAAAGGCCGCGCCCTACCAGCCCTAGCCGCCGCCGCCGTAGGAGACGTCCCGGGCGTCGGGAATTGACTGCGACTGGACTGGAAAGGGCTAGGCATCAACATCAATGGCGAGTATATCACTAACCTTCGGTTTGCCGACGATATAGTTATCATGGCTGAGACCATGGAGGACCTCAGTATAATGCTCGATGACCGCAGTAGAGCCTCCAAAAGAGTGGGTCTTAAAATGAACATGGACAAGACAAAAGTCATGTCAAATGCCCATGTAACACCCGCCCTCATAAAGATCGGTGACGCTACGCTCGAAGTTGTAGACGAGTATGTTTACCTAGGACAAACTGTCCAGCTAGGTAGGTCCAACTTCGAGAAAGAGGTCAATCGTCGAATCCGACTCGGCTGGGAGCGTTCGGGAAACTATGCAATATCTTCTCGTCCCACATACCACAGTGTTTCAAGACGAAAGTCTTTGACCAGTGCGTGTTGCCAATGATGACTTATGGCACTGAAACGTGGTCGCTCACAATGGGTCTTATCAGAAGGCTAAAAGTCACCCAAAGAGCAATGGAGAGGGCTATGCTTGGAGTTTCCCTACGTGATCGAATCAGAAATGAAGAGATCCGCAGGAGAACCAAGGTAACCGACATAGCCCGAACATTGCCAAACTTAAGTGGCAATGGGCAGGACATATTGCTCGCAGAACAGATGGCCGATGGGGCCGAAAGGTTCTGGAGTGGCGACCACGTACCGGAAGACGTAGCGTTGGAAGGCCTCCCACAAGATGGACCGATGACCTAGTAAAGGCCGCAGGAATTCGCTGGATGCGGGAAGCACAGAATCGGTCGAAGTGGCGGTGCTTGAGGGAGGCCTATGTCCAGCAGTGGGCGTCTTTTGGCTGATATGATGATGATAATGATGATATGCTGAGTTATAGGGGTTTATGGATTTCATAAAGGGGGACGAAATTCACATTATTTTTGCGATAGGACGCACCATTTTGCGATAAGAAAAACCTTCTCCCATCACACATAAAGGCAATGCTTGTACAGTCCCTAATATTTCCCATAATTGACTATGATGATGTGTGTTACTATGACCTGAATGCAGATCTTCTCAATAACTAGACCGCCTTCTTAATAACTGCATTCTGCATGTTTCGTTTTCTCCTCTTCTGATCGTTATTTCTCCTCTACCGATCGTTATGTCTCCTGACAAAGTTTATTCTGTTTATTATGTATAATATGTATTTATTAATTATAATTTATTCTTGTATTTTTTTAGTTATTTTCGTGTTATCAATTGATTGATTGTGTATTACGTAATTAGGGTACGGGGCACGTGCCCCGGGCGACACCGTTAGGGGGCGCCAAATTCGAGCATGACAGACAAGTGCACCACCCAGCGCACCGCAACTTTGCAACAAATGAGACGCGCAACAATTATAATCTTTCTCTGAGGGTGGTGCACTGAGGAAATTACTGATTCGCGTAGGTTTAGGTCGTCAAACGGTCTGAGCGGGTTGTGAGTACTTGTGAGCGGGCGCAGTTGTATTCTACCAGGAGCTCGATGAGCGTTTCTGTGGTCTATTTTTTTAAGTTTTGCGGTGCCGGGCGTCTTGCTTCAACGCCGACGACGCCTGTGACACGACTTACTTTAACTTTTACCACAGTTTTGGCGCCTCTGTTGGATTGGCGCATTTTCGATCGATTTTTGATTAATATGTTTATTCTGCCTAAATTTTCGAGCTCGCTTCGCTCGCTCTTGCAACCTAGTAAAGTAACTCCTAAAGCAAAAATCCAACTTATCTCAGGCAGAGTGAATAAGGCTAATCAAAATAAATGTCTGACACGTACTAGTATATTTAAAAAAAAAACGGTTTTTTTTTAAGAAAAAAAAACGATTCGGGGTCAGGCGATAGGTTTTGCCCCGCCTCGAAAGATCCGTTCCGTTCTAGATCCGGGGCTGCCCCTACCAAATATCACTCAACGCGCTTAAAGAAGTTTTTCCTAAAAAAAAAAACTATGATACCTACAAAAAATTTCTACAGTCAAAGGCCGATTCTCTTGTACACCGAACTAAACTAACTACAATCACTAAAATTCCTTACTTTTGGCTATGAGAATCTTAAAGCCATTCTGACAAAAAAAAACTCTAAATGAAAAAATTTTTTTGACACATCTAAAATCGAATTTGACAATCGCGTGACGACTCCACGTAGTACTTGTTTGCTCTACCCCGTGAATTTTTTTAGAGCCGGAGGCGCGCAGGGGTTGGCAGCCTCGACGTGTTTTATATGGAATTTTTCACTTTTTGTATGGAAAATATGAAAAATTATTACCAACATGTTGGGATATAGGGGTTTAAGGGTTTCCTAAAGGGGGTCGAAAATTTCATTATTTTTGCGATAGGACACACCATTTTCGAGATATAAGCAAAAGAAAAAAAATACAATACTGTTTTTGGACTGAGGTCGAAGTGTTGGGGTTTTAGTTCATGCCAACTTACTTTATTCCACACGTTTTAAATCGTGTTTAAAAATAGTCAGATTTAGTTGGATACACCAAATTTTTAGGTGAAAAACGTCAAACTCAGAATAGCAAAATTGCCATTTTCACTAAACTAATAACTCAGTGCAATCTATTTTTAGTCTAGTTTAGAGGCATTTGTGACAAGAGAATCGGCACCAAAATATAACTAGCAGACCCGGTAGGCAGACGTTGTCATGCGACAACAGCGCCTCCCAACAGCGCGTCCAACTATAGCTAAGAACCATCCAAGTGACACAAAAAGAATTGAAAAAAAAACATCTAAATCAGTCAAGCCATTTAGCATAAGAAGAATTACAAACACACGCACACCGATATTTTATTTATTGCCAGGAATGTTCTTAAAAAACAAACAAAGTATTTAAAATAATATGCGGGTCAAAATATGGTAGGTAGTCGGCGTACAATTTCAGATTTGCCTACGATTCCTTCTCTTAGGACTAGGAATCTTAGGCAAAAAATGCGACATACGTGCGCATGTCTGCGCCTTTGTCTAGTCTTTGATCGTCGTTTTAGTGTAGTGCGCCACCGTTGCACGTTTTACGTATTGGAGAGTAGGGCGTTTAGCTCCGCCCACATGCACAAGGTCAGTGAGCCTACTATACACCTTAAGTAGCCGACAACTACTCCGTATCACTTACGAACTTATGATTCTGAACTACGAATTCAGAATGACAAAACTATTTGATAGTTGTCCCTAGTCCCAATGTCTTTGCCCGTCCTAAAAAAATTTTTGACACTCTTGTTTTGACTGATCAACCTGTTTCGGACGGGCTCGTATATTCTTTGACGCTGACCCTGCTTCGCACAGTTTTTACGACACGAATAAACCTTCTGATATAATAATAATAATAATAGCCTTTATTCAGTTTTTTTTTCTGTTACAATATTTGCTTAACCTAATGCTACTATACACTCTTAGACTGTTTGCCCTTTGGCAAAGGCCTCTCCCAGTTGTCTCCACCTACTCCTATTCCTGGCTGTCCTAGTCCACAAACTTCCTGCCATTGTCATGATTTCATCGGCCCAGCGCTTAGATGGTCTGCCTCGTTTCCTTATTTTACTTTTAGGATACCAATGAACAATTGTTTTGCTCCATTTTTCTATTCCCCTAATTATGTGTCCTGTCCATTTCCATTTTAACTTCCTGACTGTTGTTGTGACATCCTTTAATCTGGTATATTCCTTTATCGTAGTTGTTCTTATTCTGTCAGATTTCTTCTTCCCCAACATACTCCTCTCTATCGTGTTTTGACATATCTCTAATTTCCTTATGTGGACTTTAGTAAGGGCCCAGGTTTGGCAGCCGTATGTATGTGAGAACTGGCAAGATACATGTATTAAATAGTTTGCGTTTGATAGCCATACTCATTTCTGTATTTTTCAATATCTCCTTTAGGCTCCAGTATCGTTTCCATGCTTGCCCTATGAGTCTGTCTATCTCCTTAGTGGTTATGTCGTTTGGGGAGATAATTTGTCCCAGATATACATATTCCTTCACATATTCTATTGAGTTGTTGTTGATATATATAGCTGCTTCCTGTTCTGCGTTAGTCATAACTTTAGTTTTCTCTAGGTTCATGGCTAATCCCACCTTGCTACTTTCTCTTTCTAGTTCTTCCAGCATTATCTGTAGATCGTCTTTCGAAGGAGAGAATATTATCAAGTCATCCGCGAATCTCAGGTGAGATAGGTTTTCTCCATTTATCTGTATGCCATACTTCTCCCAGTTAAGCTGCCTGAATACCTCTTCTAGAACGGCTGTGAAGAGCTTGGGAGATATTGGATCGCCCTGGCGCACTCCTCTTTCTATTTTTATTTCGTCACCTTCTTTCTCTAATTTGATCCTCGCTGTACTATTCTGATAGACATTTTTCAGTATTCTAATGTACTTTATGTCCACTCCTTGGTTTTTAAGTGCTTGCCAGATGCTTTCGTGTTCTAGTTGTTCAGTTGCCTGCACGTTGCCAGGGGCCACGGTAACCCTTTACGACTTTCCCGCAACCCCGGCAGGCATCGGTCCTAACGGATAAACGGACCCCGTCAGTCGTGCTGACATCTCTTTGAGGCGCGCGTGGAACACAACGCGCCGTCGACCCGGGCCTGGTCCTTATCGGACGGCGAGCTACCCATTGCTCTCCGTCCGCAAGCCCGCGCCTACGGTGCCCGAAAATCGGCTCGCGATTCCATTTAGTCAAGGCTTTACATCTTAATTTCTAAAAAAGCACCAGGAACCCGTTATATTACTCGTTCGTCGAAAGCAGAATGTGGCAAACAGACATACAAACCAACAAACGTTGCATAAGGTGCTAAACGCTTGGCGGGTCGGTAAAGGTGTATATTGTGCTTCCTACAAGTAATTCGCGGGTACAGTAACGGTGCCACCTAATTAGCAAGTACGCGCGAGCTTGAATGCGCAAGCGCAAGGGCTGCCCTAAATATGTTAAAAATAAGGACCAATTTTCCTGACTTTTATCCTTCCGTAATTAAACATTTAAGTAGAATATGTATGAGATAAATGGTGTCCAAGTTCAGGTACGCAGATGATTTTGAAAGAAGTTAATTTACTTCTTTTTGTATCTTTTAACTGTTTGATATTTTAGCACACCTGGGTTACGTCAAAAGATTTGTTAAAGTATTCACTATCATAAAAAATAGCATTGATGGCCATTCAACTTGAGAGTTTAGAGATAACAGACGAAGACGAAGAAGGCGGGACGAGCTCCACTCTTACCGAAAGGACTGGCCGATACTAGCAGCAATTAGTTAGTTAGAGACAACAGATATTGAATAAAGAATTTTGAAGAAAAATATGAGACACACAAATCTTTGTTTTGCTCAAATCCCATGAATTGTATATATACCCTAGGCATGGTAATGCCTAGATGGGGTTCCACAGGGGACACACCATCACGTCCTAGAAGGTATATATCGAATTACAGTTTACATTGTATAGTGTGGTTTCTTATATTATGATCACTATTTTTAATATTTTTTCATTTCAGCTTGCTCCTGTTCCCTCCACGTGGCAGCCCTGACTGCCAGTAGCCAGTTGTTTTGGCTGCGCAAGCGTCGACTCGCTAAAGCGTCGTGTTAACGAACGCTTAATTAGCGAATAGATATACCTATATTATCTTACTAACACAGCACCAGGTAAATGCAGCAATTTGTTTAAAAAAGCATTACCTTTATGCAAAGAAGATCTATTTTTAGTTTATTGACTAAATTGGGAAATATAATGAATGCTCGAAGTTAATGAGTTAAAACTGCATATAAATCGAAAGCACAATAAATATTTCACATTTGCACAAGCCAATCACATCTAAAAAGTTTCAAAATCTTCTCGTAATATTTTTTGAAGTGAAAACTTCTTTAGCGGCGTTACCGTAAGATCCGTTGCCTAGCAACCGACAAAGTAAATATCAAAATAAATAGTCTTTGACATTACGTAAAGATTGCACAACGTTAATGTTCAAGTTTTCACTTCTGCCGGCACTCCCGGAGCTCACAAAAGCTCACAAAAGTTTAAAAAAAACAGCGGGTTGCACCGTTGTTTTTTTTTACTTTTGTGAGCTTGGTTTTTAAGAAGCCCAAAAAGTTTTCCTGGTAGCCACTGCCCGTTACCTCACTCTATTAGTACCTACCTACAATAAAATGATTAGCAATCACAATCACACATTTTTCTACAACTCTTTCAATCCACTTTCACATTCAAACAATTGATTCGCAACGACAATGCCTACCGTCAATGTTTACAAAACAAAATATCTCTTCACACATCGGTTAGTTTACAAACCGGGCGATGACGGACAATAGCCGGGAATGTAAACATTGGCCAAAACCCGACGATTACAACGGAGAGCGAGAATGGATATAACGTGCTCAGCGAATACTTCGTGGCTTCCTCTGCGAATGATTTTGAGCAGCTTTTAACGTGGTTACTGTTGAAAGGTAGCCAGTTAAAGTGGGCAGTAACTTTGAGAGCACTGCCCCCTTAAAGTGGGTGGGTAAAGATGAGTGGGTAAATGCAAAATGGAGTAGATATCATCAATTTCCAGAAGCAGTGTGAATGTAAACAAATTACTGTTTTACAGCGAGGTAAAAATAATGCACTGCGCCATAAAAAGGGCAGTGACAGCCCAGTGGTGTGACCGTTGTACTAGCCAAGTCATAGGTCTCGAGTTCAAACCGCAAGCACCTCTGACTATGTGTCCGATTCATGTGCGTAATGGTATAATTATCACTTGCTCCAAAAACGGTGAAGGAAAACATAGTGAGGAAACCAGCATGGCTGAGAGATGTTTCTCGACGGTATCTGAAGCCAAGTCAGAGGAACTGCATCAAAACTTCTCCGGAACAGAAGACACAGTTACGGAAAAGTAACCCATGCACGTTCCTACTAGTGTAAGAACGGGCGTAAATAGGGTTTTGTTAGGAATGGTATAATCAGCCATAGTCCCACTGTTGGGACACCGGTCTCTCTGTGAGAGGTAGTGGGCCCAGTGCGGGTTGGTAGATATGATAATTATATTAAATGGTAAGTAATTGAGGAGTTCTCAAAGTTAGAATACTTCCACCACTTCCCACTAGATGGCGTTAGATTCCATTACAATTACATTACATGCACCGGCAAATTCGGAATGTCATTCTCAGATGACTAACCCACATCCCACATGTCAACCGGAGGTCTTCACAAGATCCCCCCCTGTTGGGATGGAATGGACATTTTCCGGCGGATCCTGGGGGAATGCGACAGAGGAAATACCGAAATCCTGGGTCAATGCAGGCGGTGCGGGATGAGCGGTTAAAAAAGGAAGTGATCATCAAATCAAAGCTATGTAAGTAACAGTTTTGCCGGTGGTTGATTTATAGACCACTCAGAGGCTAAAATCACGGAATATGGCAGTACCTATACTGGCACAAGTATCGTTTGTCGCTCGAATGACGTTGTCAGGGGGGCGCTGTTGGTAAGCATTTGTGCAATTGTTTTTTGAATTATATAAAAAAAAACAAGATGCGCCAAAATAACCTTGTAACGCTTTATGCAATAGGTATGATGCCCCTGGGTAAAAACAAGAAATTCTATTATGTCCGTCAGTCATTATAAAAAAAATTGACTCAATTAATTGATTTTATCGCAAGCTACAATGTTTTCAAGCTTCATAAATAGACGGACAGGAATTTTTTTTCAACTATTTTGATGTTTTTTTCATTTCTCTTGCATTAAATCAATTGGTAAAAAGTACAGTATTAATCTCCATTTAATCATCTATGTAATGGTATATAAATTAAGTAAGTTCTGTGTACTAGCAGGAGTGTAACAATAATAACAGTTGCAGAAATGGGGCAAAAAAGATTTTTCGATCGTAGAGCACACTCTAATGCTTCGCATTACGAGTCGTGCAATACGAGTCCAATATTTTTTAATAACTAAACTGAAAGACAAAAAAAAATTGACTTCTTCCCTATTTGAATTGACTGATTGATTGAATCTTCTTATATGCGTCAATACGTAGAAGCTACCTACAAAAGATGGCACATCTCAAATTGACTATGTAATCTTTGGACGATGTAAAGAGGTAAACTAAGAAATAAAAGACAGGATTATTCCAAAATCCAACCCCGAAATGGTTAACAGGGCTTTGTAGTTGATTCACGAAATCGCGGGTATTATCTTTTATATACTTCGATTAATATACTCCAGACAGACATAAGTAGGTACCACGTGAAAGTTTTCTATTGCAATCTTCATTTATTTAACTGTCAGCTGACGCATCAAGAGTTACTGACCCCAATCAACAAACGTCTAAAATACATCAGACATTGCCGACAATTACCAATGACCGAATACCCAATAAAACTGCATCTTTTGCCCAAAATAACACCAGCCAATTCGACTAGTCTCGAGCTAGTTAGCAACAATACGGTTTGGCCTACATTACAGTCTATATTTAGCCGTGGTACTGAATGACAGATGCGCGTGAGACACAATTGAATGCGTACGCGCATCTCAAGAGATCGAGCGGTCAGGACTGATTTATTACATTTGCATGTTGTAAGGAGGTGAATTATATTGTTGTGATGTTTGCGAATAGCTTTTAGTTTGACATGAACTTTTCTTGATTTTTGCATCCTTTTTGCGTGTAACTTCATTTTTATCAACAGCACAACCACAGCTAAAATTGGTGCATTTGTCTTACGATACGTAAATGGAAAATAGTTTTAGTTTTTGACGTTTAGATCGCATTTTTACGAAAATGATTCCCAGTTTCCAATTTTTTTTATGTTCGCTAAGATGCGGGTGACATTTTATTTTTAACATAGAGGTAACGAAAAAAAGGAATCATTGATTTGTTTGATGGTTCTTAGACACATTTAATTTATCTCCACTAGTTCTTTCTTAATCTCTCTAATCAGAACGCACCTTTAGCCTTCAAAGTAGGTTAAAGATAATCTTACAGTCTACAGTTACACAATGTGTTTCACACTAACTCGTCTGCGTCTGTCACAATCAGCGTCTGTCTGTCTATGCGATACTATTGTAACGAAAATATATGAATATTCCTATTTCGTTTGGTGTAGAAGCAGCTTGTAATTGTTCCAGAATAGGGCTGCCTCATAGTCATTTAATACAGAGAAAGCAAATGCAAGCTCACTACATGTTGGCAGCCCGTATTCTCAAATTCTTGAGTGGAGACCGCAAATCAGTAGATTTGCGGTAGCTTTTTGCAAAAAACTGGAGGGCTAGTAAGCATAGCGTGGAACGGCTTCCAGTTTTTTAGACCAGCATCATCTGCCTAGCCTTTTCCCAACTATATTGGGGTCGGCTTCCAGTTTAATCGGATGCAGCTGAATACCAGTATTTTACATGGAGCGACTGCCTCCACAACCCAGTAACTGGGTAACACTATACCCTTGGTGAGACTGGTTGTCAGACTTTCGGGCTTCTCACTGCCCGTAGCGACACTCAAATATCTACGAATGACAGCCACACAACGACTTAACGTGCTTTTCCAAGGCACGGAGTGTCTCGGTAAGTAATGAGTGGTAACCTATCCTCGGATAGACCTCGGCTAGCGTAACCTCACCTTGATCTACCCCTGCGGCTGTTATTACTCTTAGCCACGAGATGATTAGATTCTGATGAAGAAGTTTAGAGATAAAGATGACCGCAGGAAAGGTGGTAAGCCGATGGGTGGTTGGCCCGGTTGTTTTAATTTTCTTTGATGGTTAATATGCTAATAATCACACATAATATGACATATTGCAATATCAGCACTTCAGCAGCTATATTCAGTTCCTCTATCCATCACAGACAGGGTCAGCGTTACAGATAGCGTCACAGTCTACAAATGCCGTCGTTCTGTCTGTCCGTATAATCCTATTGTTAGCAACATTACATCGCGTGTATTTGTACAGGCCGGTGATTCATTCCACTTACACTTTTCACTTTTGTTGTTTACACTTTTTTATTTGACAACAATGTCTGTAGAATAGGAAAGTTGTTGAGATAAAGTTTAGATCATTGTGGTTGTATTATTTTCATTCATTCGTCTCGCCTAGTTTAGTTTATTTAAAACTGTCGATTCGCCCGTTGCGGGCGAATCACCAAGTCTTAATTTTAAGTCTTTCCGTTACTGCTTGAAATAAACTGATCTTTTCTTGTGATACTATTACACTTAAAGTTTTCTATTCAAAATTATACAGTGTATCAAGTCACGATCCCGTGACACGGTTGTTGTAGGTTGTAGGACACATTATGTCCTATACTGGGTCAAGAAAAATTAATTAGCCAAATTCTACAGACGTAATATCGTAAGTATCATACCTACCAGCGGTCGTTGACTCCAAAAAATACAATTTTGATGTGTAAAATCTTTCCTCTCGCTTTCCTGCAATCTGTGGGAGTGATTTCGTGAAAAGAGACGGAAATGTGTAACAGGAAGCCGGGGAAGCGCGCGTAATTTGATTTGACCAATGAGCGCTCGCGGTGTTAGAGTTGGCCGTTAGATGGGACAACGACCAACCCATTTTCCGAGAGGTTGTAAACAAGATGATGATGATGATGAATATTGTTTATATCAAATATACGTCAGCCAATATGTCAGATGTCAGGTGAAGATCATATGCGACTACTGGTAAGACTAGATCGTTTTTTTTTGTTTATCATTTTTAGATATCCAGCACGTCTGCTGAGTTTGGCTAGCCAATTAAAGATAACCCTGTATAAATTAATAACGAATAACCCATAATGTGTTTTGTACTTAATTGTGAAACTGAATGAAAGGTTATCGGCTCGAAAGTCAGTAACGATTATCATTTAAATAGACTATGAAACATAAAGAAATAAAGGAAATCTAATCGCGTTAAGTTTATTTACACTTCTTTTAAAGCTCTTTTAAAGAGATAACAGATCAAAAGTACTATTCTGTTTCTCGACACAATAAAGTTACAGTACGACACAATTTAGATGTAGCATCGGCAAAATTCGTAAAACCGCTTTATTACTGCTTTTGGTGAAAATGATCTTTACGAAAACACAATAATTTGTAAAGTCTTATAGGCAAATATACATTCGTGAAATTGAAATGAATAAATGAAAATTTTCAAATCTATGCTGTATATATCTAAGTTGTATCGTACTGTAACTTCATTTTGAAATAAGTACCTACTCCAAAATAAAGAGTTTATATATAAGACATGAAGATTTGCAAGATAACAGCTACGTACGCCCTTTTTACCTTACTGCAAAGAAGGATTATATGTATTTTACAAGATGGTCCAATTTTCGACTGCAGTTAACTTTGATAAGATTTATAGCAAGTGGCTGCATTTAAGATGTAATTGAACAATAGTTTGGAAAATCCAAAAGTGCACGCCTCATACTTATCACTCATTCATAAACGAAAAAGAAATTCAAAACATAGTTTAAAAATGAACAATTTATCACTTTTCATGAAGTCGTAATGTCAACGACTGACAAAGATATTTACTTGGCGGTTGCTAGGCAACTTACGGACAAAGGTTGAAAATATTTAGATAATGATATTATATTTTAGTTAGTATTTTATTAATTATAATAAAACTACTTTGAATATAAGAGCCATTTTCAATAGGGTTCCTTCTACGGCTGAAACGAATGTATAAAAAAAAAATTTACTCAATTAATTGATTTTATCTTATCGCAAGCTACAATGTTTTCAGGGTTCATAAATTGACGGACAGGAATTTATTTTCAACTATTTTTATGCTTTTTCCATTTCTGCTGCATTAAATCCATTGTTAAAAAGTACAGTATTAATCTCCATTTAATCATCTATACAATGGTATATCAATTAAGTAGGTTCTGTGTACTAGCAGGAGTGTAACAATAAAAACAGTTACAGAAATGGGGCAAAAATTATTTTTCGATCGTAGAGCACACTCTAATGCTTCGCATTATGAGTCGTGCAATAAGTAATAAAAGTAAATTTTAATTAACTTGCGTGTGAATGCTGCAAATAGCCTTGTTACTTATAATTGAAATAATTACCTTGAATTTGCTTCGATAATATTTTTTTATCGACTTTTAAAAGGTGAGTTCGTACAAATAAAAAAAAAAAAGTTGTTACATTTGCTTTCGCTACCATAACTCCATAACATAACATCACGCCTTGCTTCCCCTGAAGGGTTTGGTAGAGGTGTACATATTGTTCACCCACATTTCGCCAGTTACGTTCAAGTCCCATGTAAAAGGGGGCGAGCCAATTGCCATCAACCGGGTACAAATCCAGACTCCGGGTTGCTACTGAGAATTTCCAGATAAAAAAACCCAATAACACTTTGCCACACCTGGGAATCGAACCCAAGACCTCTCTCGCTCAGCAGTAGCGCTTGCGACCACTAGACCAACGAGGCACTCGGTGTTTGCTACCAAGTTATATTTTTTTATATACTTATAAACTAAAAAAAAAACCGTTGATATAGGATTTATCAAAAGGGGTTTTATCTCCACCCGATATTTGTTTATCAAAATATTTTTTATTAAATAAAAAACGCGCAACTGTCTCAAATAATTTCTATATTAAAATCAATGGGGCGCCATGATGACTATGGCGACATTATTTATTTTTTGTGCTAGGGGCAAAATTGTTTACTCTGATATAAAGAAACATAGCAAATGTGCTACCACATACCTAGGGTTGCCAACTTTTTTACAAGAGCTGAAATAGGTCACATATATTTTTTTGTATTTTTGTGTAATTGTCCTGCCCTTTTTAATTTTTAATGCTTTTGTAAAACTAAGCAACCTATTAGTTTCACATGTTTTTTTTTATGTACCGAAACATAAAAAAATGCGGTGTCGCCACCCGAAGTGTAGCTCAATTTTGATAATTAAAAAAGGATATATGCTAGGTATAGTTGTCAAAGACGGAAGTTTGGATACTTTACTTTATAGAGCAGTAAAGAGTATTCAAGAGGAAAAAATAGCATATATTATTTTTAAATAAACAGCATTGTTGGCAACCCTACACACACCCGTCTATTATTACCTATCAGAATCAAATGCAAACATGACTATTTTATAACCGTATCAGTGTTATCATTATCAGCTTATAATCCCCTATTGTGATACTTTTTACACCTTTTTGTGGCAACACTATTGACATGTCAAGTGAAGATTATAAAATGATACCACTTTTATACGCTTTTATAGATATTTGCGTTGTTTCCACATTGTAGATAATTATGTGATTATTATGCCATATGCGATTATAGGGTTGGTAGTTAATATAGTTTTTTTTTAGAGAGAGTGAAGCGCTTGTGTTTTTAGATAACGAATAAAATAAAATAAATTATGATGCTTTGTCAATTATATCATACTCAAATGAACTGAAGGAATAACCAATACAATACGGCATAAGTTTCAGTTAGTTAAGTGAATCTAACGGATGAAATGCATAGTATTATATCTGATTTCTTAAAATTATGTACTGTTGTAGTACATAATTTTAAGAAATCAGATATTCAGAATTCCCTGTAGGGAATACTGCGGAATACATGCGTGATATTATATTATGTTATTATGTCATTTATTTTTCTGTACACATGGTTTATAAAGGATTCTTTCATGGAATTCAATTCAAAATACCTATATACAGTACCGTAAAATCGCTTCATCATCGCATAAGCATTAATTTTCCAACCTTCTTTGCACATATGCAAATAACCATCAAAATGCAAAATTCTATAAATTACCGACATTTACAACAATGATAAATTCCTCAGCCTTTCCTTTTCAATCCTCAGCTTATAAACAAACGCACCCCAAACGGAAACCAGCTCGCTATCATCTCCAGAATGAGTGCGTCGCATCCATATTCATGAAGGGCACCACAAAGGGTCCTATCGAAGATCTTCACGCGTTCTACTTCCCTGCGTTTGCGCACCCGAAAGGATTTAATGACTACATTCTGATTTTTATGTTGGTTACTACAAATAGTTTGTTTGAACCTATTGTTTGGAAGTAAGTGAGAAATTGATCGTGTTGATCTGATAGATTTGTAAGTATTCGTCTGACTAGGATCAGGGAATGGTGATGAGAAGTGTTGAAGTATATTGAAAGGAGAATTGTTTAGAAGTGAATACTGAGGTGAAGGCTAACATAGATGTACTGGCAGAAGAAGAAGACAAGCTGCGTCGAACCCCAAATAAATTGAATAGTTAGAAGCAGATGGTTGGTTAGAAAGAGGTCTAGAAAAAAGATAACACATAAACAATCGCAGTTTGCTGTGGTCTTCTATAGGTGTACTCCATCAGTTATAGAAGACCACAGCAAGCACACACAAGAATACCAAACACAATAACAAAATGGTAGTAAATCATACGAGGAACGTTGCCCTTCACTACTAGAACATTGTTGCAATATTGATATACATATATATTTAGGATTTCCAATAAAGATATATACAAAACATGATACATTTAAAATGGGTAGCATCAGGTGTTAAGTAGGTGTACTCCATCACGAGATGAGAGCAGTGGTGGCCCAGTGGTAACGGCGACCACAGCTTGAACACACAAGAATAGAGAAGACGTAATATGTACAATTCTCCGCTTTCTCAAACAGATAATCAACTCTCTGCAAATTACAACTATCGAAAGGAAGAGTGCTCAAGACCCTTCACCCACAACGTGTAACCCACATCATAAGATAAATCTAATCTTCTCACGATCGTCTAGACTAGACGCCATAATGATAACGTGTATGTTAATAAGTCATGGATGATCGTGTATGTTAAGGTTATTAAATGGAGTTCTTGTGAAGGACATGACGCTAAAGTTTACTGTGTCACAGTCTGGGGAGCCCGAAGGGAGAGTGGACAGGGCTGGCACATAGAAGTTTTTGGATTTGGAGGTGGTATAAGAAATATTGGAAAAAAGGATAACGAAGAGACCTTTGAGTTTGTGTCAGTGTTTTATCTCAGAGTATTTGGATAGAAAACACCGACCTCATCTAGTTTTCAAAATATTATTGACGTGTCAAAGTGTTTGTACATACAAACTTACAGAAATATAGCATTTAACATCCTAACTAATATTATAAATGCGAAGTGAGTTTGTTTGTTTATTTGTTTGTTAGGCTCGAACAAGAACATGTGGATGTGTCTATCGCTGATGATAATGCTAATGTGAGGGATACGTATTAGTTAATCTTTGGTAAGTTGAAGAAAATATTAATAATCAGGGTGGCACATCGACGCGAAAACTGTAACCATGGATTCAGTACGCGATTCTGAACTGACCTGCGTTGAAACTTTCCGACGGTTATTTTTTTTTATCTGCTCTTTTACGAGTATAGGAATTAGGAAAGTGCAAAGCTGTCAAAATGTATGGAACAGCAGATTTTTTTTTTCGATATCCCTTTCACCCTGTCTTGATTGATGGAACTACCACGTAGCTTTTTGTCGGGCCCACATTTTACATTTTTCTCTGCATTTAGTGCTTATTCTTCAACTTTCAATATTCTTGTCTTTCAACTGCATGTCTTCATTGGCATACTCAACATTGGTTAAAACTGGCTAAAACCAGTTTAGGTTTTTCCCAGTTTCTCATCCCTGCCAACCCTAATCTACCCGAATGTAGAAGGACATAAAAATGTAACGTATTATAGCATCACCGCGTTCTGTTTAACGTACTTTTACTATTAAAAAACCCGCAGTCGAAAGTAATGGCGCTGTTAGCTAGATTGCCGTCAGTAACATCACGGTATTCACCTCATTCTTTATTATCGAGAATTCGAGATATAAATGGGGGACTTAGTGGAGAAATCTTAATCGAGAAAGTGAATCTGACGGAAAGATGTTTATTAGAAAGAGGATTGACGTATTAGACTTGTTGAATTATTGGAAATGGGACAAAATAAGAGAGAGAATAAATCAGCGATGAGGATGGAGTAAGCTACAGATTACTCCGATAACAATTCGGAAGATGCAGCCAAACTTGAAGTGGTTAGGTTAAGGCCGCACGCACTTTGTATGCATTTTCGTACGAATTCCACTCGTGCGTACACGACGATATACGACCATGTTCGTACGAATTGACACTGGATATGTATAATAAAAATAATTTTTTTAATAAAAAATTGAATAATCTCAACAAGTTCAGATTGTTTTCGGACGTCGGAACTATATGTACGTATAGTTATGACTAAATCGCATCGCTGCTCGCTCCCTTTGTACCTACTTGGAAGGTTGGGATCGTTCGTGCGTGTTCGTAAGTGTACGCACGAGTGAAATTCGTACGAAAACGCATCTAAAGTGCGCGCGACCACATTCTAGCCCTGGAAAATTCTGGGCAGAGAAGACCCTTGATGAAATGACGCATCAAAAACTTTTGAGTGGGAGTTTACCTGGGGGCCAAGTCTACTAATTTACAAACGTCATAATGGTCTCTCCATTGTTAGTTTTTGACAGATTTGCCATACAAAATCTGTCAAAAACTCGCCATCGAGAGACCATTGACTTCGCCCCCTGAACAGTTGTGTTTAACCAGATAACGTAGATGTTTTATTATATATTAAAGCAACATGTATCATTTTAGTAACAGGTTAGAGAAAGCACTTAAGTTGGGGCGAACCTATAAATCCATACAAGCCCATCATAAAATACAACGTAAACAGAAACCTTTACAATCAAACACAAAGTATAAATGTAAGTAGACCCAAGTTTACAACGCCACTTGCGATTCATAGAAGCAGTGTTTCCTGAAACCCATAGTTTACAAACTGTCACACGTCAAGGGATCGCGCGGAAGCGTTCTAAAGAAGGATGCCCATTTATGGCCCGAGAACGCCCACCAATTTACGTTTATGTAAAAAAAACATCGTTATTTCTAGTTATCTAACAAGATATTCATTTATCCGAACAAGATGGGAACATTTTTGCACAAATAAAAAGTACCGAAACGATAAATACGTGAAAATAATTCCCTTTTGTGGATAAAATCAGCAGTGTTGCCAATAATTATTAATTCCGTTCACGAAATAATCGATTATGTTTTCATGGATGTTTTACTTATAATATCAGATCCGTAATGCTTATTATTCGATGTATTCAAACAAATACGTTGTTATGTTTTTACTATTGATACTAAATGAACAAGCGAATTGATAGTTGATATAATAATGAATGCATAGGATCATAACAAAAACGCTACTACACATTTTAATTACATATAATTCTTTAGCTGTTCAGCACAATAAAGATAGAATATGTTAAAGAAAACATATTTACAAAGACGTTCATAACTTCTTAACCTTTAAACTCCCGTCCCGAGGCAGCCGCAAGGCTGCCGCAAACTATTTGTCCTTCAAACCCCGAGGCGGACATACGGCCGACGCAGGTACACACGGTTTAAATCTATTTCTATTTCTACTATGAAATTAGGGCTAAACTGGTCGCTGAGCAATTTAACTCTATGGCCTGACGGATATTCTCGTCAACTAAATCATTTAATTATTAAATTCCCGTTCGTCCCACCAGGGGGACGACGGCAGTGGGACGAACGGGAATACACCCTTTTTTAACGATTTTTATCATAAAAACCAATATCCAAAAATATCAATAGCCAACATTGGAAAAAAATGTTGAAACTGACTGATGTCGCACGTCACACGCAGGTAAAACGTTATAGTCACGAGTGCGCGCTCGGCATCGTATTTCGTTATTTTTTATTATTTTTGTGTGTAAATCGACGGGAAGTGTTGTTATTTCCATAAGTAGTTTCTACATACATCGTGGTAGATAAATATTTGCACTAACTAGCATCGTTTATTAAATACCTATTTTGATCCGACCAAAAAAAACGTCGGGAACCCGTGAGTGAAAAAGTGAATGTGATTATTTTGAGTTTTGTGTGTGTTTCGTGTCGTGTAATCGCTGGTAAGACTTTATTTTATTTTTTAATATTAGGTACTTAATCGTTTTATTATTTGAACTAAAATACACTGTTTATCCATTTTTTTTTACCAAATAATGTTACGTCATCAGAGTTGACGTCGTTAAGATTAATGAGTCACAGTGGCGATTATAATTTTGTATTAAAATTAGGATTCGATAAAAAAATCGATATCGATCTATCAATTTTTTGTGTGTGGTGTGGCAACATTGAATTATGCCGGCCGGCTGTCAAGTCAATGTCAATGTCAAATCACAAATCGACTTTCTTTGTTTTCGTTTGCTAACTTTATTTTCTTGCGAATTTGTTATTTTAACCATCGAATACGCTTATTAAATGGACTCCGAAGATTCTTTGAACCCTGAGCCCTGACGACCACGGCCTGAACATGGATTCCGCTCCCGCTTCTAACGATAACCTCAGCACGAACTTTGACTCGATATCCACAAATTATGAAGACCCCGGCATTGTCGCTGGCCCGAGTACTTCCGTTCCCTAAGTAATTCATTCAAAAGGTCATTTACGCTGTGTTAATTGTGGTTTAAACGTCACGAGAATACGAAGGCATTTCTTGGAAATAGCAGAAAGAGCAAAATGTTATACAACAATTCGACACAACAGGTCAGTATCAGAGAGAAATGATTTTAAATAAATAGACAGAGTACCTACTATCAAAGTTAGTGTTGTTTTAGGATATCTAATAATTATGACTTGTTTATTAGGTACAAGTGTCGAGTGACAGTTTAGTGTGCGAACAACAAAATGTACAGATCATGGACAAGTGTGCATCAGCTGCGTGCGGCAGATTGCTTTTAAGAATAAGATCACATACACTCAGGTCTGATTCTCCACATGAACAACTCGAAATGATTGCCTGTCAGATTGTACCAAGAGCGGTAAGTTATCAACTGTTTAGAATTAATACAAGCGTAGTTCTGAGATTTGATACTGACATACTTCTGAGTCTATAGTGTAATATTCAACTTCTTTCGTGTCCGCACAAGTTATATTTCACATAGTACAGATTGTCTAGAAACTTGAGAAAGATTTTTTAGAAATTAATTAATAATAATATAAAATGTGATAGATATTTTTTTGATTGTGTATTTATTTGTACCAAAACCACAGTAATTCACGTTTACTGTCTTTATGCACTGAGCTTTAATTTTTATTATTATTTCAGTTGCCATCATCATCTCGTTAGAGCAGTTTAGAGCAGCATCATGTTCAACTACAGAACCGGAATCTGAACCATCCAGTCTGCCTATGGAGCAATTTGAACCATCCAACCTACCTTCGGTGCAATCTGAAGTAGCTGACAGTGCATAGCAAGCGGGACAAAGCTTGAAAACATCCAACAGTATACTGCTGCCTTATTATGTAAGAGCACCAAACACTCAAAATCAATGTTTCTTTCCTGGCTGTAACAAGACCAATCGGCTCGCTGTCCCGTCAGCACTGCGGGTACATCTTTTTTGTAAGTACAATTACTATGTACCGCCGGATTGTAGAATCTGTTATTACCATTTAAGTAGTACCTAACCCCTGGAATCTACTTTTAGAATCAATATATAATCATATTAAAACATTTAGTGCAGCACAAATTGAAGATTTTGCCTCATTGAAAAAAACGATTTTATCTAAATAACCCCAACTTTTTTCTAAACCAAGACCTTGACCGTTTCATTATTTAAATCGCATATTATCCTATCCATATACTTTGAATTGTGTGCACTTGAGGCCGAAGTGTCTATGGAGAGTTGGCATTCCCCTTTAAAACGTGGGGTGCGCAAGAGTCGTAATTGTAATGCGCACGCGCCGCACGGATGCAAAATGGCGGCTCAACGAACCGCTTCCGTTTAGGAGCGCTGACAAGTGCATCCGAAATTGATACTCGACAATTTGACCAGACTGGTTTTTTTTCTGGATCGAATTGCAGCAGTTGGCACTACGATGTGGATGACTACCTTGGGAAAGTTCTGAGGTGTAATTTTGAATACCCAACATCGTATATTTATGGAAACAAATGTCCCAACAATTTCATACAGATTGCTATTCAATAACGCAGCTGCAGGCATCAACAACAACGTAGTTACTAAATGGTCTTAAAAACTGAACAGACGATACACAGTTTTCTTTATTTTATTTATCAACTTTGATTTATTATTACGCCTACATAAACTACATAGGTACATACCACAAAATCATTGGAACAGAAAAGAGAAATCGCCCTGATAAAAATTACAGATAATCTTATACCATTGTTTTCCTAATTATGGTATTGTTTGAAGCCATTGCAACGGAATAAATAATTTAACTATACCCAGAATTTCTTGAGCCTTCAAGATAGAAGAATACTTACAAAGGTAAAAGTATTGAACAGTAGTCACAAAGGTCACTGTTGCCTAAGAAGGACACATCTGTGCAATAATAACAGGCATCCCATATATTATGTGCTGACATTCAAGAGACAAAGATGAAATGTCTCATGGCCTATAAATCCTACCCTTCAAACCTCAACAAAATTATGAAACTCTAACAATAAAATTTATCCTCGAATGTTGACTAAAATAATTATGTACATGATGAAAGAAAAAAGAAAGATAGTCCAAAGAATGAAGAAAAATGGTTTGATTGTGTGAAAGCCGAAATGAATGAAAAGGGAGAGAATGATAAAGCGATAGTTAACATGCAGAATGGAAGACGAAAACAGTTCACGAAAAGACTCCAAGTAACATGGGCTAGGCAAGTAGAAGAAGAAGCACAAATTCGGTATCATCATCTCAGCTGAAAGAAGTCCCCTGCTGGATATACCTTGGCCTCCCCAAGCTTCGCCACATGAACCGATCTTATGTTTCTCGCATTTAGCGGATTCTCATGACCGTCACTAGGTCATCGGTGCAATTAGTGAGAAATTCGGTGCACATTAAAAAAAAGCGCAAAAAAAAAGCAAAGCTCTTCAGGACCCTAAAGTGAGTCTGCGTTCCGCAAAGCCGAACACACCGGTGTACATCTCCCGCCTGCACTACACCACTAGGGAATGCAATCTCGTCTCGCCGAGATCCCGATCTCGCGAGATCCCGGCCATATTTTACGAGATTGTATCTCGTCAAATTTCGTACGAGATCTCGCGAGATAACGAGATCGACAAATGCAGCGTGACGACGTGTATTTGTTGAGGCAGAAGGAAAGGCAGAGGCACAAGTATTGAGGCAGAACGAGCTTTTTCAGCAGCAGGGTATTTGGTATGCAAAATCAGAAGTCGTCTGTCAGATGATACTCTCGACATGATGTATTTTTTGAGAAGCCATTTTCAGACAAACTAACTTGCCTTTCCGTACCTTGATAACTTCATCTGACTTCTACTTTAAACTTCTTTTATTTGATTAATGGCAGTGTTTAGAGTGCCACCAGTGGCACTCTATCCCTATCGGATAAAGTGCCACTACAGGCACCCTAGTAACACCGCCTCGGCCCGGCCAAAGTGCCGCAAGCATTGGATTGTCATTGTCACTGTCACTAAGTCACGTCACTTGGTATTTTGTTTGATTGTCGAGGTTAGATCGATGTAAAACACCACATTCCCAAAACATTACATTCTCTTGTGTCTAAACGGACCCTGGCACTTCGCCGGCCGCTACCGCGGCACCGCTCGCTACGCTCGCTCGGCTCGTGCGTTGTGTGTTCACAGTTCTAACCTAACCTAACCTAAATAACAAGTGACAGTGACAATGCAACGCTCACGGCACCCTAGCCGGGCCGCGGCAGCGACACTAGAGTGCCACGAGAATACTCGCGACACTCTATACACTTCGTTGATTAATACGATCTCACAACATTTATTTAAGAACTTGTGAAGTTAAGTTTTTGTTTTGTTGTATTTATTTACCATAAGTAATGTTCCTAGTACTCTTAATTATCGAAACTAAAGTAATAATTTACAAAAGACTAAATATAGATAATTATTGTTTTGTTACCAATATTGTAAGAATTTGAACTGATTAGCTACAGTAGGTATAAAGTACTAACAAGAATATGGACCTGTTCCGAAAAATGTTTAATAATAATAATTATAGACATAAACAAGTGTTATTAGAGTTAGAGACAAAATAATAAGTACTCTGTTGATTTTTAAAATAAAACTTACATTATATTTATAACTAAGCAACGCAGTTTCTATTTAATTACATATCATGTCAATTACTAGTTCTTAAAACAAGCATTTGCATATGTTTTAATTGCGATTCTCCCAATCTCGCGAGATCTCGCTAGGCGGAAATCTCGTACGAGATTGCATTCCCTATACACCACTAATGCGGAGGACATCATGGAGTACGTGCGCCAAAAGACGAAGTACCCGCTGAGGGTGCAGTTACTAGAGTCGCGCCGGAACGTCAACTTCAAGGCGTTCGTCGTGCGTGTACCGAACGTTTATCTGCCCCTCGTCATGAAAGAAGACTTTTGGCCGCAGGACGTGGTGTTCCTTCGCTTCCGCGGACAAGTTCCACAAGACAGCACAAAGTCAAGCTAGTGCGAAGTGAAGTGCTACTAACATAGTCTAAGCCTTATTTATTAACACTTTGTTTTATAGTAAAAAATATGTATGTTTACGAGTAGATTAAGGTATTTATTTATGGGCCTGCGTCGCCTGAATTAAATGGATTATTATTATTATTATAAAAATGTATTTACCAATTCAGAGTATCAAGATACACTGGACATACCCAATTTCGAAATATAGGGCTGGCCCAAACAATTATCGGCCTCATAGATCTTGCCTCACGATTTAGATAAAGATAAGAATTATTCCAATCTGTAGATACTTCAACTTTTAGGTGAATGACCTGTAAGTGTGGTGGAGCGTCTTGTAACATCTTATCGTGGATAACTGTGCCAGTATGGATCATATCATTGTAAGTAAACATTGAGCCAAATCAAACCTGCAAACTGATTTCACTCAATTTTGCGAAAATCTCAGTGTTCAAACATTTTTTACTAGTGACTGAGTGCGTGTTTATAGTGTCCCAAAATATTCCAACTACTAGCATGGCTTATATCTACCAAACATTCAAAAAGGATTATACTCTATTAACTCTTGAGCATCTTTGGTCGTAGACAACCCGAGAAACCTAGGCAGTGTAACTAACATTTTTGTGTCGTAGTGACTAGCAGTGTATGGATTTGAACATTTTTGTACGTAACATTTATTTCCTTATTGACACTAAAACTGATTTGAATTTTAGTATTATATAATTTGATAGCACAAGTACTATGTAATAACAAGCTAACTATCATTTACTGAGTACGTCCACTATTGATTTGAATATGCCCTGGCATTTAGGAGTATGTGATGCTCACTCACATGTCTCGCGGATGGTGGCGCATGTGTATCATATAGAAAATCGAATGATCCATATTCGATTTTCTTCAAAATGGTGGTGATCCATTGCGTCGTGTTCGTGTTCAGGCGCCGTCAGTTGGGACTGGACATCTCTTGGCTGCCATGGCATATATAGTTTTATAAATTATTTAATGTGGACACTTTTAACGTGCACGTCTTTCAACATCATTCTCAGATGTATAATTTTAACTTGAATGATATAACCAATATTTTGTAACAATATTGTGATTTGAAAGAGTGTCCGTGGATTGTCTTTCCCGTTCCTCTCTATAAAGGAACCTATTACGCTTTGGAATGGGCTACTAGCTTCATCTTTCTGACTGACCGACCCCTTGACAACTCAAAAGTGCCTGTAATTTGTTTATTTGAATTAAATGCTTTGAGTTTGAGTAGCAGTTGCAGTGCATTTTGAAATAAAGCCTTGATGTAATCAATTTGAAAAGGGATAGGATAATTTGCAGTAACGGCCGAACCCAATAACCTATTGGCGGTAAATAGTATAAAGCTGTTTTCAGACCAGCGCGATTAGTCGCGCGACGCGCCACGAACAATACAAAACTTCACGGTATAATAATAACCGGTGTCGCGTCGCGCGACAAATCGCGCTGATCAGAAAACAGCTTAATTCTATCCATCATTGAATGTCGTCCCACAATTCCGTAAGGTCCTTATTCTCTGACAGATTATTGGGACGATAAAACAATAGATAGAGGGTTTTCTATCTCCAGTAGGTATGCCAAAACTGGTGACAGATAGGTTATTGGGCTCGGCCGTAAGTCTATAACAGATCAATCATAGTTTAAAGTAGTTTTTTGTGTCTGTCTGTGTGAGCCTAGATCTTCTGGATTTTGATGCAGTTTTTACCATCCTATTATCTAAGATATAGCACAGAAATATCAATATTTTGACAACGCAAGCCCACTGCTAGTAACTTATAAAAATATGAGTGTAACATTGAGTGACAGAAATTATTCCTGAAGAAAACCGAAATAAAACATGCGTGCACGCAATACGGTGGCCATCGCAGAGTTCTAAAACTGCTGTTAAAACTCCTTTCTGCGACCGTTTTTTTAATAAAAAAAGAATCAAAGAACAAACGTTTAAAATTAGTATAAACAGGCAAACAAAGATCAAAAGCAGTGCTCGGCAGGGGAATATTGTAAATAGCCCGTTTTCAGCGGCGCGTGGGCACCGCCGCAGGCGCACACCCGGTGCATAACTCGTAAAATGCACTTTACAGATTTTACTTGTTTTTACTGCATCGCGTCTGTTTTAGTTTGGACTAAAATACACAACGACTGTATGATGATCTTGTTCTTTAACTAAAACTAAAAATCCTTAATTTTAAGCAGATTTTAACTTTACCTATTTAGGTACTTTTGTAAATCAAGGTTTAAGCTTTGGTAGGTATATTATTATTGCCAAGAAGTGAACGCGATCAGCACAACTAAAACGCGTTTAAGAGCTGTTAGTGTCATCACATCACTGTTAATGTACTTATATTAATTATACCGACAGTTCTTGAACGCGATCAAAATGCATTGGTGAAAATAGCCCTTAAAATCTATATTAATAATATAAATCAATTGCCGTGCATTAGTCTCACAAAAACTCGAAAATGGCTCGACCGAATTGAATAATTATTTTTTTGTTTTCTTCGCCTCAGTACAGGGGTGGTTAAGGAAAAAAATAATATTTTTAAAATCCCAAAGGAACAGCCGAAAAATTTAAATTATCATTTTGACAGGATAAGATCTGGCGGTCAGCTAGTAATAAATAAAACAAGTTAAATGACATTAGAAATTCAAGCTTTTATAAATTGATTCTTTCATTCATACAGGAGCCATTATATTTAAGATCTACATAAGATACAAGTAGCTTCAACAATCTTGCACAGTAACTGAAACTAAGGTACATTTAGATCTTTCTAGGGCGGAATGATTTAAATGCCAATTAAACAGCACTTTAGTAATAATGTCGAGAGTGTAGTGCAAAACGTCATTTATCATCATCTATGTTTTGCATAAGGCGGTGCAGCTAATTGTGAGAACAGGCTAAATTGAGTAGGCAAGATTGTAGTGCAGATTTGTAGACATGGCGATTGTGATTTGAAGACATGGCGATTATGATTTGGCGAAGGGAAAAGTAAGTAGGTATATTAAAGAATACAGGATTTTTTTAGAAACAAGTGCATATAAAAAAAAACATGCGGGGCAGTCTTTGGAGACTGCCGATGGAAGTGAAAACTAAGTAACGCCATCTAACGAAAATGTCAGGAATTTATGTGGGTTGCTGTCAGTACAAGAAAGCTATAGCTCCATTAAAACAATTCTAAAAAAAATTTAACAGAGTGCGCTGCCAACAAATTCTACTATCCCTCCGTCTTACGAATTTTCGATCAGGCCACGTGTCCTGACGCCTGACGCCTGACGTGGGTTTAACATTTTTTACTCATCCCAAAAAGTGCTAAAGAAATTTTCACTTCAAAAACCGGTCAAGTTCGTGTCGGACTACGCACAATGAAAGGTTCCGTAGTTGAGATGAATTTATCCTAAGAACAAACTTAACATTGTAATTGAAAAACATGTGCTCCCATACATTCCAACTGCAAATATAAGTTTCTACGCACAATATTGAGATATTTACCATATTATTCTAATATCATAGACGTCTTATAGGTTTTCCTGTAATCTATGAGTAAAAAACCATTTTCTTTATTTATTTAAGCTTAGAAGTTTCAGAGATAAAGGGAGAGGTAAGACTGGAAGCCGACCCCAACATAATTGGGAAAATGCTAGGCAGATGAAGTAATTATGAGTACTTATTCTATTCTTTGAAATTTTGAGATGGCCAGAATGCACTACTCAACGAAAGAAAGATAATTAGTTCCAAGTCTGTTAGTTGGTAGATTTTGCAAGCATGAAAAATAATTATTTTAATTATCATTTCAGCCGAAAGACGTCCACTGCTATCTCCCCCAAGGATTGACACAGCAACCGGTCCTATGCTGTCCACATCCTGTAGAATCCTCCGACCATCACTGGTCTTCAATGGAACTCATTAATATTGAATATATGAAGTTCAACTTAAGTAAGTATGTACTGAAGACACATCGCGGTCGTTAAGGGCCTACAGCCTGATTTACACACAAAAGTTGCATCGTCTAAACAGTGTTTAGACGATGCAAGTAATTTATTGCTTCAAATTTATCCACAAGCAAGAACCTTGCATCGTAAATTGGCTTTATAGTATCAGCCCAGATAGTTGCATAATTAGGCTATAATGTTCCCACTGCTGGGACACAGGCCTCCTCTCTTCGAGAGGGATTGGGCTGTAATCCACCACATGTGCCAAGTGCGGGTTGGTGGATGTCACATGTCTTCAAATGATTAATTCTAGGACATGCCTCACGATGTTTTCTTTCACCATTTTTGAGAGCAGTGGTGATGAAATTACTTACACAAAGTAAAGCCCCTGTTGGGTTCGAACTGGTTCGAACCCACGACCTACAACTCGTAAGTCAGGGCCGTTACCACTGGACCACTACTGCTCACTTCATACAAAAACGAAAACAAAACCATCTTAACTGGGCTTAATCTATATTTATTAACACTCAACTCAATACATCAGAGAATCAATCGAAAACGCTGAAAAACCGCTGGAACAAGAGCTCCTAATAACGGCTTTAACTGATAAATTGATGTCCAATTCCCTGCCATTACTTAATCGAACAGCCGTGAATTAGTGAGCGAAGCCCGCATGTCTGTCCGTCTGTCCCAACATCCCTCTAGAACAAATTGTCTCTAATATGTTATTAATTTACATACGAATGTTACTGGTGGTTCGTCATGCCACTTGGAAGAATCGTGGAAAAGTGTTTTTGCCCGCATCTTTTTGTATAATATTTTTTGGGGTAAAAATTAACGGTCTCAAAATAATGTTTCTAAACGACTACGGATAAACTCTCTTCACAAGCATCTAACTCGATTTATATAACTGTGCGCTTGGGGCTGTCACAATCGTAGGTTGTTTTAGTATTGAATTTACCCGGGCGCCTAGTTACGTCCTCAGTGGCCCGACGCCTCTCAATACGGTCTACACAACTCGTATCGTCTCCACAGTTCTGTCTTAGTTGTTATTGTTATTATTTAAACCACATAAACTGTAATATTTTGTCGTTGACAGGAGCAGAATTATAAAAATCGGGTTATACTAAGGGTTTCACCACCTACGATTAAGTTCCTATTAACTTGTCTTACTTGACAGATAATTTCATACAAATTCTATTCCATTTTTGAATTTATTCGGTAAGTAGTGGCTATTCGGACATCATGAAATAGGCCCTTAGAATAAGAAAATGGCTTTGGAATCTTACGGTACCTTACACTAAGGTACCGTAAGATTCAAAAGCAATTTTCTTCTAAATAGGCCAGTCACCGTAGACATGTCTTCGGAACCCCACGAAGAGCCGTCTGACGTACCTGGACCCTCCAAAAGAACACGAATGTCTCACTAAGTGCGTCCCTTTCGTTGTACTTGTAATTTATTATAATAAATACTAATTTACATTGTTTTGTGTATTTCTGTTGCAGGAGTCAGCTGAGGTCCCGCCATCACTTCACTTTACGATCCTAAATAATTGCTGTACACCTTCATCTCAGATGAATTTCCTCGTAGCATGAGTATTTTGAACAATGGTCAATGTTTGAAATACCGTTTCTCAGTTTCTATTGGACCTACGTATCTAAGATACTTTGAAAATGTATTACTGCGTTACTGACTTATACGTAGAAACTTTTTACCCGACTTTGGCAAAGCAGAACCTATGTCTTGGTTTAGACAGAAATCAAGACATAAGTACTAAAATGGTCGAGGTAAAGCCGTGGTCGCATGCCTGTATACCATGTGGGTATATAAATTCCTAGTGTGGAGCAACTTAAAAAATAATAATAATAATAACAAAGCTCCTGCTTGAATCTTGTACCATTCTATAAAACAGTACGTTAGTACTAAAAATAGACGAGACCAGTTCTCACCGCATCCCCGAGGGTGGCAGGATATGTAACAAGAACCCAGCCATCCTCGTGAGAAATCACATAAAAACTATAATGAACTATTATTACGTACAGATCATCATCTGGATGTAAATCGTTTTAATGTGTGAGATATACTGCATCTGTTCAGATAAATCTACTGTAATGGGGTTCCGACGTGAACTACAGTAAATGCTTTTTTGTTTTCTTTATTATTGATGGATGTTCTCTACATTTCCGTGACTGATAGAGGGACAATTTTCGTATTTTTAGGAACGTTCGCATTTTAATCTGTGTCAATCTGTCAAAGAATAACAAATTTGACATATAAAATGACATAACATATACCTAATATATGACTTAATTTCAACAATGTTGACAAATTATTGACTAAGTAATAACAAGCCGCACGGGTCAATCCATCAGGTTAAGCTACGCTTGCCGGGGTTGGTCAGTGGATGGGTGACCATCTTTACAGACCGAGACTCCTCCGTGCCTCGGAAAGCACGTTAAGCCGTTGGTCCCGGCTGTCATTCGTGGATCTTTGAGAGTCGTTACTAGTCGTCAGAAGCCCGAAAGTCTGACACCAGTCTTGCCCAGGGGTATCGTATTACCCAGTTACTGGGTTGTGGAGGTCAGATAGGCAGTCGCTCCATGTAAAATACGGGTATTCCGCTGCATCCGGTTAGACTGGAAGCCGACCCCAAGATAGTTGGGAAGAGGCTAGGCAGATTGATTGTCGCTGAAATGAGATCGCGCCTAAATTGTGAATGTTTATAATTGCTGAATTTGGTCTTTGGGAATATACAAAATGTTTATATGTACCTATATTATATTTTTTTTGTGTATTACCTAACCCTTTACTTCACCCAATAACCACTTTTGGTTCAGCTTTGTCTGCTTCGATGACGGCATTTTGTTGATTCCAAAGAAAATGAACAAAAACATCTTTATGATGAATATAGTACAACAAAAACTAAGTACTAGGCTTGCATACATTCAAGATGGTATTCTGTTCACGATACGTTGTGCACAAGTTTAGTTCTGGGCTAACCTAACCTAACAAAAAGTACTAGGCTAGCATGAATTCAAGATGGTACCTATTTCACCTGACAAATAAATTGGTCCATAGATTATGTTGAAATTACTTCTTCACGATAAATACCTCACGCATTTATGAGTTAACTTGAGTACGGTTTGAAATCGTCAATTTCCACCTAACATAGCTTCAAATATCCTGTTTATCAAACTCTAGGATCAACTATAGGATTGAGTCACAGTTCCCATAAACACAACATCAACAGGAAACAAATGATTCTATATTAAGATGCATGCAATGTTTATTTATATTGGACTGGATAGGAAATAAACATACTTAATATATATGAGTGATGAGTGCACGCGATGGTTGGTCACACAGAATTTGTTAATAGTAGTAAACTGTGAATAGTCGGCATGAGAATATTAGTATCATGTTTACATAAAATGCCAATATTCTCACCATAGACACCAATATTTATACCTGTGATTGAAAATTAAACTTCAATCAAAACTATTTGGGTATTGGAACTATTTCACTTCATTACTTACAAGAGTTTCCGTGCAATAATTTTACAAAAACAAAGATAGTTTTAACTTGTTATATCCATCCGATTATAGAACTAAATCTTCTTTAGTTTAAGTAAAATAATAATAATCCTTAATGCCTTTTAAAAATTGTTCAAATGAAAAATTATAAAATTATAAAAATTAAATGCTGTTCGTTAGTAAGCGCATAACTTGAGAACGGCTGGACCGATTTCGCAATTTTTTGTTTTAAAATGTTCGTAATAGTTCGAGACAGGTCTTTACAAAAGAAAAATTAAAATTTTCTGGGAAAGTGGGAAAACTGTAAGACGACCCCTGTCGGGTCAGCTAGTCTATAGTATACTTATTACAAACTAAAGTCACTCTCCGTGTTAATCTGCATGTCCACGTTGTTCTTCTAAACCACGCAACAGATTTTGATGATGTTTTCACCATCGTTTAGAGAATTTATTCCGGAAGGTTTATGTGTGCAATACGTTACTATTAAAGTTACTTATACAGTAAATCACGATGTTTTGTCGAGTCGTAAAAACCGTGCGAAACAAGAGCACGTCGCTAGTAGATAATAAAATTAAATAACAATCCGAGAAACAATATTTCTTTACCATTTCCAATAACTAATTAAATTTCTCTCATCACATAAGGAAACACACCCACTACGCCTGCGTAGAGAAGGTCTTCAAACCCTATCAATTCGATATAAATTCACGCGGACAAAAAGTGCAGAATGTAGCGTCCGCGACGCGTCATACTTGTAACGTAGTGCATCGACCGACCACTGAGTGCCACTGAGTGCCACTGACGGCCACTGACGGCCAATGACTAAGTTATTACATAGGTAATGGCTAAATAAGAGGCTTAGGTGCACTGGACTTGGGTGGCTACTGTAAGTCATCATAATAATTATGAAAGTTGGTTATTTTTTTTAAACGCATGTTTTACTCTTTTGCAACATTATTGAATCGCTTATTTGTGACTGTCTTGTTTTAACACAAAATCTTATGATATTCGGCAATACTGCAGCTTCCCATTCGTGAAAGAATTTTTGGAATCAGATCAGTAGTTTCGAAGATTACCCAGGACATACAAACGCACAAATTTTACCTCTTTATAATATTATTACTAGCTTCTGCCCACGACTTCGTCTGCGTGAAATTTTGGCCCCCGACCCACCGCATCGAATCCCATCGCCCGCCCGCTATGACTTCGTTTTCGCTTAGCGTTCTTGCTGACATTTTTTCTTTATTGCGCAGCAAAAGGAAAAAAAGAGTCGTATTGTGATGTTACATAGCCTATAACCCTTCCTCAAGAATTCTGCTATTCAATGCAAAAAGAGTTTTTCAAATAGACTTTTCAATTCCAGAGATTACCCCCTAAATACAAACTTATAAACGAACATATTATTTTCTTCATCTAATATATAAAATTCTCGTGTCACGGTGTTTGTTGCCAAACTCCTCCGAAACGGCTTGACCGATTTTTATGAAATTTTTTGTGTATATTAGGTAGGTATGAGAATAGGATGTAAACTATTTTTCGTACCCCTAAGTGATAAGGGTGGTCCACCGCAAGTTTTTTTTTTTCTTTTTTTGGACAATTTTTTTTATTGTAATTTTTTTATGATTTGGCATTAAAAAATACATACAACCCTAAATTTTCACCCTTCTACCACCAACCCCTATTTTTTAGTAGCGATATTAGTACTTTAATAATTTTTTGATCAGTTACCATTTGATCAGTCTGTTATTCCCATCAGGCGTCTACCGGTGTAGATAGGGTAGGTAGGTAAGTAGGATAAGTAGGTAGGTCGGGCAGGGTAGGGTAGGTAGGTAGGGCAGGGTAGGTAGGTAGGTCGGACAGGGTAGGGTTATTAGGTAGGGCAGGGTAGGTAGATAGGAAGATAGGTGAAGGTAGGTAGGTAGGGTAGATAGGTAGGTAGGGTAGGTAGGTAGGTCGGGCAGGCTAGGGTAGGGAGGTAAGGCAGGGTAGGTAGGTCGGGCAGTGTAGGTAGGTAGGTCGGGCAGGGTAGGGTAATTAGGTAGGGCAGGGTAAGTAGATAGGATGATAGGTGAAGGTAGGGTAGGTAGGTAGGTCGGGCAGGGTAGGGTAATTAGGTAGGGCAGGGTAGATAGATAGGAAGATAGGTGAAGGTAGGGAGGTGGGGTAGATAGGTGGGTCGGTCAGGGTAGGGTATCCCGGTAGGGCAGGGTAGGTAGGTAGGTCGGGCAGTGTAGGGTAGGTAGGTAGGGCAGGGTAGGTAGATAGGTAGGTGCGCCGTAGATAAGTACTTACTGCTACCCGTGCGAAGCCGGGGAGGGCAGCTAGTAATATATATAATTCTTCGGTACATGTGTTTGTCACCTAACTCTTCCTAAACGGTTGAACCGATTTGGATGAAATTTTGTGAGTATATTTGAGTGGATCCCTGGATGGTTTGAAAATAGAATTATCCCCGGTAGGTGGCTCTGTTCGGGCAGGACAACGTCTGCCAGGTCCGCTAGTATATTATATTATAATTAAGTATAGATTAGAAGTCAATAGTATAGTTATAGATAATGATTTTACAGCAGCTTTTTTATTCAAACTGGAATGTGGCTGTTATTATAAAAGGAAGACTAGAAGCATGAGTGATCTTTAGTAAAAATATTAAGTACCATAATTTCAAGGGCCTAAAATAAGTTTATTGTACCTACATAATATAGATATAGAAGAGCATAGCAAGATGGTTATAAGACTAGGGGAAGACCAAAGGAACGATGGGTGGACTGTGTGAAAGATGATAAGGCTAGAAAGGGGATGACTACCGAGATGACGACTAATAGAGATGTATGGAAGAAAAATACATGATGCCCAAATAAATTGGGAAAAGGGCAAGAGAATGTTGATTAGATATAGAAGAGGATAGTGAAGCTTTATGGGCTCTACACTTGACGCCAATCTAATCTTAATCCTGTGCTTACGTCATTTATGAAATGAGTAATTAATTAGGTACCTAAAACGAAACGGTAAACATGTAAGTATAGTTAACAAGGCATTAGTGTGAAACTTACCAATTTCATAAAAAATACGTAGACCCAGGATTTAGATAGCATGGGTCGATGGAAGGTAGATACGCCTTGGTGGGTTTGTGGATGGGTGACCATCTATTACAAATCGGGACCCTCCGTGCCTCGAAAAGCACAGACATTTGTGTTCCCGGCTGTCATTCGTATATCTTTGACAGTCGTTACGGGTAGGCAGATGCCCAAAAGTCTGACAACCAGTCTAACCAAGGAGTATCGTGTCACCCAGTAACTGGATTGTGGTCAAATAGGCAGTCAATCAATCAGCCTATTAATGTTCCCACTGCTGGGACACAGGGCTCTTATCTGTGAGAGGGAGTGGGCTGTAATCTACCACGCGGGCCCAGTGCGGGTTGGTAGATGTCACATGTCTTCGAATTTTTGGTTCTAGGACATGCCGGTTACCTCACGATGTTTTCCTTCACCGTTTTGAGAGCAGTGGTGATGAAATTATTTACACAAAGTAAAGCGCCTGCTTGGATTCGAACCCACGACCTACAACTCGTAAGTCGGGCCGTTACCACTGGGCCACCACTGCTCTCTAATAGGCACTAGTCACTCCATGTAAAATACAGCTGCATCCGGTTAGATTGGAAGCTGACCCCAAAATAGTAGGGTAAAGGCTAGGCAGATTGTTTGACATCAATAGTTATTTGTCCATGTTAAGTAAATCAGTTTCAAAACTATTGATAAACCAACTTATTCACTTAAATCTAAATCGAAATCAGCGTACAATTTAATATCCGTCCATTCCACGAGATTGAATAGCCACCGAGCATCCGAGTCTCACATACATTGATCAAATTGTTACGCTCTAGTGGGCAGAGTCCTTTATACAGGAGTGAATTGCTTTTTATAAAGACTAGTTTGTTGTCGCATCGAGTTGATACTTTTTATGAGGAATAGGGATGTGACTTATAACAGGTTTATTACTGTGATTTTTTACCGAGCTTCTCCGGTAATTGCAGTTTGATATAAAAGTCTGCCTCGACGTTCTCTTGGTCTAAGCGTTACTGCTGAGCATGAGGTCTTGGGTTCGATTCCACGGTCGGGAAAAGCGTTTTTGGGGGTTGCCATCTGGAATTTCTCAGTAGCAGCCTGGAGTCTGAATTTGTGCCCGGTTGATGGAAATAGACTCGTCCCCTACATGGTACTAAAACATAACTTGCGAAATGTGGGATGTACTATTATAGGTAATACCTCTGCCAATTTTTTAATAAAAATAAAATACTTCTTGGTAATTTTATTGCAGCAAATATGTGCCCTTTTGGGATTGGACAGGGTTTCTGTAACAAATTGTTGTTACGCTAGATGAAAATATCATAAGATGTCCTAAATATGTTCTTGGTCGACAAAACCTTATAAATTCCACATAAGTAACATTATAGGACATAATCACTAACCATACGGGAATGTCATCGCGGAAGTGCGGTCTGGCTGTCGGTTGCAACCACATGGTCGCATGGTCTATGATTCTATGGTTAGCGACAACTGCAGATACGCTGCGCCTGCGCATCAGGGTTATTGGCATTGGCGTGTGAACCGACTGGCTATTGGCTAATAACTTGGTTAGGATTTATCGTTACTGTGTGAATTATTTCCTTGGATGTGATTAGGATTTATTGAGGATAGAAGAGAGAGAGGAGGAAGTATTGGTAGCACTGATTTTTTTCGTCGTCATATAGTCATAATCAGCCTATTAATATTACCACTGCTGGGACACAGGCCTCCTCTCTGTGAGAGGGAGTGGGCTGTAATCTACCACGCGGGCCCAGTGCGGGTTGGTAGATGTCACATTTCTTCGAATTTTTGGTTCTAAGACATGCCGGTTTCCTCACGATGTTTTTTTTCCTTCACCGTTTTTGAGAGCAGTGATGATGAAATTATTTACACAAAGTAAAGCGCCTGCTTGGTTTCGGACCCACGACCTACAACTCGTAAGTCGGGGCCGTTACCACTGGGCCACTACTGCTCTAACCTCTGCGTCATAGTAGCTACTTTTAACTGCAAAGTTAAGTTAATAATAAGATTTTCATCAGATAAATAGAGGGCTATAATTTGGAGAGTTATTTACTAAATCTTCCAACTGGAAAGGTACGTCTAAAACTTACTTGACTTTTAAAATAAATAGTCTAGGAGTCAGGGATAATGACAACTACCTACTTATTTCAAAGTCAAAGTCAAATCATTTATTTCAAGTAGGCAATGGCACTTTACTTTACGTAAAATATATGATTCAGGTCGCACTTTCCAAGAGGTAGTTTCTAAAATCACAGATTTTCGAACAGCATCAAGGAATATCTGATGAAAATAGCAACCAATAACTGCCATCGCAGCTTTTTTTTTTTTTTTTTGGCTGGGATATCAGCAAATGACTTCTCCCGCTCTGGGCGTGTCAGACTCTTACTGACTAAAACCCACCCGTGTTCCTTCCCTTGTGCCATCGTACCTAGGACATCATGTTCAGCAGAAGCGCTTGCGACCAGTAGACAACAGTTAATAGTCAACACATGGCTACAAAACCCCTATGAACCTATCATCTTTCTATAACCACAATCTAAGCTGTCAACAGTTAAAAACCCATAAAAACGCTTCAGTAATTAAACTATCCCATGGCTGTGACATTAACACAGATCTGGGACCATAACCTACGTCACATAGGTCAATGTCGCAGCCATGACTGTCGGTTGTATATCACACGGCGTTATGGGGTTAGGGCGAGTGTATACTGTAGTTTTTATATCAAAGTATTTTATTTCACATACACACAACATGGGCACTTATGAAACGTCAGAAGGTGCACGGTTGCAATTGGTCGTAGGACAGTGTAGGCCTGTCAACATCAATAAGTACGTATTAAACAAAATATAAAATGGTCAACAAATCGAATCATCAGCTAGTCTACATGAATGCGAAACTCCTCTATAACTGAACGATATTCAATGACCTAAGTTTTTTAGGTACAGAAGAAATATTTAAACAAAGCTTATATAACATGAGTCCTGATTAAAAAATATAAAAACCAAAATGGACAAATACCTTTATAAACGTTTCTTTCTTCCATTCTCTCTTTTGTTTTCGGATTTTCTTGCCTTTTTAAAGTGGTGACTAGAATCAATTCTATTTTCTTGTAAGTTTTGACGTTCAAAAGTGCCGTTGATGTGTCTTTTAGAAATAAATTATCTGACTTTGACGAAAAACCCTGCCGCTTTCCCTAAACTCCTTGACGAAAAACCCTGCCGCTTTCCCTAAACTCCTATTTCCACACGAAAAAAACTATACCCAGTTACATCTAAAACACCTAGAGCGCCACCATTGTAAACAATTCCTTACTGTAATCGTTGAGCCAACGACGCGCGTCCACATTGACTCTAATGGAATCTCAACCACGCAGTACGTTTGTTGAGCTTTTGTAATAAGGCACTTTAGCGGCTCTCTGAGATAGGAAGCAGTTTACCATAATAGTTGTCATTGTAAGAAGTAAAGTTCAAACCGTTTTATTCACATAATAGTATGTAATCACAGTCTTTGATATTCTTGTGGACGTAGTTTGAGAATTTTTTGCCGTGTTAATGGTGACAAGTTTGCATTTTCCACCGCAGGTTCCTTCTCTGTATGGGAACTGGCTTAGTCCTTTATTAGGACAATCATAGTCTCTATTTATGGTATTTGACGCTACTATAACATATCCCAACATTTGTCAAACGGTAGCCATTTTAACAATAATTAAAAAGGAACTAAAAATCTAAAAAAACAAATATTATAAACAGGTAAAATGTGTTTGTTTGTAATTTTGTATGAAGGGGGTAATCTTCGGAACTATTGGATTTAATAAAATATTTTTAAGCTATTGCATAGCTTCTATCGCGGGCCTTGAGCGTGGAGACCTAATCCAGAAATTCCGTAACGAAAACACGAGTACCTAAGAAAAGAGTGTTTTGTATTGAAAATTATGTTTAACTGCTTGACAACAAAGTTCAAATTTACTTAAACGAATGATACGAGAGTGTTGTATTGAAAATTATGTTTAACTGTTTGACAACAAAGTTCAAATTTACTTAGACGAATGATACGAGAGTGTTGTATTGAAAATTATGTTTAACTGTTTGACAATAAAGTTCAAATTTACTTAGACGAATGATCCTTGACTATTAATAGTTAAATTAAAACCTTTTTATTAGTTTGATGTTCCCATTACGTTGTGTCAAGTTTTAAAAACTATAAATGTGATTAACAGTTCCTGTCAATGTCATCATTGCTATTTCTTGTATTCGGGTTAATATTTTACAATTGCGTAAGTTGATAAAAAATGCTATGCAATAGCTTCGCCGGGGCAGTCCCCGAGTGCCACACGTCTTTTTTTTTGCATAATAGCTCAATTCTTGAGGAAGGATATAGGCTTGCGGACGAAGTATGTAGCTAGTTCTCCGCCTCCAACTTAACTATTGGTCAACTCCTTTAACTACGTCTTTCGTTGCATGAGAAGGTACAAGACACCCTTCCACCCCAGACTAAGGATATAAATGAGAATGTCCAAAAAAAAAAAGTCGGGAGGTGTCGTCGGAGCGAAGTTTCTTTCGCTGTACATTATGTATTAATACAGAGCCATAAAAACTTATACTAGATGGCAAAACTTTATTTATTTATTTATTTATTTAACCATTTATGTACACACATTTAACAACAGACAAGAAGAAAAGAACAGAAAAATACGTACAAAGGTGATGCTTATTTCTAAAGAAATCTCTTCCAGCATACCTGCGATAGGACAGGGGATACAAAGAGATGTAGACACCGTGTGTAAGAGTAGAGAGAAAGTAAAATACATAAAATTAAAACAATTCATTACTTAATAAAATAAAACACATAATATGAGATAATACTTACTTACATACTTACATACATAAATACATACATACATACTTACATACATACTTACATACATACTTACATACATACTACTAAAATAAATATCACTAAGATGATGTTAATTGAAATGTAACAAAAAAAAGAAAAATACAAAATAAATACCTACGCAACTATGACATAGTGGAAAGATAGTGTTCCTTCACTCTTCTTTTAAATACTGCGACAGTTTGGCAGTCCCTGATGTCGGGCGGAAGTGAATTCCACAACCGCACCGCGTGCACAGTGAAGGAGTAGGAGTAGAAGTCAGTGGAGTGGGGAGGGGACTTAAGGAGGTTTCTTAGATGCGACCTGCAAGGTACATCAGAAGGACAGGCGTAGGAAAAGCGCTCCCGCAGATAGGATGGAGTTTTAGGATTGTGAAGTAGGTTAAATAGCAGACACAAAATGCGAGAGTTCCTGCGAAGTCGAATAGGGAGCCACTTGAGTATCTTGCGAAAGTTAGAAACGTGATCATACTTTTTAAGGTTAAAAACAAAACGAATACAAATATTTTGTAAACGCTCAAGTTTATTTAAAAGCTCCTCGGTAGCATCCAAATAACAGGCATCGGCGTAATCTATAATGGGCTGAATGAGAGTTTGGGCCAGGGAGATTTTGGTGTTCAAGGGCAAGAAGGTCTGGAGGCATTTCAACGAATGGAACGTGAACTTTTGACAATTTTGAAACGGAATTTTTCGGGCATAACGCTTTTTTGTTACGTGACGATTCCACCAGTTTACTCCTACCGCGTTAAAGAAATTCGTTAAAAAAAAACGAAGATACGCGAAACTAACTTACTTGTTACTACAGTTACAGCTCGCTCGGAACATGAGGGGAGTCGCTGCGCAGTACCGAATTCATGTGTCAGCGGGGGTGAGGGGTGGGGTACTGCGCAGCGAATAACTAACTTCTGAGCCGCCATTAAGTTTGAATCGAACTATACTACAACTCACTACAACATAACAATAAATACAACTAAGTTGTCTTTTACAACATGGTAGGAGCAATCTGTGTCAATGCCTAGTTTATTAACATGAAACTCCTAGGCAATAAAGACCAGTCGTTCTGTATGCAATATTAGTATTTCATAATGCTCATATAAACTAATTGTGTGTGTGGTCCTTTGTGTGTGGTCTTTTAGTAACTATAATTTATATGCCTCTGCAAACATACATAGTCTCTTAAGACCATTTACTAGAAAGATGTCCATAATCAGACAAAATATAACATGCCCACTGCTGGGACACAAGCCTTCTCTCTGTGAGAGAGAGAGTGGCCATAATCCAGCTCGCGGGCCGATTATAGACTGATTATGCTATTATGATTATTATGATCCACTAACTAATTAAAAGATACCAAAAAAAGTAAGTTCAAAAACGAGAAATTTTCATTTAAATTATGTTGGGTGATGAAGTATTTGCAGAGCCGCTTGAATTTTTTTGTTTAGGTTTATACTCGTAGGTAGATATTAATTTTACAGCCACGCCGTACGTAGCACAGTTTCACTTTTGCTTGTATTTAATAATTTAATCATATTTATTTACTTAGACAATATGATATACATAAATATTTGTAATGTGCTCGTTAAGACCTTTCTTTTGATACCAATTTATGGCATCATTCATTATGTCAAATATTGTTTTTGCGAGGTCAAAAATTTACGTTTGAAGTTCAACATACTGGACAATTTATATAGCCTATGTCACCTGGACCATTATTACGAACCTATTTATACCACGTAAAAACAAACATACATACATACATAAACTGCTAAAATCATAACCTTTCCTTTTGGCTTTGCCGTAGTCGTGTAAAAAAGACGAATATATCCCATTTTCGGTAGTTAACTAATCAAATGGTATGTAACATGACCTGACAGGACGCTCCCTTCCGCAATCGGATGTGACTGTCACAGCTGATCGAACCGAACATTATAAACTATGGCCACTCCTGTGTGACAGATCCACAGACAATACGTTTAGTTTTCCTGCTGGCATGCTTATCCTATTTAGGTCTAGCAGTTAAATTACGTTTGGACTCTTTATAAAACATTTCGGGCCTATTTCACGATTTCCAAATAGCTACTACTTACCGAATAAATTCAAAAATGGAACAGAATTAGTATGAAATTATCTGCCAAGTAAGTTAATAGGAAGTTAATCTTGTTGCGTAATGTAAATTGTTTTGCATCTTTGAGTACCTGTACAAGTTTTGCATACTATTGTATATAAATCAAGGTTTTCTAACTGAACAGACAGCTGTGCTGCTGGGGAGTTTGTTGCGCTATTTCTTCTTGCTAGCCAAAGCACTAGGAAGTGGTGAAGGGCGGGCATTTTGGGGGCTGTCTTACGTAATTAAGGAGGCGTTCTAAAAGTGCCGATTATCAGCCTAGTTTGAATATATGACTTTTGATTTAGATTGATTTTTTATTCATTCTTCACGTAATTTATAATAATTTTTTTGTAGTTGTTTCTGAATCTATTTATCAAAATGCTACTAGTATAAACCTGCAAGTCTAGAGACAGTTCCTACCAATTGGAATTAAAGTTACTATAAAAAGGCTCGTTTAAGAGCATGCATCCCAAAGTTGGCAACGTCGTAAATAGCTGTCAAATATTTACCTGTTTTGATTATATTAAAAATAAAATTGTATTGAAATAAGAAATGTGGCTAACTAGCGAACTAGAATATTGATTATGAAATATTTAGTTTTAGATGTAAAAAAAGTATTTGGAAACTTATCTAATGCCTTTTATACACCTAAAACGGGTACAACATCAAATTCAATGTTACAATTGCAATTCATTATTAATATTCCAGTTCGCTAATTAGCCACATTTCTTATTTCCATACAGTAATATTGCCAAATAAATCAAACAGCGAAATATGTGACAGCTATTTGCGGACGTTGCCCACTTTCAGAATGCGCGCTCTTAATAACATAATTTTTGTGTAATTTACCATTTTGACGTATCAAATTACTGTCTTCAAAAACTCAAGTCTTCAAGAATCACGTGATTTGTCTTCACATTTTTATACTTTGACAGTAAAATTAAAATTCCCCCTAACTACCATTATAGCAGACGAGTGTTCACGGCTGGGTTGAGTAAAACAATGTGACAGGATGTGACAGGAGACAATACTGGTTTGTCGTCAGCCGTATAGTCTGACCATCTAACGGATTAATTACAATTATGCATTGTTTAACAGTTTTTATTAGATTTTTTTTTAAATTTCGTGACGGTTTCTGGCGGCTTTGACGGAAATCGTGGGCAGTTTATTTAAATCAAAGTCGGTTTTGAAAAAAAACATTACGTAAAATCTATGTTTTATGAATAACTTTCAAACGAACGTGTTGTGAATGAATTAATATAACCTATTTTAAACCTATGAACATACCGACACCAGGGGCCGTATTATGACGTGTTAAATCCATTATTGTTCCGCTGTGAAAATGAGATGGTGCTATTTATGCAGTATAGCTCCGTCTCTCTCTCACACTGGAACAATAATGGATTTAACACGTCATAATACGGCCCCTGAAGGAAAAAAAAACCTTATTGAATAAACCAATGACTACTTACTTATGTATTTGAATAACCAAATTTTTGTTTCTATCAATTTCTAGATTCACAAAACTACAATATGTACTAGGTATAATTATGTCCATTTTCAGGAAACTTTAGGGTTCTTCAGGATTGAATACCTGAATGAATCATTCCGTTGTGTCGAAGGACCAAAAAATTATGATAAGTTGTCCATCTTATTTTGAACTAGGAAAAAGTATTATGTTTGATGCTTACGGGTCGCAAGCGCTACTGCTGAGCATGCTTTCCTGGGTCGATTTCCAGGTTGGGCAAAGTGTTATTGGGGTTTTCCATCTGAAATTTCTCAATAGCAGCCTGGAGTCTGAATTTGTGCAGGAATGATGGCAAGGCTCACCACCCTACACCACACTATTACATGGGACTTAAACATAACCGGCGAAAAATGTGGGTGCACCTTTGCTCAACCCTTCGGGGCGTGATGTTATGCTAAGTTATTATTTAATTAAACTCTAAATAAATTGTATAATTTTCTCGCCCTATCTTCGTCCCATCTTGTTTCCACGAAGATATTTTCGCTTTTATTTTACAAAATCAACTTACCTGTCAAGTCAATTACGAAGGTCCAAGCGCTAAGTAATTACTGACGTATCTCATCACATCTAACTTGACACGATATAATAACATCCGCAGCAACTTAACTATACAGCCTGTATAAAACATGTGTGGTCATTACTTAATTACTTATAAATAGCCCCAAGACCTTATTATCTCGCCCAAGTGCAAGTTAAGTTAATACATACAGCGTGTATAAGAAATTTGGTCATAAGTAAGGATGTGGTATAGGCCATCACACTGAACAAAACCTCCAAGGGACCGATATCTTATGCGAAATATGTCTATAATGTTTTCACTTCTGGGAACACAGTCGTCCTCTCCGTGAGAGGGAGTGGGCCATAATCCACCACGCGGGCCCAGTGCGGGTGGATGGTTCTAGGACATGCCGGTTTCCTCACGATGTTTTCCTTCACCATTTTGAGAACAGTGGTGACGAATTAATTTACACAGAGTAAAACGCCTGTCAGGGTTCGAACTTACGACCTAAAACTCATAAATTGCGGCCGTTACCACTGGGCCACCATTGCTGACCCAAATGTATGGTACAGCTGATAATTTTGTATCGATTACGATATTGGTCCCATAGAAAAAGTTGTTACGTGTGATGGTTTGTACCAAACCCTTAAATATGACCACACATTTTTTAAACACGCTGTATGTATAACACAACTTGCACTTGGGCGAAATAATAAGGTCTTGGGGCTATTTATAAGTAATTAAATATATGATTGTGATGTAATGTGAATTTATACCTAGTAACACAGAGAGATTGCAATTATGATAGTAAAAGTTAGAACCTAAGTTGGTGTTAAGTTACTTTACTCTCGGATTTTTCTCGGATTTGACATTGAAAAAAAATTGATTGAAAAAGACATAATTTAGGTACTTATGTTTTTTTATATAGACTATTGAGTGCTTTTAATATAGACGACATAATCAAGGATACGAGAGAATGAAAGGCATGCAGCTGAGATGAGAATGCTAAGAGGGATTTGTGGTGTTACACGAATGGATGGATAGAATATATTAGAAATGAGTACATAAGAGGAAGTCTGAAACTGACACAGCTGGTGACTGAAAAGTTGTGCGGAAATCGGTTGTCATGATATGGGCATTTGATACGGAGGAATGAGGAAAATGTCGTGAGGAAAGTTTTTAATACGAATGTGGATGTCTAAGAGTAGGGGAAGACCAAAGAAATGATGGATGGACTGTGTGAAAGATGATACGGCTAGGAAGGGGGTGACTACCGAGATGACGACTAATAGAGAAGTATGGAAGAAAGGGACATGTTGCGCCGACCCCAAATAAATTGGGATAGGGGCAGGAGCATGATGATCAAAATGACATGTGAAAATATAGCAAGCTAAGATAAGAAATAATGAAGAAACGGTGAAACCCTCAGACACTTTCTAGAAACTAAACAGTAAGTAGATGCTTTCTAGAAACTAAATATGTAGCATTTGACCGTGTTTGTGTTTCTACGTCTCAATAGACCAACACACCATTACTAAATACACTTTCTATATCCATTGCTTAATATGCTTGAAAAATATTACTGTTCGACAACGTATAAAACGCAATGAATGTTGTCGAAAAGGCATTGCAATTGTTAGTGTGTCATGAAATAAAATTACCCCGTTGCCCTATGTTTGGATTTGAGACAGCTAAAGTATATTCGCATGCTTGTTTCCAAAATCAAACATCAAAATCAAAATATGTATTTTATTTCACATAAACCTACATGGGCATGTATGAAACATCAGAAACTAGGTTCCAATTAGTCCCATTCTATAGAAAAAAGCCGCCAAGAAACTCCACGGTTACTCTTTTAAAATCATCAATTTCCTAATAATAGGTAGTGTAATAGGTAATGTAGGCCTTCCATTGATGTTATTACCACTTAAACCAACTTTAAACCTGTGTTATTTAATTTGATTTCTGAATGATTAATTCTATAGAAAAAGTCAGTCATACTTGAGTTGTAGCGGACACAGAATTTTGTACATTACAGGCATTCTAGATCCAGGTTTTTATAAACAGATATTTATTTGTTTACACGTTTGGAAACTGAAAATCGAACATAGTTTAAAACAAACACAATCACCCAATCACAATTATCCATTAACCGGAAATCAAATCACCGTGACCCGATACATCCTTTATGGGTGTCGGTAGCGAATTCGATTCCTGTGCGACGCTCGAATAGCCGCAGACAATGCAGCGTGCCAACAATGACAGTTTACACAATGGATCATGGCGATGGCAGTTAATGGCAGTCAATGGCGTGATTCCATGCATTGTCTTGTCTTATAGAGTCCAGTTCTGATGATGATATGGTATTTATGGGTCATTGAGTGGACTACAGTCCAACCGTCGACAGAATGCGGAGTAGGACAATTTCTAGTAGTGATAAGGATCAAATTCGCAAAACATATTCGTTAGTATGAAATGACACGAACGTGTTTAGACGCTGGTAGAAAAAAAGGCAGTCGACTGTGTTTTGAAAAAAAAATGTTGGTAAAGCGGAAATAACAAAAGTGAAACTAAGGTAAGGCAACTAGAAAGAAACAGGAGGATAGAAATAATATGGTGTGTTCCAATTCCTAATCGTAGGATATTATGTAAATATAGAGCCATTAATATACAAGGTGGCAGGGACATCGACGCGAAGCCGGTTACCATGGATTCAGTACATGATTCTGAACCCCCCTGCGTTGAAAATGTTCGTCGGTTATAAAAAAAAAATCTGCTGTTCCATACATTTTGACCGCGTAGGTATTGCACTTTTCTATGAAACAGCAGATTTTTTTTTAAATAACCGACGAAAAATTTCAACGCAGGGGGGTTCAGAATCATGTACTGAATCCATAGTAACCGGCTTCGCGTCGATGTCCCTGCCACCCCGTATTAAACCGATTGACCACTCTCGGTCTCGATTTCATAAAGGGCCGCCAGAAAAATAGCTCGGTTTGCAACACAGATGGCCAGTTTACATAACATCACACCTTGTTTCCCCGAAGAGTTGGGCAGAGGTGTACCTGTAGCAGATACACCCACATTTCGCCAGTTATGTTTTAAGTCCCATGTAATAGGGGGCGAGCCTATTGCCATCAACCGGGCACAAATCCAGACTCCGGGCTGCTACTGAGAAATTCCAGATAGAAAAACCCAATAACACTTTGCCCGACCCGGGGATCGAACCCAGGACCTCGTGCTCATCAGTAGCGCTTGCTACCACTAGACCAACGAGACAGTCCAGCCAGTTACAGCCAGTACACATACTAATTATAAAATACAATTAACTACACTAATTACATATCTCGGATTTTTTTATTGTGACAATATAATGGAGCTGAAATGCATAGCAGATCTAATAGATCACGAAATCAAAAACAAAATTACCTTCATTTCGGTATCCTTCGGAAATTTCTACAGGCAACCAAGAAATCCAATATCCTCAAGCAAATGATCGTAATATCTAACGATACGTTTTCCGATATAAAAAAGGCTTGTGCGTGCAAATCCTTTCATTTTTGCTACATCCGAGCCAGATTGCGATCCACCACATTACGTTACACAACGTGCTAGTAGATGCGCTAGCGCAAGTGCAATCTACTGACTAGGGTTGTACCTAGTACCTAGTTGTTAGGACCAATACAGAATTGGTTCTTATCGGCCTGATAATGATGATTTTAAGTGGCAAGATATACCAGACCTTAAAGAACTAACAAGACTGTTAATAAACAAATCCTCAGCGTCTGAGTTTCCAGTACAAAATCTCAAACTCAAAGCATTTACTTCAATTAAACAATTTACAGGCACTTTTGAAATGTCAAGGAGTCTGTGAGTTAGTCAGAACGTTGAAGCTAATTGTCTATTCTAAAACGTAGATCTCTATCTAGAAGCTGCTGGTGGGGAGTTTGTTGCGCCACTTCTTCTTCCCAGCTAAAGCACTAGGAAGTGGTGAAGGGCGGGCGTTTTTGGGGGACTGTCTTATGTAATTTTGACGTTCGAAAAGTGCTGATTCTCAGCCTAGTTTGAATAAGTGAGTTTTGAATTTTGAATTTTGAAAAAGAACGGGCAAGAAATTCCAAGGAAGTTCTTTTAAATCAAGTTATTACAACACCAGAGACGCCAACGCCAGAGAGGCAATTTTTATTTTTAAGAACGTACGCATTCCCATCTCAATCGCAATCTGTCAAAAATCCAATTAATTTACCAACATTTTTGACAAGTTTGACAGATTGCGACTTGAATGTGAACGTTTTTTTGGTAAAACTGCCCCAATTTTGCGCGGCGTCCTATCTTTGCCTATAATGAAAAAGCTGTTATATCTTTTTTTTTCATTTTACTTGCATGGCAATCGAAATTTTGAGTTTTCATAAAAAGCTTTTAAGTTTCGATTACCATACAAGTAAAATGAAAAAAAAGATATTACACCTTTTTCATTATAGGCAAAGATGGGGCAGTTTACGGTACGAGAATTGGCCTTCAGGTTCTGCCCTTCAAAGACGAATCTTCCTAACACATCACTATATTATGCAACGTAACCACCAACCCTATTGGTAACGGAAATTACCTCACAAGTCACAATCTACCAGATATAATGCATCTCACACGCATTCCTGACGCTGGCAGCGACAAAGAAATCGTTTCTAGTAACGCATCGCTCAAATGCGCACGCGTCTTATAGCCAATTTGAGGTGACGATTACATTCGGTTATGATCGGAGATCATCGGGTAATAAAGGGCACGTGAGCTCAAGCACGCAACTGACAATAATTTCAATCATAATGTAGGTAGTTTTGAATTATTGTTATGGCGTGGTGCGGTAGATGGTGATTAAATATGTGTGGGTGGACATGACACTTTTGACTTTACAGCTGTCTGTGATATTGATAAAACTGTTGATTTGATTAATTATGTTGGTAATATTATCAATTCAAAAGGTTGGAAGTATTAAGATAGTTACCACGCAGTCCATCCTTACTGCATCAGAACGCAAGCATTCTATATCCCAAAATAAAAGATTGCCGCTGCATTAGCAGGAACATATACATCTCACAGAGAGGAGGCCTGTGTCCCAGCAGCGGGAACGTTATAGGTTAATTATGTTATGTATACTAATATGTGTGTGTGTGTGTGTGTGTGTGTGTGTGTGTGTGTGTGTTGTGGTATATTAATATTATATAGAGGCAAAGTTTGGATGTAGGAAAACCATCTCCGAAACTACTCATCCGATTAAAAAATATTTTACTGATGAAAAGCAACACCATTGCCGGGTGCATATATTTTATGGCTTCCATGACGACAGCGTCGTGATTAGAAGCTAGTTTTAACTACATATTTTCATTAGGTCATGGAAAGTAGTCAAAGACTGGAAAAATTTAGATGCAAAGAGATACAAAATGAAATGGCTCTATAGTAATGTGTTCTATACAATTTTTTTTTTTTTTTTTTGACTAGGGCATCTCGCAGGTTACCACTAAGGTACTCGCTGCTTAACCGGACTTTCCTGTGGCTGCCTTAAGCTCCTAAAAGAACTCAAAGCCTCCAGCCAGGGGCATACAAACTAAGCTAATTAAAACTAGGCGAACGCTCGCTAAGGGCACCCCCTGTGGGGTACGAACCTCGGCTTAGGGCGTTCGCTGGGGGGAGGACAGCAAGAGGGACAGGCTGGATCAAGGATAGATCATTATTATTATCAGGGGAGTTTAAAGCTACAGGCTCAGCAAAAACGCGGGCTGGCGCATCGTTATCGAGCAAGGGTCGGGGGGGGTTCTATACAATAAGTGAGTTCTTAAATTATAAGCAAAGTTCGAGATATGATCTCACTAGTAATGCAAATAAATAACGTAATTTTAAGGATTTAAATTTTTTTACCTCATGATCTCAATAGAAGTGTTTTTGTATATCATTTTATTATAAGGTACTTTTTTTTTTTTTTTGCATGCTGAAATGTCTAAGTAAGCAAAATATGTGGAATTTTTATATTTAAGTTACTGTTAAGACTTTTATGTACCATTTTTTTTTTTTTTTTTTTTTACGGTTTCTCCTCTTATTCAGAGCACCTGCCATCTTATCTCTTCACCACCCTTGGTTGACTGGTAGAGAATGCCTAAGGCATTAAGTCCGCCTTTGTACCTCAATGTGTGCGAGAAGTTTAAATAAATAAATATTTTATGCAAAATAAAGAAATTCTAAATTCTAAATTCTAAATCCTCAGTTTGCATTTAGAATACGTACGAATTGGACTAGAATTTTCATTAAAACAACGATGAACTTTTTAAACAAAGGGACTTTCAAGACACAGCTTGTTAAACATGACTTCTTGGAGTGGTAAGGTGACGAAACTGATGGTATTCCTAATGATGATGACTAAGTTGTCGACCACACACATTAGGCTTTACACAAGTTTTATCTCTCTCGTCATTACTGAGCTAGGCAGTGTGACGGGCGACATTTGTAAGGCCGTGTTTACTCGTACAGTTTTGAAAGAGAAGTATAAAAAAAAAAGAAGAAGAGAAGTAAGCTTTACTAAATTATGAAAAGAAAGTTCCGAATTTTTTTTTTAATTCTTAATAATTGATTACAATCACAGACCAGATAGAAGAGGTTCTCTTTTTTCTGTTTTGTGATTACAATCTAGCTTAATATGCCAATAAGCAATTTAACTTTGCTTAGTATTTTACGTGATAGATTAAGAATAATTTCAATTTGCACTTTTACACAACTCCGTAGGGTCTGTCTGACTATTGATTAAAACACTTTGTTCATGTGTTACACGTATAGCAAAATTAGCAAAGCATTGCTACTATTATTCATTGAAAGCTTTCGTATATTTTACATTTGTCACAGAGAATCTTGCTTGGTCTGATTCGAAAACTAAATACTCTAACGTTTAACAGAGAGAGCCAAATAGGTATTTGGATATATATTTATCCCCTGAATGGCATAACTGCCAGGAAAATAACTTTGACTTTGACTTTGAAAAACATCAAAAGAAAACTTGGTCTTTCGCGACGCACCATCGAAAGCATTCACAAAATGAAAATGCGAGGCGCGTGTGCGCATTTCATGAACTTACTTCTACCGTACATAAGGCAAGCTACACAAATGTATTTATTCATTGAATTGAAGACGAATAGCAGTCAAATAATATCCTTTACGAATTGACATTGAAACTCTTATACCATTTATAAACCTGCTCAATTGCACGCTCTAATCGTTTTCCACGACATTTTTTTTCCATTGACGCCGACGTTTACATGAATGCAGCTTAACATGTAAGTAATCAGTGCAGTCTGATAAACGTATAGTTAAGTGCAATAATTGTGTATGACTGCGCAAGAGTTCAAGGTTTTTCACTTGTCGTAGAAATGTGCATTGTTCATTGGTATGTGGTAATTTCTTTAGGAAGCATAATATTTTTATGTGGAAATGATTTGCGGTGGGATCAATCCATGGAAATATGCGGGGGTAGAGCAGAGGTTGGTATGGCGGATTCTTACGTATCTACTGACGTAGTGATGTCAAAGTTACTAGTGATTGATTTCTATGAAGGGACTTTCAAAGACAGTAAAATCTAATGCTTAAGATAGCTACGTCTCACATTTCGGATTTTAGTTTAATTGTACAAATAAACATATTTGATTTGATCGTGAATCTCGTGGCTAAGTAATAACAGTCCCACGGGTCGATCCATCAGGTTAAGCTATGCTTGCCGGGGTTCATCCTTGGATGGGTGAACATCTTTACATACCGAGACTCCTCCGAGCCTTGGAATGGAATTTGACAGTAGTTAGGGGTCGTCAGACGCCCGAAAGTGTGACAACCAGTCTTACCAAGGGGTATTGTATTACCCTGTTACTGGGTTGTGGAGGGTAGATAGGCAGTCGCTCCATGTGAAATACGGGTATTCAGCTGCATCCAGTTAGACTGGAAGCCAACCCCAACACAGTTGGGAAAAAGACTAGGCAGACTTTGAATTAAGTATTCAAAGCAATCAAAGTGACACTACAAATTGGAATCCACAGGTACATTTTCTGATTGATTTGTTTACATTTCCACCATATACTTTTAGAACAGACCATAGAAGTATCATCATAAACAACGGGAAAGCCAGCATTATTAAATTCACAAGGGAATTTTTATTTTGCCTATAACCATAGTCGGTAGTTACTATCAGCAACAGGTTTCCACAACGGGACCCACGATTAGGTACTTAGTTAATATCCTGTACCTGTGAGATTATGGGATATTTAAATGAGCTATTACAGAACTTATAATAAGTAGGTACCTTCATTCCTGTAACTGTATATTTATAGTGAAAAAGGATACGGTATATCATGTGGATAACTGAACGTAATTAAGATGATTTATTGAGAAGAGGTAAGTTTGAAATATCAATGGAGAATGCTATGCTTATAGGCAGTTTTGGCTTGGAGGCATTTACCAAGCAGGAGAAGTCTTTCGGCCTATATAACTATGATAATGATATGTACCGAAATACGCATTAAGTTCTTGGGTTGCTGAAATGACACGATCAACAAAAATCGCTCGAATGTCTTGATAATTAACTAGCTGAGGCCCACTTCGTTGAGCGATAAATATAAATATATAGCCTACGACACTAAAAAAAACGTGGCTTTCTATTGGTAAAATAATTTCAAAATCGGTTAAGTACATCCAGATATTACCCCCTACAACCTCACAAACTTTACCTCTTTGCAATATTAGTATAGATGAGCGCGAGTGGAAAAACATCGTGAGGAAACCGGCATGTCTTAGAACCAAAAAATCGAAGACATGTGACATCTATCAACCCGCACTGGGCCCGCGTGGTAGATTATGGCCCACTCCCTCTCACAGAGAGGAGGCCTGTGTCCCAGCAGTGGGAACATTAATAGGCTGATGATGATGATGATAGATGAGCGTATTAACCAAAATGTATTTAGCAAAGCGGGTGCCAAAAAGGGAATGGAATGCAGTGAAAAAGGAGTTGTGCTATGTTTGAAAATTGTGATGCCAATTAAGTACCTCAACCACCCATCAATAGGTGAAAATATGCAATAAACTTAATTAACGAATGAAAATGTCAATTTGATTGTTATGCGGCTTTCTTTAGTCTTCATAGCAACAGCGAATCGTGTCCACGTGTATGTGTGTCTGTATGTCAATAAAATTTTATGACCGTTTTATGCGCTTGCACATTTGATGCGCAGCCGCGTTTGTCCTGAATGACAACGCTGCTATGTTTGTTTCGCCTTGACCTATTTGTGATCTAAGTTGACAAACTGTTCAGATTTATCCTCAACGACTATGAAATAAAAACAACAAATACCTATGTAAAGAATCTTGTAATACTAATTCAGTTTTCACCAGACACAAATTTGTGGTAGCTAGTACCACAGGTGAAAACTGAAGGTAACATAATCTTTTCGATTCAAGTATTCTATATTACTGTGGATCAAGTAGGTATCCGTTTTCACCAAACATGATCAAATTAGACAAGGAATTCCAGTCTGTAGATTTAAAAAATAGGTAAGTACTTTAAAGGTTTATTAAACCAGGATGGCTTGCTTTTCCAACATCTACGAATTTTTTATATATGTATAAGTATATGCGTAAATATATTAAGAGATACATGCTTTTTAATATTTGGAAGAACAGGAAAAGATTCAACAGTCAACTCAGATAGCTCACAGCCCCCGTCTGTATGTAGTTAAAATAGTTTTAGTTAAAGAAATAATAATCCAAAGTTTATATTTAAAATACGACTTTTGTTAACACGTTAGCGTTACCACAAGAGCGCTGAGTACTTAAAGTGTCTACATAAATTAACCAGTAAAGGGCAATACACAAAAAATACACATTATCTAAAAAAATAAGTTCTAAAATTGCTCATAGAACACATCAAATTCCAACCCAATTTCGTTATATTTAATTCATATTCCTAACACAACACGTTGAATCAAAGTATTCAAACAATCTCCCCCTCAATGGTAACCCCAAGCCGAACTCACGCTAAAATCAATAAGCGCACGCGCAGCGTTGAAAGATCGATATTGTCTTTCTTTCGCCCCTTGCACATCTGTTAGGTCGATAATCCTGGTCCCCTCATTATGATCCCTATTACATCTATCGAATTATATCCATTGGTGGTTTTGTTTGACTACCTTAAAATTAAGGTCAGTGTAAAGAGGCAATGGATTCCAAAATTTTGAATTTTTTGACGGGGAAGTATAGTTTCCTGCCGTCTATTTTTATTATTAACGTGAGGGGTGAGGGTGGTGAGCAGAAGGGAGTTCGTTTTGTCTTTGCACCCCTTAGTAGTTCACAGCTTGAATCATGGTAGATTCTGCTTTGTTGGTAGCGATTACCAGCAATGTTGATAACTTGTCCGTAGTATTTATTCGTATTTATTTAGGCTTTAAATATATCCAACTACATTTATTTAGTTTGCGGCTAAATGACAAAAGCAGCACAAGTTGATTGAAGGTTAAGCTACGCTTGCCGTGGTTGGTTCGTGGATGGATGACCATCGATTACGTAACGAAACCCCTCCGTGCCTCGGAAAGTACGTTATGCCATTGGGCCCGGTTGTCATTCGTAGATCTTTGACAGTCGATATGGAGTAGTCAGAAGTCTGACCACCAGTCTCACGTTACCTAGTACCTAACTGGTTTGTGGAGGCCAGATTCAGCTGCATTCGGTTAGACTGGAAGCCGACCCCAACATAGTTGGGTAAAGGCTAGGCAGATTGATATTCACTCTGCGCCATATGTATACAGTATTTTTTTTCGAATATATTACGTCATATATATTTACTAGCTGCCCGTCCCAGCTTCGCATGGGTAGCCCTAATTTGCAATAAATTAAAATTGCGACTATAATTTGAGATTTAAACTATCCTATCTCTCAAGTTGGATCGAACTGCACATGGTGTGCGAATTTTATTATAATCGGTTAAGTGGTTTAGGAGTCCATTGAGGACAAACATTGTGACACGAGATTTATATATATATATTTATTATGTGGATTGTCAATTTATTTTTCTGCAATACACAAGTTAAGTGTATTCAACCGAAAGTCTGACAACCAGTCTTACCAAGGGGTATCGTATTACCCAGTTACTGGGTTGTGGAGGTCAGATATGCAGTCGCTCCATGCAAAATACGGTATTCAGCTGCATCCGGTTAGACTGGAAGCTGACCCCAACATAGTTGGGAAAAGGCTAGGCAGGCAGATTGACACAAGTTTAGTATATTGAATTTCCAATATTTTATATTTTAAATACAACAACGTGAGAACGCAAGAGCGTCTTACTACTTCGACATGGTAAGTCGTAAAGATAATATATTAACATAATTCCCACATAAAACAACATCAAAGATCATATGAATAAACAAAAGGACCTTTTCTTTGATATCCTCAATAAGTAGGTACATGTTAATGTTTAACTTTCAATTTCGTCACGACTTCCTGTGCTTGAGAAAAAACATTATGTTTATCTCATAATGAGAGAACGTGACAAACATTATGAGATACTATGTCTGTGTTTAGTTCTATGAATGGTAATATTTATTTATACGGAATGAGCGGCGGTTATGATCTACCAGCTTTGATACTTCTTGAATTAACATAACATAACATCACGCGCGTATTTCTCGAAGGGTTATGCAGAGGTGTATCTACCTATAGTAGGTACTCGTACACCCACATATTTCCTGAATTAAATATTGCTTTATTTTTGTGTATATCCTATGTATCATTAGTATCATCGGTTGTTGTATGTTCTTTGTCAAAGAAACTGGTTTCGAGCCATATTTCTAAGTTAATGTGAAACATGATTTGTGCTGGTAAAAGATGTCATTTTTGTCCTATCCTGGGTTGATCCAAGGAGCCGTGATTATTGCATGAGATGCTACCGCTGAGCTCCTAAAAAAATGGCTTATCTTGAGGTAAGTAATTAGGTTTTTCTCGATTTCAGAAACCACATTATTCGCCAAAAAAAGATCAGTCTGCAGCCTTGACTGTAACCCTTCCTTTTTTCCATTCCCGTAATCGAAAAAATATGGTTCAACCGCAAACAGAAGTTATAAAATTCAATATAAACGGAGCAAAAACCGTATCTGGAGCGTAACGCCTCAATAATACTCACTTACACTTTTATTCAATTTTAAGTACAAACATGGCGTTATTTCACTTGATATCATCTGCTTGATTGCTACGTTCTTCTCTGAGACTATTGCCTTAATTACTGTCTTCTTCTACCTTATTATTACGGGGGATATTAAGATTTGTAACCTGATTCTGACCCTTTGGTGTTTTGCTCGTTTTGATTCTGATAAGCTGAGTTATGAAGGAACTTTGTTATACTTTGTTGACTTTGGTATATTGTTGTACACGAAAGAAAGTTTAGTACCTACGTCCAATATAAGTAATTTAAAATTAACGTAAGTAACTCAAACGTCTCTAAATTAAAAAAAGCTGAGAGGTGTCAAGGGACAGCCGGATGGAACGAAGTTATGGAATGAACCTCACAAAGGCATGCCACTAATTAGTACCTGTGGTCGCTCACAGATGGCGTTATAATAAAAAATAAAAAGTGTCGTTACAACTTTTGGTCCCAATTTTTTCCGTCTAGCCCCCTTTCGCAACGCGCGAAAGGGAACTTCGTTCCAAAAATCACAAACACAAGATATCAGCCGTTATAATAAAGTTCTAATGCCCAATATGGGTATAGAACAATATAGTCATTGCTACAATTACCCAAGTGCCAGACAGCTTGGTATAAGACAGTAGTTTGTTGTTATAGTCGCAACGCCTCTGTCCATACTTAGCACGGAGTCTTCTATAAGTACCCCTTTGGCAAAGAGTTACCCATATTCTACAGTAAACCATTTCGAGTGTACAAATAGAAAATTTTAGTAATAGTTTGAAAAATGTGGATGGCTGTTACTTTTTCAGTGTGTCCACAAACATACTTAGACAAAATTTTATCGATAACACTTCATCTAAAGTTTGATGTCGAACGCAACACCTCGTAATTACTAGATAATAATAACGCAGTAACTAAGTAAATAGTAATGAATACAGTAGACAGAGATTGTTCACATTAAAATGAATGGGATATCAGTTTCCTTGCTAACCAAGGCAATCCGATCTATCTAGGTCTGAATGTACCTACCAGCTGTCGGCAGCCTTCATTTGTACAGCCAATCAGCCTGTTTAGATATTTAATGTGACTACTTAGTTTACATATTTCTTAATATGTCAACTTGTAAGCAGATGTAAAGTTTATTTGAAAAGATAAGCTGGAATATGAATATTGGATTAGCACGGTTCAATTTTGCCTTTCAATTTTGAGGAAGCACCCAAGTTGACTCCCAATGCGACGTTTTCAATTCATCTGTACTTTCTGTTTCTGAGTTTATCTTGGACATTATTAATATCAGTGGCAGTGCAGGAAAACATCGTGAGGAAACCAGGACTAATCTATACTATAATCAGCCTCTATTGTTCCCACTGCTGGGACACAGGCCTCCTCTCGGTGAGAGGACTAATAATCTATACATATTATAAATTAAAGTCGTTTTTCGTGTTTGTCTGTGTGTCCGTGTTGTTCTTCTAAACCACGCAACAGATTTTGATGAGGTTTTCACCATCGTTTAGAGAATTTATTGCGGAAGGTTTATGTGAATAATACGTTAGAATTAAAGCTATTTAAAACGAAGAAATATCGATGTTTTGTCAAGTCGTAAAAACCGTGTGAAGCAATGTCTGAAATCAACTATCTGTCTTAACCAAGCGTGCTGATCAATGCTCGTGCCTTCTGTGTATGAGAAGAGGACTTGGCCTCCTCAGCCTATTACCTATAACTTCATACGCATATGCAGGATACAAAGGTCTAAAAACTTAGTAAAGAACATTTTCGAAAAATAGTGTGACAGCCAAATTAGAAAGATTTTTAATTTTCCATACAAACAGAGATTTCCAGTTATCTGCTTTTAAATAAGACATTTTGAAAATGTTCTTAACTAAGTTTTTAGACCTTTGTATCCTGCATATGCGTATGAAGTTTCATTAAAATCGGTTCAGTCATTTCGAAAAATAAGGGCTTGAAAGTTTGTATGAAATGCCGTACGACGTAAACCCTCTTAAATTGACCTTGTAGCGTTGTAGATATGCCAGCCATATCTACAACGCTAGTTTTTTCTGGTACGTGGTCAATATCGGAACTAACGCCACCATATATTTCAATACCATTGTTTGTATAGTTACCATTGTTTCACAGTCCACGGTTTGTCATTTGTTTATCAGCCTTCTGAGTGGTCTGCACCCTTTTCTACGAACATTCAAGAGCGGCAATGCCGACTGATATGTTGAAAATGTTGACAGCTCCAGACTACTCATATGCTGACAGATTGTAGAGTTAGCTTGGAAATTACGTCAGACTAACTTGAAGTGTTTGTTTATTTAATTTAAGAGATTTTGAGCGACGGCTCTGTTCACTACTTAAAATCACGGCGATAGTCTCAGAAAGAGTATGCAGGGGTGTAAGTTATTACTATTAACCGGGTTCAAGTCCAAGTACTTTGCAAGTCTTTTCACCGCTGAACTACGGGGTAATTGCGCAACACACATAAAATGACAATTGATCGCAATGCGTTTCATTTTGACAGTTCACCCACGTTCATTGCGTTATTTACGTTGTTGAGCAGACAAATTTTTCAAACCTATGACGGCGGTAGCACATCTCCGCGGCGAAACCATAGCAGCGAAACCGCAGTAGTTCAATTCAACTAGCTGGTGGCATGTCTTCTACGCGAAATTCAAGTAGCGGAACATGACGCGACCCAGTTGAATTGAACTACTGCGTTTTACTGCTACGGTTTCGCGGCGAAGGTGTGCTACTGGGGTGAAGCAATGGATTAGCAATATCCTTCAAAACTTTCGGATTGTGTTTGAAAGTGTATTACGCAATTAGTATGCCAATTTTGAAAAATTAATTGTAAAACGATAGCTGAAGCGCTAAGGAAGGGAAACTTATACGGGCAAAGGGTGAATTAGTTTAAGGTGTATAGTAGGCTCACTGACCTTGTGCATGTGGGCGGAGCTAAACGCCCTACTCTCCAATACGTAAAACGTGCAACGGTGGCGCACTACACTAAAACGACGATCAAAGACTAGACAAAGGCGCAGACATGCGCACGTATGTCGCATTTTTTGCCTAAGATTCCTAGTCCTAAGAGAAGGAATCGTAGGCAAATCTGAAATTGTACGCCGACTACCATATTTTGACCCGCATATTATTTTAAATACTTTGTTTGTTTTTTAAGAACATTCCTGGCAATAAATAAAATATCGGTGTGCGTGTGTTTGTAATTCTTCTTATGCTAAATGGCTTGACCTTGACTGATTTAGATGTTTTTTTTTCAATTCTTTTTGTGTCACTTGGATGGTTCTTAGCTATAGTTGGACGCGCTGTTGGGAGGCGCTGTTGTCGCATGACAACGTCTGCCTACCGGGTCTGCTAGTTATATTTTGGTGCCGATTCTCTTGTCACAAATGCCTCTAAACTAGACTAAAAATAGATTGCACTGAGTTATTAGTTTAGTGAAAATGGCAATTTTGCTATTCTGAGTTTGACGTTTTTCACCTAAAAATTTGGTGTATCCAACTAAATATGACTATTTTTAAACGCGATTAAAAACGTGTGGAATAAAGTAAGTTGGCATGAACTAAAACCCCAACACTTCGACCTCAGTCCAAAAACAGTATTGTATTTTTTTTTCTTTTGCTTATATCTCGAAAATGGTGTGTCCTATCGCAAAAATAATGAAATTTTCGACCCCCTTTAGGAAACCCTTAAACCCCTATATCCCAACATGTTGGTAATAATTTTTCATATTTTCCATACAAAAAGTGAAAAATTCCATATAAAACACGTCGAGGCTGCCAACCCCTGCGCGCCTCCGGCTCTAAAAAAATTCACGGGGTAGAGCAAACAAGTACTACGTGGAGTCGTCACGCGATTGTCAAATTCGATTTTAGATGTGTCAAAATATTTTTTTCATTTAGAGATTTTTTTTGTCAGAATGGCTTTAAGATTCTCATAGCCAAAAGTAAGGAATTTTAGTGATTGTAGTTAGTTTAGTTCGGTGTACAAGAGAATCGGCCTTTGACTGTAGAAATTTTTTGTAGGTATCATAGTTTTTTTTTTTAGGAAAAACTTCTTTAAGCGCGTTGAGTGATATTTGGTAGGGGCAGCCCCGGATCTAGAACGGAACGGATCTTTCGAGGCGGGGCAAAACCTATCGCCTGACCCCGAATCGTTTTTTTTTTCTTAAAAAAAAACCGTTTTTTTTTTAAATATACTAGTACGTGTCAGACATTTATTTTGATTAGCCTTATTCACTCTGCCTGAGATAAGTTGGATTTTTGCTTTAGGAGTCACTTTACTAGGTTGCAAGAGCGAGCGAAGCGAGCTCGAAAATTTAGGCATAATAAACATATTAATCAAAAATCGATCGAAAATGCGCCAATCCAACAGGGGCGCCAAAACTGTGGTAAAAGTTAAAGTAAGTCGTGTCACAGGCGTCGCCGCGTCGTCGGCGTTGAAGCAAGACGCCCGGCACCTCAAAACTTAAAAAATAGACCACAGAAACGCTCATCGAGTTCCTGGTAGAATACAACTGCGCCCGCTCACAAGTACTCACAACCCGCTCAGACCGTTTGACGACCTAAACCTACGCTAATCAGTAATTTCCTCAGTGCACCACCCTCAGAGAAAGATTATAATTGTTGCGCGTCTCATTTGTTGCAAAGTTGCGGTGCGCTGGGTGGTGCACTTGTCTGTCATGCTCGAATTTGGCGCCCCCTAACGGTGTCGCCCGGGGCACGTGTCCCGTACCCTATAATACACAATCAATCAATTGATAACACGAAAATAACTAAAAAAATACAAGAATAAATTATAATTAATAAATACATATTATACATAATAAACAGAATAAACTTTGTCAGGAGACATAACGATCGGTAGAGGAGAAATAACGATCAGAAGAGGAGAAAACGAAACATGCAGAATGCAGTTATTAAGAAGGCGGTCTAGTTATTGAGAAGATCTGCATTCAGGTCATAGTAACACACATCATCATAGTCAATTATGGGAAATATTAGGGACTGTACAAGCATTGCCTTTATGTGTGATGGGAGAAGGTTTTTCTTATCGCAAAATGGTGCGTCCTATCGCAAAAATAATGTGAATTTCGTCCCCCTTTATGAAATCCATAAACCCCTATAACTCAGCATATCATCATTATCATCATCATATCAGCCAAAAGACGCCCACTGCTGGACATAGGCCTCCCTCAAGCACCGCCACTTCGACCGATTCTGTGCTTCCCGCATCCAGCGAATTCCTGCGGCCTTTACTAGGTCATCGGTCCATCTTGTGGGAGGCCTTCCAACGCTACGTCTTCCGGTACGTGGTCGCCACTCCAGAACCTTTCGGCCCCATCGGCCATCTGTTCTGCGAGCAATATGTCCTGCCCATTGCCACTTAAGTTTGGCAATTGTTCGGGCTATGTCGGTTACCTTGGTTCTCCTGCGGATCTCTTCATTTCTGATTCGATCACGTAGGGAAACTCCAAGCATAGCCCTCTCCATTGCTCTTTGGGTGACTTTTAGCCTTCTGATAAGACCCATTGTGAGCGACCACGTTTCAGTGCCATAAGTCATCATTGGCAACACGCACTGGTCAAAGACTTTCGTCTTGAAACACTGTGGTATGTGGGATGAGAAGATATTGCATAGTTTCCCGTACGCTCCCAGCCGAGTCGGATTCGACGATTGACCTCTTTCTCGAAGTTGGACCTACACGTACCTACCTAGGTAAACATACTCGTCTACAACTTCGAGCGTAGCGTCACCGATCTTTATGAGGGCGGGTGTTACATGGGCATTTGACATGACTTTTGTCTTGTCCATGTTCATTTTAAGACCCACTCTTTTGGAGGCTCTACTGCGGTCATCGAGCATTATACTGAGGTCCTCCATGGTCTCAGCCATGATAACTATATCGTCGGCAAACCGAAGGTTAGTGATATACTCGCCATTGATGTTGATGCCTAGCCCTTTCCAGTCCAGTCGCAGTCAATTCCCGACGCCCGGGACGTCTCCTACGGCGGCGGCGGCTAGGGCTGGTAGGGCGCGGCCTTTGCCACTCCCTCGCGCACTCCGCCTCCTCTTTCGCGAGCATTACTGCTTCGCAGAAGGAGGTGACGGCTTGCCATGCCCTCTCGCTCCGCACCATGGCCTGGACCAGGGCCGGACGCGAGAGGTCACTGCCACCGAAGTTTGACAGCACTAAGATTGCAATGAGTTATTAACTTAGTAGTTTAGTGAAACAGGGAATTTTGTTATTCTGAATTTGACGATTTTCACCTAAAAATTTTGATTATTCAAACTAAATTTGACAATTTTTTTTTTACGCGATTAAAAAGGAATGGAATATAAAAATTAGTTGTCATGAACTAAACGTGAAGTTTAGTTCATGACAACTAATTTCAGACCAACACTTCAGGTGCAAAAACAGTACTGTATCTTTTTTTTTATTTTGCTTATAACTCGAAAACGGTGCGTCCTATCGCAAAAATAATGAAAATTTCGACCCCCTTTAGGAAACCCTTTAGAAAACCCCTTTACCCCAACACAAAGGTAACAAATTTTCGTATTTTCCATACAAAAAGTTAAAAATTCTATACAAAACACGTCGACGCTGCCCCCCTGCGCGCCTCTGGACCTAAAAAAATTCACAGAGTAGAGCAAACAAGTACCACGTGGAGTCGCGAGTTCGCGACGCAAATTCGATTTTAGATGTGTCAAAGTTATTTTTTAATTTAGAGATATTTTTTTGCAGAATCTCAGATTCTCATAGCCAAAAGCAAGTAATTTTAGTGATAGTTTAGTTTGGTGCACAAGAGAATCGGCACCAATCAAGATTTATTTCTTAACCTTCTTACCTACGTAACTTAAGAAAATATTTGGTGCCGATTCTCTTGTACACCGAACTAAAGTAACTAAACTACGACTAAAATTCCTTACTTTTGGCTATGAGAATCTAAAAGCTATTCTGCGGAAAAATATCTCTAAATTAAAAAATAATTTTGACACATCTAAAATTGAATTTGACAGTCACGTCGCGACCGACGTGGTACTTGTTTGCTCTACCCCGTGAATTTTTTTAGAGACAGAGGCGCGCGGGGGGGGCAGCCTTGACGTGTTTTGTATGGAATTTTAAACTTTTTGTATAGAAAATATGATTAAATATTACCTATGAGTAGGGGCATATGGGTTTATGCGTGGCAGAGGGGGTCGAAATTTCCATTATTTTTGCGCTAGGACGCACCGTTTTCGAGATTATAAGCAAAATAAAAAAAAAGATACAGTTTTTGCAGCTGAAGTGTGTGAAGTGTGTGTTCATGCCAACTAATTTTATTCCACTCCTTTTTAATCGCGTTTAAAAATAGACTGATTTAGTTGGTTAATCTAAATTTTTAGGTGAAAAACGTCAAATTCAGAATAGCAAAATTGCCATTTTCACTAAACTAATAACTCAGTGCAATCTTAGTGCTGTCAAACTAAAATATAGTTAAGTTGTGTCACCTTAGGCCGCGTCCACACTGCGAGCCTAGCGCGGTTGCGACGGCGGGCGCGAAATATCAAACATATGAAACGCGCCTTTGCGTCCATAGTGTAGTGACTAAGGCGGAAGCCTAGCGCGACGGGTCTGAGCGACACACCGCGCGTAGTTTCCAAACGTTCCCGTCCGCGTGTTCTGGCCATACTACGGGCCTAGTCAGCAAGCGACATAACGCGCGGGTAGCGGGGGTATCAAACCAATTCGGTCTTGTCGCTCGGCGTATGCGCGTCTGTATATTGTTTGTTGTAAAATGGCATTGAATACTGAATTGTTTATAAGATTGATATAGGTGATATTTTACTTAGGATGTAGTGAAATGTTGATACGGGCATTCGAGTGTAGCACTCAAAGAATTTTGTAGGGTATAATCTCAGTTCTTCTTATAAATTAAAAAATTCACCACTTACTTCTCTGTTTTTATATATTTCGTGCACACCATCTAGAGTGTTCAATACCTGCCATCTCAGGATCGGACTATCTAGTAAAAATATCAAATCCTCGTCCATAGTTTGCAACCCCTGAAATACGTTGAACTGCTACAAAGAGCTCGCGCGTCACTGTGGCCACCGCACGCCCCCGCTCGCCGCGCCCGCCTTAGCCCTAGTCACAGCACGTTCAGTGTGGACGCAGGCTTAGTCTATTTCAGAATGGGAAATGCTCGTTTGACAGGCAAGACTAAACTAATTTTAGTGATTTAAAAAAAATTAACTTTAGAAACTTTAAGAGGTGCTTTAGACCATCAAACTGAATAACTTTTACTTTAACTTTGAAATCGCGAAAAAAAAAACAGCTGTCCCATACAGTTTAGAACAGTAGGTATTAAACTTTACTATGGAACAACAGATTTTTTTTTTCGCGATATCATTGTATGTCCCAAAGTAAAAGTTATTCAGTTCGATGGTCTAAAACACCTCTTAAAGTTTCTAAAGTAAATTTTTTAACACCTTATATAGGTACACCTCTGCCTAACCCTTCGGGGAATACAGTCGTGATGTTATGTTATATTTTACATTTACATTTCTTTAGTTTATATTGTAAATTGTTAATTTGTATGTAATTGTCAATGTAAAAAAGTATTAATAATTGTACATCAAAGAACAACTCAACAATAAAGCGCCTACGCGCACAATCGATTTGGACTCTCTGCAGCAAGCTCGTCTATAAACGCACACTAATACAATAAGTTCATAAATATTCGCACTAACACATACGTATGCGCATACTCGGTCGATAGCCGGAGCGGACCAGCGAGCGACACAGCCATCCCGTCTCAATGCTCACGGGCGACTGCCGCCCGCGTCCCGCGCAGAGCCCCTCTGAACTAGGGTTGCCACCTTTTTTCTGACGAATAATAGTATTTTTCTCAAAAACTTGCAAAAATATAGTACTTTTGTAAAATTTTGGGAAAAAATATAGTACACATTTATTTTTAATCATTGTTTATTTTTCCGTTTGTATTTTGCGCTTTGGCCATCAAGATTTTATTATTTTTAAAATTTTCAATTGGAATCTAAGCAATCAAGCACACACATAGTTTTTTATTAATATCTTTGCTTTTTTTATTTTCTGTACTTCTTTTTGGGAGGCGCGCAAAAATCATTATCACTTTCCGTTAAAAACTTTTCGAATTTGTCTGGTAATATAATATCCTCTAATCACGGCGGTAAAAACAGCATTTTTTGTAATTTTTGGAGGGTTATATTTTCTTGACCAATAAGTTGCTGAAAGAAAAGGAAATAACAGGGACGTGTTTACAGCAGACATTGATTTTATAAAATAAAAAAAATTGGTCTAGAGGCCATGACTCAGGCAGAAAGAAGGGGGGGAATACATTAATTGTATGGAGAATCGCAGGCCCTGTTATAAAAAAAAGTTCGACAGTTCAATTAGCGATGAAAATATAGTATTTTTCGTACTATATTATTTTTCTATAATATATAGTACAATTGACTGAAATATAGTACGATACTATATAATATAGTACGGGTGGCAACCCTACTCTGAACCTCTATCTCTAAATGGGGACATTTTGTTTAACAAATATTGATTGATTTACAAATGCAGTTTCAAATTTGTAGTACCTTTAATCAACAATTTTTCTGTGTAATTTTTTTTCCAATCGTCAAAGCCGTTTAGAAGTAGTTACGAATATTAGCCAAAAATAGCGTTATGGTAAATATTTTTTTAAGGCAAAAGTATTAGTCATACGAAAAAACCCGGTTTCAGATATGTTGTAGATGAATCTATAGCAAACATATATTTTTTTCAAATCATTTAACTAAGCCGTTAAGGAGAAGATAGGTTTTTAAAGTGACCGTTTTACGGTACTGAACGAGACGTAGGCCCTTAAGAAAATCCGAAATGCACGCCGACGAACTCGCGGGCCGAAAGCTAGTAGGACCGATCATTAAGTAGCATTGCTTAACTTCATAAGCATAATAGATAGTGGCAGACATACAGACAAACTATAGATTGATAGTCAATATTATGCATTCTTTGTGGGCGGCTTAATGGAATGCTGTCTACTGCATTTGCATCTCATTCGGCTAAACACAACCACCTCGGGAATATGAAAATGTTGGGACATTCTACTTAGAAATTGATTTTAACTTGATTGTGGCTTTGAAGATGAAGTTGCAAAAGTTTTAACTGTTATAAATAAGATTGTGGAGTTAAGTATTATGTAGGTAAATTAGGTGGAACTAGTCGCGGGCTCGAACTCAATGGTGGGCATGGCCAAAAACCACGCTGTCTCACCTGGCATCGTGTCCGACAGAAATAGTATCAGTGATGAGCAGTTAGAAGCTGGTCTACATGGACAACGTATAGTTCGCACGCACAGAAACACCGTAGGGGAGACCGGGGCCACAATTAACAAAAAAAATATTTTTACTTGTATCTTCGAAATGATTCAACATTTAGACTTGATTTTTTTGTTAAACGATGCTTTAATTATTCAGGTATCATGTTATTAACATAAATCACACATAAAAGAAATGATGTCTTAAATCGAACACTTTTTCTCCAAAAAGTCAGTTGTTAATTCTTACCTCATCTTCGGGGCTAGAATTAACAGCTCTGAGGTAAGTATTAACAGAAGGGGCAACAATTAACATTATGTTATGCCAACTAATATAGAAGAAAACAAATACATGTACCTATAGTATATAGTATGTACTATAGTTTTACAACCGAATTGAGAACCTCCTCCTTTTGGGGAAGTCGGTTAAAAAGTGAAATTAATACAGAATTTTATCGAACACAGTCATTTTCTTATTAATTTACAATACATATCAAATACAATTCAGGGAAGTGTAGGTATGATGTGATGTCGCCTTTGATACACCTATCTTAGGCTCAGTCATTCCAAGAGATAGGTATATTGAATCCAGTCAGCACGATGTATCTTTATTACAGGAGACGCCCTAAAAAATAGTGATTGATGTATTTTATTATTTATGTACCGTACACAGTAAAATACATAATATAGATACTAAATTTTTTGCGCGTTTATACGTTTTTACTGAGCTCGTGGTAGAGCTTTTAGCAGAGGTCTTGGACCAAGAATTCACTAGCATCTTTCTGCATGTCTGATGATTCAGCTACCGGTTTATAAGATATTTGCGCTATCACCACATCTGGGGTAGGTATTAACACGTTAATACTGACCCCGCCGATTTGTTAATTATAACCCCAAAGGCACATTTTTAATATTAAATAACATAACAAAATATTGGTTAATAATTACACCAATACAGCAATGTAGCATTATTAAGTATGAAATATGCTTCTAGGAAAACAAAAAATATAACCATTACACCGTATATTTCGCGAATAAATCAAAAAATGTAAAAGTTCAAAAAGTACGTTACGTGCGTGAAAATGTCGTCCGGTATATAACACATTCGCATGACGCGCAGACCGCAGCTGACCAACCCTGAGCCATGCGGCGTGATCTAGTCGGCATATTAAAGCACGTGCACGTGGTGTAGTGTATATAGTTTTTGAGAAAATCACTTGTTAATACTTACCTCTGTTAATTATAGCCCCGGTCTCCCCTACCGACCAATTTTAGTAAAACGAGCGCGTCAAAAATTACGAAAAGGCCTTTGGAAAAAAGGTTTTTCTGAAAAAACCACTGCATAAATCAATTACAAATAAAATTTATTGAAATCTTCGATAATTTTTCTGTGTCGGTACGGATTTTGTTTTAGAGATTTCACACTTCTTGTATTACTTATTTACGCCCAAATTTGCGTTAAAATCAGCAAGAAAAACGAATCTTTGTTGGCTTATAACTTTTTAATGGCTTTTTATTTTACTATTCTGCTACAGCCAAAACTGCGCGTACAGACAAAATTAATAATGAAACCTAACGATATCGTGTTAAACTTTGAATGTACGATGTCAAACAGTGGAGTAAAACCCCTCCGAAGTTTGTATGGTTGTAAACAATTTGATATTTTTTAGGCAGTGTATAGAGTGCCACCATTGGCACTCTATCCCTATCGGATAAAGTGCCACTACAGGCACCCTAGTAACACCGCCTCGGCCCGGCTCAAGTGCCGCAAGCATTGGATTGTCATTGTCACTGTCACTAAGTCACGTCATTTGGTATTTTGTTTGATTGTCGAGGTTAGATCGCTGTAAAACACCACATTCCCAAAACATTACATTCTCTTGTGCCTAAACGGACCGTGGCACTTCGCCGGCCGCTACCGCGGCACCGCTCGCTACGCTCGCTCGGCTCGTGCGTTGTGTGGTCACAGTTCTAACCTAACCTAACCTAAATAACAAGTGACAGTGACAATGCAACGCTCACGGCACCCTAGCCGGGCCGAGGCAGTGACACTAGAGTGCCACAAGAAACTCGCGGCACTCTATACACTTCGTATTTTTTATATCAAATTGTTTCACCTTAATGCCGATATCATAGCAGTAAATGCATAGCAATAAATCTATGTTAAATGTTTGCATGAAGTATTTTACCTAAATGTTGTTGGCTTGCTGAGGAGCTCGTGGCTAAGTAATAACAAGCCGCACGGGTCGATCCATCAGGTTAAGCTACGCTTGCCGGGGTTGGTCAGTGGATGGGTGACCGTCTTTACATACCAAGACTCCTCCGTGCCTCGGAAAGCACGTTAAGCCGTTGGTCCCGGCTGTCATTCGTGGATCTTTGACAGTCGTTACGAGTCGCCAGAAGCCCGAAAGTCTGACACCAGTCTTACCAAGGGGTACCTATCGTATTACCCAGTTACTGGGTTGTGCAGGTCAGATAGGCCGTCGCTTCATGTAAAATACTGGTATCCAGCTGCATCCGGTTAGACTGGCAGCCGACCACAAGATAGTTGGGAAAAGGCTAGGAAAAAGAAGAAGAAGAAGATTGTTGTTGGCTTGCTGCGCGCTTTGGTGTTAATATGTAAGTGCAGCAAACAATTCTTTTAATAAACGTTTCACTTCGAGTGAAAAGCAAAAGTGAACGAAAAGTGAAGACATCGGATTTAGCAACTAGGCTACCTACACTTCTTCTTCCTACCCTCTTGTCCCATACTACTTGGAGTCGGCGTTTGGGTTCTTCTTCAACTTTCCCCTATAAACCATAATTCACTCCCTTTTCAATCATATAGCATAATCATCGTATAATGTTCCCATTGCTGGGACACAGGGCTCCTCTGTGAGAAGGAGTGGCCCACCACCACTCAGGCCCAGTGCGAATTGGTAGATGTCACATGTCTTCGAATTATTGGTTCTAGGACATGCCGGTTTCCTCACGATGTTTTCCTTCACCGTTTTGAGAGAAGTGGTGATGAAATTATTTTCACAAAGTAAAGCGCCTACTTGGGTTCGGATTCGGACCCACGACCTGTAACTCTTAAATCACGCTGATACCACTGGGCCACCACTGCTCTCCTCTAATCACACAATCTATCCATCTTTTCCAGCAATAGGAAAAGTTCTGCAGCAACTACTAAACGCATTCCACAACCATTTTCTATCGCCTAACTTATGTAAATGACTCCAAACTGCCTACATATTGTCACGGGTCCCTATACACATGGTAATTCTGTAATATATGGAAGCAAGCCGTAGTAAAATTGTGAAAGCAAAGTGTATTGTTGTAGAACTTGCAGAAATGTAGGTAGCTTTCCGGATGTATTATATATACGGGATTCGCTAGTATATCATCATCATCTTCCTGCCTCTCTAATAATAATAATTAGCCCTTATTGTCTCATTGCAGGGCAAGCCTTTTCTTTTTCGTCTAAACTCGACCCTGAGCCAATATATCAATCCTTCTTATAAGGGTCAAGTTCGTCTGATTCTTTTCTTCTGTACCTATCCCCATTTATTCAAGATCGGTGCAGAATGGTTTTTTCTTCCATACATCATCTTTATCATCATCTCCGATAGTACATCCCCTAGTGTTACCAAGGGGTTATTTTGTGGAAAGAACTGTTATCATCGTATTTTAAATGCTTTAATATCTACATTATTATCAATGTAATTTATCCATAAGTTATAGGTTCTACTGCAACCTAGATTGTCCTTAAACACTCACTTTTCTGTTGTCAAAAGTTTTAAGACTAACAACGTACTATCAACAGTAACTCTTATCTCCAAGCTTTCACACGTTCCGCTAACTCATAATAAATCAAAAGCTCAAAAGCTCTTTCATAACATCTACCAGCGACACACATACCAAACACTTATTATTATACTTGAGTCCGGAAGAGGATGTCTTCATGTCACCAATGTAAACAAGCCTTAGATGGTACTGTACTATCGGAGCTCGCGCAGAGCACGGAATCGCCCGCGCCGCCGCGCCGGCACCGACAAGAGAATACCAATTCGTGGCGCCGAATATTCGTTGAGCGCAAACGTCACGTCAGTCACAGACCGCCTTCAAAGACGTCATTTGTGTTGTAGTGCAGGCAAATGTTAATACGCTTGGTTTGTATGGAAAGTGTCACCAATGCCGGCAGCAGCTGCTGCCGAGGCGTCTCTGTGGTCTATGGCCTGCGTCGGTAATCGGCCGTTCCCCTTAGTTTAAGGTGCGTAGATAAGAGATGAGCACGCGACTCATCTTGGACGGCTCTGTTATCAGTTTGTTTATATTATGTAAGTGCTAACAGACCCGCATGAGGTCACAAAGAATGGGGGAAGATGGTATCGTTCATTTATATTGTCTCGTGTGCTAGGGGACTTATCAACATAAAGCGTGCTTACTTAGATAACCTTAGAAAGTTTTTGTTACTGTTGCCTGCCTTAGGAATTGCACCTTAAGGCCCTTCTCTGTCGGTACGTCTTCGGTGGGGGATCAGTGTGCTCGGTACACTGAGTACCGAAAGCTTACCGAGCGCCTATATTTCAATGAGCGTTTCCTAATTGGCTCGGTATACGCGGGAGCGGGGCGGGTTCGTTTCGGTTTACCGCGTTTCGGTAGATAAATCCAGTGCGGTACTCGCTCACGTCACGCGTTTTACAGCATGCTCGGTGTTTGTACCGAAAGGTTACCGAGGGCCTACATTTCAAAGAATTAAGCGAAACTGCACAAATTATACCGAAAACATAACGTCAAGTCCGTAAATGAAAGCAGTGCGGTATCGCTTCGGTATACCGAGCTGTATACCGAAACGATATCGCACTGACCAATGAGGTAACAGCCTAAGTCTCATGAAACTTTGATAGTCATTTCGGATAATCAGAAATCCGAAAATCTTACAACCAGTCTCATCAAATGTTTTTGTGTTATCCAGATACTCAGAGATGATTCAGATGTAAAATACTGATTTCGCTGCAACCGGTTATGCATGAAGCTGACCCCAACACAGCATAAAGTCTAGGCAGATGATGATGAGTCCCTACAACTTGAGCAGAAAGCCTATAACCTTTGCCGAAACTATCAAACGTAAGTAGGTACCATAATTTAAGCTTCACCAAGAATCAAGATTATCATACCATGTACTTATTCGATGGTATCCCAAACTTTTTATAGCCCAAGAGGCGATAAACTCGTCCGCTATGAGAACTGGCCCGATCTAACGGTTGTTACATACATTCCTATTGGGTTTCTTTCTTTTTTCATTTCATAGTGAAAGCGGCGTGTGCGCATGTCTTGAATGACGTCAAGCCCTTTATTATTTGAATATGTTTAAGTTGGGTTTATGATCACGTTCGCTTTGCTGCGGCTTAGCCCGTGTGGAGGTCGGAAATTATCCCATGAGAACGTACTACCGAGATAAAAAGTAGTCTATGTCCTAAACCAAGTTATGGTCTACCTGTATGCCAAATTTCATCCAAATCCGTTCACCCGTTATAGCGTGAAAGCGTTACTTGACAAACAAACTCACTTTTGCGTTTATAAAATTAAGTTAAGATATTATTAAATTATTATAGTTAGCGAGAGAGAGTTAGGAGAGCAGTGTTGGTAACGGCCCCGACTTACGAGTTTATAGGTCATGGCTTCGAACCCAAGCAGGCGATATACGTTGTGTTATAATCATCACCACTGCTCTCAAAACGGTGAAGGAAAAACATCGTGAGGAAACCGGCATGTCTTAGAACCAAACATTTGAAGACATATGAAATCTTCTAACCCGCACTGGGCCCGTGTGGTATATTTCAGCCCACTCCCTTTCGAAGAGAGGAGGTCTTGTGTCCCAGCAGTGGGAACATTATAGGCTGATTAGTAATTAGATAGCTGGCTGCCTTTAAATTCGGTTTTCAACCCAATACGAATAAATGTTTTTTATTGGATTTTTGGAAGAGAGCTCCCGAAATATACATTAATATGTCTCACAAAAGCTTTTAAAATAAAAAATAATAGTTTTTTTTTTTCGACAGTTCAAACAACCAAACCGAATTTAATTGTTTCATTCACATAAAACAATGGACATTCATTAAAAACGCCTTTTATATAGGCCATTGTAAACGAAAACTTGGAATTTAAAATATCTAGGTCATGTGAATCAAAGTTATACAAAATTATGCAGACATGCGTTCAATGGCTGAATAAGAATGCTACCTTTGCTCTACAGAAATACAAGCAGCGTGAGAAAATCACAGCTGTAGATAGAGAGTAGACGGCTACAAGGATCTTCTTTTGGCGCCGGAATGACAGACATTGACAGAGGGATTGAAAATTAAGATGGCGGCGTCAGTTCCGATTTTGGTTACACGTCAAAAAACAGCGCTAAACTGCATTGCTAAGGCCTCGGCCTTTGCGAATATTCAACCAATGGTCTACCCTTTTAAAGAGACGAGGTCGCTGTCCTAGCATAATTAATACATCATAAAAATGTTACTAACCTCGCTGACTAGCTATTCTGCGCATTGTCGCAGCACCTTCGACATTCTAGTTACTACAGAAACCTTAATCGGATACTTAGTTAACTATATAATTACAGCAGTTTATACATTTTATAAAATATTGAAGGCACCTTTGCCTCAAAAACTCTCGTTATCGCCGCGTCGTTCACCTTTAGAATACATACAGAGCAGAGTTGTTACGGAGCTTCGATTCCGACTCCGAAATGTCGGAACTTCCGATTAATTTTAAACCTCTGATTCCGAATTCGACTCCGATAAGTTTGAATCGGAGTTATACATACGGTGGTTATGCGGAAGATCGAAACGCAGCCATGCACATGACTAGATCGCGTACTAAACAAGTTTGAACTTGTCGCCCGGATAATAATTCTTATACACGTTCGCACTCAAAGTCTCAGTTTATGTATGTCAGACACGTCAAGCTAATTTGTTAAGTTCAGTTTAGAGCAGTGTATTAATTATTTTAATTGTAGTGATAAGTTTATTTCAATTTGAACTCAAAAAAGTGGTAATTGGTAACAATTTAATGCAGTTGACGCGAATACAGTTAAGTGCAATATTTGTGAGAAAACTTATTTAAGGAAAGGAGGACCCTTAACCATTTTTCTTCTACCTCCGCCTCCGGCTCCGGGTCCGCCTCCGGCTCCGGGTCCGACTTCATCTCCGATCAATGAAATATAAAAACTCCGGCAGCGGTTCCGGTAAAACAACCTCCGTAATAACATCCCTACATAGAAATCTACGCCGGGAAAGAAAACCATACTAGAATAAACTGGTTTTCAGTTTACTCATAATATCATTGGTTTTCAGCATTTTCCAGTTCTACACCTGAAGTAGGCAACAACAATGTTCTAGTAGGCACGGAAAATATGTATCAATATGTAATTTTTGTACCTATGTAGCTCGAAAAATGTACAACGAACGAAAAAGGCACAGAAAAAGTAAATATTTTGACATTACCGGCCTCAAAGATAAAGCTACGAATTTCCTTACAATATGCTCCTATTTCTATAGTTTAAATAGTAGGAAAATTAACAAAACTTACCGGAATAAACGTATCCAAGTGTTGACACACTGGAACAATAAAAATCACTTATTAAACACTTGTAAACAATCACAAAACGAGAACACACAGCTTGCAATGCGAATGCTGCTCAACGTGACATAAATCTAACAAATAAATCAATAAAATACCATAGCAACCCTTTTAAATTTTCATCTCGCTCTGGCAAGCAGAATCAGGACACGTTAGATAGAGAGCAAAATAGTTTGACAGCTGACAGGGTGGTAACTTCACTTTGGCGGGTAATGTTTTGACGCATGCGCGCGAATCACGCATGCGCGGTCGATATAGTTCCATGTTTGATTGAAGTGCAGGGTCACTCTAGGAAGATTTTCATTACTTAAAAATAATATAAAATCAGAATAAAAGCTTAGGGTGAAAAGTTATCAGCTTTTGAAATAAAACCTCGGGACAGAATGCAGTTTGCGATTTTCTTGTATCTTCACAATGTGTGGAGCCGAAATTTTTCATAACAATATTTACTTTAAGTATCATAATTTTCAATTTTTTTTTTCATTCATTTTTTCTAAGTGAAAACTTCTTTAGCGGCGTTGTGCACTTTTTTGGGATGAATAAAAAATGTTAATCTCGCGTCAGAACGTGACCGTAAGATCCGTTGCCTATCAATCGACAAAGTATTTACCCATATTGATGGGTATAAAAAAGCAGTCAAAACATACTTCATGAAAAGTGTTTAAATAAATTGTTTATTTTTGTCGACTATATTTTGAAAATAAATAAATATACTACTAATGAATATTATATTTAACGACATAAATTATAGTAGGTACTTTTATACTGATAAATAAAGCAATTCGTGCGAAATTATTCCCTAACCATTCCAAAATATTCAAAAATGCACAACGTTAATGTTCAAGTTTTCACTTCTGCCGGCACTCCCGGAGTGCAACCCGTTGTTTAAAAAAAATTTAAGTAAACTAAATCGATCAAAGACGATTACGGTAGGTACTTTTAGGGTTCCGTACGCGAAGGGTGCCAAACGGAACCAAATAACTAAACCTCTGCTATCGGTCAGTCTGTCTGTTTGTCAGCGGGCTGTTTCTCATGAACCGTTACATGTCAGATAGGCAGTCACTCCATGAAAAAAAATCTGGCATTCAGCTGCATCCAGTTAGACTGGAAGCCAACCCGAAGGCTAGGCCGATTAATTAGAAATTAATGTCTTGCCTAGTTTTACTGAAAACGTGATAAAATCATTATAAGCATTTGATGTACAAACAGTGTATAATATGCAAACGAATCAAAGCTGTTATTAACTGTAAATACTTCAGATATATATTTTTCAAGCTTTTACCTACATAAAGTTACGTGTTATTTCGATGCAATGTGCTACAAATTAGGTTGAATGGGAACTTCACTATACATTTTTATTTTCATCAATTTATTCCAAAGTGAAATAAACAAGAAAATAGCAGAGTGGGTCAAAAAAGTAACATTTCCCTGCCCTTATCCCAATTTATTTTCGGGTCGGCGCTATATGTTTTTTTCTTTCATACTACTCAAAGTTACTTACTTACTTACTACTTCAAAGTCAAAGTCAAAGTCAAAAATATCCTATGTCCTTCTCTACAGGTTATGCTCTACCCATGTGACAAATTTCATTCAAATCCGTTAAACCGTTTTAGCGTAAAAGCGTAGCAAATATACAGACAAACTATCTTTCGCATTTATAATATTTTATTATAGTTAGGATTTCTGATTCTTCCCTCTCAGCATTCTCATCTCAGCTACATGCAATTGCATTTAAAAAAGTAGCAGTGTAATAAAAATAATACATCTCTGACTTTGAATTGTTATACATTTCAGAATTGCACCGAACTTCGAACGAAAAGAAATATGTAAAGCGCATCAAGACGCGCGTATTTTATTTTTTATTTAAGACACGGTGGTATGAGACCTCCACCACGCCTCATTCATCTCCAAAGGGACGAAGAGTATATTATGTAGCAAGCAGCGAGTTAGCCACTCTACAGGAAAAACTGATCAACTTATATCCTTAAAATATGTAGGTATATATCAAAAAGGAGGGGAAAGAATCATAGGGCATTAATTAAAAATATAAATTTTTTTTTTTTTCAATGAAACAGCAGTTTTATAATATATTTTCTCTATTTTAGTGTCGCTCCTATTGTAAAAGTTGTTGTTACAAAATTACAATTATCCCTTCAGAGGTAGGTACTTATGTATAAAAACTAACTACTAACTTATGTACTTGAATATCACATACATAAGTTAATTCATAACCCCAACTCCCAAGCATTTATGGAATTGGTACATTCATGAGATTAATCAAGAACAACTCACAAGAAACCACAATAAACGTCCTACAAGCAGGAAAATAATACCCATCCATCATAATAATATTATAGACTAATATCTATCAATTCTATCATTAATAAAATAACTCTAAACAGGAGCCATGACGTCATCTAGTTAGTCTAACTCGCACCGCGCGTGCGACCATGCACTTGCACCGACCTTGTTGCGCACGCGGCGATAAGGCACGTTCGGCCTTCGGGGAGCTATTTGCAGATTTCCTTGGCGTGTGTAATGTTTGTATTAGGTTGAAGGATTTCTAATGTAAACGCTGATGTGGAGCTGATGGGGAAACTGCATAGTAAGAAGTGCAATGTCTCCAGATAGAACGACAACAAGCACGTACTAGAAGGTAGTAGGTACAGTCAGCTGCAGAGAAATCTCACCCCCTAGCAATATAAAAATTCATTGCTAGGGGGTGAGATTTCTCTGCAGCTGACTGTACGTGTTTGTTGCTCAGAGGTTTGTTGTCCAACAAAAACTAAAACTAAAGTAATCAAGTTACTTAAATATGTAATAAATATTATGTAACACACAACCTGCCAAAGCATAGAACTATTGTCTCAAAGAATCATCGAGGAATCCATCGCCGTACTAAGGATTTATGCGAAGCATTAATGAAAATAAGAGTTGGTGAGATCTTCTTAGACACGTGCAGGTTCCATATCACAAGGTAGGTTACTGATAAATTTCTTAGGCATTCAAATGATGCTCTGGACCACAGAAGTAACCCTTAAAAAGCATCACATCACATCATCAGCCTATTAATGTTCCCACTGCTGGGACACAGGCCTCCTCTCTGTGAGAGGGAGTGGGCCGTAATCTACCACGCGGGCCCAGTGCGGGTTGGTAGATGTCACATGTCTTCGAATTTTTGGTTCTAAGACATGCCGGTTTCCTCACGATGTTTTCCTTCACCGATTTGAGAGCAGTGGTGATGAAATTATTTACACAAAGTAAAGCGCCTGCTGGGGTTCGAACCCACGACCTACAACTCGTAAGTCGGAGCCGACACCACCGGGCCACCACTGCTCAAAAATAACCCACAACCTAAAACTGAAAGAGGTCGTAATCATATTGCCGTTGCATTATTACCTGTCCTATATGCATCATAAGAAAACAAAACTATAAAATTACCAAAAGAAGCTGTACTCAACCTAATGACACCATCCTTTCCCTATCTGCGACCACAAAATAAGCCACAGACTGACAAAAAGTTACCTTTTTTACCTGACGAAAATGAAAGTGTCGGCGCGGGAGTTGATCTAAAAACTCCACAACGGAATTTAAATCCACTTAAAAGTCACTTAGTGTGATTAGAGTCGTGTTCGACAACTGTTTTATCGGTAATGCACTGGATTTTTGACGTGAAGTTACAAATTGGTTTCGAAGTAGCTACAAATGGGGAATGGCGTTAAGATTTGAAGAAGCCATTTACAATGATACTGATGCTGACCATTAACTGGTAAGAATTCTATTATCAAGGAGTTCTATAGTGTTATTCTCTAAGCATCATCATTATCTGCCTAGCCTTTTCCTACTTATGTTAGGGTTGGCTTCCAGTCTAACCGGATGCAGCTGAGTATTTATTTTCTATATTGTTTTACTTTTTGATGTGTAAAAGGATGATCGGCAAAAATGTATGGAAGCTGGTCCAAGCACCAATAACATCCACACATATGTCATTAGATAGGTATTTTAATATAGAGCAACAACTACTATGGCGGCTCATTTCAAATCGCTGTGTGAAAAAAGTTGTGGCGATGTTTCGCAGGCCACCTGGACGGTAAATAACGGAACACTTGAATATTGATCGCTTCTGGTGGTCTAGTTTGAATATTATCAAATGTATGCCTGGCGATGATAATACAATAATATGATACCATCGAGCTGATCTGATGATGGACCTGGTCGCTAGCTAATAGAACTCTTGAACAGCTACTAGTAAACCCATCGAGTGTGGGCTCATTAGAATTGTCTCAACGAGTCCTGTTCATTTTACCAGATGACGAGGACCTAATGACTGACCTGGTCGCTAGCTAATGGAACTCTTGAACAGCTACTAGTAAACCCATCGAGTGTGGGCTCATTAGAATTGTCTCAACGAGTACTGTTCATTTTACCAGATGACGAGGACCTAATGACTGACCTGGTCGCTAGCTAATGGAACTCTTGAACAGCTACTAGTAAACCCATCGAGTGTGGGCTCATTAGAATTGTCTCAACGAGTCCTGTTCATTTTACCAGATGACGAGGACCTAATGACTGACCTGGACGCTAAATAACGGAACCCTTGAATAGCCACTAGCAAACCAATCGAGTGTGGGCTCATTAAATGTGTCTCAACGAGTACTGTTCATTTTACCTGATGACTGACCTGGATTTCTTTGAATGGCTACTAGTAAACCCATCTAGTGTCGGCTCATTAGATGTGTCATAACGAGTACAGTATGTAAAGCACTTTATGGTTGGCCTGTAAGGTGCATAACGAAGTTCTGAATTTTACCTTGCACATGACGTTTTTGCGATTAATATGGATGACGGTATGTAATTATAAAACTTTACTATTCCATATGTTTTTTGTTATAAAGACTAATGAGCAACAGCACCAAACGCAAAGTAGATAGGGGGTGTGGTGGAGGTTGAATTTGTCCATGAGTACTGAGTAAAATATACCTCGGCCAAATAGTCCTTTCAAACGACACAAGATAAAGATGTCACTCGACGCATCGAGAATGCCTAGAAGATTTATTGGTCAAAGGATCACTTCCACTTTCAATCAAAAGGAAACTCATGGACATGTGCATCTTTCCCACCCTCACGTGGAGCATATGGAGCACAAACGTGGTCATTAATGAAGTGTCAAAAATCCGCAGTTGGGGTCAGCCAGCGGGCAATAGGAAGAAGTAGGTATTCTTGGAGTCAAACTTACTGACCGTATAAGAAACAGTACCAATACTTCGTCACACAGCCGTCTAATTAATAAGAAACCGGGCAGCCCACATTTGGGCACATCACAATTATTGGGCAATCGTAGCTACAGATTGAGTTCCGAATAACGAAATCGCTGACTCCTGCCTAAAGGATTGGGCTCTAAATGAAAAAGAGAGAAAATGAAAAGACAGCAGGAAGGCCTTTGCACCTGCAGTAGGATATAACAGCCTCATAATAATAATCCGCCGTATCTCTACGTTGACGTCGTGGTGGGGTTTGCGTGCTCCTATGTATTGTAGGTCTGTCTGTGTATATTTATAGATATCCAGTAGACTGTCTTTAGCCACCCAAACCCATAATCTTTGTTTCGATGTCAGGATTATTGCAGGATTGTGCAGGATTATTGCATCAACCAGGGATATCGAAACAAAGCTTTTCAAAGATTGTCCAAACAAAGATTGTCCTTGGGTGCTCCTGCATAGTGCATATAGGGATAATTGACAGTTGGTGCATCATCAGGTCATCGTCATAAGGTAAAATGAACAGAGTCCTGTTCATTTAAACGGTAAAATGAACAGGACTCGTTGAGACAATTCTAATGAGCCCACACTCGATGGGTTTACTAGTAGCTGTTCAAGAGTTCCATTAGCTAGCGACCAGGTCAGTCATTAGGTCCTCGTCATCTGGTAAAATGAACAGGACTCGTTGAGACAATTCTAATGAGCCCACACTCGATGGGTTTACTAGTAGCTGTTCAAGAGTTCCATTAGCTAGCGACCAGGTCAGTCATTAGGTCCTCGTCATCTGGTAAAATGAACAGGACTCGTTGAGACAATTCTAATGAGCCCACACTCGATGGGTTTACTAGTAGCTGTTCAAGAGTTCCATTAGCTAGCGACCACCTGGTCGCTAGCTAATGCGCCATCATCAGATCAGCTCGATGGTACCATATTATTGTATTATCATCGCCAGGCATACATTTGATAATATTCAAACTACACCACCAGAAGCGATCAATATTAAGTGTTCCGTTATTTACCGTCCAGGTGGCCTGCGAAACATCGCCACAACTTTTTTCACACAGCGATTTGAACTGAGCCGCCATAGTAGTTGTTGCTCTATATTAAAATACCTATCTAATGACATATGTGTGGTTGTTATTGGTCGTGGGGACCATTTTGTCCGGTCCTCCTTTTCCACTCCCTTTCCTACAATCTGTGGAGTGGAAAATCTGTGGGAGTGATTTCGTGAAAAGGGACGGAAGTGTGTAACAGGAAGCTTGGGAAACGCGCGCTACTCGTATTTGATTTGACCAATGAGCGCGTGCGGTGCTAGTTTGCCTTCAGAAACGACCTTGATGAGGCCCCGCCGCTTTAATTTTGCTTATGCGGGTCTTACTCTACACTGAAACAGGGTCCCTGAACCCTTAATAAGGGAGTGTAATACTAATAAAAATAAGGGAGGGTTCCTAACTAGGTTGTGCTCACTTAGTGCTCCCTTAATTCAGGGCCCTGATTCAGTGTAGTGTAATTAATACCCGTTTTATTACTAAGGTGAGATTTCAGAGTCAGACATCATAATATATGCGACTACTTTAAGAGTCTCTCGCTTTTTTTTTTAATTCTTTCAACGTCACTTCTAAATTCAAACACTGTCCAGAATTTGGGATGTGAATCTGCGGTAACTTTAAAAAAACAAATGTCTTCGCTTTCGATTCGAATTCTATGCGGTCACTTGAATGAGGCTCGAACAGTCTTACCTAGGGGTATCGTGTTATCCAGTAACTGGGTAGTGGAGGTCAGATAGGCAGTCGCTTTCATGTAAAATTCTGGTATTCAGCTGCAACCGGTTAGACTGGAAGCCGACCCCAACATAGTTAGGAAAAAGCTAGGCAGATTAATTGACTTTGAATGAGGTTCTAACTTCGAAGTCACCTTTATACAATAACACTCCTCTTCCCTTCATGATGTCATCGAGGATGATAAAGACAATGACACATTATACAAAGCTATACACAGGTAGAAACATGTCACCGCATAACATTTACGTGGTAACATGTTCCGACTAGTTCTTAAACCTGCTGCTACAAATGGCTACAATAGTGAATAGTAAAGAAGTCATGTATGCGAATTAAAATTTGAACGTATACATGCAAATAGTCCTCCAGACTGAATTTCGGCCATGGCGGCCAATTTCAGCGGAAACTAGCCATCAACGCGGGAGATATAATGCACAAGTATCGCAGACACAGATGCACACAGTGTGTGCATCTGTGTATAACCTGACGAGTGTGTGCCACACACTGTGCCGTCACTCTTATAGTCAGGTAGGATGCTATCCGACATTACCGCAGAGATAGTTTAAGCGGTCTATGGTCGATGCGAAAAGCATAGGACCGGTCGATGTGCAGACGCTTGGGGGAGGCCTTTGTCCAGCAGTGGACGTCATTTGGCTGAATGATGATGATGATAATACGATGGTAGAAAGGGATAGTTGAAAAGCAAAGAGAAACGTCAGCCTTGAAGAGGAACAGTCCATTACTAAAGAGAACAAAGAATAATGAAAAAAAATGTCTTGTAAAATCACGTGCACTCTAATAAATACCAAATATTTTATAGCTTCAAAATTAAATGCAGGCAGGCTTACCCTTCGATTCTGATGTATTGATTAGATAAGTAATGCATCGAACGCTTATCTGTTTTCTTCGGCTTTCAAGTGCTCATGAAATTCGAGGCCATTTTGACACTATCATAATTATTTCAATGCACTTATTATGCACTTAATTGTAACCAAATTATTTTTTGGTATTCTAGATCAGAGACGGTTCTTTCTTTTTGATAATGAGTTGCAAAAGCACAGGTGATAAGCAAATAACTACATAAAATCCTAAATGAGTGCTGATACAATTACATCTAGCGTACCCTGGGCTGTGTGCATCATCATTACGGTTAACACCAATATTAACCTTGCTGACTCCCTAATATTTTAACCATAATAAGAGATATATATCCCCAAAAACACATTTTGACCAACCGAGGCTCGAGACTCTCGAGCCTCGGTTCTCATTGTGAAGGCTGTTTTCGTCTTCTCTCGAGTCGAGAGAAGACGAAAACAGCCTTCACAACTAAGAAATTTTGTATTTTTTCTTTATTCTCGTTTCATTGTTTATAGCTTATTTGCCCGAACAAAAAGATAAACTAAGTTTCTAGGTATAGTTTGTAACATTTTCTTTCAATCTTTTCTTGAGTATTTTGTCATTGGCGAATGTACTCGTATCCTTTCCAGCTTTGAAATAATACTTTTACTGATTGCCTTCAAATTCTACTTCCACAACTACATCGGAAGCATCACAGTCCCCAATAATTCGACCCATCACAACAGCTCCCTACTAAAGGATACGAACAATAAAAATCACTACAACAAACTATTCTACTAATAAAAAGTTTAGACAAGTAGCGTTCAAACGGGTCCATTGAACTCGGATCAAGTGCCATCATCACCTACACATCTGTCTCAGGGAAACTTGTTTGTTTTGTTGCGCATACGCATCTCGCTCTAGGAGGACATTGAACTAGCACTTGGATTTCCGGGAATGATCTTAATTTGGGATTTTTAATTGTTTTTGGGGAGAAAAGATGTGTGCATCAGTTCTATAGAATGATGGGAGATTGAGTGGGTTAATTCGTGGGAGATTGAATATAGTGTAGATTTTGATCGATTCTGCTTAGCTTAAATAACTTAGCAAATACTTATGGTAACTGGGGCTAACTAGAGAAGACAGTGATATCTTGTAGCATTTTTTAATATTGTGCGCTATCCTACATTTCAAAACCAAAGTTTTCTGTAAAATTGACATTGTTTGTCTACTTACATACCTATGCTTCTTAATGAGGGCAAACAAACTAATATTAAATTTGTCTGAAGTCTACGTGTTTTGATTTAAGGACATTTCATACAATCCACAAATGCTGCTTAAAAAAGAAATTAATCATCAGTTTGCATGAGCTTTTCTTTCTTGCAAAGCCTACTCTTGCAATAAGCTAGGAAACCGCTAAGGCGGAACTACTAAATGATGCATTACCTAACCTAAGTATAGCAGCTGGTCCGCAAGCCAATTCTAGGAACCAGAGGTCCCGTTGCCAATGAAGCGGTGCCTCGATGGGTTACCGTTCGAAGTTAGCTCAATGTAGCATAGTACTTGTGGTACTATACCACTGCAGGGCAAAAGAACGAGCTAGAGAGAATAACAGTCGCATGGGTCGATCCATCAGGTTAAGCTTCGCTGGCCGGGGTTGTTCCGTGGATGGGTTCATCTTTACATACCGAGACTCCTCTGTGCCCCGAAAAGCACAGCCGTTGGTCCCAGCTGTCATTCGTGGATTTTTGGCAGTCGTTACGGGTCGTCAGAACTCCAAAAGTCTGCCAACCAGTCTTACCAAAGGGTATTGTATAACTCAGTTACTGGGTTGTGGAGGTCAGATAGGCAGTCGCTCCATGTAAAATACTGGTACTCAGCTGCATCCGGTTAGACTGGAAGCAGGCCCCCACATAGTTGGGAAAAGGCTAGGCAGATTGATTGACAGAGAAGCATAGATCACCACGCTTGCGATCAGCAAAAACTTCAGACAATCATCATCATTCTCCTGCCCTTATCCCAATTTTATTTGGAGTCGGCGCAACATGTCTCTTTTTTCCATACTTCTCTATTAGTCGTCATCTCAGTAGTCACTCGAGATTTCTAGCCATATCATCTTTCACACAGTTCATCCATCGTTTCTTTGGTCTTCCTCTACTCTTATAGCCATCGACAAAAACTTCAGACAATTACACGTAATAGGCTCGCCCTTTATTACATGGGACTTAAACATAACTGGCCACAGGGTGTCCTATAGGTACACCTCTGCGTACCCTTCGTGGATTAGCGGCGGGATGTTATATTATGTTTTGTTTTAATTATACGACCAGGTTTTTTCAACATGCAAAAATAGGTTTTTGCTTGTGGAAAAAACCTGGGTGATTGAAATAGTTTTTTTACTATCAATTATAAATAATTTCTCAGTAACAGATAGGACAGGACAGACAGGATTTGTGCCCGGCTAAACGGCAAACCCTTTGCTGGGCGTATATCAAAACTCCCCCCTATGGGACTTAAGCATAAAGTAAATGGTGAACACAGGTGGAGTTGCTGGTGGTAAATGTTATTCTCTTTTTTCATCTAGAATTTCTCAGTAGCAGCCAGGAGTCTGGCTTTGTGGCCGGTTGATTGGCAATAAGCTCGCTCCTACATGGGACTTAAACATACCTAATTGTAGCTGTACCTACTATAGATAGATCTTGATGAACAAGGCATGATGTTATGAGTTGTGTTATGTAACTGGTAAAATGTGGGTGCAATTTGGCATGAGGTGAATTATCACCGGCCTAGCCTTTTCCGGGCAATACAAGCATGATGTCATGCCATATTACCCAGTAAATCTACAAAGCATTAACACGACTTTATCATCCCCTTCGCAAAAGAGGGGGGAACGGGGACTGGCCCTCCCCCTGCTTCAGGTAAAACACACGATAATTATGATAAAAGTCGGATATTCAACTTGATAAAAAATTGAATCAATAAAGATAATGTCAGCTACATGCAACGTGCACTTAAGATAAATGCAATTCTGAAAAACAATGCAATAAATATGTGTTCACAGTTTTAGGCCAATCTAATCTAATCGCCGCTTGACCTACCACAAAGTCATGTGAAAACGTGGGTTTTCAAAGCAAAACATGTGACTTCGATATATAAATTGCTTAAGCTTGTAATGCTTGGAAGGGTGGACAGAACTGCACTGTAGGACATGCAAGCGTCAGTCTTAATTTTTTCACCTGTGAAGAAGACGACTTTCAGTCTTAACAAAATAATATGTAAAAAAACGCTTTAAAAAGTTTTACATAAACTTAGGTAAGTATATATTTTGGTGAAACTCTCCAAACTTTTAGCATGGAAGTGAAGTGTGAACTTGAATATGAGGGATATTCAAGTTAGTACAAAAACCGGTAAATAATAAAAAGGTGGCCAAAGGAGAAACGGCGACGCCATGGAAGACGAAACTGAAAATGGCGAGACAAACTAGACTGCCGAAAGAGGAGTTGGACCAAAACTGCAAACATCCGTTAGAAGTCGAAACGATGGAGAGAGGCGTTTGCGCAACAGTAGGACAGTATTGGCTGATATAACAAAACAATACATATAAAATAAAGGAACATGAAATACAGAGTTTAATACTGCGCATTCTGGACATGAAACTAAGTAAGATTGCACAACAATAATTGCTGGGTGGGAAATGACTTTTATTTTTGGTGTGTGAAAAATCGTTATAGGTAGGTACTCAGGTATGTTCCAGTACAAAAAAGTTATCACTATGACGTGAGGAGCAAGTAACTCTCGGCTACGTTAATTGTCTTTTTACACCCGATCAAAAGTGAAACGAATAACTTTTTTTTAAGTTAAAGTTATGTGCAACAATCTTAGTGGGGTGTGTATCATACACACCCCACTAAGATTGTTGCACATAACTTGTATGTATGTAATGTTTTTGTGTGGAGGTAGGGAATGAGTGGTGTGAATAAGTGAAAAGTGATTTAGAATTTTTTGAGAGCAGTGGTAGCCCAGTGGAAACGGCCCTGACTTACGAGTTGTAGGTCGTGGGTCCGAACACAAGCAGGCGCTTTACTTTGTGTAAACAATTTCATCACCACTGCTCTCAAAATGGTGAAGGAAAACATCGTGAGGAAACCGGCATGTCTTAGAAATTCGAAGACATGTGACATTTACCAACCCGCACTGGGCCCGCGTGGTAGATTACGGCCCACTCCCTCTCACAGAGAGGAGGCCTGTGTCCCAGCAGTGGGAACATTAATAGGCTGATGATGATGATGATTTAGAATTTGTTAAGAAGGCTGAATGAAGGAATAGCTGTAGATGAAACTTTTGGCGAGGCGTTCGTAGTACTCTAGAATGACGGACATTGACTGTGTGACTTTGCGAATGAAAGCTCAATGACACGAAGCATAAAGTGGAACAAATATAGCAAGCAATATTTATTAGAAAAAATGCATGGGTTGTATTGAAAATGATATTTATAATGACAAAGGCGTGAATAAGAGGCTGATATAGATTGAAAGGGGCTAGATGATAATCATAGTTATAATCATAGTTCATAGATGGGTGCCCGTCGTAGTGTCAAAATTATTATGGAATATTTTATACTGACAGCTCTTGAACACGTTTAGATGTGCTGGACGTGTTCAATTTCATTGGTGAAATCAGAACTATGTGGTTTACGTAGGTAATAAATTGTGCTGGTTGTTAATTAGCTGATTATTAAATTCATGCGCAATTACAAAAGTGTAAAAAATATATTTGAAATTACAACCTGAGTTGATACCTTTAAGGATATGATAAGATTTATAATAAAGGATACTAAGCTTATTATCTAGAACAGATAAAATTCGGTATTGTTGATAACACCGGTGGCCTAGAAAAAAACAATTATTGCATTGTTATATGCAAAAATAGCCTTTATCTACACCTGCAAGTGACGTTATCAAAAAGACTGATGTGTGCAGCTAATAAAATGTTGCTAAGGAAAAATATTACAGAATCGTATTGAACCTTTGAAGGCCTATAGCTTGATCAACCTACACCGTTCCCACTGTTGGGACACAGGCCTCCTCTCTGTAAGAGGGAGTGGGACGTAATCCCCCACTCGAGCCCAGTGCGTGTTGGTAGAAGCCTATAACAATCTGCCTAGCCTTTTTCCCAACTGTGTTGGGGTTGGCTTCCAGTCTAACCGGATGCAGCTGAATACCACTATTTTACATGGAGCGACTGCCTATCTGACCTCCACAACCCAGCAACTGGGTAATACAATACAACTTGGTAAAACTGGTTGTCAGACTTTCGGGCTTCTGACGACCAGTAACGACTGTCAAAGATCCACGAATGACAGCCGGGACCAACAGCTTAACGTGCTTTTCGAGGCACGGAGGAGTCTCGGTATGTGAAGATGGTCACCCATCCACGGACCAACCCCGGCTAGTGTAGCTTAACCTCATGAATCGACACGTGCGGCTGTCATGACTTAGCCACGAGCTCCTCCTCCTGGTAGAAGCCTGTATGGTCTAGAAAAACAATACTCTAGTTTTGACACACAAACTACATACAGTTTTCAGGACCAAAAGCTATGAACACACTTTGAATCTTCATTGGTAAGTTCCGTGTAGTGTTATGAAGTCATAAGTACCTACTAGGTCAGAAACAAAACAATTAAGGTTTCCGAAATTAGATACCTAATAGTGCGAGAGCCGATTGCAAAAACACCTACCTCATAAGCTACCCCAATAGGCTAAATGTAGATCGTTAACCAACACTTAAACACGTAAAAAAAATGAAGTCTGCCAGAGCCGATCCTGCCGGGTCATAAAAATAATCGAAATTTTTTGACGTAATTTTTTAGTGAAAATTACCTCATAAGATACCCGAATTAAAGTGCTGGCAACTATAAGTACTTGAAATCTGTCACATTTGATAGAGAAATTGTACTGTTTTATTACACAAGCGCAGAGCCTCAAGATTATAAAGGCTTCTACAAACAAGTGCGACGCGACTCTAATAAACAATTTCTGAAAAAACCTTACGGTAGAACAGTTAACAGTGTCGCGTCGCGCGACAAGTGGGGCCAATGTGCACGAGCCTTAAATAGATGAATGCTTACATAAAGGATCAATTAATACCTTATCCCCTAACTAGATCACTTTCTCAGGGGCCTTTTCAGAAGACCCAATAATTACAATCACTATACCTACCATTTCATCGATCATAAACACCTTATGACATTAATATAGGTGTAATGCTAAAAAATAGCAGTAGCCACTGTAGCCATAAATCCAAATCATCGGAATTACGCAGAAGATTAATGGTCAACAATCCTTCGATTAATTAATTATACAGCCTACGAGTCGATCAGCACGTAATATCATGAATTTATGATAAGACATGACGTGTCATCAGTTTTGTAGACTTCTGTATTTACAAAAAAAATGCATAAATCTACGTCGCACTTCATAACACATAAATCTTCCATTTCCGGCGCTATTAAATCTACAGCTCCTATTTTATCAGCTTTTGAGATGTTAATGGCCTTGGCTCAAGTGAAAATTTGCCTTTAAGTTTAAGTTACCCGAAGTGTCAACCTACCTTAAAAAAAGCCTTAAAAACACATGAGCAATTTGATACTCCATGAGGCTATGCACCGAGGTATTCAACCCGAAATGGCGGGAAAATTTTAAGTAGGTACTGATAAATTTGTAATTTTTTTTGAGATAAGAAAATGATTGTGCAACATCGCGTCGAAAAGGACGAATCGAAATTGTCTTTGTTCATTTTTATTTTCGAACTCTTTTACTCGTTATCTTCTTGATACGAATTGCATATAAAAATGCGGAACGCAATCGCATGACATAATTATTGCATTGTTCTGGTAACTTCGATTTCATGACACTACATTG